>OU026108.1:0-1200000 GCA_907269075.1 Idaea aversata
TACATTTTGGGTGACAGCTGTCAAACTTGAAACAGCTATATCTTGGAAACTATTGATCCTAGGCACATGGTTTCTTTGCAGAAGTGATAGGTCTCATCAAGGTCTACATTTTGAGTGACAGCTGTCAAACTTTAAACAGCTATATCTTGGAAACTATTGATCCTAGGCACATGGTTTCTTTGCAGAAGCGATAGGTCTCATTAAGGTCTACATTTTGGGTGACAGCTGTCAAACTTAAAACAGCTATATCTCGGAAACTATTGATCCTGGGCACATGGTTTCTTTGCAGAAGTTATAGGTCTTGTCAAGATCTACATTTCGGATGACAGCTGTCAAACTTTAAAACGCTATATCTTGGAAGCTATCGACCCTGGACACATGGTTTCTTTGCAGAAGTGACAGGTCTCATCGAGGAGTTCATTTCAACTGACAGCTGTCAAATTTAAAACAGCCATATCTTGGAAACTATTGATCCTAGGCACATGGTTTCTTTGCAGAAGTTATAGGCCTTGTCAAGACCTACATTTCGGATGACAGCTGTCAAACTTGAAACAGCTATATCTTGGAAACTATTGATCCTAGGCACATGGTTTCTTTGCAGAAGTGATAGGTCCCATTAAGGTCTACATTTTGGGTGACAGCTGTCAAACTTTAAACAGCTATATCTTGGAAACTATTGATCCTAGGCACACGGTTTCTTTGCAGAAGTGACAGGTCTCATCGAGGAGTTCATTTCAACTGACAGCTGTCAAACTTAAAACAGCCATATCTTGGAAACTATTGATCCTAGGCACATGGTTTCTTTGCAGAAGTTATAGGCCTTGTCAAGACCTACATTTCGGATGACAGCTGTCAAACTTGAAACAGCTATATCTTGGAAACTATTGATCCTAGGCACATGGTTTCTTTGCAGAAGTGATAGGTCCCATTAAGGTCTACATTTTGGGTGACAGCTGTCAAACTTTAAACAGCTATATCTTGGAAACTATCGATCCTAGGCACATGGTTTCTTTGCAGAAGCGATAGGTCTCATTAAGGTCTACATTTTGGGTGACAGCTGTCAAACTTAAAACAGCTATATCTCGGAAACTATTGATCCTGGGCACATGGTTTCTTTGCAGAAGTTATAGGTCTTGTCAAGATCTACATTTCGGATGACAGCTGTCAAACTTTAAAACGCTATATCTTGGAAGCTATCGACCCTGGACACATGGTTTCTTTGCAGAAGTTATAGGTCTTGTTTAGATCTACTTTTCGGGTGACAGCTGTCAAACTTTAAAACGCTATATCTTGGAAGCTATCGACCCTGGACACATGGTTTCTTTGCAGAAGTCATAGGTCTCATTTAGGTCTACATTTTGGGTGACAGCTGTCAAACTTAAAACAGCTATATCTTGGAAACTATTGATCCTAGGCACATGGTTTCTTTGCGGAAGTTATAGGTCTCATTGAGGAGTTCATTTCAACTGACAGCTGTCAAACTTAAAACAGCTGTATCTCGGAAACTATTGATCCTGGGCACATGGTTTCTTTGCAGAAGTGATAGGTCTCATCAAGGTCCACATTTTGGGTGACAGCTGTCAAACTTGAAACAGCTTTATCTCGGAAACTATTGATCCTGGGCACATGGTTTCTTTGCAGAAGTTATAGGTCTCACTAAGGTCTACATTTTGAGTGACAGCTGTCAAACTTAAAACAGCCTTATCTCGGAAACTATTGATCCTAGGCACATGGCTTCCTTGCAGAAGTGATAGGTCTCATTAAGGTCTACATTTTGGGTGACAGCTGTCAAACTTAAAACAGCTATATCTCGGAAACTATTGATCCTGGGCACATGGTTTCTTTGCAGGAGTGATAGGTCTCATCAAGGTCTACATTTTGAGTGACAGCTGTCAAACTTAAAACAACTATATCTTGGAAACTATTGATCCTAGGCACATGGTTTCTTTGCAGAAGTGATAGGTCTCATTGAGAAGTTCATTACAACTGACAGCTGACAAACTTAAAACAGCTTTATCTTGAAAACTATTGATCCTAGGTACATGTTGTCTTTGCAGAAGTTATAGGTCTTGTCAAGATCTACATTTTGGGTGACAGCTGTCAAACTTAAAACAACTATATCTTGGAAACTATTGATCCTAGGCACATGGTCTCTTTGCAGAAGTGATAGGTCTCATTGAGTTCATTTCAACTGACAGCTGTCAAACTTAAAACAGCTTTATCTTGAAAACTATTGATCCTAGGTACATGGTTTCTTTGTAGAAGTGATAGGTCTCATTGAGGAGTCCATCTCAACTTACAGCTGTCAAACTTATAACAGCTTTATCTTGAAAACTATTGATCCTAGGTACATGTTGTCTTTGCAGAAGTTATAGGTCTTGTCAAGATCTACATTTTGGGTGACAGCTGTCAAAACTTTACACAACTATATCTTGAAAACTATTGATCCTAGGTACATGGATTTCTTGCAGAAGCTATAGGCCTTGCTAAGATCTACATGTACGTCTCTTGCCGAATGTCACCTTGACCTCCTTACTAACCTTATGAATCAATGTCTGAGCATTTTCCACTTCCCCTTTGCCTGAAAAACAGCGTTTGTGAAAGATCTTCCAAACCAGGTAAAGATGACTACTCAGATATCGGCACATATCGCCCCATTGAACTCATTAATGTTTTGGGTAAACTTCTAGAGAAACTTACCACGAAGAGACTTACCTATCATCAACTAATTAATGGCCTTCACAATGCTCGGCAATTTGGCTTCTAAGCACAAATATCCACCCTCGATGCACTTGAGGTGGCCTTGGACACTACCAAAACTACTAAAGATCAGCATCAGCTGGTCATCACTATATCTCTTGATATCTTATACCAAATCGGGGTACTAAAGTTAAGCTAACTTTCGGACCCTCTAAAACACAACTTACTTCATTCTCACTTTCAGCTCAAAAACCTAAAATCACTATGGATAAAAATATTTTATTAATTGTTTATTCTTCAAAATTACTTGGAGTAACTATAGATAAATCTTAAAATCTATTAAACACGTAGACCTTATTGTAAAAACTAATAAAATTTATAACAAACTATGTAAAATTTATCTGCCCTCTTGGGGCATAAACAGTGATGATATCACTATTTTATGCAACTATGTCATTGAATCCGCTGTAACATACGCTGCCAGCAGTACGCGATCGGCTTCGTACTCTCCAACGTGGCTTACACTAAACTTTAAGAGCATCCAGAACTACCTCTGCCTACGCAACAACTGCTCTGGCTGGTTTAACCCCCTTACATCTCTTAGTGTTTGAGGTAGCTATCATTGAGCGCACACACTCTTCACTGGTCTTCGTGTATTTCTACTTCCTAACATTACTGTCAAAAGACCTGCTAGATCACAGGACCTTCTTCACCCACGCTTTAGAAAACCGATAGAACACTAATCTGCAATTAACTAAAACAACGTCAATGACATCCTTAATTCCTACTCAAACCCCACTCAAATTTACACTGATGGCTGCAAAACTGAAATCGATGATGCTGGTGCAGCCTTTGTAGTAATCCTCCCGGATACTACTTAAACTAACATCATCAGGAAATTTATATTATATATATTCTGCACTGTACTTCAGGCTGAACTCTCAGCTATTGAAAAAGCTAGAGCCTGGAATTTAGAAAACAATACTTCATCTAACTCTTTTATTCCCTCTGACTGCCTATCTAGTCCACAAGAAATAAACCCTACAAATTTGACTAACCCCTTCTTGTGGTTGCAACACTTAAAACATCTAATCACTTTCAAATTAGTATTTGAGCAGACTCAGATCTTACTAGTCATGGTTACCACCTTGAATAACTATTTAAATTTAAATCACTCAAACAGAATAGATAGATGTCCATTCAACACTCTCACAACTTAAACTATCCAACATTTACTGCGAATGCCCACGTTCTTGTACTGCAAGACATGATTTTCTGCAATCTTGTTTATACTATAAGAGTAATGACCCATTTGATGTAGCAATCGTTACTAATAAAGAAACACTAATTGACCCATTTACTAGATTTGTGTCTGACATCGTCGACAATCTCAAGTAACTTAACAACACTTAATTTTTCTCCTTTATAACCCTAACTTGATTCTCACCATATGGTATCGGTTATCATATAATAATATGGATCGATCACCACATTTTGACACTTAATTCTATTCATCGTTATAAATACTCTCACTTCTCACCACTTCTTTAAAAACTTCAAGGTGATCAGACTTCGGTTTTTAATTTGGTTGTCAGAGCCCATACATGCATCAGTGGGTACCCACACGCGTATCTATATTTTGGAATCTGGAGCTGAGAGCTAAATGGTTGAGTGCGGTGCTGGCAATATTCAAGCGGTAGGTGGAGTGGCCCACCAGAGTACGATCCGTACATACGCGGGGATGTGGCTGTGGGATTGATAGACTTCTTAACCATCTGTCTTCATCCTCACCATCCCCTGTACACCCCCTGCTGCTTGGAATTCCTCAAACGCCTCCCGTCATGCTACAGCTTGAGATCTCCTTGATATTTCCATCCTACGGTGCTGCTCAATTATAAATTATATGGGCGTACTGATGGTCGAGGGCAGCTTTCTGTCAATTCACTCTCTATTGTCTGTCTCATACAGGTTGGGCGTAGTGTGTCATACTCTCGTTCTGAACGGCCATTCACCTCGGTGGGTGACCTGATGGACGAACATGATTGCTGCACTACGTCTGACTTGGAGGTGACTGGGAAAGTTGAGTGATTGATTACTGCGATAACATTCGCCTGGTTACTCTCCGGACAGCCCGGCTTTAGGTTAAGCGGAGTTTGCATCGCTCGCCTATCACCGCCGAAATTCATATATTTGTTTTATTTAACCCTTACGTAAAAAGATAGCAAGAAAGAGAGAAATAATATTATACTCTGAATAAATACACAGCTGTGTCCTACAAGCGCATTACGCCTGCGTAATAGTTCTGTGAATTATATGAAAACCTGAGTGTATATGTATGTATGTCGCGAGTTAAGCCGCGGGGCACAGCTGGATATCTTTATTTATTTATTTATATATACCCATTTTCAGCCTACGGTCTACGGTGCTGTTTAATTCAACATTAAATGGGCGTGCTAATGGTCGAGGGCAGCTTTCTGTCAATTCACTCTCTATTGTCTGTCTCATGCAGGTCGGGCGTAGTGTGTCATACTCTCGTACTGACCGGCCATTCATCTCGGTGGGTGACTTGATGGACGAACATGGTTGCTGCACTACGTCTGACTTGGGGGTGACTGGGAAAGTTGAGTGATTGATTACTGCAATAACATTCGCCTGGTTACTCTCCGGGCAGCCCGGCTTTAGGTTAAGCGGAGTTTGCATCGCTCGCCCATCACCGCCGAAATTCGTATTTGTGTTTTATTTAACCCTTACGTAAAAAGATAGCAAGAAAGAGAGAAATAATATTATACTCTGAATAAATACACAGCTGTGTCCTACAAGCGCATTACGCCTGCGTAATAGTTCTGTGAATTATATGAAAACCTGAGTGTATATGTATGTATGTCGCGAGTTAAGCCGCGGGGCACAGCTGGATATCTTTATTTATTTATTTATATATACCCATTTTCAGCCTACGGTCTACGGTGCTGTTTAATTCAACATTAAATGGGCGTGCTGATGGTCGAGGGCAGCTTTCTGTCAATTCACTCTCTATTGTCTGTCTCATGCAGGTCGGGCGTAGTGTGTCATTCTCTCGTACTGACCGGCCATTCATCTCGGTGGGTGACTTGATGGACGAACATGGTTGCTGCACTACGTCTGACTTGGGGGTGACTGGGAAAGTTGAGTGATTGATTACTGCAATAACATTCGCCTGGTTACTCTCCGGGCAGCCCGGCTTTAGGTTAAGCGGAGTTTGCATCGCTCGCCTATCACCGCCGAAATTCATATATTTGTTTTATTTAACCCTTACGTAAAAAGATAGCAAGAAAGAGAGAAATAATATTATACTCTGAATAAATACACAGCTGTGTCCTACAAGCGCATTACGCCTGCGTAATAGTTCTGTGAATTATATGAAAACCTGAGTGTATATGTATGTATGTCGCGAGTTAAGCCGCGGGGCACAGCTGGATATCTTTATTTATTTATTTATATATACCCATTTTCAGCCTACGGTCTACGGTGCTGTTTAATTCAACATTAAATGGGCGTGCTAATGGTCGAGGGCAGCTTTCTGTCAATTCACTCTCTATTGTCTGTCTCATGCAGGTCGGGCGTAGTGTGTCATACTCTCGTACTGACCGGCCATTCATCTCGGTGGGTGACTTGATGGACGAACATGGTTGCTGCACTACGTCTGACTTGGGGGTGACTGGGAAAGTTGAGTGATTGATTACTGCAATAACATTCGCCTGGTTACTCTCCGGGCAGCCCGGCTTTAGGTTAAGCGGAGTTTGCATCGCTTGCCCATCACCGCCGAAATTCATATTTGTGTTTTATTTAACCCTCATGTAGTATGATAGTAAGAAAGTAAGTTAGAGCACAATTAGATTACACCAAGGTAACATTAAGGTAACATCAAGGTAACATGGTAATGTTCAAGGTTCTCGAAAGGTAAATATTAAATATATGTATATATTGGTTGGGTTAAGGTTTAGGAGTGGTTATTTATTTATTTATTTAGTATATTTATATTTATATATTGGTTAGACTGTGGTTGGGTTAGACACACACGACTATTCTGCATAGGGCTGTCACTTACTATTAATAGTTTACTTATTTATTATTACAATTACTCTTAACAAGCACATACAATAGTTAAAATCTCACACACACAGGTACACACCTAAACAGTATAAAATATGTATATTAACACTATTAGTCGGGATAGGTTGGTGTTACCTCAAAATCCTTAAGGGATAAGCTGAGTGATTGATTACTGCGATGGCATTCGCCTGGCTACTCTTCGGACAGCCCGGCTTTGTCACCCACGCTTTAGAAAACCGATAGAACACTAATCTGCAATTAACTAAAACAACGTCAATGACATCCTTAATTCCTACTCAAACCCCACTCAAATTTACACTGATGGCTGCAAAACTGAAAACGATGATGCTGGCGCAGCCTTTGTAGTAATCCTCCCGGATACTACTCAAACTAACATCATCAGGAAATTTATATTATATAGATTCTGCACTGTACTTCAGGCTGAACTCTTAGCTATTGAAAAAGCTAGAGCCTGGAATTTAGAAAATAATACTTCATCTAACTCTTTTATTCCCTCTGACTGCCTATCTAGTCCACAAGAAATAAACCCTACAAATTTGACTAACCCCTTCTTGTGGTTGCAACACTTAAAACATCTAATCACTTTCAAATTAGTATTTGAGCAGACTCAGATCTTACTAGTCATGGTTACCACCTTGAATAACTATTTAAATTTAAATCACTCAAACAGATAGATGTCCATTCAACAATCGGGCTGGGCTCCGGTTGGTTGGGTCAAATTACTACACTGCACACAAGACTCTATACGGGGCTTCCCCGCAAAGGAAGTCTTAATACATAAGTGGCGGACGCACCATAGCGGCCTTGCATTTTACTTACATACTTACCCTGCAAAGGGAAGTCACTTACTAACCTTGCACAGGTACACACCACAAACAGGGGGGTTGGGTTGGATTACTACACTGCACACAAGACACTATACGGGGCTTCCCCGCAAAGGAAGCCTTAATACATATACGGCGTACGCACTATCATGGTGCGGCCTTGCATTTACTTAACATACTTACCCTGCAAAGGGAAGTCACTTACTGAACTTGCACAGGTACACAATAAACAGTATTAAATATATGTATATAGCCCGACTAGCTACAATGCTGTCCGGTAGCGTGTAGACCTTAGCATGGACCGGGCAGGGTACTAGAAGGGCACCCAATCAAAAAAAAAAAAAAACCTAACCTAACCTAACCTAACCTAACCTAACCTAACCTAACCTAACCTAACCTAACCTAACCTAACCTAACCTAACCTAACCTAACCTAACCTAACCTAACCTAACCTAACCTAACCTAACCTAACCTAACCTAACCTAACCTAACCTAACCTAACCTAACCTAACCTAACCTAACCTAACCTAACCTAACCTAACCTAACCTAACCTAACCTAACCTAACCTAACCTAACCTAACCTAACCTAACCTAACCTAACCTAACCTAACCTAACCTAACCTAACCTAACCTAACCTAACCTAACCTAACCTAACCTAACCTAACCTAACCTAACCTAACCTAACCTAACCTAACCTAACCTAACCTAACCTAACCTAACCTAACCTAACCTAACCTAACCTAACCTAACCTAACCTAACCTAACCTAACCTAACCTAACCTAACCTAACCTAACCTAACCTAACCTAACCTAACCTAACCTAACCTTTTTTTTTTTTTTTTTTTTTTTTTTTTTTTTTTTTTTTCGTGAGGAAAATGCATTGAACTGCATCCCCACCGTCCTGGGGGAGGAGCGGTGGGGTATGTGGGGCTCTCCGGCCGTGAAGCGGCCGGCCTACCCACTAAAAACCTCACGATGTCCCGTCTCGTCGTCATGTGCCGGGGGTAGCAGGACCGCTCGCGCTTAACTGCTACTACCCCCGACGACGACTGGCCCTGGCAGGCCCCTTCCCGGAGAAAAATCCCTCGCGAGAGGCGGCGTGGACACGCCGCCGCCATCTCGGGCTCTTGTGCTGGCGGCGAACCCCCCCGAGTCCGCCGCCACGAGCCGTTTAAGGTGGCAACAGATCATTTCTGACCCGTCGCCTTTGACGCCTGGGGCGCTGGGTGCCACGAAGGAGCTCGCGCTCTCTCTCTGCGGACTCCTTCGCATCCATTACGACCTCGCAGAAGCGGCGAGTCGCCTGCCAGGCTTCGTCACTGCCGACCATGGCCAAAACTACGGCCGGCAGCGATAGATCCCGGCCAATGGCCGTCGTTAGCGTCTGCCGATGTTCGGCCCAAGCTGGGCAGACCTCTAAAGTATGTTGAGCGGTGTCGGAGCTGCAACTGCAGTGGTGACACCGCTCATCACCCTCCCTTTGGATTCGACACAGGTACTTACCGAAGCAGCCATGTCCGGTAAGCACCTGTGTCAATCGGAAGCTCAGCGCCCCGTGGCTCCTCTCGAGCCAATCCTGCAAAACGGGCCGTATTGCTTCCACCGTTTGGCGGCCGTATCCCGGCTGCTCTAGCCGCGTCTCCCACTCCGCAATGAGTATTTGGCGAAGCTCCGCCCGGCGTCCTTCCACCTCCCTGAGCGCTGGGTGGTCGCCCCGACTTCGCGCCTCCTCGCGCCACTCGTAGAGCGACGCGAGTGATTTCGCCTCTAGATCCCATGGCGGAGATCCGGCGAGCACGCGGGCCGCATCACCCGCTATGGTGCGGTATCCCCTCGTCACCCTGATTGCCATAAGCCTCTGCACTTGCAGGAGTTTGTCGATGACCCCATCAGGGATGTTCGCGGCCCACACCGGGGCGCCGTAGAGCGCCATCGAGCGGATGACGCCCATGTATAGTCTTCTCGTGGCAACGTTTGGGCCTCCAATATTTGGCAAGAGCCGGGAGAGGGCCCCTGCCGCCCCTATCAGCTTCGGCACCAGCTTATTAAAATGTGCCTCGAATGTCCACCTTCTGTCTAGGACGAGGCCAAGATATTTCAGAGTGGGCTCAATGGGTATTCGGACTCCTCCGACGACTAGGTGGAAGTCGGGTGGCAGGCGAGTACGGGGGCCATAAAAGCACATGGCCTCCGTTTTCCCCAAGGCCACCTCGAGCCCCAGTCGCCGGATTCGGTCCACCACATGGGCCACCCCGGCCGTCGCCAATATAGCTGCTTCGCGGCAGGTCCTCCCTCTAGCGGTCACCAACGTATCGTCAGCGTAACATGTGACGCTGAGGTTCCTGAGGAACGAGCCGCGAAGCACCCAGTCGTAACCCAGGTTCCACAGGAGCGGTCCAAGTACCGACCCCTGTGGAACTCCGCACGTCATGCGCCACCGTTTAAGTCCCGACTGGCTGTCGAAGACGACCTCCCTGTCACAGAGGTAGGCTTCTACGGTCCTCTGTAAGTAGTCCGGTACGCCATGGTACCGGAGGGCCTCCCGGATGCAAGTCCAAGGGAGAGTGTTAAAAGCGTTGGCGATATCAAGAGACACCGCCAACAACACATCTCCCTCGGACACGGCCTCCTCCGCCAGCGTCTTCACACGGAGGATCGCACCCACGGTCGACCGCTCCCTCCGAAACCCGAACTGGTTTGCCGATAGATCCGGCCCAGTCCGGGTGAGGTGGCTGACGAGGCGTGCGGCAATGATGCGCTCAAAGAGCTTGCACGCCTCGTCCAGCAGAATGATCGGCCGGTATGCCGACGGTGAATCCTCCGGCCTGCCCTCCTTCCTCAACAGCACGAGGCTGCCAACCTTCCACCGAGCGGGAAATTCTCCCCGCTCGAAACAAGAAGTGAACACCCTCCGAAGATGGTCGCCTAGATGTCTCGAGGCCAGGACCAACGCGCGCCCCGGTATGCCATCAGGCCCAGGGGCGGTATTCTTGGCACTGAGACGCCGGACAACCATCTTTAGTTCTGGAACGGTCACCTCGATGGACTCCTCGTCCTCCTCTTGCGACGACGGCTCTGCGGGAGGCGGAGCCATGCTCGGCGGAACGTGCTCCTCTCTATGAGGGAAGAGCGTCGCGACGACTTCGTCAACAAGATTAGGCTCAAGCGTCTGAGTGAGAGGTGGTGCCCACGGTCTGAGCTTGCCCCTAGCCATGCGGTAGGGGCGCCCCCATGGGTCCTCACTCAGCGACGCGAGCATCTCATTGCGGGCTCTATCCTTGGCGGCAGCGACTGCTGCCTGGAGAGTCTTCATCGCCGCCCTATAGGCCTCGTAGAGCTGGGCCTCTACTGGTTCCACCTCGTCCAGCCCACGAGGGCGTCCGTGTCGACGCCTCCGGTGTCTCTGGTACTGGCGGCGCGCAGCTACGCAAGCGGCGCGTAGTGAGGCAATCTCCGCGCACCACCAATATACTCGTCGCGAACTAACTTGTGACTTGACCCGGGGCATCGACGCGTCACAGACGCTCGTCATTGCCCTCGTGAGCCGTTCCGCCTCCGAGTCAACATCGTCCAGGGCATCCGGTACGGGCACCCACGCCTGGACGATAGCAGCCTCCTCGAGCAGCACCCGGTCCAGCCGCTTCAACGCCCACCGAGGGCGGTCCATATTGAGGGTTGCCACTGAAGGGTTGGAGGTCTGAGTAGGAATCTCAAACCGGATGTACCGGTGGTCCGAAAGAGACTCCTCCCCCTCAACAACCCTCCAGCCTTGCACCCTGGGCGCGAGAGCAGGGCTGGCGAACGTGACGTCCACGATCGACTCGCCCTGCCAACGCACACAGGTGCTAATCGACCCCCGGTTTAGGACCGTGAGACCGGCAGCGTCGACCAAACCCTCCAAAAGTACGCCTTTCGAGGAAGTGTGTGCACTACCCCATCTGGTGGACCATGAGTTCAAGTCCCCCAGGAGAAGAACCGGGCGAGGTTGTATGCGGTCCAGAAGGTCCCCAACCTCGCCCAAGAAGGACTCGAACTCGGAGTCGCGTCGGTTTGGCGAAAAGTACACCCCGACGACGACTATGTCCCTCCACTGCACCGCGACGTAACCCACGCCGCGGGCAATGACCTTCAGGGGTGGCACACACAGGGCACTCGATGGGATGATGGCAACTAGAGATGCCGTGTCCACAATCCAGTTGCTCCGAGGTGGAATCCAATAGGGCTCCGCCACCACAGCCACCTCAATATTCCACTCTGCCAGTGATGCAACGAGCATGTCCTGCGCCGAACTGCAATGATTGCAGTTTATCTGTAAGAATCGGTGTTTTAGGTCGTAAGCCATTAGGGACACTCGATGTCAATATCAATCTCGTCCATCGCCTCACTCGAAGCCACAGGTGCTTCGGAGACGGGCGGGCAGGCCACAGCTGGTTGCGACGGTGCGCTCAGTGTGGTCTTCTTCTTGGACAATTTTGGGTCCTTGCAGGCCTTTGTGCCTACTTTGTGATTCGCTGGAAGTTTAGCCGCTGCACACAGTGCACAGTGCAGGGCGGACGAACATTGACTAGCTCTATGGCCGGGCTGTGCACATTGGTAACAGAGGTCGCTCCTGTCAACTTCCGATGTGCACGTTGCCCTCACGTGTCCAGTTTCAAGGCACCGGAAACAGCGCCTTCCTCTGGGCTCCAGGATCTTAATCCTTGCTGCAACCCAGCCAACAAGAAGCCGCCCACTTTCAGCTATCTTTTTTGCAGCGCTAATTGGGCAGCGCACCCAGGCCGTACCCATACCACTGGGGCCAGCACGGATTTCCCCCACCTTAACTGTCTCCAACACACAGTTCCCAGCCGCCGTTATTGCCGCGGCTATTTCTTCCCCTGTGACCGAGTCATCGAGGCCTGTTATTCGAAGCTCGGCGGTTTGGGTCGGACGATGAACTCGGGTATCCTCACCGAGAAGCTCCCGGATCTTCAGCGCGAGTGCGTCGGCCTTCTCCGAATTGCCCTCTCCAGGCACCTCGATGACTCGGGCACCCGTCGCCGCCTTACGCACCTGGAGGTACGGGATGCCCATTCCTCGCCAGTCTATTTGAGACTTGGCTTCGGCGAGGACTTTGGCATATGACAGCCCTTTCTTCTCCGCCTCGGGCTGGAGCGTGACCACTACTGCTGCGGTTTTGGGCACTCTCAGCTTCCGTTTTTTCGACGGCTTCTCCTGTACACTGCTTGAAGGCACCTTCTTGCTGGCCTCCCGCTTGCCGTTTCTGCCAACTCGCACCCACTCTCTTGATGGAGCGGGTGCTGATGGCCCGGCAACAGCGGGGGCTGGGACGGCAGGGGCTGATGGCAATATAACATTACCCTTGCTCTTCTTCCCCTTGCCTTTTCCTTTCGCAGAAGAAGTTTGTGGTTGCGGTTGGGCCTGTGAACCAGGTGGAATCGCCGCAGAAGCCTCTTTGACTTTGTCAGCCGCTAACGGCGGGCGAAGCCGTGGTGCGGGCGGTAGTCTTTCCTCTATTGAGGCAAGACGGGCACTCACCATCGTCCCTAGGTCAATCATAAGAGACCGACGAAATTCTTCTAACCCTGACTCCTGGCGGATGCGCGCCACGGAGTGACTGTCTGCTGAATCAGCAGCGGGTTGTCCATCTACGCCTGAAGACACTGATTGAGATGATGAAGAGTGCATTTTCACCATTTCTTTCTTCATGATGTCCATCTCTTTTCGAAGTTCGGCCAGCTCTTTTCGCATACGGATGTTCTCAGCCTGCAGGACCGCAGTTTCCTCCGACGCGGTCCTCTGACTAAGCTCCCGAACCACTTCTTGGACACTAGCAGCGGCCTCTTTCAGGTAACCTTGAAAGCGGCCGCACAGATGTTTACTGTTGTTGGCTACGTGTCTGATGGTTTGCACATCCTTTTCAATTCTGAGGCCAAGACCCAGAGTGGACTGGTCATTGTCCTCAGTGATCATCTCCGCCGGACTTGATGACGGCATCTGACACCGCTCCGTCGGTGTCGGATATTTTGCCCGCAGCTCCCTAGCGGTCGCAGCTAACGATGCGATCTCCTTTTCCGCTTCCAGGCGCATTTGCGCTTTTTCTGTCTCTAGCAGCTTTTCTTTGGCTGCTGCCAGACCTACATACTCCCCTGTAGTAGGGGGACGGCCGCGTCCTCGTCCTTTGTTATTGGGTGTGGCAGGTGATTTGCCTCCCCACTCCTCGCCACTAGAGCCTTCGCTATGCGGCCTCTTTTGTGCCTTGGCGCTGTCACGGCTAACGGCAGATCTATAGCCTGAAACCGAGACATTTTCGGCGCTGGAGGAGTCCGACAAATACAGTTGCCTCTCCACACTTGACTCCGTACTACGTAGTCTCTTCTCCATCTCATCTGTGCTAAGGCGGTTAAGCCTTACGACTGCAACGGGGCTTCTAGACTTTGCCCGCACTTCCGTCTTCTCCGACTCGGATCCACTGGACCCATCCACCATCTTCTCCGACTTCCTTCCCTTCTCACGCCTACTGCGTCTCTCCTTCTTCCCACTCTTTTTCTCCTTAACATCGTCAATTTTTATTTTATTTTTTAAGAACTCCATATTAGTCCCACGAGTATGGAACGAACTTAGGGTCCACCCGGGCAGTGCGTCCTTACCGCGGGTAAGCCTATATTTTGATGACCCAAGAGGGGGGCGGCAGGTACCCTCCTGGGAGGCAGTAATGACCGACACGACGAGCGAGGCGGACCATTCAGCGCACAAGCGGCGCTGACTGGACCGTCTCGCCCGATACCCTGGCCGATCTTCAAGGCCTCGCGCTGCCATTCCGCTTGCCACTCAGGGGTTTTTTATTGAAAAGTGGTTGACTCCACTTTGTTTTTTATTGAGGTTGGCTCCTCGCGGCCCGGCCAATTAAGGCAAGGCCCCCGGTCCTGAGCAAGCTCACGGGATAACGGGCCCACAACCCCTCACTTTCGCGAAGGGTAAATAACCACCACTCGCGCGTCCGCTCTACCCTCTGCCCTCAGAGGGACGTGTGGAGCGACCTCCAGGGACCACTTCGCTTCACTACAGGCTGGATTGCCTGCAGCTACTGAGCCCCCCCGCCACGACAAGGCGTGGTCCCGTTGGGGGGGAACCTAACCTAACCTAACCTAACCTAACCTAACCTAACCTAACCTAACCTAACCTAACCTAACCTAACCTAACCTAACCTAACCTAACCTAACCTAACCTAACCTTTTTTTTTTTTTTTTTTTTTTTTTTTTTTTTTTTTTTTTTTTTTTTTTTTTTTTTTTTTTTTTTTTTACGTGAGGAAAATGCATTGAACTGCATCCCCACCGTCCCGGGGGGGAGCGGTGGGGTATGTGGGGCTCTCCGGCCGTGAAGCGGCCGGCCTACCCACTAAAAACCTCACGATGTCCCGTCTCGTCGTCATGTGCCGGGGGTAGCAGGACCGCTTGCGCTTAACTGCTACTACCCCCGACGACGACTGGCCTCGGCAGGCCTCCTCTCGAAGAAAAAATCCCTCGCGAGAGGCGGCGTGGACACGCCGCCGCCATCTCGGGCTCTTGTACTGGCGGCGAACCCCCCCGAGTCCGCCGCCACGAGCCGTTTAGGGTGGCAGATGGTCATCTCGGACCATCCGCCTGGAGCGCTGAGAGCGCTGCGTCCCACGCAGCAGCTCTCGCGCTCTTTCATCAGACTCCTTTATCGCCATCACGTATTCACAATATTGGCGCACCGCCTGCCAGGACTCATCGCTGGCGACCATGGCTGAAACTACGGCCGGCAGCGAGAGATCCTGGCCAATCATATTAACCAAATCCCTTCTTGGCTCCGCCCAAGCCGGACAGACCTGCAGCGTGTGTTGAGCGGTGTCGGAGCTGCAACTGCAGTGGTGACACCGCTCATCACCCTCCCTTTGGATTCGACACAGGTACTTACCGAAGCAGCCATGCCCAGTAAGCACCTGTGTCAATCGGTAGCTCAGCGCCCCGTGGCTCCTCTCGAGCCAATCCTGCAAAACGGGCCGTATTGCTTCCACCGTTTGGCGGCCGTATCCCGGCTGCTCTAGCCGCGTCTCCCACTCCGCCATGAGAATCTGGCCAAGCTCCGCCCGGCGTCCTTCCACCTCCCTGAGCGCCGGGCGGTCGCCCCGACTTCGCGCCTCCTCGCGCCACTCGTAGAGCGAAGCGAGGGATTTCGCCTCGAGATCCCATGGCGCGGATCCGGCGAGCACGCGGGCCGCAACCTAACCTAACCTAACCTAACCTAACCTAACCTAACCTAACCTAACCTTTTTTTTTTTTTTTTTTTTTTTTTTTTTCGTGAGGAAAATGCATTGAACTGCATCCCCACCGTCCTTGGGGTGGAGCGGTGGGGTATGTGGGGCTCTCCGGCCGTGAAGCGGCCGGCCTACCCACTAAAAACCTCACGGTGTCCAATCTCGCCGCAATGCCAAAGCGCACAGGAACCGTTGCGGATAACATCTATGCGCTCTGGCGGCGGTTGGTCCCTTCGGACCCCAACTCGGGAAATCCTCTCGAGAGGCAGCGTGGACACGCCGCCGCCATCTCGGGCTCAAATACTGGCGACGGACCCCCCCGAGTCCGCCGCCAAGAGCCGTTTAGGGCGGCAACAGGTCATTTCTGACCCGTCGCCTTTGACGCCTGGGGCGCTGGGTGCCGCGGAGGAGCTCGCGCTCTCTCTCTGCAGACTCCTTCGCACCCATTACAACCTCGCAGAAGCGGCGAGTCGCCTGCCAGGCTTCGTCACTGCCGACCATGGCCAAAACTACGGCCGGCAGCGACAGATCCACGCCAATGGTCGACGCCAGCGACTGCCGATGCTCGGCCCAGGCTGGGCAGACCTCTAGTGTGTGTTGAGCGGTGTCGGAGCTGCAACTGCAGTGGTGACACCGCTCGTCACTCTCCCTCTGTATTCGACACAGGTACCTCCCGAAGCAACCGTGCCCGGAAAGCACCTGTGTCAAATGGAAGCTCAGCGCCCCATGTCGTCGGTTGAGCCATTCTTCGAAGACAGGCATGATAGCCTCGATTGTCCGGCGACCGTACCCCGGCTCCTGCAGCCGCGTCCGCCACTCCACCACTTGAGCTTGGCGAAGGACATCACGACGCTCCTCCACCTCCCTGAGCGCCGGACGGTCACCCCGACTCCGCGCCTCCTCGCGCCACTCGTAGAGCGACGCGAGAGATTTTGCGTCGAGGTCCCAGGGCAGAGACCCAGCCAAGACGACGGCTGCTTCTCCCGACACGGTGCGGTATGCCCGCGTAACTCTGATGGCCATCAGCCTCTGTACGCGCAAGAGTGTACTGATGACGCCATCAGAGACACATGCGGCCCACACCGGGGCGCCGTACAGAGCCATCGAGCGCAGAACTCCCATATACAAACGCCTAGTGGAGGTGTTTGGACCACCCAAATTAGGTAAGAGCCGGGCAAGTGCCCCCGCCGCTCCCACCAGCTTCGGCGCCAAACGGCCGAAATGCGCCCTGAAGTCCCAGTTGCTGTCGAGGACAAGGCCGAGGTATTTTAACGTCGACTCGACAGCAACACGGGTTCCGCCAATGACAAGGTGGAAATCACGGGGTGGCTTGTTACGCGGACCGCTGAAGCAGATCGCCTCCGTCTTGCCTAGAGCGACCTCAAGCCCCAAGCCACGTATGCGCTGCACAACGTGCGCCACCCCCGCCGTCGCCAGAATGGCTGCCTCACGGTGCGTTCTCCCCCTGGCAGTAACGAGCGTGTCGTCGGCGTAACACGTCACGCCAAGGTTTGGGAGAAAGGCACCGCGAAGCACCCAGTCATAACCAATGTTCCACAGGAGTGGACCGAGGACCGACCCCTGTGGAACGCCGCAGGTCATGCGCCACCGCCGCCAACCATCCTGCGTCTCGTAGGCGATCATCCTCTCCGACAAATACGCCTCGACGATGCGCTGCAGGTACACGGGTACGCGGTGGTAGCGCAGGGCCTCCCTCACGCACGCCCAGGGAAGCGTGTTAAATGCGTTGGCGATATCGAGCGACACCGCCAACAGCACTTCTCCAGCCGCAACGGCTTCCTCTGCAAGCGCCTTTACCCGAAGGATCGCGCCCACGGTTGACCGTTCCCTGCGAAACCCAAACTGGTATTCCGATAGGTCCGGCCCAGTCCGGGTGAGGTGGCTGACGAGGCGCGCAGCAATTATGCGCTCAAAGAGCTTGCACGCCTCGTCCAGCAGAACGATCGGCCGGTACCCCGACGGCGAGTCTTCTGGTCTGCTCTCCTTGCGGAGAAGGACGAGGTTGCCCGTTTTCCACCGAGCGGGGAAGTGTCCTCGCTCGAAACAGGCAGTAAACAGCCTCCTCAGACGGTCGCCCATCTCTCTCGAGGCCAAGACCCACACGCGACCCGGTATGCCATCCGGCCCGGGTGCGGTGTTCCTAGCACTGAGGCGCCGGACGACCATCTTAATCTCCGCGCTGGTAACTTCGAGGGTATCGTCCTCCTCCTGGGTCGTTGGCTCCGAGGGTGGTAGAGGAGCCATGTGCGGTGGGACGTGGTCTTCCCTCTGGGAGAAGAGCACCGCAACGACCTCAGAGACGAAATGTGGCTCGAGCGTCTGAGTTAGCGGAGGGGCCCACGGTTTGAGCTTGTCCCTTGCCAAACGGTACGGACGCCCCCATGGGTCCTCACTCAAAGACGCAAGCATTTCATCCCTGGCACGGTCCTTTGCGGCAGCAATGGCTGTTTTTAGGGCCTCCTTGGCGGACTTATAGGCAGCGTGCAGTTGATCCCCTACAGGGTCCAGCTCATCCGGCACATGCGGGCGACCGCGTCGATGACCCCGGTGTCGGGTGTACGGGCGTCGCGCTACTACGCAAGCGGAACGCAGGGATGCAATCTCCGCGCTCCACCAGTACACCTGTCGCGATAGTCGTCGCGACTTCACACGGGGCATCGACGCGTCACAAACGCTCGTCATGTCCCGTGTAAGCCTATCCACCTCCAAGTCAACATCGTCCAGGGCATCCGGTACGGGCACCCACGCCTGGACGATAACAGCCTCCTCGAGCAGCACCCGGTCCAGCCGCTTCAACGCCCACCGAGGGCGGTCCATCCTGAGGGATGCGACCGAAGGGTTGGAGGTCTGGGTAGGAATCTCGAACCGGATGTACCGGTGGTCCGAAAGAGACTCCACCCCCTCGACAACCCTCCAGCCTTGCACCCTGGGCGCAAGGGCAGGGCTGGCGAATGTGACATCAACGATCGACTCGCCCTGCCAACGCACACAGGTGCTAATCGACCCCCGGTTTAGAACCGTGAGACCGACGGCGTCGACCAAACCCTCCAAGAGTACGCCTTTCGAGGAAGTGTGTGCACTACCCCATCTGGTGGACCATGAGTTCAAGTCCCCCAGGAGAAGAACCGGACGAGGTTGTATGCGGTCCAGAAGGTCCCCAACCTCGCCCAAGAAGGACTCGAACTCGGAGTCGCGTCGGTTTGGCGAAAAGTACACCCCAACGACGACTATGTCCCTCCACTGCACCGCGACGTAACCCACGCCGCGGGCAATGACCTTCAGGGGTGGCACACACAGGGCACTCGATGGGATGATGGCAACTAGAGATGCCGTGTCCACAATCCAGTTGCTCCGAGGTGGAATCCAATAGGGCTCCGCCACCACAGCCACCTCAATATTCCACTCTGCCAGTGATGCAACGAGCATGTCCTGCGCCGAACTGCAATGATTGCAGTTTATCTGTAAGAATCGGTGTTTTAGGTCGTAAGCCATTAGGGACACTCGATGTCAATATCAATCTCGTCCATCGCCTCGCTCGAAGCCACAGGTGCTTCGGAGACGGGCGGGCAGGCCACAGCTGGTTGCGACGGTGCGCTCAGTGTGGTCTTCTTCTTGGACAATTTTGGGTCCTTGCAGGCCTTTGTGCCTACTTTGTGATTCGCTGGAAGTTTAGCCGCTGCACACAGTGCACAGTGCAGGGTGGACGAACATTGACTAGCTCTATGGCCGGGCTGTGCACATTGGTAACAGAGGTCGCTCCTGTCAACTTCCGATGTGCACGTTGCCCTCACGTGTCCAGTTTCAAGGCACCGGAAACAGCGCCTTCCTCTGGGCTCCAGGATCTTAATCCTTGCTGCAACCCAGCCAACAAGAAGCCGCCCACTTTCAGCTATCTTTTTTGCAGCGCTAATTGGGCAGCGCACCCAGGCCGTACCCATACCACTGGGGCCAGCACGGATTTCCCCCACCTTAACTGTCTCCAACACACAGTTCCCAGCCGCCGTTATTGCCGCGGCTATTTCTTCCCCTGTGACCGAGTCATCGAGGCCTGTTATTCGAAGCTCGGCGGTTTGGGTCGGACGATGAACTCGGGTATCCTCACCGAGAAGCTCCCGGATCTTCAGCGCGAGTGCGTCGGCCTTCTCCGAATTGCCCTCTCCAGGCACCTCGATGACTCGGGCACCCGTCGCCGCCTTACGCACCTGGAGGTACGGGATGCCCATTCCTCGCCAGTCTATTTGAGACTTGGCTTCGGCGAGGACTTTGGCATATGACAGCCCTTTCTTCTCCGCCTCGGGCTGGAGCGTGACCACTACTGCTGCGGTTTTGGGCACTCTCAGCTTCCGTTTTTTCGACGGCTTCTCCTGTACACTGCTTGAAGGCACCTTCTTGCTGGCCTCCCGCTTGCCGTTTCTGCCAACTCGCACCCACTCTCTTGATGGAGCGGGTGCTGATGGCCCGGCAACAGCGGGGGCTGGGACGGCAGGGGCTGATGGCAATATAACATTACCCTTGCTCTTCTTCCCCTTGCCTTTTCCTTTCGCAGAAGAAGTTTGTGGTTGCGGTTGGGCCTGTGAACCAGGTGGAATCGCCGCAGAAGCCTCTTTGACTTTGTCAGCCGCTAACGGCGGGCGAAGCCGTGGTGCGGGCGGTAGTCTTTCCTCTATTGAGGCAAGACGGGCACTCACCATCGTCCCTAGGTCAATCATAAGAGACCGACGAAATTCTTCTAACCCTGACTCCTGGCGGATGCGCGCCACGGAGTGACTGTCTGCTGAATCAGCAGCGGGTTGTCCATCTACGCCTGAAGACACTGATTGAGATGATGAAGAGCGCATTTTCACCATTTCTTTCTTCATGATGTCCATCTCTTTTCGAAGTTCGGCCAGCTCTTTTCGCATACGGATGTTCTCAGCCTGCAGGACCGCAGTTTCCTCCGACGCGGTCCTCTGACTAAGCTCCCGAACCACTTCTTGGACACTAGCAGCGGCCTCTTTCAGGTAACCTTGAAAGCGGCCGCACAGATGTTTACTGTTGTTGGCTACGTGTCTGATGGTTTGCACATCCTTTTCAATTCTGAGACCAAGACCCAGAGTGGACTGGTCATTGTCCTCAGTGATCATCTCCGCCGGACTTGATGACGGCATCTGACACCGCTCCGTCGGTGTCGGATATTTTGCCCGCAGCTCCCTAGCGGTCGCAGCTAACGATGCGATCTCCTTTTCCGCTTCCAGGCGCATTTGCGCTTTTTCTGTCTCTAGCAGCTTTTCTTTGGCTGCTGCCAGACCTACATACTCCCCTGTAGTAGGGGGACGGCCGCGTCCTCGTCCTTTGTTATTGGGTGTGGCAGGTGATTTGCCTCCCCACTCCTCGCCACTAGAGCCTTCGCTATGCGGCCTCTTTTGTGCCTTGGCGCTGTCACGGCTAACGGCAGATCTATAGCCTGAAACCGAGACATTTTCGACGCTGGAGGAGTCCGACAAATACAGTTGCCTCTCCACACTTGACTCCGTACTACGTAGTCTCTTCTCCGTCTCATCCGTGCTAAGGCGGTTAAGCCTTACGACTGCAACGGGGCTTCTAGACTTTGCCCGCACTTCCGTCTTCTCCGACTCGGATCCACTGGACCCATCCACCATCTTCTCCGACTTCCTTCCCTTCTCACGCCTACTGCGCCTCTCCTTCTTCCCACTCCTTTTCTCCTTAACATCGTCAATTTTTATTTTATTTTTTAAGAACTCCATATTAGTCCCACGAGTATGGAACGAACTTAGGGTCCACCCGGGCATTGCGTCCTTACCGCGGGTAAGCCTATATATTGATGACCCAAGAGGGGGGCGGCAGGTACCCTCCTGGGAGGCAGTAATGACCGACACGACGAGCGAGGCGGACCATTCAGCGCACAACCGGCGCTGACTGGACCGTCTCGCCCGACACCCTGGCCGATCTTCAAGGCCTCGCGCTGCCATTCCGCTTGCCACTCAGGGGTTTTTTATTGAAAAGTGGTTGACTCCACTTTGTTTTTTATTGAGGTTGGCTCCTCGCGGCCCGGCCAATTAAGGCAAGGCCTCCGGTCCCGAGCACGCTCAAGGGATAACGGATCCTCACCCCCCTCACTTTCGCGAGGGGGAACCAACCACTCACACGTCCACTTTGCCCTCAGCTACTCAAAAGGACAGGCGGAGCGCCTTCTACGGGGACCACTTCGCTTCACTACAGGCTGGATTGCCTGCAGCTACTGAGCCCCCCCGCCACGACAAGGCGTGGTCCCGTTGGGGGGGAACCTAACCTAACCTAACCTAACCTTTTTTTTTTTTTTTTTTTTTTTTTTTTTTCGTGAGGAAAATGCATTGAATTGCATCCCCACCGTCCTTGGGGCGGAGCGGTGGGGTATGTGGGGCTCTCCGGCCGTGAAGCGACCGGCCTACCCACTAAAAACCTCACGGCGGCCATCCTCAGGCATCTGGGAGGGCCCCGGGCTCGCGTAAGCGCACCGGAACCCTCCCGCCTATGCACCCCCAATCATTTGGAGGAGCCCATTCCCGGGGGAACCTAACATAGGCTCAACCCCACAGGGGGAACGCCGCTTCGATCCACGCTGTGCGGAGCGCGGATAGAGACGGTACCCCCCGACGACACCACCCGCCGCACCGGCGGTGTCATCCCGGGCCGCCACCACAGGCACATCGACCCCAACGATGTACCCGCACGCGAGCCCACTGCGGCGGCCAGCCAAGCAACCCTTGGCCCGCCGCCGCCGCCTTCAAGTGGGATCGGGAGAAACCCGATCCGCGCCCCCCATCTGGAGGAAAGACAGAAAGAGAGCGCTGCCTTCCCGTCCACCGCAATTTCGGTCGGGCCGAATGAGGGAGAGGGTCCCTTCAACTTACCCCGTCCATCCTTCGTCCCTCTCCGAAACCGCGGTAGTCTGTGGGGATCGACTTTCTCCCGATCCCACTCGGCGCCCCCCCTCTGGAGCACAGAAGGAGAGCGTTGCCTTCCCGTCTACCACAATTTCGGTCGGGCGGAATGGGGGAGGGGGCGAGACATACCCTGTCCGTCATTCGTCCCTCTCCGAAAAAGTGGTAGTCGCCACCACTTGCGCGTCCACTCTGCCCTCTGCTAGTCAGAGGGACAGGTGGAGCGCCCTCCGGGGACCACTTCGCTTCACTACAGGCTGGATTGCCTGCAGCTACTGAGCCCCCCCGCCACGACAAGGCGTGGTCCCGTTGGGGGGGAACCTAACCTAACCTAACCTAACCTAACCTAACCTAACCTAACCTAACCTAACCTAACCTAACCTAACCTTTTTTTTTTTTTTTTTTTTTTTTTTTTTTTACGTGAGGAAAATGCATTGAACTGCATCCCCACCGTCCCGGGGGGGGAGCGGTGGGGTATGTGGGGCTCTCCGGCCGTGAAGCGGCCGGCCTACCCACTAAAAACCTCACGATGTCCAGTCTCGCCGCCATGTGCCGGGGGTAGCAGGACCGCTCGCGCTTTACTGCTACTACCCCCGGCGACGGCTGGCCTCGTCAGGCCTCCTCTCAGAGAAGAATCCCTCGCGAGAGGCGGCGTGGACACGCCGCCGCCATCTCGGGCTCTTGTACTGGCGACAGACCCCCCCGAGTCCGCCGCCACGAGCCGTTTAGGGTGGCAGATGGTCATCTCGGGCCATCCGCCTGGAGCGTCTGGAGCGCTGCGTCCCACGCAGCAGCTCTCGCGCTCTTTCATCTGCCTCCTTTATCGCCATTACATTTTCACAATATTGGCGCATCGCCTGCCAGGACTCATCACTGCCGACCATGGCTGAAACTACGGCCGGCAGCGAGAGATCCTGGCCAATCACATTCACCAAATCTCGTCTCGGCTCCGCCCAAGCTGGACAGACCTGCAGCGTATGTTGAGCGGTGTCAGAATTGCAGCTGCAGTGGTGACACCGCTTATTTTCTTCTCTTTGGATTCGACACAGGTACTTACCGAAGCAGCCATGCCCGGTAAGCACCTGTGTCAATCGGAAGCTCAGCGCCCCGTGGCTCCTCTCGAGCCAATCCTGCAAAACGGGCCGTATTGCTTCCACCGTTTGGCGGCCGTATCCCGGCTGCTCTAGCCGCGTCTCCCACTCCGCCATGAGAATCTGGCGAAGCTCCGCCCGGCGTCCTTCCACCTCCCTGAGTGCCGGGCGGTCGCCCCGACTTCGCGCCTCCTCGCGCCACTCGTAGAGCGAAGCGAGGGATTTCGCCTCGAGATCCCATGGCGGGGATCCGGCGAGCACGCGGGCCGCGTCACCCGCTATGGTGCGGTATCCCCGCGTCACCCTGATGGCCATCAGCCTCTGCACTTGCAGGAGTTTACCGATGACGCCATCAGGGATGTTCGCGGCCCACACCGGGGCGCCGTAGAGCGCCATCGAGCGGATGACGCCCATGTATAGTCTTCGCGTGGCAACGTTTGGGCCACCAATATTTGGCAGGAGCCTAGAGAGTGCCCCTGCCGCCCCTATCAGCTTCGGCACCAGCTTATTAAAATGTGCCTCGAATGTCCACCTTCTGTCTAGGACGAGGCCAAGATATTTAAGAGTGGGCTCAATGGGTATTCGGACTCCTCCGACGACTAGGTGGAAGTCGGTTGGCAGGCGAATACGGGGGCCATAAAAGCACATGGCCTCCGTTTTGCCCAAGGCCACCTCGAGCCCCAGTCGCCGGATTCGGTCCACCACATGGGCCACCCCGGCCGTCGCCAATATGGCTGCTTCGCGGCAGGTCCTCCCTCTAGCAGTCACCAACGTATCGTCAGCGTAACATGTGACGCTGAGGTTCCTGAGGAACGAGCCGCGAAGCACCCAGTCGTAACCCAGGTTCCACAGGAGCGGTCCAAGTACCGACCCCTGTGGAACTCCGCACGTCATGCGCCACCGTTTAAGTCCCGACTGGCTGTCGAAGACGACCTCCCTGTCACAGAGGTAGGCTTCTACGGTCCTCTGTAAGTAGTCCGGTACGCCATGGTACCGGAGGGCCTCCCGAATGCAAGTCCAAGGGAGAGTGTTAAAAGCATTGGCGATGTCAAGAGACACCGCCAACAGCACATCTCCCTCGGACACGGCCTCCTCCGCCAGCGTCTTCACACGAAGGATCGCACCCACGGTCGACCGTTCCCTCCGAAACCCGAACTGGTTTGCCGACAGATCCGGCCCAGTCCGGGTGAGGTGGCTGACGAGGCGTGCGGCAATGATGCGCTCAAAGAGCTTGCACGCCTCGTCCAGCAGAATGATCGGCCGGTACGCCGACGGTGAATCCTCCGGCCTGCCCTCCTTCCTCAACATCACGAGGCTGCCAACCCTCCACCGAGCGGGAAATGCTCCCCGTTCGAAGCAAGAAGTGAACAACCTCCGAAGATGGTCGCCCAGATGTCTCGAGGCCAGAACCAACGCGCGCCCCGGTATGCCGTCAAGCCCAGGGGCGGTATTCTTGGCACTGAGACGCCGGACGACCATCTTTAGTTCTGGAACTGTCACCTCGATGGACTCTTCGTCCTCCTCTTGCGACGCCGGCTCTGCGGGAGGCGGAGCCATGGTCGGCGGGACGTGTTCCTCCCTATGAGGGAAGAGCGTTGCGACGACTTCGTCAACAAGATTTGGCTCAAGCGTCTGAGTGAGAGGTGGTGCCCACGGTCTGAGCTTGCCCCTTGCCATGCGGTAGGGCCGCCCCCATGGGTCCTCACTCAGCGACGCGAGCATCTCATTGCGGGCTCTATCCTTGGCGGCAGCGACTGCTGCCTGAAGAGTTTTCATCGCCACCCTATAGGCTTCGTAGAGCTGGGCCTCTACTGGTTCCACCTCGTCCAGCCCACGAGGGCGACCGTGTCGACGTCTCCGGTGTCTCTGGTACTGGCGGCGCGCTGCTACGCAAGCGGCGCGTAGGGAGGCAATCTCCGCGCACCACCAATATACTCGTCGCGATCTAGCTTGTGATTTGACCCGGGGCATCGACGCGTCACAGACGCTCGTCAATGCCCTCGTGAGCCGTTCCGCCTCCAAATCAACATCGTCCAGGGCATCCGGTACGGGCACCCAAGCCTGGACGATGGCTGCCTCATCTAGTAGCACCCGGTCCAGCCGCTTCAACGCCCACCGAGGGCGGTCCATCCTGAGGGATGCGACCGAAGGGTTGGAGGTCTGGGTAGGAATCTCGAACCGGATGTACCGGTGGTCCGAAAGAGACTCCACCCCCTCGACAACCCTCCAGCCTTGCACCCTGGGCGCAAGGGCAGGGCTGGCGAATGTGACGTCAACGATCGACTCGCCCTGCCAACGCACACAGGTGCTAATCGACCCCCGGTTTAGAACCGTGAGACCGACGGCGTCGACCAAACCCTCCAAGAGTACGCCTTTCGAGGAAGTGTGTGCACTACCCCATCTGGTGGACCATGAGTTCAAGTCCCCCAGGAGAAGAACCGGACGAGGTTGTATGCGGTCCAGAAGGTCCCCAACCTCGCCCAAGAAGGACTCGAACTCGGAGTCGCGTCGGTTTGGCGAAAAGTACACCCCGACGACGACTATGTCCCTCCACTGCACCGCGACGTAACCCACGCCGCGGGCAATGACCTTCAGGGGTGGCACACACAGGGCACTCGATGGGATGATGGCAACTAGAGATGCCGTGTCCACAATCCAGTTGCTCCGAGGTGGAATCCAATAGGGCTCCGCCACCACAGCCACCTCAATATTCCACTCTGCCAGTGATGCAACGAGCATGTCCTGCGCCGAACTGCAATGATTGCAGTTTATCTGTAAGAATCGGTGTTTTAGGTCGTAAGCCATTAGGGACACTCGATGTCAATATCAATCTCGTCCATCGCCTCGCTCGAAGCCACAGGTGCTTCGGAGACGGGCGGGCAGGCCACAGCTGGTTGCGACGGTGCGCTCAGTGTGGTCTTCTTCTTGGACAATTTTGGGTCCTTGCAGGCCTTTGTGCCTACTTTGTGATTCGCTGGAAGTTTAGCCGCTGCACACAGTGCACAGTGCAGGGCGGACGAGCATTGACTAGCTCTATGGCCGGGCTGTGCACATTGGTAACAGAGGTCGCTCCTGTCAACTTCCGATGTGCACGTTGCCCTCACGTGTCCAGTTTCAAGGCACCGGAAACAGCGCCTTCCTCTGGGCTCCAGGATCTTAATCCTTGCTGCAACCCAGCCAACAAGAAGCCGCCCACTTTCAGCTATCTTTTTTGCAGCGCTAATTGGGCAGCGCACCCAGGCCGTACCCATACCACTGGGGCCAGCACGGATTTCCCCCACCTTAACTGTCTCCAACACACAGTTCCCAGCCGCCGTTATTGCCGCGGCTATTTCTTCCCCTGTGACCGAGTCATCGAGGCCTGTTATTCGAAGCTCGGCGGTTTGGGTCGGACGATGAACTCGGGTATCCTCACCGAGAAGCTCCCGGATCTTCAGCGCGAGTGCGTCGGCCTTCTCCGAATTGCCCTCTCCAGGCACCTCGATGACTCGGGCACCCGTCGCCGCCTTACGCACCTGGAGGTACGGGATGCCCATTCCTCGCCAGTCTATTTGAGACTTGGCTTCGGCGAGGACTTTGGCATATGACAGCCCTTTCTTCTCCGCCTCGGGCTGGAGCGTGACCACTACTGCTGCGGTTTTGGGCACTCTCAGCTTCCGTTTTTTCGACGGCTTCTCCTGTACACTGCTTGAAGGCACCTTCTTGCTGGCCTCCCGCTTGCCGTTTCTGCCAACTCGCACCCACTCTCTTGATGGAGCGGGTGCTGATGGCCCGGCAACAGCGGGGGCTGGGACGGCAGGGGCTGATGGCAATATAACATTACCCTTGCTCTTCTTCCCCTTGCCTTTTCCTTTCGCAGAAGAAGTTTGTGGTTGCGGTTGGGCCTGTGAACCAGGTGGAATCGCCGCAGAAGCCTCTTTGACTTTGTCAGCCGCTAACGGCGGGCGAAGCCGTGGTGCGGGCGGTAGTCTTTCCTCTATTGAGGCAAGACGGGCACTCACCATCGTCCCTAGGTCAATCATAAGAGACCGACGAAATTCTTCTAACCCTGACTCCTGGCGGATGCGCGCCACGGAGTGACTGTCTGCTGAATCAGCAGCGGGTTGTCCATCTACGCCTGAAGACACTGATTGAGAAGATGAAGAGCGCATTTTCACCATTTCTTTCTTCATGATGTCCATCTCTTTTCGAAGTTCGGCCAGCTCTTTTCGCATACGGATGTTCTCAGCCTGCAGGACCGCAGTTTCCTCCGACGCGGTCCTCTGACTAAGCTCCCGAACCACTTCTTGGACACTAGCAGCGGCCTCTTTCAGGTAACCTTGAAAGCGGCCGCACAGATGTTTACTGTTGTTGGCTACGTGTCTGATGGTTTGCACATCCTTTTCAATTCTGAGGCCAAGACCCAGAGTGGACTGGTCATTGTCCTCAGTGATCATCTCCGCCGGACTTGATGACGGCATCTGACACCGCTCCGTCGGTGTCGGATATTTTGCCCGCAGCTCCCTAGCGGTCGCAGCTAACGATGCGATCTCCTTTTCCGCTTCCAGGCGCATTTGCGCTTTTTCTGTCTCTAGCAGCTTTTCTTTGGCTGCTGCCAGACCTACATACTCCCCTGTAGTAGGGGGACGGCCGCGTCCTCGTCCTTTGTTATTGGGTGTGGCAGGTGATTTGCCTCCCCACTCCTCGCCACTAGAGCCTTCGCTATGCGGCCTCTTTTGTGCCTTGGCGCTGTCACGGCTAACGGCAGATCTATAGCCTGAAACCGAGACATTTTCGACGCTGGAGGAGTCCGACAAATACAGTTGCCTCTCCACACTTGACTCCGTACCACGTAGTCTCTTCTCCGTCTCATCCGTGCTAAGGCGGTTAAGCCTTACGACTGCAACGGGGCTTCTAGACTTTGCCCGCACTTCCGTCTTCTCCGACTCGGATCCACTGGACCCATCCACCATCTTCTCCGACTTCCTTCCCTTCTCACGCCTACTGCGCCTCTCCTTCTTCCCACTCTTTTTCTCCTTAACATCGTAAATTTTTATTTTATTTTTTAAGAACTCCATATTAGTCCCACGAGTATGGAACGAACTTAGGGTCCACCCGGGCAGTGCGTCCTTACCGCGGGTAAGCCTATATTTTGATGACCCAAGAGGGGGGCGGCAGGTACCCTCCTGGGAGGCAGTAATGACCGACACGACGAGCGAGGCGGACCATTCAGCGCACAACCGGCGCTGACTGGACCGTCTCGCCCGATACCCTGGCCGATCTTCAAGGCCTCGCGCTGCCATTCCACTTGCCACTCAGGGGTTTTTTATTGAAAAGTGGTTGACTCCACTTTGTTTTTTATTGAGGTTGGCTCCTCGCGGCCCGGCCAATTAAGGCAAGGCCTCCGGTCCCGAGCACGCTCAAGGGATAACGGATCCTCACCCCCCTCACTTTCGCGAGGGGGAACCAACCACTCACACGTCCACTGTGCCCTCAGCTACTCAAAAGGACAGGCGGAGCGCCTTCTTCAGGGACCACTTCGCTTCACTACAGGCTGGATTGCCTGCAGCTACTGAGCCCCCCCGCCACGACAAGGCGTGGTCCCGTTGGGGGGGAACCTAACCTAACCTAACCTAACCTAACCTAACCTAACCTAACCTAACCTAACCTAACCTAACCTAACCTAACCTAACCTAACCTAACCTTTTTTTTTTTTTTTTTTTTTTTTACGTGAGGAAAATGCATTGAACTGCATCCCCACCGTCCTGGGGGAGGAGCGGTGGGGTATGTGGGGCTCTCCGGCCGTGAAGCGGCCGGCCTACCCACTAAAAACCTCACGATTCCGCGCTCGCCTTGTGGTCGGGGGCCCGGGGACACGTTCGTACTCGTCCGCGTCCCGACGGCGATGGTCCTTATTTGGAGCCCCTCTCTTAAAGGTTACGACCTCAATCCTCATGAGCGGCGCACGGGAACCACGTGCGCCTCGCTCGGGCCTTTACACGGCGACAGACCCCCCCGAGTCTGCCGCCTATGAGCCCATTTAGGGTGGCATCAGGTCGTCTGCACGACCTCGACGCCTTCCGCGTCTTGGTCTTCCCCTGCCCCCAGATCGGCGTGACCGTATAGGATCAGAGGTCGTCACTTCTCGGTCACGCTCCGCGTTCTCTTTGGCCGCCATAACGATTTCTGAGAAGCGGAGCATGGCCTCCCACGCTTCCCCGTCAGAAACCATAGCCGACACGACTGCGGGGAGTGACAAATCACGCCCCACCACCTCTCGCAGCTCGTCCCGCTGTTCACGCCAAGCCACGCACATTTCGAGCGTGTGAACAGCGGTGTCCACAGTGCTCGAGCAGTGGTGGCATCTCTCGTCGGGCTCTCTACGTGCTATCTTACACAGGTACTTTCCGAAGCACCCGTGCCCGGAAAGCACCTGTGTCAGCCTAAATGTGAGAACTCCGTGTTGTCGCTCTACCCACTCACCCAGCACTGGGCGTATGGCCTCGATGGTAGCGTGACCAGCAGTCGGCCGATTTAGGCGATCCTCCCATCTTGCCATGGCAACCTGACGGAGCTCCAACCGGCGTCCCTCTACCTCCCGTGGAGCCGGTCGTTTGCCCCGCTCAAGCATCTCCTCACGCCACCGGAACATTGACGCGAGGGTTTCTGCGTCCAGGTCCCAAGGCAAGACTCCAGCCATTACACACGCGGCCTCGTATGAGACGGTGCGGTATCCACGTATCACCCTCACGGCCATCAACCTCTGCGACTTGCGAAGCAGAGCTCGATTACGGTTAGTGAGGGTGTCCGCCCACACCGGACTCCCATACAAGGCCATCGACCGCACTATCCCAGCGTATAATCGCCGGCAAGACACCGACGGTCCACCCACATTCGGCAACAATCCACACAATGCCAATGCTGCCGCGTCCAGCTTCGGAGCAAGGGCCTCGAAGTGGGCCGCGAAGTCCCAGTTCGAGTCCAGAATGAGCCCTAAGTACTTCAACGAAGCATGGACGGTGATTGGTACTCCGCAGACATCCACACAGAGTCCCCGAGGCGGCACCAGACAACGGTTATAAAAGCCGACAGCTTCGCACTTTTCGGGAGCCACCCTCAAGCCCAACATGCGGATACGGCCAACTATGTCCTCCACCCCGATAGATGCCACAGCCGCGGCCGTGTGGAACGTGCTTCCCCGGGCGGTCACCAGCGTATCGTCTGCGTAACAGAAGACGCCCACTCCCGGGAAGCTACGTCCACGGAGAACCCAGTCATACCCGACGTTCCACAGGAGCGGTCCAAGGACTGACCCCTGTGGAACACCGCGCGACACATCTCGACTGCACACTCCATCACGTCCAGGATATACCACTCGACGATCACTGAGATAATCGGCTATCACGCGACAGAGGTAGGGTGGCACTCGGTGATACCGAAGTGCCTCCCTTATGACCGCCCAGGGGAGGGTATTGAAGGCGTTGGCGATATCTAGCGACACCGCCAAGACGACCTCACCCTGAGCCACCGCCTCCTCAGCCAACGCCTTGACTCCCAGTATGGCCTGGATCGTCGAGCGGCCACTGCGAAATCCGTATTGAGAGTCGGCCAAATCCGGTCCATCTCTCCTTAGGTGCGCGACGAGACGTGCAGCTACAACTCGCTCGAGGAGCTTGCACGCCTCATCCAGCAGCACGATAGGGCGGTACGCGGATGGCGACTCTATAGGACGACCCTCTTTTCTGAGCAACACCAGTTTCCCCGTCTTCCAGAGACGAGGAAACTGGCCTCGCTCCATACAGGCACTCAACAACTGGATGAACCGCGGTCCTAACGCCTTCAGAGCTAAGCCCCATACTCTGCCCGGAACACCGTCAAAACCAGGGGCAGTGTTTTTGGCCCGCATCTTGGTGACAGCCAGCCTAAGCTCAACAGTCGTCACCTCTACCGATTCACTGGACTCTTCCGGCATATATTCTTCGTCCGATGGCAACATAGGAGGAGGAACCATATCTTCTCCATCCGGGAAGAGCGTGTCCACTACCCTATTCACAAACTGAGGCTGGAGACTCCGAGTGAGTGGAGGGGCATACGGGCGCATCTTGCCCCGGACCGTACGGTAAGGTCGCCCCCACGGATCTTCACTCAAAGCCTCCAACATCTCCTCCCTGGCCCTGGTTTTGGCTTCGCCGATGGCAACCTGGAGCGAGAGTTTGGCCGCTCTATACGCCTCCTCTAGAATGGCTTCTCTTTGAGCAAAATCGCCGTCGCGGCGGCGCCTCCTAAGGTGTCGAGCGTATTGGCGCCTTGCAACCACGCAAACTCTACGAAGCTGCGCGATGTCTTCACTCCACCAATATACTCGACGTTTTGGAGGTTGGGGACCGGAACGGGGCATTGATGCGTCGCATATACGGGTCATCGCCCCCCGGAACCATGTCGCCTCGGAATCAATGTCCGCCGGTCTATCGGGTGCCGTTGGCCAAGCCTCCACTAAAGCCGCTTCATCCGCCAGTTCTGGATCAAATCGACTGAGCGTCCAGCGCGGGCCCTCATCGCGAGCCGAGCCAGGCACCGGAGGAACCGAGGTCTGGGCCGAGACGCTGAAGCGAAGGTAACGATGGTCCGACAACGTCTCCACCCCCTCCAAGACCCTCCAGTCCCTGACCCGTGCGGCGAGACACGGGCTCGCGAATGTCACGTCGACAATTGATTGCCCATTGGACCTCACACATGTAGCCACTGTTCCGCGATTCAGCAGATGCAATCCCGAAACTCGCGCCCAATCTTCCAGTTCTCGACCTTTCGGCAGTGTCCGAGGCGATCCCCACGCCCTGGATTTGGCATTAAAATCACCAAGGACCACCACAGGATACGAGCGGAACATATTGAACATGGCGTCCAGCTCCCGGATAAAGCCCTTGAATTCGGTTATATTTGTGTTTGGTGAAAAGTAGCCTCCTATGAACGCTACCTCGCCTAGTACCGCAGCGACACAGCCCCGACCTCTTACAACACGGGTAAAAGGGGGAGAGCCGACTGCACCCCTCGAAGTCATGGCCACCACACCATCTAAGTCCGCGACCCAGTCCGGATGTTGTTGGACCGAGTATGGCTCGCATGCCACTACCACTGATGTCGACCACTGCGTAGCGCTTTGAATCAGGAGATCCTGTGCGACTCCGCGATGGTTAATGTTCGCCTGCAACACAGAGATGGCCATTTATCACTTGTTTGTCAATGTGTGAACTCTCCCATTGGACTGAGCCTTGCGACCAGTCCCCTTCGTGTTCGCCTTACATGCTGTCGAGCCGACCGAATGTGAAGCGGGTTTTCCGGCTCTAGCACAAGAGCCACAGTGGGGTGCTGCAGAGCAATTGGCAGCCTTATGACCGGCCGTACTGCACCTAAAGCACAGGCCACCAACCGGAATTTGCTCCGTACAGCATTTGCCGACATGGCCACGCCCGAGGCACTGGTAACAGACCAACGGTCTGCGGTCTAGAATTTTAACTCTAGCTGCTACCCAACCTACCAACAGCTTACCAGCCTCCATCAGTTTCTTCGCCGCCAAGATAGGGCACTGGGCCCAGACTGTGGCAAGTCCTGAAGGATTTCGACGGATTTCTCCAGTCTTGACGGTGTCAACCGCAACTCCGCCAGCCGCAGCAATGGCAGCAGCTACCTCCACCTTGGTGACGGAGTCATCCAGGCCGGAGACACGTATGTCCACACACTTGATTGGCCTGGTGACTATCACGTCCTGACCATAAAGCTCCCTCAGCTTTACGGCAAGAGAGTCGGCCTTTGCCGCGCTGTCCTCGCCTTTTTGGACTTCAAATAATTTGGAGCCAGTGGCTGCTGTGCGGAACTTTACGCCTTCTGGAATACCGAGGGCATTCAAGTCGATGCGGGCCTTAGCTAGTGCAATCGCGTCTCCATAGTTCTTCCCCTTCTCTAATGCTTCAGGCTTCAGCGTGATTACCACAACCGCAGATTTGGGAACTTGCAGGTTGGGTTTCTTTGTCTGTGCAACACTCTTGGCTGGTGGATTTTGCACTCTAGATTTGTTGCTCCTGACGACCGTAGTCCACTCCATCTGCTGAGCCAGAGGAGATGATTCATCTCTAGCTGAGGCCTGAGCCTCCCGTGCAGCGAGAGACTTCTTTTTTCGTCTTCTCTTTGCCGTTTTCGAGGCCTCTGGTGCTGCAGCCTGAGACTGTTGCCACGATACTGGTGCTGGCTTTTGTGAAGCTGACTTAGCAACACTCAATCTCTCGGCAGCTTCTCTCCTTTTGTCTGCTGCCAAAGGTGGCCGAACCCGTTCTTCCGGCGGCAACCGTCCCTCCAATGCCTCGAAACGGGCATTTATGTAGTTAACGATGGAAGTCGTCCACTCTCCACTCTCTCTTGGAGGATTTAGGCCCCGAGCAGTAGCCGCATAACTGGGGCTCGCTACGTCTGGTGCCTCCAAGTCATAGGACACCTCCATCGTCTCAGCTGTGACGTTAGTATCCACCTCTGGCATCTTCTGCGGCGGTGGCACCGGCTGAGCCTTAGACCTTCCACCCAAAACTACTTCTGGCAATTCATTTACGACCTCACTTGAGGATGCCACCACAATGTCCGTTGGTCGATCGGATCGCAGCTCGTACATTATTCGAAGCTGGCTTCGAAGGTCGGCCATCTCCTTCTCAAGCTGCAACATCTTCTTACGGAGATTCTCATTGTCACGATTAAGTTTCTCCGTTTCCGCGCTTATGCTGTTGCAACTGAGCTTATTGACTGCTTCTATCATAGAGGCAGTCGCATCCTGCAGCTGTTGTGCATGTCCATCACTTAGGGTGCGCGATGTTTTGGCCACCGTATTCACAATATTTATTGCTTTTTTGGCCTGCTTACGCAACCTGGAAGCCGACTTGTGGTCGGTCTTGTTGTAAGCAACATCCGGCGCGCTGGACTCGGAGGATGACATCCGATGGTCAATCTCATCCTCTCGCCTGAGAGGGTCAGAGATAGCCCGAGCCGGTGTATCCAAATCAGACTCGCTCGCAGTCTCGTCGCCTCGAGGCGCTCGTTGCTGCTCTGGCGTTCCCCTATCCCGACGTCTTCTCTCACTCCTTTGGGGCTGTGGTGCTGCTTCTGGCTTCTTAATGAAGTCACTTCTGTTGAAGCTCAGCACTACTCCGCCTCTCTTAGAGGTTGACACCTTAACTGGACGGGTGGCGTCTCCCTCTGAATCCGTCTCTTCGGATTGCTGCCGCTTACCTCCCGTGACCACTTTTGCAGTCAAGGTCGAGCAGGCAGAGCCAGGTCGCGAGTCATAAACGGGACTCTGGACACCAAAAGGTGTACTAGGGTCCATTACGTCCCACTCCAAATCCGCCCTCTGAAAGAGCTCGATTTCTTTATTCGTCACCGCGTCACGGCACGTTATCTTTCGATTACTGATTTCCTCTGTCTCCTTCTGACTTCGTTGTCTGTCCTCTGTTATAGGACTTCTCTCCCTTTCTCTGTCTTTCCCTTGATCTAAGGCCTTTAACCTCTCAGATCTTCTCACTTCTCTTGCTTTGGAGTCCTCTACTACTTCGTTCTCCATCGTCATTCTATCGTCCTCTCCTGCTGACTCCGTCCTAACAGACTCTACTCCTATCTCCTTCTCCACTGTTCCCTCAATTTCCCCCCCAACAGTCGTGCGATTTGTTGCCCCCCCCAGAATACGATGGGGGCTGCCCGCCGGAGCGGGGTGGGATTCCCCAACCACGTTGTGGTCGGGACCCACCTGGGTAATACTTTTACAGTTCGCCTTCATGTCATATTTTTTGTGGGCTGATCCACAGCTTCGTTACCTAAACTATTTGTTGTGTAGTGTAGATGTATATGTGGTGTATGTGTGTGTATGATTGGTTCGGCCAAGCCGATGGTAAAAGCCCATCGACGAGGACGAACCATGTGTGTGTGTGTGTATGTATAGTGTACCTACTATGCCGGACCATTGGCCAGCGCCGATCAATGGAAGAGAGGAACTTCTCTTCGATTGATCGACGCTGTTTCCACCCACGCCACGAGGAGGCTGTCCGACTGGTGGGCTAACCTAACCTAACCTAACCTAACCTAACCTAACCTTTTTTTTTTTTTTTTTTTTTTTTTTTTTTTTTTTTTTACGTGAGGAAAATGCATTGAACTGCATCCCCACCGTCCTGGAGGAGGAGCGGTGGGGTATGTGGGGCTCTCCGGCCGTGAAGCGGCCGGCCTACCCACTAAAAACCTCACGAATCCTCGCTCGCCTTGTTGTCGAGTGCACGGGAAAGACGTTCGTATTCAACCGTGACCCGACGACGACGGTCTGCCTTGCAGACCCCTCTCTGTTTGGAGGTTGGCCTCCATTCCGCATGAGTAGGCGTACGGGAACCACGTGCGCCCCACTCGGGCCCTTCCACGGCGGTAGACCCCCCCGAGTCTACCGCCTATGGGCCCTTCTACGGAGGCATAAGGTCGTCTCTGTGACGACTCCTGCGTCTCCTAACAAGGCCGGATCGTCGCTGTCGGATGGGAAGGGAACTCGAAATTTCCCTCTCCCTCTCTGCGTCCTCTTTTGTTGTCATGACGGCTTCAGAAAACTGGAGCACAGCTGTCCAATTACACTCTTCTGTGACCATCGAGGTCACCACCGCTGGTAGCGATAGGTCATGTCCCACTTCCACCTTCAGCTCTTCGCGTTGCTCGGACCATGCCACACATATTTCGAGGGTATGGGTGGCGTCGTCTACATCACTCGGGCAATGATGGCACCTCGTATCTGGCTCTCTACGTGCAACCCGACACAGGTACTTTCCGAAGCAGCCATGCCCGGAAAGCACCTGCGTCAGTCTATACGTGAGAGCCCCATACTGCCTGTCGACCCATTCATCCAATACCGGCCGAATGGCTTCGATGGTCTTGTGACCGGCTTGAGGCTGCGCAAGCCTTTCCTTCCACCTGGCCATGGCGATCTGGCGGAGCTCCAACCGGTGTCCCTCTACCTCCGGTAGAGCCGGTCGGTCACCCCGTTCTCGCGCCTCCTCGCGCCAACGGAACATTGACGCGAGGGCCCTCGCGTCCAGATCCCACGGCAGGGTTCCGGCTAACACGCATGCGGCCTCGTACGAGATTGTGCAGTAACCCCGTATCACCCTCACTGCCATCAGCCGCTGCGACCTTCGCAGCAAGGTTTGACTTCGGCGTGTGAGGGTGTCCGCCCACACTGGACTCCCGTACAAAGCCATGGATCGTATGATCCCCGCATAGAGCCGACGGCACGACACTGACGGTCCTCCCACGTTCGGCAGCAGACTGCACAAAGCATTTGCAGACACTTGCAACTTTGGTGCTAGCACCTCAAAATGCGACGTAAATTCCCAAGTCGAATCTAAGATAAGACCTAGGTACTTCATCGTTGGTTTAACCTCGATGGGAAATCCGTTCACGACTATTTGATACGAAGATACGGGTACGAAGCTGACGTGCGCTCGCTTCTCGTAAATCACTCTGATATTTTTTACGCGACTACCTACGTATAAAATATAAAAAATGAACAAGTGCAGTGGTTGTGATAATAAAATAAAACCAAATGAATTAAAAACTTGTGCCACTTGCAACTCGCACTATCACTACCAGTGCCTACGTATTTCCGCCGAAAATTACCTGAAGGAATCTAAGCAGCACAAAAGGGATTGGAAATGTCCAGAATGTAAAGTAGGAGAGAAACGTACCGACAACACAAACACACCTGTACGTCAAACAATGCAAACAAGTATGCTGTCTACGGAGCAGGAGGGTTTTCTACAGCTGAGAAAATACATAGAAGAACGGCTAGATGATTTTCAAGCTAGCATTCTGGCAGAAGTAAAGACCTCCTTGAAAACATTGCAAAAATCTTTAACAGAAAAAACGGATGGCGTGGAAAAATCTATCGAACATTTTAGTGCACAATATGAAGACCTTATATCGAAAATTAAATGCACGGAGAGAGAATTAAATGTAGTTATGGAAACTCAAGAACAATTAAAGCAAGAGACGAAACAACTACATACACAAATATCCTTCTTGGAAGCTAAAATAGACGATTTGGAGCAGAAAAATCGATCTTGTAATGTGGAGATAAGAAATATTCCTGAAGAGAAGGGGGAACAACTAATGGCGATGTTGGAAAAAATATATGAAATATTCGAACAAAAAATTGACAATCAAGAAATTTACACCGCCTTCAGATCTGGAAAACTGACCAGTACAAACAATAAAATCCGACCTATTATTGTTGTTTTCAAGAGTTTCTTCGCGAGGAATACCTTTCTACGTTACGCCAAAGATTTTAATAAAACTTGTAAAGAGCCAAACCTACGATTAAAAACAGATTATCTTAACCTAAACTTAAAATCACAACCATTTTTTATCTCAGAACAACTAATACCTAAAACTAAATTACTATTGTCTAAAACAAAGTTAATTACACGAGAACGTGACTACAAATATTGCTGGCATTCAAATGGTAAAATTTTTGTAAAAAAAAACGACACAACAAAGCCAATTGCAATTGATAACGAAGAATGCTTACTCCAGCTTTTGTGACTCGTCATAATTACGATGCATCGAGTTGTTTACCGTTTGGAATGCTATAGTGTTGTGCTATACATATTGAGGTATGTTTCTATTAGTAAGTTTTACGCACAGTTTAGATATTCTCAAACAAATAGGAAAACAAGAAGTGAGTTGTTATTTCACGTCAGTTTGTGTTGTTTCTATTCTTATATATTGTTATTTTTTTGCATGCCGTATTTATTTAATTTATGTATTATCTTTTTTAGTGAGCGTTCTAGTAATATTGAAATGTTCTCCTTTTGCGTTTATATGATACTTATACTGATACACTGTACACTTTTAAACCTTATACTTATATACCCATTGCGTTATTTTAAGAAGTCATGGTTTCTCCTACCTGCAATGAAAATTAAATTGGTCAGATACTATGTGCGTGTCAATACAAGCATACCTGGTTATTGTATTTGTTTACTTGCAAAGCATTATAGGGAAGTCATTAATTGTACTACCTTTTTATTTTTTGAACATTCAATTTCATAACACAATTTACAAATAATTTGGACATGCAAATAAACCAACAAGAAACAATAGCTACGGACGATTTTGATGTTTGTCAAAGGTTGATGAACCAGGAAACTAGTTTGTTAAAACTTATTGCTATAAATATTCGTAGTATCCATAAGAACTTTAACAGTTTATTAGTGACGCTGCAAAACCTAAACATTGATTTCGATATACTTGTTCTGACAGAATGCCGTATTAAACATCGAGCTTCTACTAAATCAATACCTGGGTACGTATCATTCGCATCAAAGATCAATAAATTACAAAATGATGGTGTGATTATCTTTGTAAAAAACAACATACCCTGTGATTGCGTTGAATTAGAGGTAACAGGTGCGAACTGTCTACAACTGAACCTACCGAATAGCATATCAGTTTTAGCTATATATCGATCTCCATCAAGCTATAATATTACATTGTTTTTGGAATCCCTAGAAGCAACATTGGTCAAAACTAAGTGTATAAATAATCTAGTCCTTACAGGTGATATTAATGTCGATATTATTGAAAATAGGCACTCCCAAGCGGATGAATACATTTCTCTCCTGGCGCTTTATGGAATAAAAGTAGGTATTAATATACCTACTCACGATAAGAGTTGTATTGATCATATTATGCTGAGACTTAAAAATGATAAGCAGTGTCACAATATTGTGCTTAAAACCAGTGTCACAGACCATTATATAACCTTGTGTGCTATTTATACTAGTGTAATAGATAGTAACAAAAAGAAGGATATAACATATATAACTAAACAAATAATCAATTACGATAAATTGAAACAGCAATTAGACTTAGAAGATTGGTCAAATGTGTATAACTGTTTAGACGTGAATGATGCTTTAAGTTGCTTTAATACTACACTGCAAAGTCATTTAAATAATAACACAATTGAAAAGCATATCCCTCATAAAAAACGTAAATTAAAACCATGGATCACGTACAGCCTAATACTTAGCATTCGTAAACGTGATAAATTGCATAAAGCTTGCAAAAAACACCCGGAAGACCTAATACTTAAACAGGAATACATAGTCTATAGAAAACAATGTCACACTCTAATAAATACAACTAAAAAAAATTACTATAAAAGCAAAATCCAAGATTGCTACAATGATTCTAAAAGTGTTTGGCGACTCATTAATGAAGCTACAAATCGTAAACCTCAAAACAGTGAATCATTAAAAGAACTAGATGTCAATAATCAAAAGGTGGTTGACGGGATAACGATTGGTAATTGCCTAAATAATTATTTTTGTTCAATAGGATCTGAACTTGCGTCCAAACACCTTACCGAATTAAACATAACTGAAGAGGAGCTATCAAAAAAAAATAACATTAAACAAAATGATAGATGCTTTTACTTAAGACCCACTACCGTATTAGAAATTGTAAAAGTAATAAACTCCTTAAAAAATAAATTTTCCTCTGGGCTTGATAGCTTTACGTCTAATTTATTCAAAATAGTCAAAGAACATATTGCTGAACCGTTAAAATACATTTTCAACATAAGTTTTGGGACTGGTGTTTTTCCGCGAGATTTAAAGGTGGCTGTGGTTAAACCTATTTACAAAAAAGGACCTAAGAATAATATGTCAAATTATAGACCGATCTCTTTACTATCCGTTACATCTAAAATCATGGAGAAAATAGTGAAGAAGCGTTTGAGTAACTATTTTAAGGAAATTGCTTCCACAAATCAATTCGGTTTCCGAGAGGGACTTGGTACGGGTGATGCTATTGCTGAGTTGACAAAACATGTAATCTTGAATTCTAATAAGTCTAAAAAAACGTTAGCTGTTTTTGTTGACTTAGCAAAAGCATTTGATACTATTTCTCACAAAATAATGCTTCGGAAACTAAATTCACTAGGAATTACCGGTAATTATCTTCGCTGGTTCTCTAGTTACCTGGAGAATCGAGAGCAGTATGTAAGAGTAGGTAAGGACCTCAGTGACAAACGCCTTATTAAACCCTTTGGTGTTCCCCAAGGCAGCGTTTTGGGACCGTTGCTGTTTGACATTTATTTAAATGATTTTTGCGATCTATTGAGTGATTGCAAGACGATTTGTTTCGCGGATGACACCGTTCTTTTATTTTCCGGTGATAGCTGGGAAGAAGTTTTTAGGAAAGCTGAGCGGGGTTTGGTTGAAGCGGTAGGATGGCTCAATGATAACTTACTAACAGTAAATGAAGATAAAACGAATTACATAACCTTTGCACCAACAGCCGCTGGCTTGCCTATTTCAAACTACCAACTTAAAGTTCATAAACAATGCTCTGATAATACTGGTTCTTGTTCATGTAAGAAACTTACTAACACTACTCACACGACATATCTAGGTGTAATAGTGGACCAGAATCTTAGATGGAATCTTCATATCGATACTATGTCCGCAAGAATCAGAAAACTAGGTTATGTGTATGGAGAGCTAAAAAATATTGTTTCCTACGAATTTCTTATGAATATGTATTACGCACTAACGCAGTCTTTGCTTATGTATGGAATCATTGCTTGGGGATCGTGTGCTAATTATATCATAGACAAAATTGAGAAAGCCCAAAAACTAAACCTAAAAATCATAAAACGGAAGCCAATGACTTTTCCCTCTAACGAACTCTATGACCTGTGTAGGGTTTTAACACCTAGGAAGCTGTATGTTAGACAGGTTATAATATATATGAGCAAACGACTGGGTGATATGGTCTATACTTCATCAAATAGACCTAAACGTAATGTAGTAGATACACAACTTTTTAAACCACCAGGTTCAAGGTTAGTCTTCACTCGGCGGCACTTCACTGCACTCGCTCCGCGTATATTCAATGATTTGCCCGATGAGGTTATAGAGAATTCAGACATCTGTGAACCACATGTTCACGGAAACAGTTTTAAAAGAAAAGTGAACTTGTGGTTGACGACCCTAGAAGCTACTGAATTTGATGACTTGTGGCGACTATGGTCAGGTGATAGCAGGTTGCAGTAGGTAGATTGAGGTGGAATTTGTTTGTTTTGTACTAAACTAGCGACCCGCCCCGGCTTCGCGCGGCTGTTTTATGCATGTATAATATCTAAAGGCCTTTCTCTTTAATCACTCTATCTATTGAAAGGAACCGCATCGAGATCCGTTGCGTGGTTTTGGAGGTCTGGGCATACATAGGGACATGGGGACGGCGAGGGGTGACTTTGTTTTATACTATGTAGTGGTAAGTATGAAGTTTGTTTATTCAGTTCAATATTGTATAGGTAGGTAAGTATATAATATTGTAGGTTTTATAACTATTACAAAGGAGGTATATATATATTTATATAATATGTATTTTATTTTATTTTATAAATGTAAGTGTGTGTGTATGTATTTTATATCATAATTTATATTATACTCGTGGCATTAACATGATATTTTCCTTTTCGCATGTTTTTGTTTCTTCTGTTTTATCCATACTTACTTAGTCAAATTAAAAAAAAAAAAAAAAAAATCTAATTCAATAGGTGTCATGCAGTGCATTCCATCACTTTGAAGCGTCTTTAAAATTAAGTTAGGATGTGTTGTAGAGATTAAATGGGAGTCCATTTGAATGAGCAGTATTATGTGCACCTACTAACATTAAGCAGATAAAGTACCTATCTACCCCGCGTATGAACGATGAATGTGTCGCTATTTATGTGGTTCACCCAAGCACAGATCTATTGATCTATATGGGTGGCTACTGTCATAAACACCTCAGCAGTTACAATAATACGTAGGTTTGGCTCTAATTAAGCGGTGTGTATTATGTTCTATATTGTGTGTGTGAAATAAATAAATAAATAAATAAAATAAATAAATTTGGGGGCTTCGGGGTGGTACGGTGCGAGGACCATGGAACATCACTGCTTCACACTTGTTAAGAGCCACCTCTAACCCCAGTCTGCTAATGCGACCCACAACATCCTCGACACCAACGGCGGCCAGGGCTGCCGCGGTGTAGTACGAACTTCCCCGGGCGGTTACCAGCGTATCGTCTGCATAACAAACAACGCCCACTCCCGGGAGGTTACGACCTCGGAGAACGTAATCGTAGCCGATGTTCCACAGGAGCGGTCCGAGAACCGAACCCTGTGGAACACCGCACGTGACCTCCCTGCTGCTCACTCCACTGTGGTCGGGAAACACAACCCTACGGTCACTAAGGTAGGCGTGGATGACACGGCACAGGTAGAGAGGCACCCGGTGGTACCTGAGTGCCTCTCTTATGACTTCCCAGGGGAGGGTGTTGAAGGCATTGGCGATGTCCAAGGACACCGCCAACACTACCTCACCCTGAGTAATTGCTTCCTCAGACAATTGCTTGACTCGCAAAATTGCGTGTACGGTAGAACGGTATCTGCGAAAACCAAATTGGGAGTCGTCCAGGTCCGGACCATCTCTCCCCAAGTGTGCGACAAGACGTGCAGCTACGACTCGCTCGAGGAGCTTGCACGCCTCGTCAAGCAACACGATGGGGCGGTACGCGGACGGCGACTCCATCGGACGACCCTCTTTCTTAAGCAGGACCAGTTTTCCAGTCCTCCAAAGTAGAGGAAACTGGCCCCGCTCCAGACAAGCGCTCATCAGGCGCAAAAATCTAGGCCCTAAAGCTCCCAGAGCGATTTTCCACACACGTCCTGGGATTCCGTCCCATCCAGGGGCAGTGTTGGACCGCATCCTCGCAACGGCCAAACGCAATTCGACGGCAGTGACCTCAACTGGTTCAGTTTCCTCGCCCGAAACCGTGTAATCCTCGGGCACCATAACGGGTGAGACATGCTCATTCCCTGAGGGAAACAGGCCCTCCACTACCCGTCTTACCAGCTCAGGCTGCAGACTCTGTGTCAGAGGGGGGGCATACGGGCGCAGCTGGCCCCGCACCATGCGGTAAGGTCGCCCCCACGGATCTTCACTCAGAGTCTGCAGCATCTCTTCTCTGGCCCTGTTTTTGGCCTCACCGATTGCGACCTTGAGGGTCAACTTGGCCGTCCTGTACGCCTCCAAGAGAGAGGTCTCCCTTTCCGTGAAGTCGTCACCGCGGCGGCGCCTTCTACGATGTCGAGTGTATTGGCGCCCCGCCACCACGCAGGCTTTGCGGAGCTGCGCGATGTCTGCGTTCCACCAATACACCCGACGTATCGGAGGTTGGGGTCCGGTGCGGGGCATCGATACATCGCAAATGCGAGTCATCGCCCCCCGGAACCATTCCGCTTCGGCGTCAACATCCACCGGTCTGTCTGGAGCCTCTGGCCAAGACTCAACAAGAGCTGCTTCCATGAGTAGCCCGCGGTCTAGGCGATTGAGGGACCAACGAGGGCCTTCACCGCGAGAGGGGGCTGGAGCTGGAGAGCCCGAAGTCTGGGCTATGACACTGAATCGGATGTATTTGTGATCCGACAGCGTCTCTACCTTCTCCAGGACTCTCCAGTCTCGGATACGGTCCGCCACGCATGGGCTAGCAAACGTCAAGTCGACGATTGATGAACCGTTGGGCCGCACACAGGTCTGCACCACTCCACGATTGAGGACCACCACTCCCACTGCCTCCGCCCATTGCTCCACAAGATGCCCCCACAGTTCAGTGGTTGGGGACCCCCACGCCGTGGATTTGGCGTTGAAGTCCCCCAGAACTACCACAGGATAATATGAGCGCTGAAGATTGACGAAGGTCTCCAGCTCACTCAGGAAATCCTCAAACTCTGAAGTTGGGTCATTCGGTGAAAAATAGACGCCAACAAACAACAACCCATCTAGAGTTGCTGCAACCCATCCCCGACTCCTCGCCACCAAGGAGAAGGGGGACGAGCCAACAGCGCCCCGAGAGGTCATCGCAACGACCCCACTGTTATCGGAGAGCCAACCAGGACTCCTCTGCAATGAGTAGGGTTCAGCCACCACTACTACGGAAATCAACCATTGCGCCGCACTTTGGATCAAAAGATCCTGTGCCCGTAAGCAGTGGTTGATATTCGCTTGGAGTATAGAAAGAGGTCGAGGCATCATTGGGTCCCCGTATTTGGCGTCCTCTCTACAGCCGTCCTACGGCCTGATTTCTTGCCCATGTGGCAGGCACCCGACCCCACTGTATGTACAGCGGTTTTGCCGGCTTTCGCGCAGGGTCTGCAGTGTGGCTCTGCAGAGCATTGGGCCGCCTTGTGTCCGGGCTTGCTGCATCGGAAGCAAAGACCTCCGCCCTCCACTCCCGCTGCGCAGCACTTGCCTACATGACCACGTTCCAAGCACTGGAAGCAGATGAGCGGTCTCGGTTCTAGCACCTTCACGGAAGCCGACACCCAGCCAACTAGCAATCTGCCCGACTCCGCGATCTTTTTGGCCGCGGTCACGGGGCAACGGACGAAGATCGAGGCAAGTCCCGAAGGTGTTCGCCGAATTTCGCCCGCCTTTACCGACTCCGTTGGAGTCCCTCCAGTCACTGCTACAGCCGCAACAACTTCAGTCGCAGACACTGAGTCGTCCAGGCCAGAAATGCGTAGATCTGCGCATTTGGTGGGCCTGGATACCAGGACTTCGTTTCGATTGAACAGCTCCGTGAGCCTGGCTGCCAGAGCATCCGCCTTTACTCCGCTATCTGGACCTGGCACCTCAATGAGCCGAGCACCAGTCTGAGACGGGCGAATTTTTACTCCATTGAGTATGCCAAGGGCCTCGAGGCTCACATTGCTTTTTGCGTGAGCAATTACCGCCTCATACGTCTGCCCTTTTTCAACCTCCCCTGGTGGAATAGTTAAAATGACTGCAGCCGTTTTTGGAGCCTGCAGGGCAATCTTAACAGGCTGCTTCTGCTTTGCGGGCCTCGGTGCTGCCGGTGGCGGAGCCTTTGATTTTCCACCTCTGGCAGCCACTGTACTCCACTGTTGTTGCGTCCCAGTGGAAGTGCCAGGTAGTGGCTGAATTGCTTCGCCGTCCCTCGAATGAGAAACTGAGCCGGTGTGCACTTCAGCCTCCCGAGCTGCCAGTGACTGCTTCTTCTTCTTCTTCTTATTTCTACTTCTGCCTGTTTTGGGCTCCACTGTAATAGCCACCTGAGAGGTCTCCATAGGGACTTGTGGAACCTCTTCAGCGGCCTTGGAAGTCTCCGCAGTCACTTGAGAGGTCTCCATAGCGACCTCTGAAGCATCGGCCGAGGCTTGAGACACTGCGCGGGTCTGAGGGACCCGAGGAACTGGCACTGTTTGGGTCTTCCGCCGGTCAGCAGCTAATGGAGGGCGCACACGCTCCTCAGGCAGCAGCCTCTCCTTGATGCCCTCAAACCTAGCGTCAATGATTCCGCCTACCTGCCTAAGTAAGGACTGCATCCAAACCTCCATATCCATAGGCTGAGGGGGTTTACAAGCAGACGCTCCTACGATGTCCACTGCCGGGAATTCAGCGTCAACACTTGCAATAGCATCAACAGGTGGACCCTCTTTTCGCCAACTAGCTCTGATTTCACCCATCAGTTTCATCTGTGCCTTCACTTGCGTCATCTCTTTCCGAATATCAACGAGTTCTTTTCGGAGACGCTCGTTGTCTTCTTGGAGCTTGACTGTCTCCGTGCTAACGCTAGTGGTGCCCAGCTTCTCCATAGCCTCTTGCACCCATGTCGCTGCATTGTAAAGGTCTTGGCGGAACTTGCCCTGTAGACGCCCAGAGTATTTGGCTACCGAGACCACCTTCCTCACTCCCATTAAAGCTCTCTTCCGCAGAACCACAGCTGATTTGTGACCCGTCTCGGAGCGTACTACCTCCAGAGAAGGAGCCGCTGACTTCTCTACCGTAGACCGTACCTCTGAAGAAGACTCCACTGGTTTGGGTCGACTCGAACCAGCAGAACCCTCATCGCACTCACTCTCACTTTGTGGTGGACTCTCATTTTGCTGATCAGTCCTGAGACGACCTTTCCCCCTAATCCGCTGAGGCTGAGGCTGAAGCACTTCCACTGGTTTCTTTAAAAAGTCAGCCCTAGTGTAGCTGAGCTTAATACTTCTGCCTCTTTTTGCGTTTGGTACTTTTACCGTTGGGGTCACTTCCTCTTCAGAGTCCGATTCTTCGGCCTGTGGCCGTTTAACTCCAGCGACCAATGGCGTCCATGTGGAAGAACTGAGGAGAAGTTTATCAACTTCTTTATTCGCCCTGAACTCCTCGTCACTCCTACTCCCTATTCTGTCCTCAATTAATGGACTTCTGTCCCTCACTCCCTTAGGACTCCTCTCTGTACACTTTCCATTTCTCAGCTTTCGAGACTCATCTCTGTCTTCGCTTCTGTCTGAGCGTCTCTCACTGCCTTCTCCTTCTTCACATCCATGTCCTCTATTCTCCTCCTCGATAATTTTTGTTTTGTTTTTATTTGATTTAACCATAGTTGTTCCCACGAGCACTTCGGAACAAAAGTCAACCCGGGCGGAGCCGTGCGCCACGGGTAAGCCTTTATTTTGGTAACCCAGGAGGGGGGCGGCAGGCACCCTCCTGGGAGGCAGTAGCGACCGACACGACAAGCGGGGCGGACCATTCAGCGCACAAGCGGCGCTGACTGGACCGTCCCGCCCGACACCCTGGCCGATCTTGAAGGCTTCGCGCTGCCATTCCGCTTGCCACTCAGGGGTTTTTTATTTAAAAGTGGTATGCTCCACTTTGTTTTTTATTGAGGTTGTCTCCTCGCGGCCCAGCCAATTAAGGCAAGGCCTCCGGTCCCGAGCACGCTCAAGGGATAACGGACCCTCACCCCCCTCACTTTCGCGAGGGGGAAAGCCACCACTCGCACGTCCACTTTGCCCTCAGTGCTAGTCAGAGGGACAGGCGGAGCACCCTCCGGGGACCACTTCGCTTCACTACAGGCTGGATTGCCTGCAGCTACTGAGCCCCCCCGCCACGACAAGGCGTGGTCCCGTTGGGGGGGAACCTAACCTAACCTAACCTAACCTAACCTTTTTTTTTTTTTTTTTTTTTTTTTTTTTTTTTTTTTTTTTTACGTCAGGAAAATGCATGAAACTGCACTTCCACCGCCCCGGGGGGAGCGGTGGGGAGTGTGAGGCTCTCCGGCCGTGAAGCGGCCGGCATACTCACTAAAAACCTGACGATGCTGCCTACTCGCCACTTTCGCGCCGGGGGTACCAGTACCGCTTTCGCTCCGCCCGGCTTCCCCCGACAGTGGTTGGTCCTCGCGGACCCAATCTAATTTTTTATGACCGCCACGAGAAAGGCGACGTGCAGCACGCCGCCGCCTCCTCAGACCTCTGAACTGACGGTGATCCCCCCCGAGATCACCGCCAAGGTCGTAAATGTGGCGCGTGAATCGCTGCCTACTGTACGCCGTGCGCAGATTGGAGAAGACCACTCCGCTCCGCCACCACCACGGTCAACCCGAGACAACCCCTATGGACAGGGCATCTCGATGTCCGGCCCCTCCGAAGTTTGGGGAGGAACCGGGGCGGCCGGAGGACGATAGCCAGGTGGTCTTAGGCCCTTCTTCTTTTTGGGTGCGACGCAAGATTTGCCCCCCACCCGATGCTCAGCCGGCTTGCCAGCTGCAGCGCACACCGAGCATCGCACAGCAGCGCTGCACGAGTCCGCCTTGTGACCCAGCTGACCGCAGCGATAGCACTCACCGCTGCGGTCCACTGGGGACCTGCACCATGTCTGGGTGTGCCCAGGTTCCAAGCACCTGAAGCACCTGAGCCTCTTCGGCTGTAAAAGCTCTACTCGGGCCGCGCTCCAGCCAACAAGTAGACGGCCCTCCGCGCCAAGCGATTTGGCTGCCTCGATTGGGCAGCGCACCCACACCGTCCCGGAACCCCGCGCGTTAGTTCGAATTTTGCCCACTTTGACTGCGTCTAGGGCGCAGTTTGTTTTACCCGCTATCGCGGCAGCAACTTCTTCCACTGTGATTGTGTCGTCGAGGCCTCTGATGCGCATTTCGGCGCACATCACAGGCCTCGAGACAATAACACCCTCAACATCGCGAGCGAGGACTTCACGAATGCTGTCAGCCAGCGCATCCGCTTTGCGGCTCCTGTCTTCCCCTGAGACCTGCAGCAATTTCGCCCCGGTGGCCGTTCCGACCATATCTACGCCAGTTTCAAGACCTAAACTGGCTAGGTCCACCCTCTGCCTGGCTTTGTTTATCACCGAGGCATAAGTTACACCCTTTTCCAGCTCTGACTGTGGCAGCATAATAACGACTGCCGCAGTCTTTGGGGCGGTAAGTCGGGGTGTGCGCTTGGACTTCCCACCGCGTTTACCCCGCTTCCCCTTCTTTTTCGCCTGGGGGGAAGGTTTTCCTCCCTTGCCCACTGTGGTCCAGGCATTATCGGCCGAAGTCGATGGCGTCTGGGCCGGTGCCTCCTTCGGAGGAGCAGCTTTCTTAGCAACTCGACTCACCCTTGTCTCCTTCTTCGACGCAGCCTGCGCAGGCGCAGACCGCGAAGGTGCATCTTGCAAAGGCGCAGCCTGCATAGGCGCGGCCTCTACAGATGGAGCCCTCGTCACTTCTCTGGCCCTGTCCGCCGCAAGCGGGGGACGAAGGCGTGCAGCTGGGGGCAGCCGTTCCTCTATGGCAGCGAGTCGCTGCAAAATAATGTCGAATCCCTGTGCACCCTGGGGCGCTCGCTCGCCCGCAACGTTCTCTCTCCTCTGCGCGTTCTCGCGGCGGACGTTCCGCATCTCCTTTATCATTTGGGCCATCTCCATACGGAGATTAGCCACGCACTGATTTAGCCTGGCGTTATCAGCCTTTAGCTGCGCCATCTCCTCCGTCTGTGTCCGGGTAGTCAATTCCTCAAGTGCCACCTTGATATTGGTGGTGGCAACGTTAAGGAATTTAATGAACTCCCCCTTGAGGTGTCCACTGCGCTGGGCAACCTCCCTTACTGCCAACAAATTGGACGCAGCCTTGTCTCCGATAGTGGTAGCCGTCTGCGCCTTCGGATCGCCGATTGGAACAACCAAATCGGCGATTTTTACCGCCTTGCTGGCCGAAGGCCGTGGCGACCGATCACGAACCAGCCCCTTTTCTGCTTGGAGGCGGATGATGTCGCGCTCCGCCGCCGCTTTGGCTTCGATTTCCTTGTGGAGACCGATGTGTTCACCTGAGGGCTGTCGGTCTCTCTCAGGATGCCCCTTATTCGCCGCTCTTGCGGCCGCCAAGTCTTCCTCAGCCTGTCGGCGTATTAACGCTGTCTCAGCCTCTTCCAAGTCCTGCCTGGCCTTACGCAAGTCAACGTATTGGCCCGTGGTGGGCGGTCTACCTCTTCCTCTCTGCGCTGGAGATACCCCAGCGCTCTCCCTCGCTTCCGGCGGCAAAGGCCGCTTCCCTGCCTTCCGGCTGCTTACCATCGAGACGGACGACTGCGATGACTCGTCGCTTTCGTCCGCCCCGGACAAGTCTGAAACTGAGCCAAACAGACTCTCCATACTTTGCGCAAGTGTTCGCGCAATAATTGGCGATCGGTCGCGGATATTGTGCGCACCGTGCCCCGACTTCTCAGCAGCCATATCTTCAAGCCGCGTTAGCCTTACAATTGGGCTGCGCTGCCGCTGCTCTTTTGCCACTCTTGTGACTTCAGTCTCCGGCTTCTCCAGCCCTTCAACCTCCGGCTTTCTCAGCCCTTCCGTCTCATCAACTCCTCCTACATCATCAGATTTTTTGTTTTCAGTCTCCATATAGTTCCCACGAGAACACGGTTTTAAACGTCCACCTAGGCCGGAGCCGGTCGGCACTAGGTAAGCCTTGAGATTGATAACCCAGGGGAGGGGCGGCAGGTACCCCCCTGGGGGTGCGGTAGAGACTGCCTACTGGGCAGCCACACAGGTCTCGCCCCGCACCACCAACTTACCTTTCAGGTTTTTTAAGGTGGTCTCTCCACCAGGCCCGGCCAATGAAGGCAAGGCCCATACCACCCCATCCCTCGCTTTCGCGAGGAGGCCCCTAAACTACGTACGCCGGCCAATTAAGGCAAGCGCACCCCCGAACTGTGTGTAGTGTAAGTGTGTGTGTGGTGTGTGTGTGTGTGTGATTGGTTCGGCCAAGCCGATGGTAAAGCCCACCGACGAGGACGAACCAATGTGTGTGTATGTGATGTCGATGATCCCCCAGCAGCGCGGAGACGCTTCCTCGACCTTTCGCAATGACGTCGAAAGGCGAGGAGCCAACCGCAGCCCTAGAGAACCACCGACAACGCGTGTATGTATAGTGTACCTACTATGCCGGACCATTGGCCAGCGCCGATAAATGCAAAATGAGAAACTTCTCTTCGATTGATCGACGCTGTTTCCACCCACGCCACGAGGAGGCTGTCCGACTGGTGGGCAACCTAACCTAACCTAACCTAACCTAACCTAACCTAACCTAACCTTTTTTTTTTTTTTTTTTTTTTTTTTTTAACGTGAGGAAAATGCATTGAACTGCATCCCCACCGTCCTGGGGGAGGAGCGGTGGGGTATGTGGGGCTCTCCGGCCGTGAAGCGGCAGGCCTACCCACTAAAAACCTCACGATTCCTCGCTCGCCTTGTGGTCGGGGGCCCGGGGACACGTTCGTACTCGTCCGCGTCCCGACGGCGATGGTCCTTATTTGGAGCCCCTCTCTTAGAGGTTACGACCTCAATCCTCATGAGCGGCGCACGGGAATCACGTGCGCCTCGCTCGGGCCTTTACACGGCGACAGACCCCCCCGAGTCTGCCGCCTATGAGCCCATTTAGGGTGGCATCAGGTCGTCTGCACGACCTCGACGCCTTCCGCGTCTTGGTCTTCCCCTGCCCCCAGATCGGCGTGATCGTATAGGATCAGAGGACGTCACTTCTCGGTCACGCTCCGCGTTCTCTTTGGCCGCCATAACGATTTCTGAGAAGCGGAGCATGGCCTCCCACGCTTCCCCGTCAGAAACCATAGCCGACACGACTGCGGGGAGTGACAAATCACGCCCCACCACCTCTCGCAGCTCGTCCCGCTGTTCACGCCAAGCCACGCACATTTCGAGCGTGTGAACAGCGGTGTCCACAGTGCTCGAGCAGTGGTGGCATCTCTCGTCGGGCTCTCTACGTGCTATCTTACACAGGTACTTTCCGAAGCACCCGTGCCCGGAAAGCACCTGTGTCAGCCTAAATGTGAGAACCCCGTGTTGTCGCTCTACCCACTCACCCAGTACTGGGCGTATGGCCTCGATGGTAGCGTGACCAGCAGTCGGCCGATTTAGGCGATCCTCCCATCTTGCCATGGCAACCTGACGGAGCTCCATGCGGCGTCCCTCCACCTCCCGTGGAGCCGGTCGATTGCCCCGCTCAAGCATCTCCTCACGCCACCGGAACATTGACGCGAGGGTTCCTGCGTCCAGGTCCCAAGGCAAGACTCCAGCCATTACACACGCGGCCTCGTATGAGACGGTGCGGTATCCACGTATCACCCTCACGGCCATCAACCTCTGCGACTTGCGAAGCAGAGCTCGATTTCGGTTCGTGAGGGTGTCCGCCCACACCGGACTCCCATACAAGGCCATCGACCGCACTATCCCAGCGTATAATCGCCGACAAGACACCGACGGTCCACCCACATTCGGCAACAATCCACACAATGCCAATGCTGCCGCGTCCAGCTTCGGAGCAAGGGCCTCGAAGTGGGCCGCGAAGTCCCAGTTCGAGTCCAGAATGAGCCCTAAGTACTTCAACGAAGCATGGACGGTGATTGGTACTCCGCAGACATCCACACAGAGTCCCCGAGGCGGCACCAGACAAGGGTTATAAAAGCCGACAGCTTCGCACTTTTCGGGAGCCACCCTCAAGCCTAACATGCGGATACGGCCAACTATGTCCTCCACCCCGATAGACGCCACAGCCGCGGCCGTGTGGAACGTGCTTCCCCGGGCGGTCACCAGCGTATCGTCTGCGTAACAGAAGACGCCCACTCCCGGGAAGCTACGTCCACGGAGAACCCAGTCATACCCGACGTTCCACAGGAGCGGTCCAAGGACTGACCCCTGTGGAACACCGCGCGACACATCTCGACTGCACACTCCATCCCGTCCAGGATATACCACTCGACGATCATTGAGATAATCGGCTATCACGCGACAGAGGTAGGGTGGCACTCGGTGATACCGAAGTGCCTCCCTTATGACCGCCCAGGGGAGGGTATTGAAGGCGTTGGCGATATCTAGCGACACCGCCAAGACGACCTCACCCTGAGCCACCGCCTCCTCAGCCAACGCCTTGACTCCCAGTATGGCCTGGATCGTCGAGCGGCCACTGCGAAATCCGTATTGAGAGTCGGCCAGATCCGGTCCATCTCTCCTTAGGTGCGCGACGAGACGTGCAGCTACAACTCGCTCGAGGAGCTTGCACGCCTCATCCAGCAGCACGATAGGGCGGTACGCGGATGGCGACTCTATAGGACGACCCTCTTTTCTGAGCAACACCAGTTTCCCCGTCTTCCAGAGACGAGGAAACTGGCCTCGCTCCATACAGGCACTCAACAACTGGATGAACCGCGGTCCTAACGCCTTCAGAGCTAAGGCCCATACTCTGCCCGGAACACCGTCCAAACCAGGGGCAGTGTTTTTGGCCCGCATCTTGGTGACAGCCAGCCTAAGCTCAACAGTCGTCACCTCTACCGATTCACTGGACTCTTCCGGCATATTTTCTTCGTCCGATGGCAACATAGGAGGAGGAACCATATCTTCTCCATCCGGGAAGAGCGTGTCCACTACCCTATTCACAAACTGAGGCTGGAGACTCCGAGTGAGTGGAGGGGCATACGGGCGCATCTTGCCCCGGACCGTACGGTAAGGTCGCCCCCACGGATCTTCACTCAAAGCCTCCAACATCTCCTCCCTGGCCCTGGTTTTGGCTTCGCCGATGGCAACCTGGAGCGAAAGTTTGGCCGCTCTATACGCCTCCTCTAGAATGGCTTCTCTTTGAGCAAAATCGCCGTCGCGGCGGCGCCTCCTGAGGTGTCGAGCGTATTGGCGCCTTGCAACCACGCAAACTCTACGAAGCTGCGCGATGTCTTCACTCCACCAATATACTCGACGTTTTGGAGGTTGGGGACCGGAACGGGGCATTGATGCGTCGCATATACGGGTCATCGCCCCCCGGAACCATGTCGCCTCGGAATCAATGTCCGCCGGTCTATCGGGTGCCGTTGGCCAAGCCTCCACTAAAGCCGCTTCATCCGCCAGTTCTGGATCAAATCGACTGAGCGTCCAGCGCGGGCCCTCATCGCGAGCCGAGCCAGGCACCGGAGGAACCGAGGTCTGGGCCGAGACGCTGAAGCGAAGGTAACGATGGTCCGACAACGTCTCCACCCCCTCCAAGACCCTCCAGTCCCTGACCCGTGCGGCGAGACACGGGCTCGCGAATGTCACGTCGACAATTGATTGCCCATTGGACCTCACACATGTAGCCACTGTTCCGCGATTCAGCAGATGCAATCCCGAAACTCGCGCCCAATCTTCCAGTTCTCGACCTTTCGGCAGTGTCCGAGGCGATCCCCACGCCCTGGATTTGGCATTAAAATCACCAAGGACCACCACAGGATACGAGCGGAACATATTGAACATGGCGTCCAGCTCCCGGATAAAGCCCTTGAATTCGGTTATATTTGTGTTTGGTGAAAAGTAGCCTCCTATGAACGCTACCTCGCCTAGTACCGCAGCGACACAGCCCCGACCTCTTACAACACGGGTAAAAGGGGGAGAGCCGACTGCACCCCTCGAAGTCATGGCCACCACACCATCTAAGTCCGCGACCCAGTCCGGATGTTGTTGGACCGAGTATGGCTCGCATGCCACTACCACTGATGTCGACCACTGCGTAGCGCTTTGAATCAGGAGATCCTGTGCGACTCCGCGATGGTTAATGTTCGCCTGCAACACAGAGATGGCCATTTATCACTTGTTTGTCAATGTGTGAACTCTCCCATTGGACTGAGCCTTGCGACCAGTCCCCTTCGTGTTCGCCTTACATGCTGTCGAGCCGACCGAATGTGAAGCGGGTTTTCCGGCTCTAGCACAAGAGCCACAGTGGGGTGCTGCAGAGCAATTGGCAGCCTTATGACCGGCCGTACTGCACCTAAAGCACAGGCCACCAACCGGAATTTGCTCCGTACAGCATTTGCCGACATGGCCACGCCCGAGGCACTGGTAACAGACCAACGGTCTGCGGTCTAGAATTTTAACTCTAGCTGCTACCCAACCTACCAACAGCTTACCAGCCTCCATCAGTTTCTTCGCCGCCAAGATAGGGCACTGGGCCCAGACTGTGGCAAGTCCTGAAGGATTTCGACGGATTTCTCCAGTCTTGACGGTGTCAACCGCAACTCCGCCAGCCGCAGCAATGGCAGCAGCTACCTCCACCTTGGTGACGGAGTCATCCAGGCCGGAGACACGTATGTCCACACACTTGATTGGCCTGGTGACTATCACGTCCTGACCATAAAGCTCCCTCAGCTTTACGGCAAGAGAGTCAGCCTTTGCCGCGCTGTCCTCGCCTTTTTGGACTTCAAATAATTTGGAGCCAGTGGCTGCTGTGCGGAACTTTACGCCTTCTGGAATACCGAGGGCATTCAAGTCGATGCGGGCCTTAGCTAGTGCAATCGCGTCTGCATAGTTCTTCCCCTTCTCTAATGCTTCAGGCTTCAGCGTGATTACCACAACCGCAGATTTGGGAACTTGCAGGTTGGGTTTCTTTGTCTGTGCAACACTCTTGGCTGGTGGATTTTGCACTCTAGATTTGTTGCTCCTGACGACCGTAGTCCACTCCATCTGCTGAGCCAGAGGAGATGATTCATCTCTAGCTGAGGCCTGAGCCTCCCGTGCAGCGAGAGACTTCTTTTTTCGTCTTCTCTTTGCCGTTTTCGAGGCCTCTGGTGCTGCAGCCTGAGACTGTTGCCACGATACTGGTGCTGGCTTTTGTGAAGCTGACTTAGCAACACTCAATCTCTCGGCAGCTTCTCTCCTTTTGTCTGCTGCCAAAGGTGGGCGAACCCGTTCTTCCGGCGGCAACCGTCCCTCCAATGCCTCGAAACGGGCATTTATGTAGTTAACGATGGAAGTCGTCCACTCTCCACTCTCTCTTGGAGGATTTAGGCCCCGAGCAGTAGCCGCATAACTGGGGCTCGCTACGTCTGGTGCCTCCAAGTCATAGGACACCTCCATCGTCTCAGCTGTGACGTTAGTATCCACCTCTGGCATCTTCTGCGGCGGTGGCACCGGCTGAGCCTTAGACCTTCCACCCAAAACTACTTCTGGCAATTCATTTACGACCTCACTTGAGGATGCCACCACAATGTCCGTTGGTCGATCGGATCGCAGCTCGTACATTATTCGAAGCTGGCTTCGAAGGTCGGCCATCTCCTTCTCAAGCTGCAACATCTTCTTACGGAGATTCTCATTGTCACGATTGAGTTTCTCCGTTTCCGCGCTTATGCTGTTGCAACTGAGCTTATTGACTGCTTCTATCATAGAGGCAGTCGCATCCTGCAGCTGTTGTGCATGTCCATCACTTAGGGTGCGCGATGTTTTGGCCACCGTATTCACAATATTTATTGCTTTTTTGGCCTGCTTACGCAACCTGGAAGCCGACTTGTGGTCGGTCTTGTTGTAAGCAACATCCGGCGCGCTGGACTCGGAGGATGACATCCGATGGTCAATCTCATCCTCTCGCCTGGGAGGGTCAGAGATAGCCCGAGCCGGTGTATCCAAATCAGACTCGCTCGCAGTCTCGTCGCCTCGAGGCGCTCGTTGCTGCTCTGGCGTTCCCCTATCCCGACGTCTTCTCTCACTCCGTTGGGGCTGTGGTGCTGCTTCTGGCTTCTTAATGAAGTCACTTCTGTTGAAGCTCAGCACTACTCCGCCTCTCTTAGAGGTTGACACCTTAACTGGACGGGTGGCGTCTCCCTCTGAATCCGTCTCTTCGGCTTGCTGCCGCTTACCTCCTGTGACCACTTTTGCAGTCAAGGTCGAGCAGGCAGAGCCAGGTCGCGAATCATAAACGGGACTCTGGACACCAAAAGGTGTACTAGGGTCCATTACGTCCCACTCCAAATCCGCCCTCTGAAAGAGCTCGATTTCTTTATTCGTCACCGCGTCACGGCACGTTATCTTTCGATTACTCATTTCCTCTGTCTCCTTCTGACTTCGTTGTCTGTCCTCTGTTATAGGACTTCTCTCCCTTTCTCTGTCTTTCCCTTGATCTAAGGCCTTTAACCTCTCAGATCTTCTCACTTCTCTTGCTTTGGAGTCCTCTACTACTTCCTTCTCCATCGTCATTCTATCGTCCTCTCCTGCTGACTCCGTCCTAACAGACTCTACTCCTATCTCCTTCTCCACTGTTCCCTCAATTTCCCCCCCAACAGTCGTGCGATTTGTTGCCCCCCCCAGAATACGATGGGGGCTGCCCGCCGGAGCGGGGTGGGATTCCCCAACCACGTTGTGGTCGGGACCCACCTGGGTAATACTTTTACAGTTCGCCTTCATGTCATATTTTTTGTGGGCTGATCCACAGCTTCGTTACCTAAACTATTTGTTGTGTAGTGTAGATGTATATGTGGTGTATGTGTGTGTATGATTGGTTCGGCCAAGCCGATGGTAAAAGCCCATCGACGAGGACGAACCATGTGTGTGTGTGTGTGTATGTATAGTGTACCTACTATGCCGGACCATTGGCCAGCGCCGATCAATGGAAGAGAGGAACTTCTCTTCGATTGATCGACGCTGTTTCCACCCACGCCACGAGGAGGCTGTCCGACTGGTGGGCAACCTAACCTAACCTAACCTAACCTAACCTTTTTTTTTTTTTTTACGTGAGGAAAATGCATTGAACTGCATCCCCACCGTCCTGGGGGAGGAGCGGTGGGGTATGTGGGGCTCTCCGGCCGTGAAGCGGCCGGCCTACCCACTAAAAACCTCACGATTCCTCGCTCGCCTTGTGGTCGGGGGCCCGGGGACACGTTCGTACTCGTCCGCGTCCCGACGGCGATGGTCCTTATTTGGAGCCCCTCACTTAGAGGTTACGACCTCAATCCTCATGAGCGGCGCACGGGAATCACGTGCGCCTCGCTCGGGCCTTTACACGGCGACAGACCCCCCCGAGTCTGCCGCCTATGAGCCCATTTAGGGTGGCATCAGGTCGTCTGCACGACCTCGACGCCTTCCGCGTCTTGGTCTTCCCCTGCCCCCAGATCGGCGTGACCGTATAGGATCAGAGGTCGTCACTTCTCGGTCACGCTCCGCGTTCTCTTTGGCCGCCATAACAATTTCTGAGAAGCGGAGCATGGCCTCCCACGCTTCCCCGTCAGAAACCATAGCCGACACGACTGCGGGGAGTGACAAATCACGCCCCACCACCTCTCGCAGCTCGTCCCGCTGTTCACGCCAAGCCACGCACATTTCGAGCGTGTGAACAGCGGTGTCCACAGTGCTCGAGCAGTGGTGGCATCTCTCGTCGGGCTCTCTACGTGCTATCCTACACAGGTACTTTCCGAAGCACCCGTGCCCGGAAAGCACCTGTGTCAGCCTAAATGTGAGAACCCCGTGTTGTCGCTCTACCCACTCACCCAGTACTGGGCGTATGGCCTCGATGGTAGCGTGACCAGCAGTCGGCCGATTTAGGCGATCCTCCCATCTTGCCATGGCAACCTGACGGAGCTCCAACCGGCGTCCCTCCACCTCCCGTGGAGCCGGTCGATTGCCCCGCTCAAGCATCTCCTCACGCCACCGGAACATTGATGCGAGGGTTCCTGCGTCCAGGTCCCAAGGCAAGACTCCAGCCATTACACACGCGGCCTCGTATGAGACGGTGCGGTATCCACGTATCACCCTCACGGCCATCAACCTCTGCGACTTGCGAAGCAGAGCTCGATTTCGGTTCGTGAGGGTGTCCGCCCACACCGGACTCCCATACAAGGCCATCGACCTCACTATCCCAGCGTATAATCGCCGGCAAGACACCGACGGTCCACCCACATTCGGCAACAATCCACACAATGCCAATGCTGCCGCGTCCAGCTTCGGAGCAAGGGCCTCGAAGTGGGCCGCAAAGTCCCAGTTCGAGTCCAGAATGAGCCCTAAGTACTTCAACGAAGCATGGACGGTGATTGGTACTCCGCAGACATCCACACTGAGTCCCCGAGGCGGCACCAGACAAGGGTTATAAAAGCCGACAGCTTCGCACTTTTCGGGAGCCACCCTCAAGCCCAACATGCGGATACGGTCAACTATGTCCTCCACCCCGATAGATGCCACAGCCGCGGCCGTGTGGAACGTGCTTCCCCGGGCGGTCACCAGCGTATCGTCTGCGTAACAGAAGACGCCCACTCCCGGGAAGCTACGTCCACGGAGAACCCAGTCATACCCGACGTTCCACAGGAGCGGTCCAAGGACTGACCCTTGTGGAACACCGCGCGACACATCTCGACTGCACACTCCATCCCGTCCAGGATATACCACTCGACGATCACTGAGATAATCGGCTATCACGCGACAGAGGTAGGGTGGCACTCGGTGATACCGAAGTGCCTCCCTTATGACCGCCCAGGGGAGGGTATTGAAGGCGTTGGCGATATCTAGCGACACCGCCAAGACGACCTCACCCTGAGCCACCGCCTCCTCAGCCAACGCCTTGACTCCCAGTATGGCCTGGATCGTCGAGCGGCCACTGCGAAATCCGTATTGAGAGTCGGCCAAATCCGGTCCATCTCTCCTTAGGTGCGCGACGAGACGTGCAGCTACAACTCGCTCGAGGAGCTTGCACGCCTCATCCAGCAGCACGATAGGGCGGTACGCGGATGGCGACTCTATAGGACGACCCTCTTTTCTGAGCAAGACCAGTTTCCCCGTCTTCCAGAGACGAGGAAACTGACCTCGCACCATACAGGCACTCAACAACTGGATGAACCGCGGTCCTAACGCCTTCAGAGCTAATGCCCATACTCTGCCCGGAACACCGTCCAAACCAGGGGCAGTGTTTTTGGCCCGCATCTTGGTGACAGCCAGCCTAAGCTCAACAGTCGTCACCTCTACCGATTCACTGGACTCTTCCGGCATATTTTCTTCGTCCGGTGGCAACATAGGAGGAGGAACCATATCTTCTCCATCCGGGAAGAGCGTGTCCACTACCCTATTCACAAACTGAGGCTGGAGACTCCGAGTGAGTGGAGGGGCATACGGGCGCATCTTGCCCCGGACCGTACGGTAAGGTCGCCCCCACGGATCTTCACTCAAAGCCTCCAACATCTCCTCCCTGGCCCTGCTTTTGGCTTCGCCGATGGCAACCTGGAGCGAGAGTTTGGCCGCTCTATACGCCTCCTCTAGAATGGCTTCTCTTTGAGCAAAATCGCCGTCGCGGCGGCGCCTCCTGAGGTGTCGAGCGTATTGGCGCCTTGCAACCACGCAAACTCTACGAAGCTGCGCGATGTCTTCACTCCACCAATATACTCGACGTTTTGGAGGTTGGGGGCCGGAACGGGGCATTGATGCGTCGCATATACGGGTCATCGCCCCCCGGAACCATGTCGCCTCGGAATCAATGTCCGTTGGTCTATCGGGTGCCGTTGGCCAAGCCTCCACTAAAGCCGCTTCATCCGCCAGTTCTGGATCAAATCGACTAAGCGTCCAGCGCGGGCCCTCATCGCGAGCCGAGGCAGGCACCAGAGGAACCGAGGTCTGGGCCGAAACGCTGAAGCGAAGGTAACGATGGTCCGACAACGTCTCCACCCCCTCCAGGACCCTCCAGTCTCTGACCCGTGCGGCGAGACACGGGCTCGCAAATGTCACGTCCACAATTGATTGCCCATTGGACCTTACACATGTAGCCACTGTTCCGCGATTCAGCAGATGCAATCCCGAAACTCGCGCCCAATCCTCCAGTTCTCGACCTTTCGGCAGTGTCCGAGGCGATCCCCACGCCCTAGATTTGGCATTAAAATCACCAAGGACCACCACAGGATACGAGCGGAACAAATTGAACATGGCGTCCAGCTCCCGGATAAAGCCCTTGAATTCGGTTATATTTGTGTTTGGTGAAAAGTAGCCTCCTATGAACGCTACCTCGCCTAGTACCGCAGCGACACAGCCCCGACCTCTTACAACACGGGTAAAAGGAGGAGAGCCGACTGCACCCCTCGAAGTCATGGCCACCACACCATCTAAGTCCGCGACCCAGTCCGGATGTTGTTGGACCGAGTATGGCTCGCATGCCACTACCACTGATGTCGACCACTGCGTAGCGCTTTGAATCAGAAGATCCTGTGCGACTCCGCGATGGTTAATGTTCGCCTGCAACACAGAGATGGCCATTTATCACTTGTTTGTCAATGTGTGAACTCTCCCATTGGACTGAGCCTTGCGACCAGTCCCTTTCGTGTTCGCCTTACATGCTGTCGAGCCGACCGAATGTGAAGCGGGGTTTCCGGCTCTAGCACAAGAGCCACAGTGGGGTGCTGCAGAGCAATTGGCAGCCTTATGACCGGCCGTACTGCACCTAAAGCACAGGCCACCAACCGGAATTTGCTCCGTACAGCATTTGCCGACATGGCCACGCCCGAGGCACTGGTAGCAGACCAATGGTCTGCGGTCTAGAATCTTAACTCTAGCTGCTACCCAACCTACCAACAGCTTACCAGCCTCCATCAGTTTCTTCGCCGCCAAGATAGGGCACTGGGCCCAGACTGTGGCAAGTCCTGAAGGATTTCGACGGATTTCTCCAGTCTTGACGGTGTCAACCGCAACTCCACCAGCCGCAGCAATGGCAGCAGCTACCTCCACCTTGGTGACGGAGTCATCTAGGCCGGAGACACGTATGTCCACACACTTGGTTGGCCTGGTGACTATCACGTCCTGACCATAAAGCTCCCTCAGCTTTACGGCAAGAGAGTCGGCCTTTGCCGCGCTGTCCTCGCCTTTTTGGACTTCGAATAATTTGGAGCCAGTGGCTGCTGTGCGGAACTTTACGCCTTCTGGAATACCGAGGGCATTCAAGTCGATGCGAGCCTTAGCTAGCGCAATCGCGTCTCCATAGTTCTTCCCCTTCTCTAATGCTTCAGGCGTCAGCGTGATTACCACAACCGCAGATTTGGGAACTTGCAGGTTGAGTTTCTTTGTCTGTGCAACACTCTTGGCTGGTGGATTTTGCACTCTTGGTTTGTTGCTCCTGACGACCGTAGTCCACTCCATCTGCTGAGTCAGAGGAGATGATTCATCTCTAGCTGAGGCCTGAGCCTCCCGTGCAGCGAGAGACTTCTTCTTTCGTCTTCTCTTTGCCGTTTTCGAGGCCTCTGGTGCTGCAGCCTGAGACTGTTGCCGCGATACTGGTGCTGGCTTTTGTGTAGCTGACTTAGCAACACTCAATCTCGCGGCAGCTTCTCTCCTTTTGTCTGCTGCCAAAGGTGGGCGAACCCGTTCTTCCGGCGGCAACCGTCCCTCCAATGCCTCGAAACGGGCATTTATGTAGCTAACGATGGAAGTCGTCCACTCTCCACTCTCTCTTGGAGGATTTAGGCCCCGAGCAGTAGCCGCATAACTGGGGCTCGCTACGTCTGGTGCCTCCAAGTCATAGGACACCTCCATCGTCTCAGCTGTGACGTTAGTATCCACCTCTGGCATCTTCTGCGGCGGTGGCACCGGCTGAGCCTTAGACCTTCCACCCAAAACTACTTCTGGCAATTCATTTACGACCTCACTTGAGGATGCCACCACAATGTCCGTTGGTCGATCGGATCGCAGCTCGTACATTATTCGAAGCTGGCTTCGAAGGTCGGCCATCTCCTTCTCAAGCTGCAACATCTTCTTACGGAGAATCTCATTGTCGCGATTGAGTTTCTCCGTTTCCACGCTTATGCTGTTGCAACTGAGCTTATTGACTGCTTCTATCATAGAGGCAGTCGCATCCTGCAGCTGTTGTGCATGTCCATCACTTAGGGTGCGCGATGTTTTGGCCACCGTATTCACAATATTTATTGCTTTTTTGGCCTGCTTACGCAACCTGGAAGCCGACTTGTGGTCGGTCTTGTTGTAAGCAACATCCGGCGCGCTGGACTCGGAGGATGACATCCGATGGTAACCTAACCTAACCTAACCTAACCTAACCTTTTTTTTTTTTTTTTTTTTTTTACCCGGTGGAATTCCCCAAGGAACGCCCGCCGCCCCCGGGGGGAGGCGACAGACAGTGTCGGGTTGGCACAGCCCCTGAGATGTAAGGCGGGGCGGCCGACCGACTAAACCACCGGGGTGCTCCGCACGCGCATGATGCCGGGGTGAAGGCGACACGTTAGCATTCTTCTTCGACCCCGGCGCGCAAGTCTGGGAAAAAACCGGGCTTGGCCCGGAGGAAGCCCAGACTGTCCTCTCGTTTTAAGGCTATTGAGCCCTTTGCCTCAGAGCGGTGCGCACCCGAGCACTGGGTGCGCCCACCACCCGGGTTTTTTTAAAACCCGGTCGCAGAGGACAGGGACAGCGGCAATGATACACCGACAGTCCTCTTCCTCTGCGACCCCACCGCGTCCGCCATCAAACGGTGGCGGCCCCGTCAGGGCCACGGAGGGTAGGGGAAACGGCTCACCGCAATACCGGCAACCCTCTCCCGCCGTGGCCCTTAGTCCTCAGTTGCGGTGCAGCCCATACTACACCGCAACCCGCCTCAGTCGCAGTACCGCCCATACAGCACTGCGACCTACCTCTCGTACCGCTCACACCGGACTTTGCGGGAAAGTCGGTGGAGCGGTCCCTCTCGGGTCAGCCAGCTCCTCCAGCCTGGCTTGGCCCTGGGTTCCTCTTGGCTTCACCGTGGTTGGCTAGGCCACGGTTACTAAGCCCCCCCGCCACGACAAGGCGGGAACCCACGGGGGGGAACCTAACCTAACCTAACCTAACCTAACCTTTTTTTTTTTTTTTTTTTTTTTTTTTCGTGAGGAAAATGCATTGAATTGCATCCCCACCGTCCTTGGGGCGGAGCGGTGGGGTATGTGGGGCTCTCCGGCCGTGAAGCGGCCGGCCTACCCACTAAAAACCTCACGGCGGCCATCCTCAGGCATCTGGGAGGGCCCCGGGCTCGCGTAAGCGCACCGGAACCCTCCCGCCTATGCACCCCCAATCATTTGGAGGAGCCCATTCCCGGGGGAACCTAACATAGGCTCAACCCCACAGGGGGAACGCCGCTTCGATCCACGTTGTGCGGAACGCGGATAGAGACGGTACCCCCCGACGACACCACCCGCCGCACCGACGGTGTCATCCCGGGCCGCCACCACAGGCACATCGACCCCAACGATGTACCCGCACGCGAGCCCACTGCGGCGGCCAGCCAAGCAACCCTTGGCCCGCCGCCGCCGCCTTCAAGTGGGATCGGGAGAAACCCGATCCGCGCCCCCCATCTGGAGGAAAGACAGAAAGAGAGCGCTGCCTTCCCGTCCACCGCAATTTCGGTCGGGCCGAATGAGGGAGAGGGTCTCTTCAACTTACCCCGTCCATCCTTCGTCCCTCTCCGAAACCGCGGTAGTCTGTGGGGATCGACTTTCTCCCGATCCCACTCGGCGCCCCCCCTCTGGAGCACAGAAGGAGAGCGTTGCCTTCCCGTCTACCACAATTTCGGTCGGGCGGAATGGGGGAGGGGGCGAGACATACCCTGTCCGTCATTCGTCCCTCTCCGAAAAAGTGGTAGTCGCCACCACTTGCGCGTCCACTCTGCCCTCTGCTAGTCAGAGGGACAGGTGGAGCGCCCTCCGGGGACCACTTCGCTTCACTACAGGCTGGATTGCCTGCAGCTACTGAGCCCCCCCGCCACGACAAGGCGTGGTCCCGTTTGGGGGGAACCTAACCTAACCTAACCTAACCTAACCTAACCTAACCTTTTTTTTTTTTTTTTTTTTTTTAACGTGAGGAAAATGCATTGAACTGCATCCCCACCGTCCTGGGGGAGGAGCGGTGGGGTATGTGGGGCTCTCCGGCCGTGAAGCGGCAGGCCTACCCACTAAAAACCTCACGATTCCTCGCTCGCCTTGTGGTCGGGGGCCCGGGGACACGTTCGTACTCGTCCGCGTCCCGACGGCGATGGTCCTTATTTGGAGCCCCTCTCTTAGAGGTTACGACCTCAATCCTCATGAGCGGCGCACGGGAATCACGTGCGCCTCGCTCGGGCCTTTACACGGCGACAGACCCCCCCGAGTCTGCCGCCTATGAGCCCATTTAGGGTGGCATCAGGTCAGCTGCACGACCTCGACGCCTTCCGCGTCTTGGTCTTCCCCTGCCCCCAGATCGGCGTGATCGTATAGGATCAGAGGTCGTCACTTCTCGGTCACGCTCCGCGTTCTCTTTGGCCGCCATAACGATTTCTGAGAAGCGGAGCATGGCCTCCCACGCTTCCCCGTCAGAAACCATAGCCGACACGACTGCGGGGAGTGACAAATCACGCCCCACCACCTCTCGCAGCTCGTCCCGCTGTTCACGCCAAGCCACGCACATTTCGAGCGTGTGAACAGCGGTGTCCACAGTGCTCGAGCAGTGGTGGCATCTCTCGTCGGGCTCTCTACGTGCTATCTTACACAGGTACTTTCCGAAGCACCCGTGCCCGGAAAGCACCTGTGTCAGCCTAAATGTGAGAACCCCGTGTTGTCGCTCTACCCACTCACCCAGTACTGGGCGTATGGCCTCGATGGTAGCGTGACCAGCAGTCGGCCGATTTAGGCGATCCTCCCATCTTGCCATGGCAACCTGACGGAGCTCCATGCGGCGTCCCTCCACCTCCCGTGGAGCCGGTCGATTGCCCCGCTCAAGCATCTCCTCACGTCACCGGAACATTGACGCGAGGGTTCCTGCGTCCAGGTCCCAAGGCAAGACTCCAGCCATTACACACGCGGCCTCGTATGAGACGGTGCGGTATCCACGTATCACCCTCACGGCCATCAACCTCTGCGACTTGCGAAGCAGAGCTCGATTTCGGTTCGTGAGGGTGTCCGCCCACACCGGACTCCCATACAAGGCCATCGACCGCACTATCCCAGCGTATAATCGCCGACAAGACACCGACGGTCCACCCACATTCGGCAACAATCCACACAATGCCAATGCTGCCGCGTCCAGCTTCGGAGCAAGGGCCTCGAAGTGGGCCGCGAAGTCCCAGTTCGAGTCCAGAATGAGCCCTAAGTACTTCAACGAAGCATGGACGGTGATTGGTACTCCGCAGACATCCACACAGAGTCCCCGAGGCGGCACCAGACAAGGGTTATAAAAGCCGACAGCTTCGCACTTTTCGGGAGCCACCCTCAAGCCTAACATGCGGATACGGCCAACTATGTCCTCCACCCCGATAGACGCCACAGCCGCGGCCGTGTGGAACGTGCTTCCCCGGGCGGTCACCAGCGTATCGTCTGCGTAACAGAAGACGCCCACTCCCGGGAAGCTACGTCCACGGAGAACCCAGTCATACCCGACGTTCCACAGGAGCGGTCCAAGGACTGACCCCTGTGGAACACCGCGCGACACATCTCGACTGCACACTCCATCCCGTCCAGGATATACCACTCGACGATCATTGAGATAATCGGCTATCACGCGACAGAGGTAGGGTGGCACTCGGTGATACCGAAGTGCCTCCCTTATGACCGCCCAGGGGAGGGTATTGAAGGCGTTGGCGATATCTAGCGACACCGCCAAGACGACCTCACCCTGAGCCACCGCCTCCTCAGCCAACGCCTTGACTCCCAGTATGGCCTGGATCGTCGAGCGGCCACTGCGAAATCCGTATTGAGAGTCGGCCAGATCCGGTCCATCTCTCCTTAGGTGCGCGACGAGACGTGCAGCTACAACTCGCTCGAGGAGCTTGCACGCCTCATCCAGCAGCACGATAGGGCGGTACGCGGATGGCGACTCTATAGGACGACCCTCTTTTCTGAGCAACACCAGTTTCCCCGTCTTCCAGAGACGAGGAAACTGGCCTCGCTCCATACAGGCACTCAACAACTGGATGAACCGCGGTCCTAACGCCTTCAGAGCTAAGGCCCATACTCTGCCCGGAACACCGTCCAAACCAGGGGCAGTGTTTTTGGCCCGCATCTTGGTGACAGCCAGCCTAAGCTCAACAGTCGTCACCTCTACCGATTCACTGGACTCTTCCGGCATATTTTCTTCGTCCGATGGCAACATAGGAGGAGGAACCATATCTTCTCCATCCGGGAAGAGCGTGTCCACTACCCTATTCACAAACTGAGGCTGGAGACTCCGAGTGAGTGGAGGGGCATACGGGCGCATCTTGCCCCGGACCGTACGGTAAGGTCGCCCCCACGGATCTTCACTCAAAGCCTCCAACATCTCCTCCCTGGCCCTGGTTTTGGCTTCGCCGATGGCAACCTGGAGCGAAAGTTTGGCCGCTCTATACGCCTCCTCTAGAATGGCTTCTCTTTGAGCAAAATCGCCGTCGCGGCGGCGCCTCCTGAGGTGTCGAGCGTATTGGCGCCTTGCAACCACGCAAACTCTACGAAGCTGCGCGATGTCTTCACTCCACCAATATACTCGACGTTTTGGAGGTTGGGGACCGGAACGGGGCATTGATGCGTCGCATATACGGGTCATCGCCCCCCGGAACCATGTCGCCTCGGAATCAATGTCCGCCGGTCTATCGGGTGCCGTTGGCCAAGCCTCCACTAAAGCCGCTTCATCCGCCAGTTCTGGATCAAATCGACTGAGCGTCCAGCGCGGGCCCTCATCGCGAGCCGAGCCAGGCACCGGAGGAACCGAGGTCTGGGCCGAGACGCTGAAGCGAAGGTAACGATGGTCCGACAACGTCTCCACCCCCTCCAAGACCCTCCAGTCCCTGACCCGTGCGGCGAGACACGGGCTCGCGAATGTCACGTCGACAATTGATTGCCCATTGGACCTCACACATGTAGCCACTGTTCCGCGATTCAGCAGATGCAATCCCGAAACTCGCGCCCAATCTTCCAGTTCTCGACCTTTCGGCAGTGTCCGAGGCGATCCCCACGCCCTGGATTTGGCATTAAAATCACCAAGGACCACCACAGGATACGAGCGGAACATATTGAACATGGCGTCCAGCTCCCGGATAAAGCCCTTGAATTCGGTTATATTTGTGTTTGGTGAAAAGTAGCCTCCTATGAACGCTACCTCGCCTAGTACCGCAGCGACACAGCCCCGACCTCTTACAACACGGGTAAAAGGGGGAGAGCCGACTGCACCCCTCGAAGTCATGGCCACCACACCATCTAAGTCCGCGACCCAGTCCGGATGTTGTTGGACCGAGTATGGCTCGCATGCCACTACCACTGATGTCGACCACTGCGTAGCGCTTTGAATCAGGAGATCCTGTGCGACTCCGCGATGGTTAATGTTCGCCTGCAACACAGAGATGGCCATTTATCACTTGTTTGTCAATGTGTGAACTCTCCCATTGGACTGAGCCTTGCGACCAGTCCCCTTCGTGTTCGCCTTACATGCTGTCGAGCCGACCGAATGTGAAGCGGGTTTTCCGGCTCTAGCACAAGAGCCACAGTGGGGTGCTGCAGAGCAATTGGCAGCCTTATGACCGGCCGTACTGCACCTAAAGCACAGGCCACCAACCGGAATTTGCTCCGTACAGCATTTGCCGACATGGCCACGCCCGAGGCACTGGTAACAGACCAACGGTCTGCGGTCTAGAATTTTAACTCTAGCTGCTACCCAACCTACCAACAGCTTACCAGCCTCCATCAGTTTCTTCGCCGCCAAGATAGGGCACTGGGCCCAGACTGTGGCAAGTCCTGAAGGATTTCGACGGATTTCTCCAGTCTTGACGGTGTCAACCGCAACTCCGCCAGCCGCAGCAATGGCAGCAGCTACCTCCACCTTGGTGACGGAGTCATCCAGGCCGGAGACACGTATGTCCACACACTTGATTGGCCTGGTGACTATCACGTCCTGACCATAAAGCTCCCTCAGCTTTACGGCAAGAGAGTCAGCCTTTGCCGCGCTGTCCTCGCCTTTTTGGACTTCAAATAATTTGGAGCCAGTGGCTGCTGTGCGGAACTTTACGCCTTCTGGAATACCGAGGGCATTCAAGTCGATGCGGGCCTTAGCTAGTGCAATCGCGTCTGCATAGTTCTTCCCCTTCTCTAATGCTTCAGGCTTCAGCGTGATTACCACAACCGCAGATTTGGGAACTTGCAGGTTGGGTTTCTTTGTCTGTGCAACACTCTTGGCTGGTGGATTTTGCACTCTAGATTTGTTGCTCCTGACGACCGTAGTCCACTCCATCTGCTGAGCCAGAGGAGATGATTCATCTCTAGCTGAGGCCTGAGCCTCCCGTGCAGCGAGAGACTTCTTTTTTCGTCTTCTCTTTGCCGTTTTCGAGGCCTCTGGTGCTGCAGCCTGAGACTGTTGCCACGATACTGGTGCTGGCTTTTGTGAAGCTGACTTAGCAACACTCAATCTCTCGGCAGCTTCTCTCCTTTTGTCTGCTGCCAAAGGTGGGCGAACCCGTTCTTCCGGCGGCAACCGTCCCTCCAATGCCTCGAAACGGGCATTTATGTAGTTAACGATGGAAGTCATCCACTCTCCACTCTCTCTTGGAGGATTTAGGCCCCGAGCAGTAGCCGCATAACTGGGGCTCGCTACGTCTGGTGCCTCCAAGTCATAGGACACCTCCATCGTCTCAGCTGTGACGTTAGTATCCACCTCTGGCATCTTCTGCGGCGGTGGCACCGGCTGAGCCTTAGACCTTCCACCCAAAACTACTTCTGGCAATTCATTTACGACCTCACTTGAGGATGCCACCACAATGTCCGTTGGTCGATCGGATCGCAGCTCGTACATTATTCGAAGCTGGCTTCGAAGGTCGGCCATCTCCTTCTCAAGCTGCAACATCTTCTTACGGAGATTCTCATTGTCACGATTGAGTTTCTCCGTTTCCGCGCTTATGCTGTTGCAACTGAGCTTATTGACTGCTTCTATCATAGAGGCAGTCGCATCCTGCAGCTGTTGTGCATGTCCATCACTTAGGGTGCGCGATGTTTTGGCCACCGTATTCACAATATTTATTGCTTTTTTGGCCTGCTTACGCAACCTGGAAGCCGACTTGTGGTCGGTCTTGTTGTAAGCAACATCCGGCGCGCTGGACTCGGAGGATGACATCCGATGGTCAATCTCATCCTCTCGCCTGGGAGGGTCAGAGATAGCCCGAGCCGGTGTATCCAAATCAGACTCGCTCGCAGTCTCGTCGCCTCGAGGCGCTCGTTGCTGCTCTGGCGTTCCCCTATCCCGACGTCTTCTCTCACTCCTTTGGGGCTGTGGTGCTGCTTCTGGCTTCTTAATGAAGTCACTTCTGTTGAAGCTCAGCACTACTCCGCCTCTCTTAGAGGTTGACACCTTAACTGGACGGGTGGCGTCTCCCTCTGAATCCGTCTCTTCGGATTGCTGCCGCTTACCTCCCGTGACCACTTTTGCAGTCAAGGTCGAGCAGGCAGAGCCAGGTCGCGAGTCATAAACGGGACTCTGGACACCAAAAGGTGTACTAGGGTCCATTACGTCCCACTCCAAATCCGCCCTCTGAAAGAGCTCGATTTCTTTATTCGTCACCGCGTCACGGCACGTTATCTTTCGATTACTCATTTCCTCTGTCTCCTTCTGACTTCGTTGTCTGTCCTCTGTTATAGGACTTCTTTCCCTTTCTCTGTCTTTCCCTTGATCTAAGGCCTTTAACCTCTCAGATCTTCTCACTTCTCTTGCTTTGGAGTCCTCTACTACTTCCTTCTCCATCGTCATTCTATCGTCCTCTCCTGCTGACTCCGTCCTAACAGACTCTACTCCTATCTCCTTCTCCACTGTTCCCTCAATTTCCCCCCCAACAGTCGTGCGATTTGTTGCCCCCCCCAGAATACGATGGGGGCTGCCCGCCGGAGCGGGGTGGGATTCCCCAACCACGTTGTGGTCGGGACCCACCTGGGTAATACTTTTACAGTTCGCCTTCATGTCATATTTTTTTTTTTTTGTGGGCTGATCCACAGCTTCGTTACCTAAACTATTTGTTGTGTAGTGTAGATGTATATGTGGTGTATGTGTGTGTATGATTGGTTCGGCCAAGCCGATGGTAAAAGCCCATCGACGAGGACGAACCATGTGTGTGTGTGTGTGTGTATAGTGTACCTACTATGCCGGACCATTGGCCAGCGCCGATCAATGGAAGAGAGGAACTTCTCTTCGATTGATCGACGCTGTTTCCACCCACGCCACGAGGAGGCTGTCCGACTGGTGGGCAACCTAACCTAACCTAACCTAACCTAACCTAACGAGTTTTTTTTTTTTTTTTTTTGTTTTTTTTTTTTTTTTTTTAATAATGCCAAAGAAGTATAACTTCTCACGCGCGTACATAAGTACACGCACCCATTTTTTTTTATTAAATAAGATATCTTAAACTAAATATATCTATACTGGAATTCGATTACTGAGAAAAAACCTGGCAGTATGCATGAGCCGTGAGTGTTTTTTTTTTTTTTGAAGTTATACTTCTTTAGGCGCGTTATGAAAAAATGATGAGAGTGAAATTTTACAAAAGCGTCACACAAAATTCTCACGTCACACAAAATTCTCACGTCGGACGAGTTTTGAAAAGGGAGAAGTTGTTTAAATCTAAATTGAACTTTATTGATTGTGTTGACAATCCTTTTCCAGTCCAGAGTTTTTTGTCGGACGAGTTTTTTTTTTTTTTTTTTTTTTTGACTCAGTCTGTTTTTATTGTTGCTAGTAGTCTTTTTGACTCAATGTTGCTAGTAGTCTTTTTGACTCAATCTTCTTTGTTTGTTGCTATTAGTCTTTTGGACTCAATCTTCTTTGTTTGTTGCTAGTAGTATTAGTGACTAAATCTGCCTTGAATGTTGCTAGTAGTCTTTTTGACTCAATCTTCTTTGTTTATTGTCGCGCCGTGCATCAAGCTCGGCACGATGTTTATAATCTTTGGTAAGTAAGAATTTTACTCTGTGATCGATCACACCTTGTTCATAAACAATCTGTTATATTCTAAAGAAATAATCATTTTTAGTCTATGGTCATAGTCTATGATCTGGGTTGTCTATATTAATCTTTCTATAGTCTATGATACTGATTAATAGTTCTACTATTTCAAAATGGCAGTTATCAGTAATATTCGTGTTTTGTGAGTAGGAGATTTGTAGCTGTTGCGACATGCCAGTTAAGTATTATAGTAATAATCATATTATTATTTTATCTTTGATGCTAAAACTCATTCTCAATTATATTTAATGACCTGCGGTGCTATTCACATTTTGTCGGTAGGGCGTCGGTTACGGAAAAAGTCGAACCGACGACAAACTGCGATTCACAAACCCGCAACCGAAGAATTTTGACAGCTATTGTCGGGTTTTTAGGTGATTATTTTCGGAATGTTACCGACAAGTTTTTGCTGTCGGAGACTCTACCGACATTCGACATTATTGTTCAACACATATATTGCGCGAAGTAAATCATTGATATGAATATAATTTTGGCATTGAGGTCGAGAAACAGACGCCGTGGATCGCATTAGAGGGTGCGAACCATCGAAATTCACTATTTAATCGTAAAAATTCCGTTTCCCGGGCCATAAACGAGGTTATAAATGCCATGAATCACCCAGACATTTAATAAAATGGATTGTGTTTCCAACAAGCATATACAACCCATTATTAACAAGTAATTACAACTTATTAATTTTGCTGGTGTACCAGGATGTTGAATAATAAATAAAATCAAGAAAAAATATATTTATTTAACACCTAGTACTTTAATTATGTCACTGGTAAATCACAGATTTGAAGTTAAAGCTAAATTATTTCTCACACTCTCAATACTTAAACCACTAGTTAATATATTTAACTAAAATTAAATCTATTAAATGATTAATACAAATAACAAGATTTAACAATTCTTAGTACTACCTAGACCTACTCAGTCTTAGGTAACAAAGTCTAAATTATTTTAGTTGCAATACTTAATATACCACTAGTTTATATATATTTGTTAATCATTTAATTAATATCTACCCCAAGATGATGCACCTTATATTGTAAAATAAATGATTGATTACAAATAAATAGCATTTCATTAAAAATCTTTATTTTAAGAAATTAAATTGGGTAATCTATTCATAGCTTATGATATGCATAGCTGCAGCTATGCTTCTGGGGACCCTAGGGGTGGCAGTGATGTTAGGATAGGTTGATGGGCTCCGAGTCCGCACTCAGACATCATTAGGCCTACTATGTGTGATCGTTGCCCGCTACTCCTGCCAACCAGAATTGCAGAATCCTCCCGGGGTCCTCGCACGTTTCTTGGAATGTTGCCGGGTTGCCAAGTATATCAGCGCCCGGTATGCAGCCAGGTTCTCGCACTCCAGGATGACGTGAGAGATGGTCTGGCAGTCCTTGCCCTGATGTGCACCAGCTTCGCCAGATGCGTGTGTGGGTAGCCTTCTCTTCACCTCCGTTACCCTATGGAGAACCTTAAAATTGAAATAAAAACAAAATTAACTAGTAGTTCGCCCCGAACTGAGACCTCACGATTTTTATACTGGTTTTTTCCAGCGTAAAGTATGATAATATAACGACGAAAGACTCCAAATACTTCGGTCTATCTTATTTAAATGATAGGTGCATACTATCGCTATCCCTACCCTGACCCTGGACATCGCTAAACGGATACTTTTAACGAATTCAAACGCGTTAGGCATATCTTGTCTAGAAAATGAGTTCCATAGCCTAATTTTCTTGGTCTCAATCACGTATTTTTTTATTTCGACTTTTCTTGATACTCGCTATAGCCTCCTTCCGTCTATATCTCCATATCGTCAGTACCTAGAGTTCCTACTCATCAATTGAACACGATAGACCTGAACTTGTCTAGAGATGAGTTCATATAGCCTTCTTCCGGGTATATTACCAAACCCCATATATCAGTTGCTTGTTTAACACATAGATTGCCTACTATCAAGACAACTTTAACGAATCCAAACACGATAGGCTTATCTTGTCTAGAAGATGAGTTCATATTTCTTTGAACTTGAGTACCTTCTTCCAGTTCTATCACCAGATTCCAGATATCAGCTGATTCTTCAGAAGCTAGAATACCTACTTATCAAGGTGCTTTGAAGGAGTCCAAACATGCTATGACTATCTTGCTCTTAAGATAATTTTAAGTTCTTATTGTCACCTTTCTCATCGGGTCTTTATCATCAGCCTAAACACCCAAATGTTCAGTACCTATATACTCATCATAATCGAAAGAGGAAAATAGGAGAGCGGCTCCTCCCTCGATACAAATATATTAGAGAAGTTTGAGACCTATATTATCGGTCCTATAATAGGTCCCTAACCTATTAGTAAATAAAAATAATAAAAAGATTAGTCACAAGTTTATTAATTAGAATCTCTAGATCGGCTAGCAATACTATCGAATATAATCCACCACAATTGTTAACCAACCGTTGATTATGAAATAAATGAATAATATGAAGCAAAGAGAGGTCTGACGATTTATGGGAAAGTAGAATAGACGATTTAATAATACAGTCTTCACCCAAGGTAGGTACATCCTGAGTGGCCCAGACGATGTCAATCATAGAAGGATTGACCAATTTTCGCCTCGACCTCCGTTTAGCTGTTCAATAGCTGATTCAAGCAGCTCCTTCGAAGACCATCGGGAACAACACAAGAGTGCTTCCCTTTGCACTATAAACTTTTGCGAATTATTTGAATTTAATTAAGGATGACCATATTATTATTATATACCTAATATGGATCATCCATTTTAATCATAATATCACGAAGTTAAGTTATTTTTGTAATGGTTTTGAAAATTTCTGGAAATCATATTTTTTACGACAATGACAGAAAAAAAAACCTGACATTGTCATTTTTTAATCATAAAAGAAGGTCTAAGCGTTTTTTTCCTTTTTGATACAAATGAGTTTGATATAAAAATGACCGCTGAAATGATAAATTCCTGTGGATTCCTTCCAGTTCCATTATCAGATCAGTTCCATGGTACCATATTATTGTCACCAAAGTTACGCCCTTTCATTTGATACCCCACTTGGGTATATTTGCCCCAAAGTTTGCCTGCCATATAGGTAGATCCCGTTTTGCACCCCCTATCTCCGTAACCTCCCGACCGATCCTGCTCATGTTCGAACTTAAAAATTCTATGGACCTCAACTACTCGTATACCAAAAATCATTAAGATCAGAGCAACGGTACTCAAGTTATCGTCGAACAAACATACATAGATACATAGATATATAGATACATAGATACATAGGTACAACCGACCGACCGTCTCGCCACTAGACCTCTCTCGCTTCGCTCGTTCGGTCAATAATAAGTACTTATCTCATTAAACCTTAAATAAAATTTCTAGATTGACTGGCTGACATGAAAGGAGGGTGTTCTTTGCGAGGTGTAGGCTAATCAACTAAGGGTTTTTTTAAATCCCTAAGAAGGTGAAATCGTGGGCGAAGTCACGGGCAGAATCTAGTTAAACCATGATACTTGTATTATAAATAAAATGTTCACATACCCGATGATCTGCCAATGGGTCTGGCGCATTCAATTCCTCCAACGGAGCTCGAAGTGGAGGTGTAGGGCCACCCCTTGTGCCCAGCCGAGTAGCATTAATGAACACTGCCTTGCTCCTTCCAATTCAGCCATAACTAAAATAAATTTGAACAAATAATTATTAAGACTTCTCTATGTTTAAGAGAGAATTACATAATTTTTTGACGGAAAAGTCCTTTTATAGCCTTAAAGAGTATTTACCAATGTATAGAATGAGTTAATGACATATAATTGACTTGATTTTTATGTAATAACTTTTAATTTTATTATTTGACATTTCACTATTAATTTAGACTAATTCACATACCTCAAATGAGGTTAAATAGCCAAGTACTTTATTATAATTTTGACATCTTATTACTCTATTTAATGTGAATAAATGATTGATTGATTGATTGAAGAAATACATAAGTAACCTACTTACAAATTATTACCAAATGAATAGTCCAACTATTTTATAATGTTTTGACTGAAATCGAAGAGTATTTAAATACTGAAATGTTTGTTATCTTCTTTACACAAAATTCATAGAAAATATTGCAATTAAACTTTGTAGGCACTTAAGTTGATTGGTAAAATAACACAGGCTAGATTTATTTTGATTTTTGTCTGGAACCAGGCGGAGTTTAAAATGGATAGCCTAATAGAACGAAGAGGTGCGTAGGTAACATACATTAGGTCACTTATCCGGGGTCTTGGTCGCCCCAGACCCCATTGAATTTAAGATCTCTGCTAGGTCTGCTAACAATGCTTTTTTTGTTCTTGCTCCGTCAGCGCCTAGGTGCAGCCATTTCCCCAGTTCGGGGTGGAGAGTTATTTGTAGTCTATCGCCTGGCGTTCTCTTATTCAACACTATTTGTCGCACTATTGTAAATAAACTTTGAAAACAAAGAGGATTTAATCACTACGTTTTTTTGAAAAGTAAATTCCAACATTTTAGAGTTGCCCATTTATCATTATATTTTTCTCTAAGAATATTTAAATTTTTGGTCAAATTTAAGAAAAAAGTGGACGATGATGCGTAATTCTATTTATCTATTCGATAATTATTAAATTATGGGAAATGTTAATAACGACAACACCATTGATCCACATGATTTGATGTAATTAAATTCAACTCCAATTAGAAGCATGGAATTTGTAGTAAAAGATTTTGTGATTTATCATGAATATTGCAACACCATTTGCACTGTAAACCACAGACCTAAAAACAACTCATTCAATTATGTCAAAAATATTGTAGATAAGAATTGTCTATGATCTTCCGTCGGTTGGGAATTTCTTCTTTCGGTTGCTGTACCGATGTTATCGGTAACGGATTTGTGAATCGCAATTTTGAATTTTTCGGTTCGTTTGTCATTTTCCGACAAATTGGCCTTACCGAACCGACAGACAGCTCAGGCAGCTGAAGTATTATCTTTCAATATTACGAGGTTTATGGTAGAGTTCCTTGTACCCTAACATACTGTTAGCTGAATGAGATATTGTGTAGATGCATTGTATTCCACAAGTGTGCTTGTGTTATGTTATGATGAAGATGACTTCAACCCAGATTACTAGAGAGTTTGAAGTAAGTATCTATAGTTAGGGGTGTCAGCCCAGAGTAGCTGGAGAGTCTGACACCCATACTGTGCTAATAACGAAGACGTGCTGGCCCAGAATGCTGGAGAGTCTAGCGCGTCCATGTGACAGTTGTAACATAGTGTTCCATAATCGTCTTAAGTCGCCGATTCTCGATTTTTAAACGAATAATAAACTTTAAATAAAGACAAAATACGGTCATTTCAGAACTGCTAGCGACCTCTTTTGTTGGGTAGGTCTAACTAACTCAGCTTACGTCATTACTACACCTTTAGAGATAACTCCGGCAAAACTTAGTAGATGGCGCGCTATTCAACAATATTTTATCTTTTCGGCTAGTTTATTTTACTAAAATCAATAGAAAACAAGATTTATCATTAAAACACTATATTACAAATAAATCTTTAATTAGTTAACTTCTTCTTATACAAATAGTTTCTAATTACAAGAATAGCGCTATCGAAGGTGCTAGAACATTTTCTATTAGCTACTCGATAGTTAAAACCCATTCCCGTTGTTACTTCCCACCATCAGATGGAGCTACTCCAGGTTGTCTCGTAATTCTTTAAATATCAAACTAAACACTAAAAATTAAATTGTTCTGACAAAGCCTAGCTACTTAAAATTAAATTACCTATCAGACAAGCCTTCAGGCAGACAAAAACAAAATAATAAAATAGTTTCCATCTAAATATTTCACCTTGCAACATTTGAAGCATGACTCGCGTCCCAATGACAAACGGTTGCTATACTATTGGTTTCGCCTGGCTTCTCCCTTTCTGCTTTGAGAATATCGAGCGACAGACGCATATATTTAAAATTCGCTGTAAAATACACATATCGTCCATTTTCAGTAATTAAATTAGTGATTCTTCCCTAACGTAGGTAAGTGACGTAATTTATATAAAGTAATAAACTAATTAATTACGAATTTACGAGTTACAGTTAAATTCGCAATACGGACCACGTGCTTTGGTTCATGCGCCTTTGCAAGTTTAGGTACATCTGTATTTCGACTACAATAGGCGACGCTGTCTCTTATATCTAAACGGAATTAGTCTTAATTAATTAATTTAATTCCTGTTTTTCTTCACAAACAATGAATTGTACTTGGGTATGCCATGTGGCATGTCCCACCTTTTACTAGTATAACCAGTTACAGACCCTGTTGTACTGGCCCTATACATTGAACGCTGTTCTTTTTGGATTATATATTTAACCTAAAACTTAGTTATTTAATCCCTTAATTAAATTTTAGACTTTTAGACTATTGATCCCTCGACTGTGTAATAATAACCGCCTGCTTCCGTTGTGAAAACCACGACCAAGATACGCATCTAGCTACTCCTGTAAAGGGAGGACTTTCATCTCGAACGGTCGATGTTTTCACAACGGGCACGGTGGACACAAGTTGACCTTTTATAATGGGACTTTCAGGGAGCTACCTGCGGATTTAAATACCCGGGAACAGCAGCCAAGGCCTCTCGGACATCGTACGCCATGACTCCGAGGAACCCTCGTTGGTCGAGGACCGTCAGACGTAGACCGGAGCCTTGAGCCAATATTGCTACGTCACCACATCGACTCTGGACGCACGTCGATCCTCTCTGAGATGAGTCCATCATAGTCTTTTATACCGGAGTCTCGCAGAAAGATATGAGAGAATTGTGCCTTACACCAATCCGGCCCGAGCCCCTCTGAAAACGCCCTCTTCAAGGGAATTAGTCTTTTATTGCTCTTAAATTTAACCTTAACTTTAAATCAAACTTAGCTTAGCTTAAATCTAGTAGGTACTTAACTATAGTCTAACTTATCTCTAACTTAACTTTTAAAAACTTAGACCATAAGTACTTTGCTTTATCTTGTTTAAAAATATGTCTTCAATTTAACTTCATTTAGTCTAATAAAAATTTATGTACTATAGTATCCGTTGTTTTCTTTCTTAAAATTCCCGCTCTCAACGAATACCATAGCGACACAGTTAGGGGTGTCAGCCCAGAGTAGCTGGAGAGTCTGACACCCATACTGTGCTAATAACGAAGACGTGCTGGCCCAGAATGCTGGAGTCTAGCGCGTCCATGTGAAGGTTTGTCACATAAGCTATGTAATGATGAAGATGTGCCAACCCAGAGTGCTGGAGAGTTTGGTCACATCCATGAAGGTGGTTCGGCACGGATGAAGTCCGTAGAGTCTGAACCCACATAGATTATACAGTTGTGTAATATCATAGTTTATTTGGTAATAGATATATTATATCAAGATGAGATACTTATCCATGGGAGTTGCCCGCAGACTAGGTTCATTCAATAAACATACTTATAAGTCATAATCTCATAACAATATGATAAGTACTTATTAAGTTTATATAGAAAAAATATGTATCCTAGGGATAGAACATAATCCTTCTGCTTTATCTCTTGGTTCCCATGGTAACATGTGTGAGACATGTTGTCATGGGAATGTAATAATTTACAGGCGAAGCAGATAAACTATTTCGACACTAAGAGTGAAAGATACATCTATAGAGAGACGGAGAAGATAGTAATTACAGGACTATACATTGGGTAAGCAAACACACATTAATAATTGAAGGGTCGGAAAGATGAACCTGTTATGTCGCATTTTTTCATTTTTCGTTTTTTTTGCAGAAATGAAGATGTTATGTCTATATCTACACCTTGACATACCTACTCAGATTTTTAAATTTCAGCTTAATTAGGGGTAAAATCTGTGGATGAAGGTGTTATGTACATGCAAAACCAATTTTCTTAGAGCAAGAATGTGTCAAGGGCACATGACAATCGACTTTACATATATATTACACAATCTAACAACAATTAATATTACTGGAAGTAGGTGTGATGTACAAACATAGCATCTTCATCCATGTCTTAACTTATCAAAAATTAAAATATCACTACTTAGTATAGATGAAAGCGTCATGTAGTGTTTAATTGTATTAGAAGAAAGTGTTATGTGCCAAACATAGTTCATTCATCCGTGATATAAGTCATCGAAATTGAAAATTAGTATTTTGAAGTGGATAAAAGTGTCATGTTGTGTTTTAATGTAATAGAAGAAAGTGTTATATGTACAAACATAGCTCATTCATCAGTGATTTACGTCATCGAAATTAAAAAATCGTATTTTGAAGTGAATAAAAGTGTCATGTTGTGTTTTATTGTAATAGAAGAAAGTGTTATGTGCTCATTCATCCGTAATTTAAGTTATCGAAATTTCATCGAAATCCTTGGCCCTTTTACGGTTATACCTATCATAAATTATTTCTTTGTTTCTGGGAAAATGGTCAATCCTAGCAACACCACTTTGAAATCTAATCATTTCACGGGTTTTTACGTATTACATGTGCTTTTTCGATGTTTACTTACCTATTTTGTGTCAATTTTCACTGGCCTGATTGTAAGAAAAGTAAGCATATTTTGAAAAAAATATAACTCCTATAAACATACTTGCAAGACAATGATTGTAGAGAATTTAATGAAGAACATATTGGTTTTTGACAGTTTTATTGTAACTTTAACTGTTCTTATGATCAAATCAAAAAAAACTGTAAGTGTTGATACAAAACAGGATAGAGGGGGATTAAAATCACTTTACAGCTTCTGAACTATAAGTCCGATCTACATACTTATAAGGACAATGTTATACAGAATTTAATGAAGATTATGTTGCTCATTAACAGTTTTGTTGTAGCTTTAACCGTTTTTATGATAAAAACAAAAAACTGTGAGTGTTGATACAAAACAGGGTCGAGGGAGATTAAAATCACTTTACAGCTTCTAAACTGTAAGTCCGATCTACATACTTCTAAGGACAATGTTGTACAGAATTTAATGAAGATTATATTGCTCATTGACAGTTTTGTTGTAGCTTTAACTGTTTTCATTCAAAATTCAAAAAACTCTAATTTGTCCCCCCTCTTATTCCTGTTTATTTACATACAAATCAATGAATGAAGGTGTTATGTACAGTTTTTTCATTAAAAAGGCCCTTAAATATAATATTTTTTCAAAATACCGTATGTGCTGGAATAAACACATATTTATCTATAATTTGTGAAAGTTTTAGCCCCATAACTCTTAAACAGCCAATTCTACGACAAAAAAACAGTTGAAAACTTTAACGCTAATTATCTCGAGATTTTGTTTTTGTATCATAACAGGTTCATCCATCCGACCCTTCAATTATCTTTTTCTTTAAATTGTAATAAGGTACATAACAGATGCATTAAGTTAGTTCTCTTTGTGTAGTCGTGTTCCATGTAATCATCAACCCTGAGTTATATTCTCAACATTACACCAGTAACAATAGATATATTAGATGATACTTGGGAAACGTCACCACATTTGTTGCTAGTAGTCATTTTGACTCAATGTTGCTAGTAGTCCTTTTGACTCAATCTTCTTAGTTGATTGCTAGTAGTCCTTTTGACTCAATCTGCCTTGAATGTTGCTAGTAGTCATAGTGACTCAATCTCCCTTGATTGTTGCTAGTAGTCTTTTTGACTCAATGTTGCTAGTAGTCCTTTTGAATCAATCTTCTTTGTTTGTGGCTAGTAGTCGTAGTCACTCAATCTGCCTTGATTGTTGCTAGTAGTCATTTTGACTCAATCTGCCTTGATTGTTGGGATAAGTTCAATACCTCGGAGCGCTTTGGAGTTGCTGTTGGAGTGTTTTTTCAACTCACTCCAAGGTATTGAACGGCTACGGTTGTTCTATAACCTAAAATATTTGAAATTGACAGTTGACATGTAATTCCCCTCCGATTTCGTTGTGGTTTGGATTGTTCTGAGATAATTTCCGACTTTTTGCTTTGTTTTGACCTTCGCTTCGTTACTGGATCTGATTCACCATGATTCAAACATCAACCATCGCACTTATCCCGGACTCCGATTGCTCGCATAACTGAAAAACCTTGGCTCAAAACCTTCTCAAAACACACGGACATATTTGGAAGAACAAGCATAAATTCTTCTTCCATTTTAAAATATGTTGCGAAAATTCTTCAAAATTTATATTTTGCCGGTCATATTTTGACATAATGAAATGTCAATTAGCTGTCAGAGTGAAAAACAACCATCGTCCGTGATGGTTGTTTGGTTGCAACGCTCATAGGTTTGGAACGAACGGTTGTCTGCCTTGATTGTTGCTAGTAGTCTTTTTGACTCAATCTGCCTTGATTGTTGCTTGTAGTCCTTTTGACTCAATCTGCCTTGATTGTTGCTAGTAGTCTTTTTGACTCAATGTTGCTAGTAGTCCTTTTGAATCAATCTTCTTTGTTTGTTGCTAGTAGTCGTAGTCACTCAATCTGCCTTGATTGTTGTTAGTAGTCCTAGTGACTCAATCTGATTTGTATATTGCTAGTAGTCTCAGTCCATTGTCATCAGGGACTTGGACAGTTAAGGCCTATCCGCACAGCTCAGTGACGACTCAGTGACGCCACAGTGATTTTTAGTACTCTATCGCAAGGGTTACCATAACTTTCATGCGCGAGTCCAATTCGCACTTGGCCGGTTTTTTAAATTATATTATGTAAAAAAACTAGAGCGAGCAAAGATAACGACCGCAACATTTTCGATATTTTGACTGCGGTTATAAGGAAAATAAATGTACTGTTAGGGAGCGTGTTTGTGGTTCTTATACTAATTCGATGATTTGAGGGATGAGTTATAGATATTGAAATAAAAAAAAAATTAAAATTTTAAAAATCGACTTCGGTCGGACTGGGTTAGATTGAATGTTGAGAGGTATAAAGAAAACATGGTGTCCCAGTCCGACTTCCAAGTAAGTAACCCGAAATGGATTATTTTACACTTTTTTGTTTTTCTTTTCAGGTTTTTTAATAAGTATTTGTTTTTAGGTTTTTTTGAAGTTGGTTTTTTAAAATTTTAATTTATTTTTTTATTTAACCATTTTTAGTGCCACTGTCACTGGAAATTCTACTCCATGAGGCGAAAGCGACTGTTTCTTCAAATTGCAACCTGTACCTAATCGTAACCCATTGAAGAGTTTGGTGATAAGAAGGTGTTTTCAGATGCTCCATTCATCGGTACCTATTTGTGTATGGGCCACTTCTATTAGTGGAAATGGAAAACTGCGCAATTTGCTGCACTCTCGAGGTGCAATTCTGTTCACCACTTCGAAGATCCTCATCAGAACTTCATTTAAGATAAGGTTCTCTATCAACATTCATTCAAACCAAATCCGGCGACTAAATTCGACTAAATTCTTCAAATTGTAACCTGTAATCGTAACCGATTGAAGAGTTTTCTGATGAGAAGGTGGTTTCAGATATTCCATTTATCGGTAACTGTTCGTTTATGGGCCAATTGTACTGGTGGAAATCGAAAACTGAGCAATTTGCTGCACTCTCGAGGTGCAATTCTGTTCATCACTCCGAAGATTCTCATCAGATCTCCACCAAAATTTTATGGGACCACCCCTGAGGTTTCACCTTCCGAACACAAAAAGAATCATCTCAATCGGTTAAGCCGTCTTCGAATGATCGCGTAACATACACAAAAAAAAAACTCGTCCGGCAAAAAACTCGTCCGACAAAAAACTCGTCCGACAAAAAAAAAAAAAAAAAAACTCATCCGACAAAAAACTCGTCCGGCAAAAAACTCGTCCGACAAAAAACTCGTCCGACAAAAAACTCGTCCGACAAAAAACTCGTCCGACAAAAAACTCGTCCGGCAAAATACTCGTCCGACAAAAAACTCTGGACTGGAAAAGGATTGTCAACACAATCAATAAAGTTCAATTTAGATTTAAACAACTTCTCCCGTGAGAATTTTGTGTGACGTGAGAATTTTGTGTCTCGCTTTTGTAAAATTTCACTCTCATCATTTTTTCATAACGCGCCTAAAGAAGTATAACTTCAAAAAACAACAACATACAGACGAATTGAGAACCTCCTCCTTTTTTGAAGTCGGTTAAAAAGTCGAATTAAGTTTAAAACAAATTAGAAATTGGATTTAGGCGGGAGATGTCAGAAAAGAAGAAAGTCAGTTTAGATTTTAGGTCAAAATCTGAAGAAGTGTGTTTCTTATTTGTTCGGTTTCTGAGTAGGTCAGACAATTAGATTGCCAGAATCTTAGTACCCCAGATGTTGAGTACACGAGATTCTTATTTGACAAGACTATATTTAGACCATATTCTGAGTAGGACATAAATTCAGTACTGTCGAAAGGAAAACAAAATCGTCAGTTTAAAGAAATCTTTTTTGACGTGATAACGTTTTATAAATTGGTGAACACCTGCAAGTTTAGTGCAAGTGTGACGTCACACCGTCCCTACTGGGGAACGCCTGCACGACCCCCGCCGCCCGCGCCTCCGCCCCCACCCCCCCATGTATTCTGTCTCTGTAGGGCAACGATACTTTGATAGTTGACAAGGTAACTATAGCAACGTTTTATCTACGCCATGGTTACCATCAATGTTTTCTTATGACGTTGTCACGTAAAATTATCGTCCGGAAACAGACTTTACAGACAACCATTTTTTTATTTAAACAAAAATGAAACTCTAATTTAAGGACTTTTAACTTCTTCTAATAATTAAATTAAATTAATTTAAATTTTTATAAAACAAAAAAAAAAAACCGTTTGGCAAGAAACCCCTTTTTCGACATTGAATAACTTTTTTTTTATCATAGTTGCTCATAAAGCGAATAGTAATAAATCTTATTAAACCGCTTTTAGGCTCATAATGCAACGTATTATACACGCGTGCAATAAAAAAATATCCAACTAGTGCTAAAATAATATGTTATCCCAATAAGTTAAATACGTATCTTACTGCTAATTACATGTTAGGTAGATGAAATATTCTTAATTTATCTAAGTTATACTGTTTTGATGTATAAAAAAAAGGTACCAACAAAGAGTTTTTAAGCCTTGCTGGCCTAAAAACTCTTTGTTGGTTCCTTTTTTCTTCTTTTCAAAAGGTTGTATCTACATATTACGAACGACGTGATAACGTCTTTGAAAACAATTAATAATTGAGTTTTGTTTTTATTTTGAGAGTAAGTACTTAAATATATTTTTTCCTTACCATTATATTTTGTTTTTAACCCCCGACGCAAAAACAAATGGAAAAAACCCTAAAAAAATATTGTATGTCAGACGAGGCTGTATAGGTTAAAAGTATTTTGTCTAGCCTTTCGGGAGTGTAAACATAACCTAAAATTCTTAAAAACTTTTTATCATTTTAACAAGTCTTTTTTATTCGCAACTGTGATAAAAAAACGTCGTACGATACACGTGTGGATTGATCTTTGTATCTCAGTCTTTAAGATTTGCTTTGACTGACCGACATCAAATTATGTGAATAAGGTTTTTTTTGCTGTTTGAACTCGGTAATTTTACTACATCTAATGATATTTTGTCTTTGCCTGTACTGCATTTCACCGAAATTAACCTATTACTAATCTGGCTCAATCCAACATCGCCCTATTAAGAATTTGACCTACTCAGAAAAAGACTTTAGCCCGAAAATGACTTGAAACTGAATCATACTACTTCAGAATCTGACTTAATAGCTCACTCGACTTAGTTAGAATCAAACATTCCCCGCCTAAATCAGAAATTGTACTTATGGAGTTTGAAAATATGAAATTACAAAAGTTAGCCAAGTGCCCACAATGAATGTCTAGATCGGTCTGCTAGAAACAATCAAGAAATAAATTATGATAATTACTTACTGCTTAGATTGCAGTGACCCACAGTTCTATTGCAACACAAAACGCGATGACTTATTAGGAATTATCTAGGTTAGTGGTTATAACAGTACCTAGGGGTATAATACAGGCAACACATGGACCAATTCAATTAACTTTTCGTCAGCCATCTTGAAACACTGCGATCGTGTCAGGCAAAATATTGTCCGCTACAAATTCACACGCCGGATCACGGCGAGCGTCGGAGCAACGTCGGAGTAGCACTGACAGCACTGAACATCACTGTCACTGACCAGTACGGATAGTCTAGTACAATACGTATGAAACAATATCATTATTCACTGACACTGATGTAAAATCACGGTTCGGCACTGTGTCGGCACTGTGTCGTCACTGAGCTGTGCGGATAGGCCTTTTTTCTGTTTCTAGTAGTCTCAATGACTCCATCTCCCTCCACTTGACTTTGAGCTTAAAAACTATTGATTACGGTATACTCTTGTACGAAGAAGTTTGACGATATACATCCTTTGATTTTTCGCGGTCTGCTATATGTACCTACATGCATAATATGCACACACCGTAGCTGCGTCTCGTAACGGTGTCGCGATTTTAGAGATTTTATCTCATCTAAAAATCTTCTTTCTGTCATCTAAATCTGCTTTCGCCTAGCGAAAGCAGCGTCAAGCTGAGTTGCGTCCTTAGATAATAACTGTTAAGCCTTAATGTTTTTTTATTTATTTTAGTTATTATTTTATTATTGTATGTTTATATTGTTCATTGTAACTTTATAAATCTAATGTATTTTAGGTTTAAGTTGTTAAATAAAAATATTTCTTTCTTTCTTCCAGTATATAATTCCATTCATCCACAAACAAATCACATTCACGATTCTTATCCAGGAGGTCGTTGCAAAAGTTGAGTGCACGAGGAACAGGCGACTGCCTGAGTGACACTGTTATCACTCAGGCAGCCGGCAGGCAGTTGTGTTTATGTAAGTTAGTATGTTGAATGAAAGCCGATCACGCAACATACATACAACTCCATGTGATCGGTATACAATTGAGTATGAGATCACATGTTATGTGGAAACAAATCCAGTATATACCTGACTGAATGTACTACAATGTGAGGTGTCACAGATGCTCGCGACGGAGACCGGAGCTGGAGACCTGGCTGGTGGCTACGATGTCGTCTAACGAGGCAGGCGGTGCTCGCTGCTCGCTGTGTTTGTACCTAATAAGTATATGTGTGTCTGCATGCGGGCCACCTACCTCCCCCCTCCCTGTGCTCAACTGTTCAATCAGCTACCGAGGTAGGGTCCATGTATACGGTAGATACTATTACATTACATTTCAACAAGTACAGTATGCAGCATAAGTCCACTATCAGTTTACTACAATAATTCTTCTAATAGACGTTACACACAAACTTGAATTAAAAGTACTTAGTGTGATTATTATTTTCAACACATAGCTAACATAGCTATGTGTTTAGTTGTGTGAGTGGTATAAGGGGCCACCCGCTACACCATCCGACGTGGGTTCGATCCACAGGTTACGTTGTTATAATGTTCAAATAGTGTTGCACAGTATTGTAAACGTTACGGTGGGCAGATACTTTTGAACGTTGATTGTACACTGATTCAAAATACATCGATGTAAGTAATATCTTAATATATATAAATCTCGTGTCACAATGTTTGTCCTCAATGGACTCCTAAACCACTTAACCGATTATAATAAAATTCGCACACCATGTGCAGTTCGATCCAACTTGAGAGATAGGATAGCTTACATCCCGATATTCCCACGGGATCGGGAGTTACGCGGGTGAAACCGCGTAGGGCAGCTAGTATTATTATAAAGCGTCAATGAGGTGACAACGTGTTATATTATATTGATATCAATGTAACTGGTGGGTAACACAGTTGATTGTCGTCGGTCGTCGGTCGTCGGTCGTCGGTCGTCGGGTGAACGTTATCTCACATCATTCCATTTGTTTCTGTGATTTACAAAAGGCGTAGTAGAAATAAAGTTATTATTGTTTGTTGAATTGTACCTATACATAATTATAGTTAGCCATTAACTGGATGTATGTTGGTTAGTTACCGTCACTACACCTACATAACACTACAGTACCGACGTGACGTCACAATATCTCTCTATCGGTAGCGTCACGTGACGTCACCACCGACACGTCATCACCACATCTATTGAACTCCACCTGCAGCCTGTATTAAAAAGGTAAATTCATCATAATTATGGAGATAATACAACAAATGTTATTAATAAGCTGTTAATGTTATGTTGTTATCTTATCTTTTAATGTTGTTAATAGTTGTAATAGTAAAGCGATCTAGTTTACTTGAGATAAATAAATGTTGTAAACGTTTGGTTTGCCTTGAATAGAGCGGAACGTGTTCACGAGACGGACAGCGAGCGGTGGAGGCGCGGTGCTGGGCGACGTCGTCGACGTCGTGGTAGAGGTAGCTCGAGGTAACGACAACAACAACCAGGCCGAGGCTAGTCTCAGCGTCAAGACGTGAGCGTCTCGTCACCACATCGGTCGGACGGCGGACGAGACTCGTCGTCACACGCTCTATTTGTATTTGTCGTGTATTTCTCACGGGTAATCCGTCATTTGTATGCGGCGTCACGCGGGACGAGCGCGCCCGGGGCGGCGGCCGTGCCCGGGGCGTGTGCCCGGCCGTCGCCCCGGGCGGACCCTTCTCCGGACGTTAATTAAATTTAAACAACTTCGAGGTCAATTCGAAGCCACCTCCTCTACTCGCCTCTAATAGTATAAACGGCTTTAATGTCAGGAATTTCTGTCAAAAGTTGAAGAAAGTTCGTAAACCGCGAGAGTATCCACATCCAGTAGTGAGTGAGGAGTGAGGAGCGAGGAGTGGAGTGTCGGTGTCACCTGACGACTGTTGGTTTCATTAGCGAAGACCAGAATTTCCTTAAGATTATTGTTATGTATAGAGGATAGACGAAAATGTTGACCTCTAGCAGTGGTCTCGACCACTGCTAGAGGTCAACATTTTCGAGCTCCTCCAGGAGCGATGACAGCGCGCTGGTGGTACCACCAGGGGGGGGGACGTCATCTCGTTACATGACGTAGTACTATATGCAATGAACCGAGGGATGGATAGTGTTCGGTACAAACGACTTGTTTTGGTGTTCACATCGCAGACGCCAACTAAATTGAATTTCAATATTGCGTCTGTGCTGAAGAAGATCCATTTAAAGATAAAATTCGTTGGCAAGTTCCCGTTTGTTTGCGGCATGTGTGTGTATTGTATAGCTGTGTGTGTGTGTCGGTACATGTGTGCGACAGTAGGTAGGTAGGTACCTACACGGTGTCAGTGTGAAGGAACACTGAAGTGTAAGTACATGTTATGTTGTTAGATGATCGTCTCACCTGGGCCGACCCGACCGCGGCCGCGTTATGATAGTGTAGTCGTATCTACCTGTCGTCGTCGTTCCTCGCTACTCGCGCGACGTGTCCCGCGACTGCGATCAACAAATTAAAACGATCTCGTTCAACATTTAAAACACGAAAACTTTTTCAGTGGCTTCGTCCGACAGAAATGAATAAGTGCGGAAGTTACCGCACCGCGACTGCTAGCGGTGTAATGGCGGTGCGGTCGCGGTGCGGTGGCGGCGGGAGAGATAATAAACCGCGCTTTAACTTATAATTGTGAAAGTGTAATCCCAGCAATAATATCCACGTCGGTAGCTAATTGCGACCACTTATCGAGTTACATTACACGGTGTTTAGAGGGTACCTCCCCCCCTGCACCCCGCCTTCACCCCACCTTCACCCCCCGGTGTAACGGTGACGTTGGTTAGAAGGATGAGACCGGCGCGGTCGGCGCGATACCAACAATAAGTATCGAAGTAGACAAGGGAAGTGTTCGCTCGAGTCAACACTCTCATATTAGTTACCGAGTCATTAACTATAATTTAATCATTTACTTACATTAGTTGCATCAGTAGTAACGGTAAACACGTCACAACCACTCCGGTTTGAGACGAGACGAACGATTACAAAGAATAATGCTTCAATTTATGTTCCCTTAGTACCTATAGGTACCTACAATCGTAGCGGCCATTGTATAAGATTTAAAAAGGAAAGAATTATGCATATAATTCACAGTTCTCCATTGATTCGGAGTATAATAACCAGGCGGTACCGGGACCTATTGCCGCCCGCTTCTTTCGTATTATATGTATAACTGCGACCCGTCCCGGCTTCGCACGGCTATATTATACATACGAGTATAAACCTTCCTCTTGAGTCACTCTAACTAATAAAAAAAAAATGCATCGAAATCCGTTGCGTAGTTATATAACTACGCAACGCATTTGTATGCTTAAATCTATATAGATTTAAGCATACAAAGGGATATAGGGACAGAGAAAGCGACTTTGTTTTATACTGTGTAGTGAAGTGATGAATCTCGCTGTATGTATGTATGTATGTAAGTACTAGAAATGAGTGAAATGTATCTGTATAATGCTTGAATCGTCCGAGTACGTCGTACTCGTACGTCGGTGGTGTAGAGGCAGGTGCTATATATAAGTACTCGCGTCGAGTCACCCGCTCGGGAAGCCCGTCTCCTAACACCTCGCTATCCTCCAACAGATCCCTTCCATTGTACTTCCACCGAGGGGGGGTCCACGTCTGTTCACTCACAAAGCCATCTTGCGTCTCCTTTATTATATTTGCCATCCATCTTTTTAACAGTGACGTCACATTAAAGCGTAAATAAAACGTGTCACCGTGGAATAATGTCCTCAATCTCCATCACGTTTATATTCGTTTCATAGCGTCCCTTCGTTCGTAGGAGCGTCACGGGGCGTCACGGGGCGTCACGGGTGGCGTCACGGGGCGTAGGGAGGCGGACGTTCAAAGATGCAGTGGTCTAAACCCTGGATATCGGTAATTCTATTGTATCATCCCGCGCTTGTTGTCCGGTGTACGTCACGGAGCGTCACAAAGCGTCACATGTATAGACATTACACACCAACTAGATAAGTAATCGATTCTTCAACGTTCGTGTTCAACTATAATGTAGGTAAATGACATCAGATTATATTATAAACATGTCGAAGCATCTATAATAGTGATAGGAACATTGTCTGATATGAGAACTGTGTATAGTTCGTGGATCATATACAGTCAGAATATGATATGAATGTGATTTTGTACTACTTTTAAACGATATTTTTGTATATAAATAGATAATCAACACAGTAATTATTGTTGTGAATGACAAGTTTTGACAATTAATTTGATGCATCGCGTCGTCGTCGGTCCTACTACGAGTATGTCAGAAGGCGTGTACCGCGCCGTCCAAGTCGCCCACGTCTCCCACGCCGCCCACGCCGCGGTACACACGATTAATCCTGTGATACAGCATTAATGAATTCATCAAATACCGCAAGCCCACTGATAGATCCGGCAACGAGGTTTCAGAAAGTAATATATATAAAGTTAGAGGAGGTTGTCGTGTGTGACAACCGGACGGAGTGACGTCACGCATGTAGGGGGGGGGACGTCCACACGTGAGACGAACGGTACTTACTGTCAACGGTAATAATATGATGTAATCAACAATATATTCCGGTTCCGGTTAGATACCGTATCGTACTAGATAGTAATGAAACTACCATAATATGACGGTAACGTTGAGAGCTGACCGCGAGACGAGCTCTACCTATCTATCGCCTGCTACTGGTACTACTGACTGGGTCGCGGTACTACTCGGTAGCAAGGTGGCAACACTACCCGCACCCGTGACGGACATGTAGCAACGTGTCACTGCTTGCTGCGGCTCGCTACGAGACGTACCGTCACTATAGAACCATACAACCAGTGAGCTCACCGCACGTAGCACGTAGCACGCACGCACGTAGCACGTCTGTAACAAACAAACACGTAACGTAACAACTGTATCAGTGGAACAACAAACACACGCGGCACTGATTGTACACCTCCCCACTCACACCGTCAGTAGTACCGGCACGGGGCGGACCGAGGACGAGCTACGTTCACCATTACATCTAACTAACTAACTATAACTATACATACGTATACAGGGTGATTTTTTATGTGGGCCTTCAGGGCTATATCCTAAACCATAAGAGAGAGCGAAAAATGCTGAAAGTAGTTGCGTGCCCGATTTGGACAAAAACTAAAACTGCATCATTAGATTTTTTAAAAAGTTATTACCCTAGCCGGGAATCGAACCTGTTGATTTTCCAAAATAATAATCGTCCTATATTTTTGTACCAATCGATAGTGTTGCTCATAGAGATCAATTCCTGTAAATTTCTGGCAAATTAAAGGAAATAGCTCATTTTAGTAATCTTTTGTAATTTTCATACAACCATCCCTGAAAAAAATGCAGTGAGGAGGTATGGCCAATGACGTAACAAACTGCAACACTAATAATAATATTATTGGTGCTGCAGTTCATATTATGAACTGTTATTACAAATTTTATGTAAAGATCTTCATTTAAAACTTATTTTATAATATTTAGAATAATATCACTTGTCCTCTATGTCTCACACTATTGTTTTGCCAGAGACAGAAAGATGAAAATTACAGAAAACTACAAAATTCAGCCATTTCCTTTGTTTTGCCATACTATGTACGTTTCCAGGAATTGATCTCTATGAGCAACACTATCGATTGGTATAAAAATATAGGATGATTATTTTTTTTTGCAAAATCAACAGGTTCGATTCCCGGTTAGGGTAATGACTTTATCAAAAATCTAATGATGCAGTTTTAGTTTTTGTCCAAATCGGGCACGCAGCTCCTTTCAGCATTTTTCGCTATCTATCATAGTTTAGGTTATAGCCCTGAAGGCCCACATAAAAAATTCACCCTGTACATGTGATATAACAGTAACGTGCCGACCTCGATGACGTCACAGTACAACACCTACACCTCACCACACATCTAACAGCATCTCCTCGACCACTAGGTATCACGCAGGTAGGTAACCAATACAATCTATTACTGCAATAATAAACCACACGCTTGCACTTCGTTTCGCTATCTCCTACAGTTTAAGCTAAAGCCCTGACGGCCCGTATAAATAATTCAACTTGTATAATATGAGATGTCAGTATAAGTTAACTGGAACTTAGTTGTCTCTCGACATAATAATCCGTCCGTTTGTTTACAGCTTTATTATATACAATAATATTATTATTGTCTATATGTAACGGTGACGTACCGGACAAAGCGGTAAACAAACGGACGGAGTTTACACACATCTATGTAGGTAGGTAGGTATAGGTAAACAAACAACAACTTCAGTCCCACTTTGTGACTAGACCATTCATTTAGGAAACATTCAGTATTACAATTTTGTCCCTTTATCTAAGCTAATGTCAGCCCACTTGACTATAATCTAAATGTTTCAGTTTTGGTATGGGATGATTCGTCCCGCTCCTGTCCCGGTCCCGGTCCCGTCTTGGTCCCGGTCCCGGTCCCGTCCCGAGTAGAACTGCGATAGTCTCATTTAAGAAATTGAATAAGATATATCTCGAGTGAAAACAGTAAAGAACTAAGTTGCACCGACAAAAGATTTTCATTTTAGATAAAATTGTTTTTCCAACAAAGTTGGCGAAGTTTTCACTCAAATGAACAAAGCCCTTTGAGAGTTGAATCTAGTCGGTAACGGTAACGGTAACGGAGTAACGGAGTAACGGATGCCTGATGACATCTTACATACATATAATATATACATACAAACATTTATTTCATTAATTAATAGATAGAGATACAAACTAATTACGTTATGTGTTACGATGGTGATGAAACCCACCGCGTCTTAGTTGACTCCGGTCGTATTAGCGAGTTGGAGACGGTAGACTAAGGTGAGAGGACGGACCAGCACACTACTGTCGGTCCCAGGAACCACAGCGCGATGATACTGGTTGGAACGTTGTATCACATCAAAAATTGAAATTTAAACTGAGAACATTTACGATTAAAAATAAAATTCGGGATGAATTTAGGTGTTTCGATGTAGGATGCATTAGGGTTAAATTTTCTGCAACTGGTAAACTCATATATATTATATAATAAACCAAACAGACGCGAGTCAAGCTCGAACTGTGGATAAGTATAGAAACATTGAAAGATGTCTAATTATATAAGTGAGGTAGACATGAAGCTGTAATCCTTTGGTCGGTCGCGTGTTTGTATTCAAATCAAAATCAAAATTTTTTATTTCTTTGGATGTATAATACCTTAAAAGTATAATAGACCACTTGAAAACGTCTTAAAAACTAAGTTAGGATGTGTGCCTTCGGAACGCGCCCACCAATGAGAAGAAGGCACAAGAAACTCATGGGGTTTTTTTTTTTCATGTGATCACGCTCACAATGGTCAATATTACAAATATTTGAAAGTATTATTTGAAATGGAGCAACTAAAGTCACGTCCATGGGTTCTTATCATTAAGGTAAGACGAAGTATCATAGTACGCCTTACTGCACAATCTATGCTTTATAAAAGTTTTGAACCTGTTAATGGACATGTCATATACCTCTTTAGGTAATTTATTATAATAGAGCACACATGTACTATTAAACGACCTGTTTATTTTCCGGAGCCTACTACCGGGCACGGTCAGTTCATCCTTATTTCTTAAGTTGAAATTATGAATATCGCTGTTTTTACGGAAAATATCAGGATTTTTGTGAACGTAGAGCAAGTTTTCGTAGATATATTGGGAATAGAGCGTTAATATGTTTAACTCTTTAAATTTTTCTCTAAGTGATTCCCTGGGGCCCATTTTGTAGATAGCTCGAACAGCTCTCTTTTGCAATATGAAAATAGCATCAATATCTGCAGCACACCCCCACAGTAGGATGCCGTACGACATGACACTGTGGAAGTAGCCGAAATAGACTAGGCGAGCAGTCTCAATGTCCGTGTATTCGCGAATTTTCTTAACGGCGTAAGCGGCAGAACTAAGTCTATTGGACAATGCTTCCACATGCGGGCCCCACTGAAGCTTAGGATCTAAAGTTATACCTAGAAAGACAGCCTTACTGACTAATTCAACTTCCTCATCATTAATCTTTACAACAGTTTTTACTTGTTTTACATTTGGAAGTGTAAACCGAATTAATTTAGTTTTGGATCCATTCAGTAATAAATTATTGGAATTGAACCAATCAACTATTCTAGAGAGAGCATTGTTCACATCGTCAACGTTGGACTGACGCCTTTTAACCTTGAACACCAAGGAGGTGTCATCTGCGAACAACACTATCCCATGGTTGTCCCTTACAAGGTAAGGTAAGTCATTTATATAAACTAAAAACAGGAAAGGTCCTAATATGGATCCTTGAGGAACCCCCATTGCTATCGCAGATCCGGGGGATCGTTTCCCGTTAACATCAACACTCTGGACCCTACCGCTCAAATAAGAAGAGATAAGATCCAGGGCGCCGTCCCTAATACCGTAGTGGTGTAGTTTCATGATCAATGTATTATGTTGAACGCAATCAAATGCCTTGGATAAGTCACAGAATATGCCATACGCATCATGTGACTCCTCCCAAGCATCAAATATGTTTTTAATTAACGCTATACCCGCATCAGTAGTCGAGCGCCCCTTACTAAAACCGAACTGTTTATTATGTAAGATATTATTATCATGGAAATGTTTCAGTAGTTGCTTTAAAATAAGTTTTTCAAAAATTTTACTTAATGTGGGTAGTACTGATATTGGTCTAAAATTGGAGGGGTCTGAGGTACTACCAGATTTAAACAGTGGAACTACTTTACTCAATTTCATTAAATCAGGAAACACACCACAATCTATACATCGATTAAATATAATGACTAGTTCTGGTATAATCAGTTCAATAATTGATTTAACAACCGGGACAGACATCCCCCATAGATCTTTAGTTTTCTTGAGATTTATTTGCTTAAGCACTACAATAATGTCATGATTTTTAACATATTGGAATTTAAATGTTTTATTACAATTTGGTACATTCGTTTTTAGCAATGCTTCTGCAATGGGGGTAGAAGAATTTAAAGCCTTCGTCAAAGTAATAGCTACATTACTGAAAAAAATCTCAAATTCGTTTGCGATATCTTGATCATTATTAGTTATATTTCCATTAATACTCAATTTAAACTCGGTGTTTTTGGCTGCGACTCTCCCTGTTTCAGCGTTAATTACTTTCCATGTAGCTTTTATTTTATTATCACTAGATTTAATCACAGATTTAATGAAGAGAGATTTTGCCAAAATACATACTCTTTTAAATATCCTTGAATAGTTTTTAACGTAGGCTCCAAACTCCCCTGATGTATTACTCTGTCTTTCCGCGTATAACTCATATAGTTTATGTCTACTGCGGTGAATACCGACCGTTGCCCAGTCACTAAACTCGCGTTTGTCGGAGACTACCATAGATCTGGACGTAAATATAGACTGAAATTGGTTATTTAGAACCGAAAAAAAGTTATTGTATAATACATTTGGATCCGTATCACAAGGTAGAAACGGTAAAACGTTAGCTAAATTCAATCTAAGTTCCTCCAGACGAGCAGCAGTCACCGGTACGTACTTTATTTTCCTTTTTGGTATCGATTTTATGACAATAGCAAATTTGACAAACTGACCACTATGGTCTGATTCTAATTTATTAATGATAGATTTGCTAATTGTGGATATATTATCAGTAACATAAACATTATCAATACATGTCGCAGTAGTGTCAGTGGTTCTAGTAGGCTCCAGAAACACGTTAGATAAATTGTGTGATTTATACAAATTTAGATTTTTTTAGAAATTTTAAATTATTACAATGGAATTCAATGATATGACGTCACCCCCTCCCCGCGCGCCGGCAGCAGGCAGCGGTCGAACAAACATGGTATAAACAACGTCGACAAAGATCTCTACACGCCAGTATAGACGTCCACCTAGATGTGACGGTAAATCATCATCATCATATCATCCCATACACGTCCACTGTTGGCTATAGGCCTCCCCCATACAACTGAGCCTCCTCCATCCACCGACTACCCGCGACACCCACAATGTCGTCGGTCCACCGGGCAGCCGTCCAATCGCCGTATTCTTATGCAGCGCGTCTTGACTGCGTTTGCGTCTTAACTATAAATTTCGTATTGCTGTAATTCCTTAAGACGCACACGTCACGCAAACCTAAACGTTGCGCACTCGCCGTGTCGCGCTAAATTTTGACATGACATAAATGTCAAATTAATTGTCACCTAGGAAGATTAGTCAAAAATTTCGTACGGCAACGCTTGTTTCACGCGTAAAATGCGCGTAGGTGAAGTAGACGTGCAGCATACGTGCAGTTAACGTGACGATTACGCGTAATTTTATTTTACAGGAATACCGATTATTGTTTGCGTCAACGTGACGTATGCGTCAACTGGACGTGCACTTATCTAATGCGTCATAAGTTACGGCAATTGGGCGACAGCTCGTCTCCCAACACTTCGTCTCGCGTTGCATCGCGGCCGCCACTCGAGAACCTTTACTGCCCACCAACGAACAAATATTCATACAGTTAATACATTTTGATCGGAGATTTTGATTGTTCGTTAGTTTCGGAGTTTACCCTTTTGGAAACGATTTTATTTTAAGCATTAGTTAACAAAATGTGTTACGAAAGAGGATTTAGCAAATGTAACCTATTTGTTAGAAGTAGTCCGGAGAATAGATTTTAGCTACACCAAGTTGACGTAAAATTGACGTTTAACTTTATGCATTTATTTAAAACCACAAATTTTTGAAGTTATACTTCTTTAGGCGCGTTATGAAAAAATGATGAGAGTGAAATTTTACAAAAGCGTCACACAAAATTCTCACGTCACACAAAATTCTCACGTCACACAAAATTCTCACGTCGGACGAGTTTTTTGCCGGACGAGTTTTTTGTCGGACGAGTTTTTTGTCGGACGAGTTTTTTGTCGGACGAGTTTTTTGTCGGACGAGTATTTTGTCGGACGAGTTTTTTGCCGGACGAGTTTTTTGTCGGACGAGTTTTTTGTCGGACGAGTATTTTGTCGGACGAGTTTTTTTTTTTTTTTTTTTTTTTCTCTAAAAAAAAAAAAAAAAAAAAATGCCAAAGAAGTATAACTTCTCACGCGCGTACATAAGTACACGCACCCATTTTTTTTAGTCTTAACTAAAGTTCATTGTGTTTTACAACATTTTTATGTTAATTATGTTAATATTCATTCATACAAAATAAATATATATAAAACACAATAACATGAGCTACATAGTTGCATAATATTTATATGTAGGTATAATAAGTGTCTAACTACATTATATTATTACATATCGCGATACATGTACCTACCTACACCACATCCAGCATTGTTATATCCGCATCGTGGAAATAATGAAAATAGACTTTTAAAAGCTTTCGTTTTGTGTATGGAAAGCGATTTATGTTCGGTAAGTATTTTATTAAATTGTGTGTACACTAGCTGCCGCCGCCGGCTCCGCCTGCGTGTCGGCCGTGGACCGCGGGTCGTGACACGCACGGACATCTACCCGCTACTTACTGATGTTTGGTACGTATTATAAACACTCTAATAAAAAATCACATCAAATTAAATTACTAGTAAATAAAAAAATATATAATAAAATAAAAATAAAAATAAAAATTTAATTATTAGTACTTACTTAAAATTATTAATGCCTGTTATTATTGTTAACGGGAACGGACGGGTCATGGTCATGTTACCAAGACGCATGACGTCACACAATGCAGGTGTTCCATCAATTCATTAGACGTTATCACGTCAATAAAATAATTAAACAATATGTGCTGAAATACCTCATATACCTGTTGAAGGGATCACTACATACGAGTATTGTTGTACCTACTGTTACTATTGAGTACACCTACTGTTGTAAACAACATTACATTACTGTCTTGTTTACTTTATGTTCGATGTTTTCTATAACGTTACCTATACACCGAGGTGTCCGTGCATGTTGTGTATGTAGAATTAATTAAATCGTACCCTTCACCGATGTATAGTGTAGCTGCATACATCATCGTCATGTTCCGTCACGTCACGTCATGTCAGACGTACTGCACTGCACACAGAGTGTGTGACGTTCGCGATCGTAAAGTGTTCGCGGAGTGTATCGCCGGGGACAGATATACAGGGTGTCCCGTAACGAATGGCCAAGCGGGCCCCTACGGATAGAGGACACTGTGCCGGATCAGAAAAACGAAAGTTATGTTCTATGAAAGTCTCTTAGTTTCCGAGATATCCGCCATTTAAAAAAAAATTAAAATTTCACTCCTTTGTCCATGTTTTGTTATGCCAAAACTGCAAATGAAGGAATTATCCCAATCTGTTTTTTGGATAGTATTTCAGAATAAATGTGCTATCGAATGCAAACATTTTTTTTTATGACACATTGAAAGTTTTTTTTAAACTAAGGTTTAACTCAAACTTTTTGGTTATTAAATTTTTCAACCTGAACTTTAACCTTTCTTGGTGTAAAAAAAATGTATGGTCACCCTGGTGCCAAATTAAAAAAAAAGTTGAATATTTCACTGAGTTTCTAAAATGATATAATACGTGGTATTGCCAGCATTCAATACAAAATTAATTCCTATTAAAGTGACTTCGTCCGCGTAGAAGTCGAAAATGGACCATGGAATCACGTTGTCCCATACAAACTTTGCCCCTCTTTTTCACCCACTTAGGAGTAGAATTTCGGAAAATCCTTTGTTATCGGATGCCTACGTCATACAAAGGACACACCCTCCAAGCTTTAGATCATTTAGGCTGTGCGTTGATCCGTCAGTCAGTCAGTCAGGACAAAGCATTTTATATGTATAGATAATGTAATTTACATACCTTTGTTGTATTAGATATGTATACAGAATAATTTATATGAATGAGATATGTTTATATAGTCTGGCTACTAAATATATAAAATGAACTTCCATCGTAAAAGCGAATAATTGTAGGTATTAGGTAGTGAAACACTGGACTCGAGCTGCTATACCTACACGTAGGTAGGTAGGTATACAGGTAGGTATAGGTATATATAGCCTACAAGTCGAGTTACTGAGGGAGGAGGGTACCTCTATAAAACGGACTAATTAACGCTATCTAAATACAAACCGTTATCTCGAGGTTTTCAATTGTTTTTTTAATAGCAATTCAGTTTGGAAGTAGTTCCTGAACGAGAGATAAAAGTTTTCGCAATCAAAGAACACAAAAAGGGACAAAAAACGTCGGCGCTTTGTTCGAAGGTGCTCGAATGTAAATCAGGTGATTCTATTCCTCTTCTATGACACTACGAGCTCGGGCTACGGACTTGCTACGGTTCCGCTACGAACACTGCTACGAGCTCGCTACGGGGCATCGTGCTACGATAAGTGCTACAAAAATTATACCAATAGTGCTACGAACAGTGCTACGGACTGACTTCAAACAGCTACAGCAATCAGTAGCACTTCCTTAGCAACTACTTGAATGAGTTTCATCCAAAAATGGAGTATGAACATAATAATGAATTTACTTCGCTTCGTTCCTTACCAATTGATAGAAGTGTTGATAGTAGGTAGCTCCGTGAAAATAATGTAAGTATTTATTTGTGAAAATGTTATAATGTGCAGTTTAAACTTGCAAACATACGTTCATACGAGGTATAATAAGAGAAAGAATGATGGTAATATTACATCGGAAAGTCTTAGTTTTTTAAGGAAATACGACTTGTAAACTTTTTATGTTCGACCTAATGGACAACGAGTCTTTAAGCTCTTTATCTCAATACTAGCGACCCGCCCCGGCTTCGCACGGCTATATTATGCATGTATTATACATATAAACCTTCCTCTTTAATTACTCTATCTATTAAAAAAACCGCATCAAAATCCATTGCGTAGTTTTAAAGATCTAAGCATACATAGGGACATAGGGACGGCGAAAAGTGACTTTATTTTATACTATGTAGTGATGATATTTCATCAACCAATAGGTAAAAATAGGAGGTGCTACCCCTCTCCTCCCCCTCCTCTCAATGACTTGTTGACCGAGCACAGTGCAGGTACTAGGCGCTCATAACAACAATGGAAGTGTAAATCGTTCTCCCTTCATCTTCAGTTAATATAATAATGAGATGTGATAATAGTAATTAGTTAGGTGTGTGTGTGTATGTGTGTAGAAAGGTACCAGGCTGACATATCCGTGTGGAGGTGTAGTGTACAGTAGATGAGGAGTACATGAGTACAATACACGTCGCGTGTCGTGACGTCACACCGCTGCACCTCGGACTGGGACGACACACAACAACCCATCGGTTCTCTTCGCCAGCAATTATAACACAACCTATCAATGTCTTGACGACCTAGTTGGCACAATGGTCACCATGCCGGACTGCCAAACACAGGGTTCGATTCCCGCCACAGACAAGCATTTATGCTTACATATTTGTCTGTGGTCTGCTTGTTTCTATGTATTATAAGTATATATTTACAAAAGAAAAGTATGTAACTAGTATATGCGTTGTCTAGCATCCATAACACAAGTCTAGTAACTTAGCTTGGGGCTAGATAGCGATGTGTGGAATGTCCTGCAATATTTATTATTATTTATTTATTATTTATTAATGTCAATCTTCATCTTAATAACAATTTGTTTCACCTAATTTCATCTATTCGATGTTCAGTATTATTTATTTCTCCTCATAGACTTTAATTATTTTTATTTATTTAAGTTGCGATATTTACTATTTATTTGTAATTTTCTTTATTAGTTTTCCTAAAATCATTCAATAATCGAAGTACCTAATTGTATTCCTTAAGTAGCACACAGTCGAGTATTCGTTAATTGAATATGGTATTAACATTTAAATATATAACCGAAGTGAAATGTCTCGTCTTGAATGAAAAGTAAGAACGTTGTATTCCGTGAGTTGAACGCGAGCGCGAGCCATTCCAGGTTGTAGGTGGAGGTAAGTATTTAAGGGTACCGGCGCTCTCTCCATACAAACGTAGTCAAACAGTCGACTACGTTTGGATAATGACACTAGCATAAATATTTTTGTGCCATAAAGCAGTTAAAAGTTTTATGCACCAAAAATATTTGCTCAAGTGTCCAGGGAGAAAACAGTCGACTACGTTTGTAATAGTTTGTACCGAGACAGCCCCCGGTACCCTTTCCTCTCAATGAATTAACTTGAATGTAATCATCATAGTTGAGTTGTAGACCGGTACACTAGCTTCGTGCCGTGACTTGCCTCGCTGGTTTACTTGTATCGTATTATAGAAACTATTTCAAAGCAACGGCTAAACTATCCGAACAGATGTAGCTAATCTAACCACTTTCCTTCCACCTGTACAACTTTATGATGCATGTATGTATACATCCCCCCCCTGCCGACAGTATTGTGAATTATACAACAGGTTATGCCACGTATATTTTTGCTTCTTGAAACCCATCAAGATGTATAACGCATTATTACTAAGTATAATATATAAATAATAAAGTATAATATATTTTATTTTGTTTGTGATTATATTGTTGTAAATTGTATATTGTACTAAAACTTGAAGTAATTACATAAAATTAAATGTCAATATTTACATTGAATTAAAATATATAAATTATCTCGTATAAAATATGTAAAAAGTAGAGGGGTAGGTAGCTTGACTTTAGGGAAGAGAAGGAATCCTTTTTTATCATATAAGAAATGTAAGTAAGTATATAAAGTAAGTACCTACTTAGTACTAAGTATATAAATGAATGTGTAATACAATCATGTCACGATGGCGAGGGTGTAGGTAGGTAGTGTATACCGCACGAAGCAAGGTTCCACCGAGAGAGTGTAGCACACTTTAATATCACTAAGTATACATAAATGTCTAGACACGTACGGTCGGCTGCATAATTGCAGACCCACCGTAGAGCTCCAAAACAGCTGTTATATATAAGAATGTTTTCAACACAAGCAAGATTCTAGGCACCTGCTTTATGTAACTCATCAATAATCAAACAAAAATTATTAGAATGTAAATATTCCAATAATAGTACTTTTCGAACTGTACCGGTTATGTAGCCGACCGTACACGCTGAGGACTTATATAGAGGGGAGGTGAAGGTAGAGATTGTCACTTCGTTACGTAACGTGTCCACGTCTCGTCACACGTTACCGTTACGTTACATTACGTAATGGAAGTGTTACAGCTCGGCAGCTATACGGCTTACTGTTCTAAACGTTGCGATACTTTCATATCAAATCACGATATCCCATTACAGTTCCTATACGAGTTGTGTGTCGCTGTGTGTGTGTATAGCTCTATCACACACACACACACACACACGTACAAGTCGCGCGTCGCTACATACATCACTGAGTTTGATACAATTTGCCGTAGAAAGTCGCCACTTTGATGTATTACCGGAAAAATAACAGTTCGAGATTAAACGGCGAGACACGTCTCACTGATCCACATCACATGCCAATATAGCCTCTATTTCCTCTCTGATACGGCTCAATACATCGCGCAACGGTTTTATTTTTACAAACTTTGGCATTAGTTTCTATCGATGCGATTCAGATCGTATACGTTACGTGTTAGAGTCGATATCGCGTTGACAAGTTGTGAGGTTGATCAGAAAATTCAGCCATTACTTCGTCGGATGACTTGGTGAAATATACTATTGCTTAGGTTTTGTTCTTTGCTATTGTTTATGGCATATTAGGGCGCGAGTCGATACGGTGGTGGTGTGTGGTGGCTGACGCCGGCGGCTTCACTCGCTATATGTATCCTGTTTAACTCACCTATGAACAACCTCTGTGGCTTAGTGGGCGAACCTGAAATTTGTTTGTACGAGTCTCGATTCATCTCCCATATAAAAAAATCTCAATGTATAATACATTTTTCCAATCGGTTGTATATTAGACAAGCTTCGCCTGCCATTTCACCTTCGTAGGGCTTAAATAAAATAAAAACTATTTTTAGTAGATACCTGCAATTCACAAAAAAACATACCCTACTTCTAGTAGCAGCGGTTGGAAATTAAAAACACAAATGAACAACGAATAAAAAACATGCGTGTACTTATGCAACAAAACAAAAGTGGCCTACCAAAGAGTTTTAAATAACAAGGACAAAGTATTAGTAGGCACAGTCGGCCACAAAAGTGGAGGCCCACCGTAGAGTTCTAAAAACATCAAAAGTGTTTAGGTGTTTGTTAATTTCACACACTTCTACGTATAGACTATCTCACCAGGCCAATAATCAGGTTTACCTTCCGCCTATGGAAGTATAGCTCCAACATAAAGTGAATGTTGTTGTTAACAATATTTGAAGAAGTTCAATCATATAATAGCGACACACGAGGTGGAGACGACCATCGCACCGCTACGCCACGTCAGCCGTCCTCTTACTGCAAGCTGTACTGGACAGTACTGGACACTGTTACATACAACTTGGGACTTATTTGAAACTGTCGTTAAACTAAACAGTCTGAGAGGTAACTTTGTTATGTTAGAATATCCTGTAGCTGAGGGTTCTAAACAATTCAACGAAATCCATATATTTTTTAATGAAAAACTTACTTTAAAATACCAAAGAAATGATACTAATTGATCTTTAGAGAAAAATGTTTAGACAAGTTGATAAACTATTTATATAAATGTGAAACGCATCCGGTGCGTCTAAATACATTAAATGTAATCTGTACTATTGTTCGTCACATCTCGGAGTGTAGCGTGGAATTGAAATGCTCATGCCATACGTCCCCACGAACGGAAAATGTATGGTATGTATTCGAATAGGATTGCGTAATGTAACCATTTAACCTTCGTTCCATTCGTCACTGATCGAGTTGAATTATTGAATGTTACTTCGTTGATGTATTCGATTAGGATTTATACGTGATCACCGTTTAAAAATCTAATGCAGCTCGCCTTGGCCAGTGGGACGTAAACAATGAATATTTCAATATACGCGCCCCGCCAGGGTACCTATATAAACTGTACTCTAGTATGGAACTATGGAAGTGGAATCCATGAACACGCTGCAAGCTGCAACCTCCGCCAATTAAAATGCAAATGCGTTTCTCGCCACTTTGTAAAGATGAGAAATGCAAAGAACTATCGTTTCCTTTACAATGAATCTAATAGAACTTGCCGAGACATTAGATAACGTGAATTAATCATGTTTTAAAATTATATCTAGTCCTTCCTCCTTCTGTAACTACGTAATATACCATCAATATGTATAACAGTAGGCAAACTTTACACGTCGTGCAAACGTGTGAAGTGTCCGTATGTACTGTCAGCAGCATAATTACAGACCCACCGAAGAGTTCTAAAATTAATATTATTGGAATGTTTTCAATCTAATAATTTTTGTTTGATAATTCATAATTTAAAATACTTTAAACATCAACTAAAGCAGATGCCTAGAATCTTGCTTGTGTTGAAAACATTCTTATGACAGCCATTTTCCCAGAGCTCTACGGTGGGTCTGCAATTATGCAGCCGTCCGTACATAACTATAGTGTATTAGTGTTTAAAATTGTTACAAACGCATCATAGTCCGGTGTCGCCGCGGGCTTCCAGCCCGGTTCGAACTTGTCTCATACACCTTTACAGCAAGATAAAATACATACCTACTAGACTAGAGGTAACATCTAAACATTTTCCATAGCGAATCTTTAATTCCGGTTCGATTGTTAGTTACGTCACAATAGTGTTACATGTTTACTTTTTAGGAAGTTCCTAATTTGGTAAATAATACAGATAATGTCGTTGAAGTTTATGATTGTAATTTTTATAAATTTATTTTGTGGAATTGTCTCGAATGAGACCGAAACGCACCAGAACAACGTTCCGGTTCATGACATCACCGATCTATTTCGGAATACTTCAAAAAACCCTCTTTTTGAAGTATTTACTAGACTCAATTTATTTATATTTTTATTTCTTCAATTATAATATACTTTCTTAAAATATTAATTATGAAATTTTACTAAAAATGTATTTACATGCAGTAAAAGAGGTGTATCGCAAGGTTTAAAAGTAAGCACTATAAGTAAGTCCGTTTAGTAACAAATTGTGATATTTGAGATGTTATCTCTATAGTAGTGTTACTGTAATATATCTCTAATGTAATAGCGCGCGGGTTTGGTCGTCGTGTCGTGTCGTGTCGTATACATTCACTACAAACGTCCATCGTATCATCGTCGCGGTCGTCACCTCGTTGTATGTTTACATTGATACAATACTTGACACATTCATTGTTTAGTTTATAACTATCATCGTCGTCACCTCGTTGTATGTTTACATTGATACAATACTTGACACATTCATTGTTTAGTTTATAACTATCATCGTCGTCACCTCGTTGTATGTTTACATTGATACAATACTTGACACATTCATTGTTTAGTTTATAACTATCATCGTCGTCACCTCGTTGTATGTTTACATTGATACAATACTTGACACATTCATTGTTTAGTTTATAACTATCATCGTCGTCACCTCGTTGTATGTTTACATTGATACAATACTTGACACATTCATTGTTTAGTTTATAACTATCATCGTCGTCACCTCGTTGTATGTTTACATTGATACAATACTTGACACATTCATTGTTTAGTTTATAACTATCATCGTCGTCACCTCGTTGTATGTTTACATTGATACAATACTTGACACATTCATTGTTTAGTTTATAACTATCATCGTCGTCACCTCGTTGTATGTTTACATTGATACAATACTTGACACATTCATTGTTTAGTTTATAACTATCATCGTCGTCACCTCGTTGTATGTTTACATTGATACAATACTTGACACATTCATTGTTTAGTTTATAACTATCATCGTCGTCACCTCGTTGTATGTTTACATTGATACAATACTTGACACATTCATTGTTTAGTTTATAACTATCATCGTCGTCACCTCGTTGTATGTTTACATTGATACAATACTTGACACATTCATTGTTTAGTTTATAACTATCATCGTCGTCACCTCGTTGTATGTTTACATTGATACAATACTTGACACATTCATTGTTTAGTTTATAACTATCATCGTCGTCACCTCGTTGTATGTTTACATTGATACAATACTTGACACATTCATTGTTTAGTTTATAACTATCATCGTCGTCACCTCGTTGTATGTTTACATTGATACAATACTTGACACATTCATTGTTTAGTTTATAACTATCATCGTCGTCACCTCGTTGTATGTTTACATTGATACAATACTTGACACATTCATTGTTTAGTTTATAACTATCATCGTCGTCACCTCGTTGTATGTTTACATTGATACAATACTTGACACATTCATTGTTTAGTTTATAACTATCATCGTCGTCACCTCGTTGTATGTTTACATTGATACAATACTTGACACATTCATTGTTTAGTTTATAACTATCATCGTCGTCACCTCGTTGTATGTTTACATTGATACAATACTTGACACATTCATTGTTTAGTTTATAACTATCATCGTCGTCACCTCGTTGTATGTTTACATTGATACAATACTTGACACATTCATTGTTTAGTTTATAACTATCATCGTCGTCACCTCGTTGTATGTTTACATTGATACAATACTTGACACATTCATTGTTTAGTTTATAACTATCATCGTCGTCACCTCGTTGTATGTTTACATTGATACAATACTTGACACATTCATTGTTTAGTTTATAACTATCATCGTCGTCACCTCGTTGTATGTTTACATTGATACAATACTTGACACATTCATTGTTTAGTTTATAACTATCATCGTCGTCACCTCGTTGTATGTTTACATTGATACAATACTTGACACATTCATTGTTTAGTTTATAACTATCATCGTCGTCACCTCGTTGTATGTTTACATTGATACAATACTTGACACATTCATTGTTTAGTTTATAACTATCATCGTCGTCACCTCGTTGTATGTTTACATTGATACAATACTTGACACATTCATTGTTTAGTTTATAACTATCATCGTCGTCACCTCGTTGTATGTTTACATTGATACAATACTTGACACATTCATTGTTTAGTTTATAACTATCATCGTCGTCACCTCGTTGTATGTTTACATTGATACAATACTTGACACATTCATTGTTTAGTTTATAACTATCATCGTCGTCACCTCGTTGTATGTTTACATTGATACAATACTTGACACATTCATTGTTTAGTTTATAACTATCATCGTCGTCACCTCGTTGTATGTTTACATTGATACAATACTTGACACATTCATTGTTTAGTTTATAACTATCATCGTCGTCACCTCGTTGTATGTTTACATTGATACAATACTTGACACATTCATTGTTTAGTTTATAACTATCATCGTCGTCACCTCGTTGTATGTTTACATTGATACAATACTTGACACATTCATTGTTTAGTTTATAACTATCATCGTCGTCACCTCGTTGTATGTTTACATTGATACAATACTTGACACATTCATTGTTTAGTTTATAACTATCATCGTCGTCACCTCGTTGTATGTTTACATTGATACAATACTTGACACATTCATTGTTTAGTTTATAACTATCATCGTCGTCACCTCGTTGTATGTTTACATTGATACAATACTTGACACATTCATTGTTTAGTTTATAACTATCATCGTCGTCACCTCGTTGTATGTTTACATTGATACAATACTTGACACATTCATTGTTTAGTTTATAACTATCATCGTCGTCACCTCGTTGTATGTTTACATTGATACAATACTTGACACATTCATTGTTTAGTTTATAACTATCATCGTCGTCACCTCGTTGTATGTTTACATTGATACAATACTTGACACATTCATTGTTTAGTTTATAACTTAACTTCAACTTTAACTTCACACTTCACTACCAATACAACTAATAACTTTTCAATAAAAAGTTTTTGTTGAAAAGTTATACCACAATGTGACTCTATATTTTGTCATTTTGAGCCAGTCCGTTTACCAAAAACTATAAAAGTTCTTTGGAAATTAAAAAAACTGAAATAGACACTTCTATATATGGTTCAATAAACAATTGAACGATACAACAACTCGTAAAAACTTCCAACTTCACTACCGAAACTACCGAAACTACCAACACAACCAAGGAATTTAGTAAAACTTCCATTCTCCAATAGTTAAGTAGATACAGAAACAGGACAATGTAAATTTTCGCCAAAATTGTTTTAAAAAACAATAAAATGCAAGCGAGTTGTTCACAGAGGCAGGCGCGCAATGTTGTCGCGTAGAGTGTGGACTCTAGAGTGTAGAGTGTTGAGTGTAACTAGGTAGGTAACTTGCGGACTGTGATTCTCTAACTCTAACCATTTATACTTAGATATTAAAGTAAAAATAACAATAATCCTTGACGTCATTAAGCACTTAATATGATGACGTCATACATTTCACTTGTATATTCCATACGAATATAATAACATATTTAATTAGTTCAAACATTGAAATAATAATAAGTTTTTTTTAATAATAATAATTACTCATTACCAATATTACTATTTAATGAAATTAATATTTATTGTTATCATAATTATTATTTGAAATACGTCCTATTTGAGTAATATTTGAGACGATTCAATCAACAAACAAGTAGTTGCAAGCTCCATGAGAACAGAATCCTCACCATCCCGCACGATAAACATGTCCAACTACCACCCTGTATAAATACACGGTACACGGTACACGATACACGACCGTGTACTTGTTCACGCGACGCGTTGTTCCAAACGTTTGTCTTAGTTTTATTTTAATAGTAGATTCTTTCACAATGTTTTAACCAAAGTAACAGTAAAATAATTTGTAACATAAAGAAGTAAATTCACCCGACTATCCTCAGTTACTATTTTGTAACATAAAGAAGTAAATTCACCCGACTATCCTCAGTTACTATTTTGTAACATAAAGAAGTAAATTCACCCGACTATCCTCAGTTACTATTTTGTAACATAAAGAAGTAAATTCACCCGACTATCCTCAGTTACTATTTTGTAACATAAAGAAGTAAATTCACCCGACTATCCTCAGTTACTATTTTGTAACATAAAGAAGTAAATTCACCCGACTATCCTCAGTTACTATTTTGTAACATAAAGAAGTAAATTCACCCGACTATCCTCAGTTACTATTTTGTAACATAAAGAAGTAAATTCACCCGACTATCCTCAGTTACTATTTTGTAACATAAAGAAGTAAATTCACCCGACTATCCTCAGTTACTATTTTGTAACATAAAGAAGTAAATTCACCCGACTATCCTCAGTTACTATTTTGTAACATAAAGAAGTAAATTCACCCGACTATCCTCAGTTACTATTTTTAGTTAAATATTAAATTATTAAATTTTTTTTATTTATAAATAGAGATCCCCAATATTTTAATATGGGATTCCATTACGACAGACTGATTGTATTTTCTTGATTTTTGTATATACAGGATGAATTTTTTATGTGGGCCTTCAGGGCTATATCCTAAACAATGAGAGATAGCGAAAAATGCTGAAAGGAGTTGCGTGCCCGATTTTGACAAGAACTAAAACTGCATCATTCGATTTTTGAAAAAGTCCTAGCCGGGAATCGAACCTGTTGATTTTGCAAAAAAAATAATCATCCTATATTTTTATACCAATCGATAGTGTTGCTGATAGACATCAATTCCAGGAAATAAACATAGTATGGCAAAACAAAGGAAACTTTTAGTTTTTGTCAAAATCGGGCACGCAACTCCTTTCAGCATTTTTCGCTATCTCTCATAGTTTAGGATATAGCCCTGAAGGCCCACATAAAAAATTCACCCTGTAGATGACACAAAACAAGGTCAATTTTGGCTGCTGAAAACAAAAACAGTTGGTTTTTATTTAGATAATTATTATGATTCGAGAGGGGATCCCACGTTCCGCTTTATTATATGTAGATGTAGATAACACGCGTCGCCATTTTGTAAATGAGATGCCGTTGTGTGTAGCGTGTTGTTGGCGGGAAGTGCAGGTAAAGTTGCATATATCTAGGATATTGTGTAAATATAATGGAGTTGTTGTAGAGTTAGAACGTTGGAGGAGTGTGGTTGGAGGAGATCACCGGCCTGAAGGTCGAGGAGCTGGAGGAGGAGCAGGTGTCAGGCAAGGTGCGGAGAGACACCCTGCCCTACTGTAGGGGGCTGTCACATGCTTGTTTGTTTGGCTCGACCTCTTCTTCTTCTTTCCCTTATCCCGGCTCATCCAGGGTCGGGTCTCCTCGTATTATTGTGCCAGTCAAGTGGTTTAGGTTCTGCGACTTCATCAGCTTGTCCACGATGTATCGGGTGGTCTTCCTCTACCCCTAGGTTTCACTGGGATGTTCAGTGCCTTGTTCACGGCGTGGTCTACTTCGCGTCTAGATATTATGTGACCGTACCGTATCGTACCGTTTGTTTGGCTCGACCGATATCTATATATATATCTACATCGTCTCGATATGTTATATATAGACAATGATTGCATTCAGTAGATAAAGTGACATTAACAGAGAACGATAATAATGAGAGTTGGTATGATGGTGAGTTGTTATCCCGTAAGCAGTAAGCCGTAAGCCGTAAGCTGTAAGCCGACAACGATTAACGAAATGATAAAAACAATGGAATATATCAATTATAACGGAATCCGTTGTGTTCGATCTACGAACGGCTCGTTGTAGAGCCGCCGCGCCGTTATTGCGTGGATTACCTCCGTAGATATATACCACCGCAACGTACCACATCGTACTACGAGGTATATTGTACTGATTGTTGACGTTTACACATTCATTGACAGACAGATAAATATAGTGAGACATAGTAACATTTGACAATTTTTTTCGACACTTTGTTATATTTTGAACAATTCACACAATATTTTTAGAAATTATAGCCTTTGTCCTATTCTGAGCTATATTATTGTAAAGTTTCATTAAAATCCATTCAGTAGTTTTTGCGTTAAAGAGTAACAGACATCCATACATATAAACTTTCACGTTTATAATATTAAGTAGGACACGATATACAATACTAGTTTTAAACGAGTGATTCGGTATCTCGCACGGAATCATCTCTATCGTATGAGTTACCAAATATCTAAATATATATTTCTACGCACGTGAGATTATACTTATAACCGTCGACATGTGACACCGAGTTGAATGTAGTGTAGGAATATAGAGAGACAGTACCTTGAGACATCTAACTAGTAGTACAAGTGAACACGGTGCATCCAACCCGGGGGCTACAGCTAGTCGACTGGACCTGGAACACAATGTGTTATATTGTAACGAAGTACTATGTGAATATATTGTTCAAACAATTGCTCTGTAAGGGTTGGATATTTGCAAGTAATCATGAACTAATTCAATCAATAAATATGTTAAATTGTAATCGATTTCGAGGTCAAATATTACCTATATTTTAGCACGGGGAGGTAAAAAATGTGTAACATTAACAAGTAAATTACCCGTCGTCTCCCCCTCCTCCCCCCACTGGGGTAGTAAGTACCTACCTACCTTCCCGCGTATAATAAATCATCACGATAAGCCGTAATTTGCGAGCGCACACTCATCGCTCACTCGCGATCATTCAATGCAATCGTGATACCTATCTTATACGAGGACCTGTTCTTTCATCATCTTATACCTCCTCTACCTATTCTCTTCTTATAAAGAACATTTTATTTTATTCGTAAATGTAAGAAAAAGTAATATTCCAAAATAATGATTGTAAATATTATATTAATAAGGCAAATACATGGAATAAGGGACAATGAAAGGTTTTTATAAACCTTGATATTAGAAACAAAATAACAAGAAAATAAACAAATGAATTTGCTTTTCAGATTGACATTAAAGCAAATATTTATCTAATGGTAGTTTTCCTTATTTTCCGAAATATTTAGTTGTTAATTAAGATGGCAGGTGGCCCTTTCTACCCTTATGTACCTTACTATAAACAAAATATTAAACGCTTTTCTTGAAAACTTCAAACACCACAAAAAAAATATGGGATGAGTATTAGTAAAAAAACCCCATGAGTTTCTTGTGCCTTCTTCTCATTGGTGGGCGCGTTCCGAAGGCACACATCCTAACTTAGTTTTTAAGAGGTTTTCAAGTGGTCTATTATACTTTTAAGGTATTATACATCCAAAGAAAAAAAAAAAAAAAAAGTATTATATATTATCATCCCTTTGTTCTATTTGGACCGTAGCTGTAGGTATTTCGACCGTAGCTGTAGGTATTTTGGGACGAGTCAAGGTTAATATTATGTTTTTCTTATACTAAAAACTAAAATATTCTTGTATTTAATATGTAATACCAATGAAATTAAACTCCAAACGGCTTTATCTAACAGAGGTCAACGATGTAGGTAGGTAGATAATTATTCAGTAACATTACATAAGTAGGTAGCTGGGTATTATAGAACACAATTTTACCTCGAGAGAGAGAGAATAAATTAAGTAATTACCAACACGAGGCATGGAATAATGAAAACAAAAACTAATTTCACTAACACAAAAGAGGATGTAATACTAATATATTTAAATTATTACAATATATTATAATCATAGCAGTGAAAAGTCGAGTATAATAATTATACTTAAAACGTATTATTCAAATTATATTAGAAGGTGTTAATTCATATTACAACACATATTTTCTTAGTTAAAACAATAACGTTTCTAATACACATAGTAACAAGAGTAACGAGACTGAAATCTAATGATGCAGTTTAATGGTTTCCTGAATCGATATAAAGGATCTATAATTTATTTATTTACTTATTTATAATAGTTGTTATAGTTTAAAAATAACAAATAAAATCATCGGTTAAATAGGTTACATCATTAAGGGACGCAGTGAAATTTACATTAAGTAAACACAATTCTAACGGGGATGTATCTATTCCAATCTCTTTATTAGGGTTTAATTCCTTACAGCCTGTAAACGTTATGACGCACATATAACGTTACAGCTGGTTATAGCAAGTGACATTGTGTACCGCTAGCTAGTCAACAATACTTACAGTAAGTTACATTGAATACTCCTTTGATATTGTTTGTTTGTTTGTTTGTTTGTTGTAAATGTACTTGTTCGTAGGTACCTACTAGGTAAGTAACGCAAATATAATGCAATAAACTTCCATAAAACGTTGAAGCTAACATTTTGTAAAATCATTCAAGTTATTAACAACAAAGTAATCATTATGTAAATGTAGAGAGCCTCCCGAGTCCGTCGCGTCCGCGTCGGTCGCGGAGAGGACTGGCTACATCCCGTGGGATTACCTGCGTTAATGTCGACCCCATGGGAACGTCGCAGGGAAACCTCGCTCGGACGTACACCCATCTGGAACTTGTTATTGGAACGATTGTTCCTCATCGCGCGTTCCGAAAGGAAGCTAGACGGAAAAAATTAAGACCAAAAGTTGTAACGATACAAATTAATACCAAAAGTTGTAACGACACTTTTTGCTATAGTTGTAAGCCGTGCGGCGTGCGCGTGTTTCTCTGTCTGTCTTTGTCTCTCTCATAGAAAGCAAGCCAGTTATTTTCGTTTCGTCTTTCTATTTCGCATTGAACAGTGTGGTGTCGCGACGAATATTTCCAAAAAAAAAAATTACAATTCCTTCACTAATTAATCGAAAGGAACTTCGTTCCATCCGGGGTGCCTTGACACCTCTCAAGTTTTTTATTGATAACTTCAGGTTATACTCGATAGAAAATGTATAACAACACGAACGTCCAATAATGAAAACTATAATAAAATAAATAAATAAAAATAAATAAATAATTCAGGACATAATATAATAACATAATATAATAATAATAATAAATAAAATAATAATAATATAAAATAATAATAATATATAATATATATATATTTTTCATAATATTTCGAGTACTTCAGTAGTTTTTACTTTGAAACTATGAATTCTAATTCTACAGCTGCGCTTTTCTACGACATTAAAATTTTGACTCGATGTTATTTAATTTGCTTCAATGTACAGACGTTATGTACTTCCCTCCTTTATCAGTGATAATATATTCTAAATATATAAATATTAGAATGTCGGCCATTAAGGCAGTCCGCAACAACAACGTTCCATCTAGTTAAAGCCATCTAATATTGATGCTTAGATATTGTTTTACAACTCTAACATTACTTTGAATTGTAACTAGGTAGGTATATTATATTAACTTACTCATTATTGTTCTACATATAAATACATAAAAAATGTAATGTGCCTATGTTTTACTGAACATAATTACAATGATAAAGTTTCAATAAACAACAATAATAAATATGAGACACCGCCTTGATGGCTGCGCTTGTAGTTTAAACTCCATACCCGCACACAATAAGAAGTGTCTGAGGTACAACTCGTCCAAACGTAGGCCGTAGGTATATGGGTCGAGTTTATGATTTATTCGTTATCATCACTACATAGTCACTACATAGTATTAAACAAAGTCGCTTTCTCTGCCCCTATGTCCCTATATCCCTTTGTATGCTTAAATCTTTAAAACTACGCAACGGATTTTGATGCGGTTTTATTTAATAGATAGAGTGATTCAAGAGGAAGGATTATATGTATAATACATGCATAATATAGCCGTGCGAAGCCGGGGCGGGTCGCTAGTGTCCTTTAAAAAAAATGTGTTAAAACACGCAAGAACAACAGCCAAATGAAGCCGCAGCTCCTTCAGCTTGAGTATATCCAGTAGATTGTCCAGTAAGAGTTTACACTCTCAAATATCTATTACTTTAAAAACTGTTCAAAATTCACATATAATTTGTACAACTATTGGTTACTTGAATGTAAGTCCAACGTCAAACGTGATACTAAACTCGAGATATTATTGTACAAGTTGTTATAATTCCGAAACGTTCAGATACCGTGCAACGTCACAACGCAACAACTGGCACGTCGTGCGTCGTACGTCTCGTGTCCGTGCTACGTCCGTGTTAGTTGTCAGGGCACGGCACGATACGACGTATATCAAACGCCGGAAACAAAATATAAGAGTTTTATTATTCTTAGTGTAAAAGGAAATGCGTCTTGAATTATCGCATTAAATTTAAATTCTGGAAAATATTTTTAGCTGTCACGTTCATAAATCACAGTTGTTTCACCGACAATAACTTTATACCACAGTTTACGTTGTTCTCTCTCTAGTTACACGTTCACTCTGCGGTTTCATTCAATATTATATAGGTATAATATCTAGGTATAACTATAACTTTATCAATATGTAAGTACGAAACCTAAACACCAGAGCATATCTTTTTTCCAAAAAAAAAATCTCCCACTTGTTTTTATTAGAAGTGTAATTAATGTTTTTATCAAAAATATGAATGATTTAGCCAATTTTTAATTTTATTTCATACGAGTAGCCTTGCAAAAACTTATTAAATAAAAAAGAAACTGAGCAATGTCTATGAGTTGTCCTACTGTGATCTAACAATGTCGTTTACTCGACTGTACCACAGTGAGATGTTAGTGTGGAGGCACATTTAAAGTTTTGTCACAGAATACGGAATTATCGTTTATAATTCGGTGTGACTCTAGGTAGATACCCCCCCCACTCACCCCGGGGGGGGGGGGGGCACAGCCTGCACCTCTAGCCGGCCGGCGTGGCTTGGTGGGACTGTGGACCATAAGTCGGTTGTCTTCATTGCACTGAGAGAGAGGTCAGGTTCCAGATAAGTATTCTGTAGGTACCTACCTCTACGTTACTTAACTTGTCTATCTAATATCCTGATTGTATAAAGAAAGAAAGAAAGACCTCCTAAGGTATACATTCGTGGACGAAGTCTCGGGTAAACTACGGAACAGACCCAGGGAGCGACGTAAATATAGTACTTATAAGTAATTGAATAAATCGAGACTCCACACACGGCCGCTGCCTGCAGCCTGCAGGGTCTACCTCGCGTCCATCACGTATAGTATCGACACTTCATATACGATACCCATGTCATAGTCCGCTACAACTTGTACAATAAAATGTACCTACTATAATACCTATCCATTGCATTCACGACAATAATACTACATTATATACCGCCGAGACGCAGAATACCATTTTAAAGTAAGGAAAAAGGAAAAGGAAATTAAACTTGTTATCAGAAACGAAATTTTGCTTGAATTATTTTAATTATCTTAACTGTATCTAAAGTTTTCTAACTAATTTAAAATGAACGTTTGCAGGATAAAGTACGTCGTTACTATAATACCTACGAGTTAATATATATGAGACGGACTGTAACAGACGATTAGGTACAATTTCACCCGAATCTGTGAAGTGAACGCGGCCAAGTATATAAATCCAACCGTGAAAAAGTGTCGTAAGTTACCCTCGAGCTCGGGCTGGAGGCTCCAGTACCTACCATTCCACAAATATTCCTAGTGCACAGGCCATAATCGTTTCATAAAATATTTGGTGTAGCCCTGCGGGGGGGCGAGGGAAGGGGGCCCGAGGGGGGGGGGAACAGTCCTAGAAAACCGACGGTAAAAAAATATATCTGGCCCGAGAGCCAACATAGAATATATAATTCATACAGACGTGACTCTCCCTCCTCACAGCCGCTAGTCGCTAGTCGACGTGTTATATAGCTGTAGTTACTCTACTACTTGGTATGGTATATTAGTAGGTATTATTTATTATGAAGAGGCTACACTGTCCCACTGCAGATCAAAAGCCTCTCTACCTTTCCTCCATTGATAACGATTTGTAGCTATAAATAAATAAAATAAATAAATCATTTATTTCACAAATAAATCATTATTACGTCGAAGGTGGCGCGACGACTTGGACAAATTTCTGGCAGATTGTCAATCCGTCGCACAAGATCGCGATCAGTGAAAGGGGAGTAGAGAGGCCTTTGCCACTACGACAATAGTGGGACACTACAGGCTCATAAAATAGCCCGCAGGGCACCTTGAGGCGAGGTGACGGGGAGTAGCGACCCCGCGGTCCCGAGTGCTCCTGGGGGAAGCAACCGTTCCTCATCTCCGGCTGGCCTTAGTTGGCTGATCGGAGTGAACAATGACGAGGAAGCGGTCCCCCGCCTCTGGCTTGCCTTCACCGGCCGTCCAGAGTGGAGTCGCAAGAGTATATTCGAAGGATATATGCCATACGTAAGTGGTGAGTGGGCCAGGTAGGCTGGACCCTCAGGGAGCCCGTGACCTGAGTTTAAAACCCAGTGTGGCGTCACTATCCTTAAAGCCACTCTCGTCCCTGTTGCCCCTTTGCTGTAATTTACTCAGCTGATTAGGGTGGCCCAGTTTGAGAGTTGGCGAGTCTCCGCCTGCCACTTTTACATGTTTGTTGAACATTGTTACGGCAGGTGCCATAGTACCCATAGTTCCCCAGTATCCAGTCCACTACCATCCCATCACAATAGCCCAAGTAGTAGTTTTTTCCTGTAGTTTATCAATAGTTCTATTCAAACCGGAGGTTGTCCTTGGCTGCATTTTATAGTGCAGACAGGGATAATCGCCGGTTTGATGTTCACATCATACTTTGCCATTAAACTTGTTATTGTAAAGGGCCTCTACGTGTTGGCTTCGGCCCCACGCATGCCTTCCAAAGGTCTGGGACTCCATAGACCCGTGATATAGGACATATAACAAATAATAATAATTTTGCCCGCAGGGCACCTTGAGGCGAGGTGAAGGGGAGTAACGACCCCGCGGTTCTCCAGGGGGAAGTCACCGTTCCTCATCTCCGGCTTGCCTTATTTGGCTGGTCGGAGTGAACACTGACGAGGAAGCGGTCCCCCGCGTCTGGCTTGCCTTCACCGGCCGTCCAGAGTGGAGTCGCATGAGTAGAAATACTCGAAGGATGGATGCCGAACGTCAGTGATGAGTTGGCCCGCTCGCTCGGACTACCAGCGATGACTTAAAATCCAGTGAGGCCTCTCCATCCTTCAAGCCACTCACGTTCCTGTTGCCCCCTTGCTGTAATTTACTCGGCTAATTAGGGTGGCCCAGTCTGAGAGTTGGCGAGTCTCCGCCTGCCATTTTTACGTGTTTATTGGACATTGTTACGGCAGGTGCCATAGTATCCATAGTTCCCCAGTATCTAGTCCACTACCATCCCATCACAATAGCTCAAGTAGTTTTGTCCTATAGATTATCAATAGTTTCATCCAAACCGGAGGCTGTCCTTGGACTTTATAGTGTAGACAGGGATAATCGCCGGTTTAGAATCCACCCCATTGTTTGCTATTATACTTGTTATTGTAAAGGGCCTCTACGTGTTGGCTTCGGCTCCACGCACGCCTTCCAAAAGTCCGGGGCTCCATAGCCCCGTGATACAGGACGTACGAGTATAACAAACAAATAATAATAATATTTTTATTTCAGGTAACAGCCTTATAAATAAGTTGTAACGTAAAAGTATTTCAAGTTGTCCTATTCGGTCTTTCCTGCTGAGCCTTAACAGAAAAGGAGGTTCGGGTTCCTATTAATAAAACGTCCTCGGTAGGGTATACGTAAACTTTATTCCTACAACACTACTTTATACAAGCCAAATAACCAAAACTACCGGTCATATGAGCCGGGCTAGCCTAGTACTTAAAACTAATTTGGTATCGTATACTACCGGACTATGCTATAACAATCAAATTAAATATCAGAGGAACCGGGGGTGTCGCTTGATCGAATCGCTTTTATAGAGGACGGTTTTCCCTCAGGGTACCGGGGGTAATAGACATGGTCGTGAAGGGTTAAAGGGTGACACTTAGCTGTGGGGGATACGTTAGGGTCCAGGTGTTCGGATCCTCTTCCAGGTGACTGGGCTGGTTCGTTTTGGTTTCAAACCATCTTGTAGTGTCTCTAGTTCGACATTAACCCTCGCTTTTCATCGACGACACGTAGCGGCAGTCCGAAGGTTACCGTCCTTCTACATAGAATATTCATTTACCATATTCACACTTCCTTGGGACTACTTCCGAGGCAAACTATCCTCTCGGTATTTCGTAGTGGCACTCAGCTTTACCATCAGAGTCCGCTAACTAAGCTATGCCATAGCTTAAACGGAAAATCCATAGCGATAATCAAAATTCTTCGCTGAAATACAGAACTTCTTGGCTCAAATAAAAAACTTCTTGACTGAAATAGAAAACTTCTTAGCTGAAATAAAAAACTTCTAGCTGAAATAAAAAACCTTCTTAGCTGAAATAAAAAACCCTGAAACACAAAATTATTGCTTCGATATAACAAACAATCACACACAGTACTAACTAACTTTCTTAAGGGGTCATGTAGTAAAGTTGAGTTAATTCATGACCGGCTTTGAATAATTTTCCAAATTCTAACTATATTATGAATTAATTGGTACAACAACCTATCCGGAGAGAAACATCCTATCCTAGTCCTAGTATTTAAATAGAATTCATCAGTTAAATGTTCATAATTCATGAGATATGAATGAAAATAAATGTAAAGTTAATTTATGGAATTTTGGGTAAAATATGAATTAAATGGGCCCAATTTACACACAGGAACGGAGATCCTTGCTTAGTTCAGCTTTGCAGATCGTATTTAATGATTAAAGAACCAAGTTTGATTATATTTAGACAAGAGTTTGGCGGCACTTAAATTTCCAAATTTTGAAGAAAATCCTGAACAGTTCTGGATAAATTATATATGAGTACGAAGATCTAGGCCCGGTGCATCTTTTTAATTAGTATTTGAAAGCTAGGCAACTGAATTTCATGAAATCTGAATCAAAATAGGTGTGAACTTAAATTGTCAATTTTCTGGAAAAATCCTGAAGGGTTCTGAATAAACCATACATGGGCACGAAGGTAATACCCTAACGCAGCCTTTAAAAAGGTATCCTGGGCTCCGACAACCAATTTTGAAGAAATATGGACCAAGTTATGTTGAAACTTAAATTGCCAAATATCAAAGAAAATATGCTACAATTTCTACAAAATACCACATGTGCATCAAGGTAAGGGCTCAGGGGTTCTTTCTAAAAGGTATTCTAGCCTCAAACAACCGAATTCTATGAAATATAGTCCAAGTTAGGTACCACGTGTCATGGTCAGATTTTGCTAACAAAATCCAACAAATTCCTGCCGAACAACGGGGAATGGGTTCGATCCCGCCCGCACAACATCTAAAGCCTATTAACCAGGACACAACGTAACATAACACGGTAATTTGATAGTAACAATGGTGCTGCTGGTGGCCGTTATGTCTTGCGTTTGTGGACTACGAGAAAGCCTTTGATTCAGTCGAAACCTGGGCAGTGCTGCAGTCCCTCCAGCGGTGCCAAATTGACTATCGGTATATCCAAGTGCTGAAGTGTTTGTATAGCAACGCCACTATGTCTATCCGGCTACAGAACCAGAGCACAAATCCGATCCCATTGCAAAAAGGGGTGAGACAGGGAGATGTTATCTCTCCGAAACTGTTCACCTCTGCATTGGAGGATATATTTAAGCTCTTGGACTGGGACGGATATGGCATCAATATCAATGGCGATTACATCACTCATCTTCGGTTTGCCGACGATATAGTCATCATGGCAGAATCGCTGGAGGACCTCAGCAGGATGTTGAGAGACCTCAACACCGTCTCCGGACAGGTGGGTCTTAAAATGAACATGGGTAAGACAAAGATCATGTCGAACGCCCATGTCGTACCCACACCTGTTCACATTGGAGACGATGTTATCGAAGTTGTTGATCACTATGTCTACCTAGGCCAAATGGTCCAACTAGGTAAATCCAACTTCGATAAAGAGGTCAGCCGACGAATCCAACTCGGTTGGGCAGCGTTCGGGAAGCTTCGCAATATCTTCTCGTCACAAATACCACAGAGCCTCAAGACGAAAGTTTTCAACCAATGTGTGTTGATATACGGATCCGAGACGTGGTCGCTGACTATAGGCCTCGTTCATAAGCTCAGAGTCGCTCAGCGGGCTATGGAGAGAGCTATGCTCAGAGTTTCTCTACGTGATAGAATCCGAAATACGGAAATCCGTAGAAGAACCAAAGTCACCGACATAGCTCTCAGGATTGGTAAGCTGAAGTGGCAATGGGCAGGTCATATAGCTCGCAGAACTGACAACCGCTGGCGTCGTATGGGGGAGGCCTATGTCCAGCAGTGGACGTGTATGGGCTGACATGATGATGATGATGATGAATGGTGCTGCACGCGCTCCACACCCTATCCAAAACGTACCTTGCGGGTTTTTTATTTAAACGCCTCCATTCTACACAGCACCTGTGCGGCGGGCTTGCACCGTCAGGGCCGTCCGAAAACGCCATCAACAATCTTCTATTTTATTTTATCAATTCCATTTTCCTGGCGGGCGCGGCCATGTCGTCGCCTCCAGCGACATCAAAAAAAAAACAAAATCGACGCTTATCGATTATTGGATAAATCGTTGTGACATCTGTCAACGTCAGTTTAATCGACCAATCCCGCAACGCCATTGCACCGCACGGGGTTGCCGTAGTAAAAATAAACCTCCTAAACTGGTAGAAATCTAACTGATATTAATTAACAATAAAAACAAAAACAACTAAAAAATCAGGTGTTACAAAGTACAGACAGACCCATATAGCACCATATGTGAAGACGGGGAGGATGCACATGTCCATGAGCTTACGCTTTGATATTGGTGCGTCGCCTTTCATGAGGTGTTTAAAGGACCAATAGCTTCTCCAGGCTATGTAACCTGTAGCGTCGCGTCGATCGGCCGTGGACAGAGTGATACAAGTTAGGGGGTTATCGTGGTCGGTCATTGGTACTGTCAACAATTTATTGTGTGGCCATTACATTAATACGTCCTATTTCATTAATCTAAAATATGTAAATAAAAATGACTACATAAATCACGTATTTATTTGACTAATACAATTTGTTGTATCTCAAATAAAACTCGCAAATTAATTAATTACGTTTACTAATTATCAATACTGAGCGCGAGAAGTAGTTGGACTGAAGTAGAGAATGACATATTTGACATTGACAGTCTAGTCTTGATATTTTATAGTGTCACACAATTTTTGTACTAATTTAACGAATCACTAAATAGACAAATGAAGCGTTTGACTTGAGTAGACCATTCAATCCGCCCACCGGCGTGGGGCCCTGTTAGTGAATACTAATGATTATAGTCCCTTGTGGTCGGTAGCTATGTATCACGTCGTGTCTGTCGAGGAGGTACCTATTGTATACTCTATGGTAGGATGTAAGTTGCCAAACGCGTGTCGCTGCCTAACTGCCGCCCGCTAACTAACTCTTACATACACTGTTACTATAATCTAGTACAATTGTATATTGTCGCCCGACGACTCCAATCTGGGCCTCGGGCTCCGCCCCGCTATATGTCGTGTCGCCCTGATATATATGCATTAAAATTTTAATTATAATATATGACTCAAGTACTCAATTGTCAATTATTTTCTTGTGTCAGCTATACTAGTACTGTCACAATCTATATCGTACCTGACTCCTTACTGGCTACCATTCGTTAACACCTCTCACTCAGGTGTCATGTCTGTCACTATAAGTCAACCTTACCGTTTGTTTATTGAGACGTAAAATGATAGAAAGGACACCCGGCCGAGGGGTTAACGGAAGATAGCCAGTAAAGGTACGTTACAGATTCTGATACATTGCTATATATTTATGTTTATGTGTCTAAAAATTTATTGAATAAATACTAAGTACATTATATTATATTAAAAATTGAACTAAAAAGGTGAAAAAATTAACTATTTAAAAAAATAAAAGATAGTCTCTCTTCATAATGGAGGAATAAGGAAAGGAAAAGTTGTTTAAATCCCTGAACTACATCGGTTCTACAACCTGCACTAAATCCCTGAACTACATCGGTTCTACAACCTGCACTAAAAAATTAACCAAAACTTATTACAATAACAAAGAAGGTTGGTATTTATTTCAACGTATATAAAACTTGACAAACTGAATATATTTTAGAAATGTATCAAAGCGGTTGTGAACTTACAATAATTTATAATATAAGTAACACGTTGAGTGCGTGACACGTAGCGTCGTGCGACCGTGCGTGACGTGACACATGCTCCACGTGCACAGACCACGCACGACGCACGACGTGCTCATTCATTTGTAAGTATCTGATGCGGAATGTTATCTGTAGGAGAGCGGGGCAAGACGGGGTAGCGGGTCTTAAAACACAAACCAATGGAGCAATCACAATTGTTAGACTGCGAGGGGGTGCGACGGGGAGGAGGCCATTAGATGGCACAGTGATTGTTTAGTGACGCCAAGCGTATTTGATTTTTTTTGGAAAAAACTGTTTTTTAGCATAACCTTTGTGATATTAACCATTTAATTAGATCATGACTGTGTGGAAATCAAGAGTTTTCTGGATTAGGTAAAAAGTGAATCGTATGTGTCAATAACTCATTGACAGGTAAGTATTTGTTTGTCATTGTATTGCATGGCAGTTTTTTTTCTGTGACGTTTTTAATTTCAAATGACTGGAGAGGGCATGATGGGGTATGGGTACCCCATCATTCCCCTTCTCATTTTTTTAAGGTATGAGAGTAGTCAGTTTTTTTATTATTTATGGATTAACGTGTGGGTAGTTGGTCAACGGTCAGTGTTATTTGATAAGGTTTCGATAGTGAAACACCGATGTAACACCTTATATTGTTTATTATTAACACCACTTAAATATAGAAGGATACCGGCACAAACATACGAGTATTAGCATACATCGATCTAAAAATCATTACAATGAGCGAGCGGGTGTCGCGTAGGAGCGTGCGTACGTGACTGGAGAACGAACCGTGGCGGTGGACGTCTTTGCCCGAGCGAGCCCGAGTCCTTCCGAGTCGCAAGCGCAACCGGCTGGCGGTAGGTAGGTATGACGTAGCTCGCTCGCTCGGTGCAGTGCCCGGGTGCATTGTTCCCCGATCGACCGGTAGGTATTCCGATGTATGAAATCGGATGACTTTATAATATTACTATTAAAATGTACTATATTAAATATGTTGTAAATAGATAGATATCTTATAAATAAATAATATTAAGTTAATAATGTAAATATTTATGATATTGTATATAAATAAATATAATTATTATATATAATATTAAATTTAGTATATTATAAGTGTGTATAATGTTTTATGTATGTATGTATGTATATAGTAGGTTGCCTACATCACTCCCCTCCAGAGACCGGGTTACGGGCGATAATAATCTGGGAATCTTACGTGACGCCCGGAACGGGTTGTGACCACTGGTTTGTCGCTGGTTGGACGTGGTGGTAGTGAGGGTGATGAAGATGCAGGTGGTGATGGGGGTGATGAGGGAGGTGGTAGTGGGGATGGATTAGATTTAGTGGGTAGGTCATTAGGTGCGCGTGACAGTATGTAAGCCGGTTTTAGTCGGTCTACTGATACCGTCACTACTTTACCTTTGACTTTTATTTTAAAAACCTTGTCCCCTCTCTCTGCCACCTCGTGGGGACCAGTGTATGCTGGCTGTAGTGCCCCTCTAAGTGCGTCCTCGCGAAGGAAAACGTGAGTACACTTGGCTAGGTCTTTATAGACGAAGACTTTATACCTCGCGTGATGAGAAGTTGGTACCGGCTGGAGAGTGTTGGCGAATGCTCTGATACGTGCTGAGTATTCAGCATAGTCAGGCATGCCTTCGTCAACGTTCTTATCGAAGAATTCTCCTGGCAGGCGCAAAGGTTCTCCATAAACAAGCTCGGCAGGAGATGACTGAAGGTCGTCCTTGAAGGAGCTGCGAATACCGAGTAGGACAAACGGGAGCGCCTCAGACCAACTACAATCAGGGTGGCACATAATAGCAGCTTTGAGCTGTCGATGAAACCGCTCGATGAGCCCATTGCATTGAGGGTGGTAAGCTGTGGTCTTGCGGTGCCTAAAACCTAATGCTTTCGAGAGCTGTGCGAATAGCGCTGACTCAAATTGCCTACCACGATCGGTGACTACGTTAGTTGGGCAACCGAATCGCGCGACCCAGCCCAGCAGGAAAGCCTTGGCCACAGATTCCGCTGTGATATCGGTGATAGGGACAGCTTCAGTCCATCGCGTGAAGCGATCGATGGCTGTCAGACAGTACCGATATCCACAAGACGGAGGTAATGGTCCGATCAGGTCTAAGTGCACATGTTTGAAACGCGCTGAAGGCAAACCGAGGGTGCCAAGAGGCGTCGATACGTGTCGGTTTACCTTCGTACGCTGGCAGCTCAAACATGCCCTAGACCATTCGCGACAGTCTTTCCTCATCTGTGGCCAGACGTAGCGTTCCGCTACTAGCTTCGCAGTTGTATTCGCACCGGGGTGGCTGAGCGAGTGCAAGCTGTTGAAAACTTTCCTGCGAAAAGGTTCTGGTACAAGTGGCCTGGCAGCCGTTGTGCTGACGTCGCAGTACAACTGTGAGCGACTGCCAGGTATACTTAGCTTTTTTAAATGCAGGGAAGTCTCGGTCTTGAGTAATTGCTCTAGCTCGGGATCAGTTTTCTGTGCCTCTGCCAGCACTTCGTGGTCTACTGGGGTCTGTATTTCGTCGACTCTAGAGAGTGTATCGGCTACGACGTTATCTCGCCCGGCGATGTGTTGTATATCGGTTGAGAATTGGGCGATGAAGTCTAAGTGTCGATATTGGCGTGGAGAACACTTACTTTTGCGCTCGTGAAACGCGTAGCACAGGGGTTTGTGGTCCGTGTAAATAGTGAAGATGGTTGCTTCCAGCCAATGTCGAAAATATTTGATACTCTCGTATATAGCAAGGAGCTCCCTGTCATACGGAGAGTACTTCTGCTGCGTGGGGCTCAACTTGCGAGAGAAAAAGGCTAGCGGTTGCCAGTGACCATCTTGCAACTGTTGAAGGACACCACCAATCGCTAAATCAGACGCATCCGTGACTAAGCCCAACTTCGTGTTTGAGTCAGGGTGCGCCAACATGGCAGCGTTGCATAGGCTCTGTTTACACTCTTCGAAGGCTCTTAGTGAGTTTCCATTTATGTCAACTGGGTGTGATGCTTTGATGGAACCGGTCAATAAGGCGTTCAAAGGGGCCTGTATTTGAGCTGCGTTTGGAATGAATCTACGGTAAAAGTTAATCATGCCCAAAAATCTGCGGAGTTGTTTGGCAGTTTTGGGTACCGGGAACTCTTTAATAGCGTTCACCTTTGTTTCCAGAGGTTTGGTGCCGTGTTTATTGATGCGATAGCCTAGAAACGTCACCTCCGGTGCTCCAAAAACGCATTTGTTTGTGTTAATTAAAATACCGTAATCTCTCATCCTGCTGAAAATTTGACGGAGATGCTGTTCATGCTCGGTTTCTGTAGCTGAAAATACCAGAAAATCGTCTAGATAGCAGTAACAGAAGTCTAGGCCACGCGTCATCTCGTCAACAAACCTCTGGAAAGTTTGACCGGCATTTCGAAGACCAAATGTCATATATGGAAACTCGAAGAGTCCGAAGGGGGTAGTGATCGCTGTTTTAGGTATATCCTGCTCAAACACGGGGATCTGGTTGTAAGCTTTAACCAGATCGATAGTTGAAAAAACAGTACAACCAGACAGGCTATGAGCAAAGTCATGGATGTGCCTGATTGGATACTTATCTGGGATGGTCCTTGCGTTTAAAAGTCGGTAATCTCCGCAGGGACGCCAACCATTGTCTTTTTTCGGGGCCAGGTGCAGTGGAGATGACCAGCAGCTTTCAGATGGACGCGCAGTACCGTTCGCTAACATTGCCTCAAACTCAGATCGGGCGATCTTGAGTTTGTCTGGTGCAAGACGCCTAAAGGAACAAGAAACGGGGGGGCCTGATGTGGTGCGTATGTGGTGTAGTGTGTTGTGTTTGGGTGTGCGTTGAATACCTGCCGGTCGAGTTAAATCGGGAAATTCGGCGAGTATTTTATGATATTTCGAATCTCCAGTCACGGCCACCTTAACACTTTGTACACATACCATATTGTCTATACTAGCTGTGATGTGGATATTCGTAGTGCCGTCTATCAGGCGTTTATTACGAACATCCACACTTAAATTAAAAAATGACAAAAAATCTACGCCTATGATGGCCTTGGTTACGTCGGCTACAATGAAACGCCACACAAAATCGCGACGTAACCCTAAGTTTAGGTTTAACTGTACGTATCCATAGGTAGTAATCGGAGTCCCGTTGGCCGCACACAGTTGATAGTTGGTCTTCTCTCTTCTATCCCTGATTGCAGATCTAGGGAAGACGCAGAGGTCACTTCCTGTGTCGACGAGAAACTGGCATTTTGATCTACGGTCTGTAACGTACAGGCGACCGTTTGTGGCGGTAGTGGGGCAGTCTTCAGTCGCCATTATCGACTGCCCTGGTCGTTTCCCGGGTGGTAGTCGCATGGCTTGACGCAGTGGTTTGCTTGGCTGCCGAACTTGAAATGGTACCAGCACGTAGGGAACTTCCTGTAGTTCGATTGCGACCGACTTCTGTTTCCAGGAGTTTGGGAGCGGCTACGCTGACGCTGGTTTTTTCGGTCACGTGGTCTTGACCGGGACGGGTTGGATACAGCGGCCGTGAGGGCGCTGACTTGTTTTGTCAGCTCAGTGATCTGACGTGCCATGCTGTCTAGCTCCGATCGCGACGCCGATGCGGTACTCGAAGTAGCTGCTACTTGTGGTGAGTGTGGCACAATATCGTGTACCTTGTCTGCGAGGTCTGCCAGTACGTCCAGGGTGAGGCTTGGTTGCGATGCGACGATCGTCTGCAGATTGGGTGGCAGACGGCTGGTCCATACAGTCCGAAGAAATCCGTCAGACAAATCCGACCGGAGACTGCGTAGGTGACGCAAGAACTGTGATGGCTTCCGGTCGCCGAGCTGTTCCCGCTCTAGGAACTGCTTAGTTTTAGCCTCCTCTGAGACGGACAGGCGTTTAATTAGCTCCGATTTTAATTTTTCATATTTACCAGAACTCGGTGGGTCGGTGATAATGTCCTCTACTTCCACCGAGTACTCCCGTTCCAAGTGGTTTAGGACATAGTAAAATTTGGTTGTATCGTCGGTGATGCGTGACGTGATGAATTGGCCCTCAATCTGAGCAAACCATATTTTTGGTTTTTGAGGCCAGAAGGGTGGCATACGCACTCCGACCCTAAACACCTCCGTCGGATCGTCTTGAACAACGGATACGCGCTCCTTTTTCTTCGAAGTTTTGCTTTTGGGCAATTTCTCCTCTGGTTGATCGTCCGGCTGTGACGAGGCCGTATCGCCGCTATCGCTATCGCTCATCTTCTTCCTGTTTGTGTCTTCCCGGTGTTCAATGTGGGGTCACCAGTGTGGGTAGTTGGTCAACGGTCAGTGTTATTTGATAAGGTTTCGATAGTGAAACACCGATGTAACACCTTATATTGTTTATTATTAACACCACTTAAATATAGAAGGATACCGGCACAAACATACGAGTATTAGCATACATCGATCTAAAAATCATTACAATGAGCGAGCGGGTGTCGCGTAGGAGCGTGCGTACGTGACTGGAGAACGAACCGTGGCGGTGGACGTCTTTGCCCGAGCGAGCCCGAGTCCTTCCGAGTCGCAAGCGCAACCGGCTGGCGGTAGGTAGGTATGACGTAGCTCGCTCGCTCGGTGCAGTGCCCGGGTGCATTGTTCCCCGATCGACCGGTAGGTATTCCGATGTATGAAATCGGATGACTTTATAATATTACTATTAAAATGTACTATATTAAATATGTTGTAAATAGATAGATATCTTATAAATAAATAATATTAAGTTAATAATGTAAATATTTATGATATTGTATATAAATAAATATAATTATTATATATAATATTAAATTTAGTATATTATAAGTGTGTATAATGTTTTATGTATGTATGTATGTATATAGTAGGTTGCCTACAAACGTGTTATTATTTTATTGTAGAACGGTGAAGAAGTATAAAGGAAGACCGATAAAGGAAGTTGGCAAGAAGAGAGCATAAAAATGTGGCTGATGCTGTAAAAGATGAAGGAATCAAGGATGATTTGAAAGAATTTATAAATAAAAATAAATTTGCGGAAGAGAATAAGCAAAAGAAAAAAGAACTTAAGAAATTGACAGGACTAAAAAAGCTTAAGAACAGTCACCAACAAGATAGAGAGTGTGAGATCTTCATATGTAAGGAAAGCGATTATGATAACTAAAATCCTCCTTGTGTGTTCTGTACGAGTCTCTAACTGGACGTTAATGAGGTCGGGCTGCTAGTGCTGTATGGGGCCAATGGGCTCACTTCAGCTGTGGCGGCTTAAACGATGAAGACGATGAAACAACTTTGATTTGTTGTACCCCATTATACCCCTAGGGGGTACCCCATCTTACCCAGAGGGTGGGGCAAGACGGGGTCTTGGGAACTTTTCTACTTTTTTACTCTTTTCTTTTAAATTGCTTTACCAATGTTCCTAAAAGTATTTAATTACTAAAGACTGATTACCTGATGATTATAAAACTAAAAAATATTATGAAAATACAATGCTGCCGATTTTATTGAGCTTCAAACCTTAAGGACCCCATCATGCCCCCTCTCCCCTAGTGACTTTTTAACTTATTATAATATATTTACATACATTTTATTTGTATTAAAATATTAAAAACAGTGAGTCCAGTAAACTTTAATATGATATCTATTTATCAATAGTAGGTACTTACCACTGTATAGTAGGTACCTATTAGTATATAATATCTATCAGCTACCAGAGTTAGATAGGTACTCTCAATCCGGTAAGGTCCCCGTCTGTCTTCCAACCACCAACCACCAGTAGCTGATATACACGTTGTTGATTACGGCGAGAATATTGAAAAAAAAGTAAAGAGGAATGTTTTTTTTTGTTTGTATCGAATAGGCTCCGAAATTACTATAAGAATTTTGATGAAACTTAGTATATACATTTTATCCCGATATCAAGCGTTGCTAGTTCTCTATATTAACCAAATAAGTCATCAACATGTCCGTCTGTCTGTCTGTATCTCCTAACACCGGAAACCAAACGAGCAATACTTACCTATATCATAATGAAATGACACTTCACAGAAACAAGAAAACCTCAGCGATATACCACACAAGGGGGGATGGGTAGAGAGGAGACAAACAAACAACCTCATCTAATATAATATTATACTTAGAATAGAGATAACATCGGAACATGTAGTGTATCCACTCACACCACAGCAACACACAGCAACACACAGCGACACAGCAGTAACTCTTTATTGAGTAACACATCGGCCACATAAAGGTAACATTGTACAACATGTGTTGAGGTCGAGGTGGTAGTCCAACTATTCTGTTCAACTAGTTGACCCACGGGACACTGGGACACCATCAGTTGGACCATCACCCCTATTTTAGAAGCTTGTGAAGAAACGTTGTTCAACGAAGTAACAGAGATTTAGATGCTATTGTCACACAAATTCTCCTGATTTTGAGGAAGACGTCACGTCAAATTGTTTTCCTTACATTTGTGCGATTCTGTTGTTGGGGATAACGCCTCGGTAGCGTCAAATTGACGTATATCTTTCCAAACGTCTTGTTACATCGATTAAACTTACAAAATGTCCTCTCTATATAAAATACGATTGTAATGTTGAATGTCTTCGTTTATCGTCCTATATGTTACCTGCTTCCTGACGCCTTACCTGCCGCCGACACAAGCTAATGTAGCTCCTATATGTACAGGGATAAGGTCCAATATTGTAGTGGAGTAGTACCTACCTAGTGTGATGTTATTGTATATTGATAACAGATAAGGTACCTGGTTGGAAGGTGTTGTTTTTCCGACTTAATCAGTGGAATTGGTTGGAAAATACCACTAAGCACTTCCCCTTTGTACCACCGGTGGGACGTCCAGTAGTACGTAAGAGAACTTCTCGATAAAAGTAGACTCACAAATAAACAACAGCGCCATCTAGGATAACGGTTGTTTTAATAAGGTACTTACAATAAAAATCTACAGATCTTACACTAAGCCCAAATATCGAAGGCATTGAAAATGTAATTTAGAAATAAAGCACACGATCAAATTTGACAAAAATACGATAAAGTGAACGGAGCATAGACTGACCTCGTGCGTAAGGGACCTCCAACAGCCTACATTTTTTATCCCCTGCGTTTTAGTCTGAGCACTGGCAGGGGATTGGCAGTAAATATACCTACAATTTATGCATACATAGAACATCACATGGAATAACTGCACTAAATATATCAACTTCACTATAATCAAGTAGTTGTTGACTAAACAAAAGTCATCATTTTATTTGAAATTATACAATTTTCATGGTATCACTTTGGATCGTCTTAAAATCAAAGGATGTGTGCCTTCGGAACGCGCCCACCTAAGAGAAGAAGACACAAGGAACTCATGGGAAGTCATAAGATCAGGTTGTGTACGTTACACGTTATTGCTCGACTGATTTACATGATATATATCGTAATACATTAGAGAGTCCCCCAACTAAACTAGTTATATAGGAAAGTATATCAAGTGAAGACAAACACACGCACTTGTTTACTGCATACCATAAATAATATATTTATATAATGTAGTACATAATAGAGGGAACATCTCAATATTTCCCTCCCTGCGAGAGACTCGCACACACATTGAAATTTAAATCCATACATTTTTGACAGAGACATGTAATTATTTTCCGCTTAATCGCGTATTTTTTATTTCTCTTATTTCGACGTTTCGACTATGTTACAATGGTCATGGTCGCGAGGAGACCCGGTAAAATAATAACTATGAATACAAATCGTGTGAGTTTAAAATCAGATGTGTGAGTTTAAAATGAAATCAAACAAGTTGTATCAAACATGTATGGACAAGTAATACAATCGAAATGAAGCTGCAAGTGGCCCTACACTCCTGGTTCTGGAGTCTCACGTATTCTGGCGGGTCTTTGTCCTGAAATCACCTACGCCTACCTTTTAACCCTGGGAGGGAATTTCCGGCCATAATTACCAAATAGTATTTGCAAGGGATCATTGCAGGGGATTTAACAACACGCACTCACATCGGACGTTACATCGATAAGAACTCATGAACATAATATCAAATGGTTCCTGTACTCTACCATCACATGTATTATAATCGGAACGTTTATGAACATGATCCCAGGAATTAACACTTCAATGAGTATCTTGTGGTATCTTCACATTAGAGTGCGCGTTCCGAAGCCGTACCATGATACCACAACTTATTGTAAATATTATTTAACTGTCAATTAATAAGTCGTATGTCTACTTAAATATCTTGTTTTCGTTTTTTATATTTCACGTCGGTGAGAGCTTGATAAAATAGTGTTTTCGATCCCTACATAATATTATCTACCGTAAGGGGATTGTACTTTCCACCCCTGATTAATACTAAGGGTAACAGTGATTAGTTCATTGAATAACAGCTATGCAAGAGATAATCTCACAGAGTTTGTTTAAACTTTGAGAGAATGTAGCGTAGAGATGTACTCTCTATACCTCTATAACAATAGTTATTGTCTTTGTTTTACAACCTATTTATATAAAAAACGGATGATATTGTTTTATGTAGGGACACGTCCCGGCCGTCTCGTGGTACGGGGGTTATGTATTGTATGTATAGTAGTACGGGGTCTTATATAATGTTATATTGTACTAACGACTTGTATGGTGCAGTGGTTGAACATTCGTCATTGATTATTGAGATTGAAGATATTCGCAGACTGAGTCTAACCGTCACACAAGCATGACGGTGAGGGAATGGGTTAGTGCCAGTGCGACCCGATCCCCGAGCGACCCGTCCCTGAGAGGCACACTTTGATTCCATTTTGTTAAATAAATATGTACTTGTGCCTTATATTAAATACCAAACGTACTTAGAATGGCGATCGGAACAACAACTAAAATATCAAATAGCATTAAACTAAGATCGCGATGTATAACTATATATGTAAGTATTTAATAGTTTCCTCTAGGTTTGTAATAAAATAGAGAAGGGAATGATCCTGTCGTGGTTGCAACTAGGCTTGTGTTATAGTGGCAAATACATAAAACTAAAAAACTAAAAAAAAAGTATTCAATAGGGGTCATGCAGTGTATTACATCACTTTGAAACGACTTAAAAACAAAGTTAGGATGTGTGCCCTCAGAACGCGCCCACCAATGAGAAGAAGGCACAAGAAACTCATGGGCATACTTATTATACATACAGAAATAGCCAGACCAGCAGGAAGTAGGTATCTAATCTGCAACACTCAGTGTCGGGCCACGCCGGCGCCGTCGCGTATGTTTACAAGTAGGTATGTATATAATACCTAGTAGGTATGTGTGTAATAATGATTGTCGTTGTATTATAATATAACGTTATCAACACGGTAACGGGCGCCGTGACGCCCCGTGACGCCACGCCGTGATGCCCCGTGACGCCGCTCCAAACCTCGCGCGTGTAATTCCACGCCCCGTAATACGTGAACGAAACGCATCTGCATACGCAGAGTGAGTTTATTAAACGAAATAATGTAGCAAATGTCTGACTCACTTCGGCATAATGAGCAATCTCGCCCTCTCGTAGCCGTAGCTAGCTCTCGTAGCACCGTAGCACCGTAGTAGGCTACGGGCGCGCGCGGCGGCCGGACGTCTCCGCCCCCTCTACGACGCGAGACGGACGACAACTCCAATGAATACGCACTTTGTTCGGTAATCACGATCGGAATTACGCGAGTAGAGTATATTCATTATTGAGTACTTAAACATACGTCGAGTGTTTCAGTGATTGAGTACCTGAGGACGTTAGAGTACCTGAGTACACGGCTGGTGTTGGAAGTAGATGTCAGTTCTCCAGCTGTAGTGTTACACACTCATGTTCAAGATGAAAAGGATTTGTCATCTTATATTCCGGCTTCTGTTCCTACTTGACGGTGAGTTTGATACAAGTAACAAGTCTACAATCGAACATTGAAGTCGTTATAACTTATCATTTTACGTGAAAATATTTATGTTTTTAACGGATCGTGAATAATGTAAATAAATATCTGAGATTGTTGTTTTCAATATATTTTCAACTCAGTGTTATAATTATTTGAGTAAATCACCCGTTTAAAATGTTTACGTAGTAATTAAAATATTTATTTATTGTATTATTATGAAATTATTTGGTAGATATTTGTTGGTAAACGAGCGTATACTTTAATTTATAATCAATGATAAATGAAATCGAAATAAACCTATATAAATATCGTTATCAATAATCGTTAAGTATCGTTTTGTCTCATAGTATTGACGGTTGACAGATTTGTAGTTGTATGTACAGTCGGCTGCATAATTGTCCCCGGTAGAGTCCCCGGTACAGTTCGAAAATTACTATTATTGGAATGTTTTCATTATAATAATTTTTGTTTGATAAATTCATGAGTTAGAAAACTTTAAACTTCAACTAAAGCAGGTGCCTAGAATCTTGCTTGTGTTGAAAACATTCTTATAACAGCCGATTTGTAGCTCTACGGTGGGTCTGCAATTATGCAGCCGACCGTACCTATAGCGCATGAGATTTTTTTACTAATTATTTATGTGGATTTTAATAGCTTTTTTTAATTTACCTCTTGCTTCGACGTAACACGGTTACTACCCTCAACTCCTGAGCAACTATCAGCATGAGACGCTCGCCGCTGCTGCTCCAGTCTCCTCGTGATCATTACTATTACAACATTGTCGAAACGAATAAAAAAATAATTGAATAAGTGAGCCGGGAAAATAATTACTTACAATAAATACAAATCATGTGAGTTTAAAATGTTTAGTTAGTTCTACAGCTCGTAGTAAAACTACAGCAAATTCAAATATTTAACGTGTACCTACGTTACGTGTTATATTAAAGCTATCGATAAACATAATATTTAATATAGTAATAAATAAACGACTTAACAATATCTCTACCGGTCCTCAATGCTAACCACGTTAACTTCGTCCTATCATTAAAAGTATAGTCATTGTAAAATTCAAAGTCCTGACTGACTGACTGACTGACTGATAAATCAAGTGACACGTCAAACCAATAGACGGATCGAGCTAAACATTTGCCATACAGATAGTTGTTATAACGTAGACAATTAGCAAAGATATTATTATAGAAAATTGAAACTCTAGTAAGTATTTTATCCTACTAATCACTTCATCACTATCACTGCATAGTATAAAACAAAGTCGCTTTCTTTGTCCCTATATCCCTATGTCCCTATGTATGCTTAAATCTTTAAAACTACGCAACGGATTTTAATAAGGTTTTTTTTAATAGATAGAGTGATTCAAGAGGAAGGTTTATATGTATAATACATGCATAATATAGCCGTGCGAAGCCGGAGTGGGTCGCTAGTATTAAATATGTGAAAGTTTGTCTGTTAGTGTGTTTGTTTTTCTTTGAAACGATTGCGTTGAAGCTCGGTATGTAGATAGTTGGAAACCTGGAGTAAGTAACACATAGTATCCCGATATTACAACAGGATCGGAACTAACGCATGTGAAACTGTGATGCGCAGCTAGTATGTAGTAAGTGATGGATAATGTTTAATAAGAAGTAGTTTGTAACTTTCAGTAGCCGGTAGGTAGATGTATGGGACGGGATTGTCGGGGCAAGTCGGGGGAGTATGTATGTGTACGTGTGTATTATATATATACACTAGCGACCCGCCCCGGCTTCGCACGGCTGTATTATGCATGTAGCACTTTCTCTTTAATCACTCTATCTATTAAAAAAACCGCATCAAAATCCGTTGCGTAGTTTTAAAGATCTAAGCATACATAGGGAAGGCAAAAAGTGACTTTATTTTATACTATGTAGTGATATACATGTGTGTTATACATACATACCCATAGCCGTTGGGGTTCAGACGGCTTAACATTTTAGAAAGAAGTTTCATAGCAACTACCGCGGACAGCGGATAAACATCGCCAATCGCCATCCAACGAGGTAACACAGCCTGGCTTTTGGTCACACTTACTTACTTTCTAGGGACCCCCGTTTGGACTTTTAATTTTTTATAAATGTGAGAAGGTAGGTTAATTAATTAATTAATTTAATATTAGTAGGATATGAAATATACTTACATATCTATATTATTTTTGTTTCTATTTATAATAGATACAGATACAGATACAGATCTTTATTGATAACTCCAAGTTACAAGTCAAAAAGAAAATAATATAATTATTTGATCGTTAAATACAATTATGCACCATAAGTAAGTATAATTAATTCATTATTAAAAATAGTTAATATTATATAATTCAATTATATGGTCATTTATTATTTAGGGTAAATAAAAATATCCAAACCAGATCCAATTTTACTCAGAGTAAAATTGGCATGGCCAAAAATTCTCCTATATTATAAAAAGAGTGCTCGAGCAGCCAAGTTTTTAAGCGATTTTTGAAAACAATTTTGGAAGGTGCATCCCTGATACGATCCGGTAGTCGGTTAAAAACTTCCGGGCCGAAACCGTACACAGTATTTTCGGACTTTTTCAGCCTGTGCGGCGGCGCGACGAGTCTGTGCTGGTGTTTGTCGCTTCTCAACACTCGTGATACATTCACGCCTTTGCGCCTAAAATGGTTCATGTTCTCAACAATGAATAAAGCGACGCGTAAAATGTATTCACACGGTATTGGCAGTATATTGAGTACCCTAAACAAATCCCTACATGACTCGCCTCGCGGAGTATTAGTGATGGCCCGAATAGCTCTCTTCTGTATTATAAATACACGATACATGTCGGCCGCCCTGCCCCATAGCTCAACGCCGTAGGTGAGCGCGCTGTGCACCGTCGCAAAATAACATGACCTAACTACACCTCTGGTTGCAGTCTTAGCCAGTCGCCCCAACGCATAACACGCCCGCCCAGCCCTGGCGCATGTCGCCTCAATGTGACCGTCCCACACCAGTGCGCTGTCCAAGTGAAATCCAAGTAATTTCGTAGACCTAACCTGCCCCAATTTCGTGTTTGCGACGGTCACATCATAGGATGGTGGATCTGACCCGTTAAGGTAGAAACTCATGAAACAGGTCTTATCGAGATTTAATGATAGTCCGTTAGACCTAAACCATGCCTCGAGACGCCCGACGACCGAATTTAGTTTCACTGCGAGTTTTTCGCGGGTTTGCGCGGTGACTACCGCGGCTACGTCATCTGCGTACAGAAAAATCTCTGCGTCTTTTACAGCTTCAGGCACATCGTTCAGAAGTAAGGTGAATAATGTGTTAGAGAGGCAGGATCCCTGAGGAACACCAATGAGGTTTCCTCTCTCCGACGACATAACCCTACCCCCGTCACCCACGACGACCTGCGATCGCTGTGACATAAACGACTGTATTACTGCTAGCGTGGGACCGTCTAACCCGTAGTGACGTAATTTGTTCGCGACCAGCTGATGATCTGCGGTATCAAATGCGCGCGACAGGTCGCAGCAGATCAACGCGACCTGTTGGTTTTTTTCGCGCGCGGTGAGTATACACTGCACCACTTCGCGTACCATGTCCGTCGTTGAGCGTCCGGGCCGATAAGCGTACTGCCTATCAGATATTTTGTTATCGCTACTCAAAAAGCTCAGTAGTCTTCTATTTAACCCTACCTCAAACAATTTACTCAGGGCCGGCACGAGTGATATCGGTCGATATGAACTTAAATCAGACTTTCTGCCCTTCCCTTTATACAATGGGGCGATTTTCACCTTTTTGAGTGCGAGCGGGTAGCTGCCCCGTCTAAGGCACTGGTTAAAGAGGCCACTAATCGGCACCGCGGTCGACCTTACAATACATTTGAGTAGTTTTGTGGAAATACCGTAAATATCACAGCTGTTTTTTGGTGCAATATATTTATCTACTATTATTAGTAGTTCTTGCGGGGTGAACCTTAAAAATCTGAGGGATTTTTCTTAGTCATATAAGCCACCAAGGATTCCGGCGTTGTCTCGGGTTTGAAATAACATCCGTGTATTTTACGGACTCGTTCTACTGTTTGTAGTTCGCTATCTGCAGCACCTTTACCAGTTATAACGGCACGCAGCCTCGCGCGTCGCTTCCTCTTGTTATCTACTGTACTTGTTATCTACTAATAGTGGACATAAACCTTCACGACATTATAAATAACTATCAGCTCCCCTCGGTTTGACCTACGTAAGTCCGGGTTCCGACTGAAAATTATCGTCTTTAACCTTCCTCAAGTGCTAAATGTATTTTTCAAATTCAAGTGATAGTTTCAGAGATAAGTGCGTTCAAATAAACCTTATAATGTGATCCCTTAGCCCCTTGGTCCGGTACGTTCCTGCTTCCCACTGGACCCATGGGATAGGATATGAAGTAAGGTTATCTCTCGCTTATCCCATTGTTGTAAGCTTAAAGTAGCATTCGATTTAAAGATCATTGATCCAACGAAAATTGAATAATGTAACGAAAAGACAGAAGAAAGATAATACCTAATCACTACATAGTATAAAACAAACAAAAATACAAAAATAAAAAATAAACGACAAAAAATATAATTAAACGACGACTATATATAAAGCGACTGCTTTCTTTGTCCCTATATCCCTATGTACGCTTAAATCTTTAAAACTATGCAACGGATTTTGATGCGGTTTTTTTAATAGATAGAGAGTTTCAAGAGGAAGGTTTATATGTATAATACATGCATAATATAGCCGTGCGAACCCGGGGCTGGTCGCTAGTTTATATAGATGAGAGCAAGCTCTATGACGTATCAATTAAAACTTACTAAATCGGTCAACAAAACCACAATAACACAGTAACCTCGAAGTACCCTCACCCTGTCTTCGTCCCAACTACACGTAACATCTACGTGCTGAGCTGCACGCCGTGCTGTAAACGGACACTTTTAGCATTTTCATAACAAAAACTGAATATATTAATAAAATCGTTTGAATTAAAAATAACTTGATTTTATGAATATTTGGAAGGTCGACGGGAGGATTTTTGTGTAATTACTTTGATGTTTGACCTTTAGGTACCTATATTGTTTGACGAAGTACCTACCTTAGTGTAACATAATCATTATCACTATCACTATATAGTATAAAACAAAGTCGCTTTCTCTGTCCCTATGTCCCTATATCTCCCTATGTATGCTTAAATCTTTAAAACTACGCAACGGATTTTGATGTGGTTTTTTTTTATAGAGTGATTCAAGAGGAAGGTTTATATGTATAATACATGCATAATATGCATGCGAAGCCGGAGGGGGTCGCTTGTTATTCAATAACATCCAACTAGATTTATTTCACACAAGAGTTCCATGTTTGGTCACCATGTCCGGTGGTATTCCTACTAATATAATATTATATTATAAATGTTAATTTTAAATAAATATTGCAGAATATTCTACACATCGCCATCTAGCCCCAAGCTAAGTAACTACCCTTGTGTTATGGGTGCTAGACAACGGGTATATTATACTTATATACTTCTTTTGTAAATAATATATAGAAACAACCAGACCACAGACAAATATCTAAGCATAAATACATGTCTAAGGCGGGAATCGAACCCGCAACCCTGTGTTTGGCAGTCCGGCATAGTGACCATGATTGTGCCAACTGGGTCGTAAATAGTTTGTTACCTCTTCTCGTAAACAAGACTAAACTGATTCCTATGAAACTTTGTGTTTAGATAGAGTTGGAGTCAGTATAATAATAGATACAATACTAAAGTTACATATAGCGGAATCTTTACCTGGTTTTTTGGTTTTGTTTGTGGAGCTCGATATTCAATACTGTTTCAAGCGTTTCAAATTTCTATTTTCACGAGACGAGCTCTACTCACAAAATAAGACCAAAAACATGATACATATCTCGTTTTGAATAACTTTAGTATTGAACATAACCAAGTTAGTATAAAATCCTATACTACCGCAATGGGACCACGAGAAATACTTCTTCCTCGTGGTCCCATTAATGGGACAAAATCCTGGGACCACGAGAAAACAGCCGCATAGGTTACTTTATATCCCGATATTCCCACGGGATCGGGATCGGGACCTACGCGGATAATATTGAATATCATACGTAATATAATATTGAGGACCGTTTCGCAACATAATTAGTACAATTTTAGTTTTTGTGATTAATAGTTTGCTAGCTATTGCCCGCGACTTGGTACGCGGTAGTTTTGTTTTATACCTTCCTCTTGAATCACTCTATCTATTTAAAAACATCCAATCCGTTGCGTAGTTTTAAAGATCTAAGCATACATAGGGATAGACAGACAGCGGGAAGCGACTTTGTTTTATACTATGTAGTGATAGAGCCCATAAGCTCTCTACAAGCTTTTGTTGTGAATAAATTGTTTCTATTCCTTTCATGTAAGTAATCAAAACGTCAAACAAAGTGTAAACGAACTTTACAAAGTATTACATTCCATCTTGTAACAATAACAACAACGTAACTCTATGTTACATACAAACAACAATAATGAGATTTTTTAATATATCAGACGAGTTCAAACTTAGGAATATATTAGTTTTTACATTATATAAATGTCTTGAGAAAAAGGACATTTTCCAATTCAGCAATATAATGTTTATTTTCTTGTTATATTGTCACTAATATCTAGGTTTTAGTACCTTACCGCGACACTGATTTATTTTAGAAAAAAAACCATTAATTACATTTTTAATTACATTAAAAATAAAAATAATTAAAACACTTGAAAAAAAAGTCATAATTACAAAAAAAAGCAATGTCATAATAGCAACTAAAACTAAACATTAAACACAGACACAAAAATAAAAAAAAATAAACACGTAAACATCAAAAACAAAAACCCTGTCCTGCAAAGCGTCCCACCGACCTAAAGTCCCCAGCAAGCTGGCAGCGTTCCCCCTCTGGATAGTTAGGCCAATACGCTGGGAAAGGAAACTACCGGCCCTACGATCCCCAGTGGCCTCGCAAAGATGCGAAGAAAGCACTTTATAAACGCCTTTGCAGGGACCCTAAGAACCAACAGTCTCAAAACCCAAAGGTATAAAAGCACTACAATTAAACTAAGTACTTACTTTAAATGTTCTGAATGTTAGAAAAAAAGGTTTAATTATCAAATATCGGTATAATCTTGAACAAATTGAAATAATAAAAATAAATGTGTAATTAAGGCGGGCGAAGCAAAGTATTAATTAAAATATAATAATAAAGATAAAAAGGGCCCTCTTAATGAATTGTAAATGTTAGATAATTAGCGAGTAGAGAGAGAGAGAGAGAGAGAGAGAGAGAGAGAGGGTACATCCAATATTTACATATTTAACTTGATATAAGTACATTATTGTGTTAATGTTTTGCTTTAATTGATATTATTTTAATAATTTTATTGAAGGTAGCTTTTACACGCGGATTGGATCAACTTCTGAAACGGTTGCATTCGTCTACTGTTAGATAAAATAGGTAGTTATCCCACTAATTATATTAGAGGTATGAAAGTGTATGTGTATGTTTGTTGCTCTTTTAAAGATAAATTATTTAACGCATATATTACTTTTAATTCCAAAGTATTAAAGTTGTATTATATCTGTTGTCTACCTAACACCCATAACACAAGTCTAGTTACTAAGCTTGGGGCTAGGTGGCGGTGTGTGGAATGTAATGCAATATTTATTTATTTATTATTTAATATTCCCACGGGATTGGAACCTATGCGGGTAAAATCGCGAGGCACAACTAGTAAATTACTTATAGTCCACTTTAAAGTTTCTCAGTTTTAACAAATTAATAGTCTTAATTAAAAAAAAATGCAGATTTTCTAATAAACACCACCTCAAAATATTGACAAATAATTTCCAAAAGTTATAGAACAGAACTAGTTCGCGTAGACGTGTAGAACAAGTAACAACCCGCTTTCGGATGACATTACCCTTGCTGTAACACATTGTACTTATACTAAAATATTCCTATACTTACGATATAAATAGAAAGTAAACAAATATAATAATATTATCGTAAAGTAAACATATTAATGAAGAAACTCACTTATCAACCTCAGCCTCACTCAGCCTCACTCAGCTCTCCTCTCGACTTTACTATAGACATATAATATCTATATTGTTTACTATAATAGAGAGTACGACTCTTTCTTATTCGAAAAAAGTACAAAATAAACACAAAACAAAACAAAGAAACAAAACAAAATAAAGTTTATTTATTTCTTTCTTTCTTTATTCCTCCAAAAATCGGGTTTCCATCAAGTTACATCAAATGTCAAATATTAACAAGAAAAACCATCTATAAATTATACCGTGACGAGACTTGAACTGACAACTTGCGACTGAGTTCAAGTCTTGTCATCATATCATTTTGGAGAGACATTTTTTTTGACAACATTACGAGTAACTCATTAGCCAAGTGCAGTCTCAAGCACTTCGAATATTGAAAGAGAGAGAGAGGTGAGAGATAAGATTTTGGAGACATACAGCCCCCCGAAGCCGTAATTAATGACGCATTAGTCGAGTGCACGTCCAATTAACGCATACGTCACGTGCACGCAAACAATAATCGGTATTGCAGTAAAATGAAGCTACGCGTAACCGTTACTTTAACTGCACGTCTACTTCACCTACGCGTGAAACATGCTGTGTTGCCGTACGAAATTTTTGACTAATCTTCCTAGGTTACAATTAATTTGACATTTATGTCATGTCAAAATTTACCACGATACGGCGAGCGCGCGACCTTTAGCTTTGCGTGACGTGTGCGTGACGTGTGCGTCTTAAGGAATTATGGCAATACGAAATCTATAGTTATGACGCAAACGCAGTCAAGACGCGCTGCATAAGAATACGGCGATCGGTTCGCAGGACGTGCACCCTGTGTTCAAGGTCTCTCGCTTATGCTCTTGTATCATTTTCTGTGTAATAAATATTTAAACCTATTTACCAAAGAAAATTAAATAAGTATGTACTACAAGCCTAGTTGCTTAGCTAGTGGCTAGATGGCGCTGCGTAAAGTATCCTACAATATTTATTATAATTTAAATATAACGGCAAATGTAGAGATGTCCTCTCTACACTACAGTACTTACCCATATATTACATATCTATAGCGTCTGAGTCTTACCGAGTCGGGATCCCACGGGACCGCGGCCGTCTCCGCCGCGGAGTTAACACTCCGACTGCGGCAACTTTCATTACAGGGGGTCGAGGGGGAAGTCCCGCAGGAACCGCGGAAATATTACGTACGTATTATACCATTAGGTAATGAGCGAGCGGTGAGCGGTGGAGCTAACGGGATAACTTACCTTTATATTCTTTATTATTTACTTTTACTTATGATCATTTACGACGAAATACCTTGATAACAAAAAAAAAAGTAAAAAAGTAAATAAGTAGTTTATCCGTTATCTGGCACCCATAACACAAGCATTAAGTTGCTTAGCTTGGGGCTGGATGGCGATGTGTAATATGTCCTGAAATATTTATTTATTTATTTATTTATTAACAACCAATAAGTAGGAGTAAAACACAATGTATTTAATAAAATAGTGTAATTTTTTGTAATATATTGGAGATGTATGTATTAATAGAACGAACCTTCCCCGAGGTAGTCTAGACACTTAATATTTCTATACAAATTTCCACGGCTATATGTAGGTTACCTTTTGAAAAGACGTTATATTATGCTCTTAATATCTTACAACATATTTTTCTATTCAATTTAAGCAATAAGTCTGAATTCTCAGTAAATATAAAAGAAATATAACATAACGAAAGTGTCAGTCTGTATGTTTGTTATTAAATGATACTCGGTACGTATAGATAGATAGATAAAGACTCGGATGAACGCACAGGGTCTTTTTTATTCCGATATGCAAACGATATTAGGATTTACGCGGGTAAAATAACGCGGCGCAGCTAGTAAATAAATGCATCTGTTATGTTTTAACGAAAAAACCGACAAAATCTGACCTAAAAATTAAATTTGGTCTAGAGATAGATATTGTCATCTTGGAAAAGGACATTACAGTTACTTCGTTGGTATTGGAACCAGCAGTTCACGCCGTGTACTATCATAGCGTTAGCGCGCGTCAGGCACTTCAGGCACACTTCAGGCACGTCAGCCGCTACACACATACTGAGATAATCTTAATTACGTTAGAATTCATAACAAAGTCAAATAAAACATAAACATATTCGTTTAAAAATGTGCAAATATTTACAGAATATAATTGTAAACATTTAGCTCCGAACACCTCGTTACATGTAAGACCATTTCAATACGTGATCGGATGTCGCATACACACAGACGACGCGACAAACGTTAGCCATGAGCGGAGCAGGCGGCAACCCTCGAGACACTCTCTATCGGCCGACACAGAGGCTGTAATCTGCGGATGATATTTCTGCAAACGGAACATTCTGAGAAAGGGACATTTCGCGACTGAGCTCTCTAAAAAGCTGGAATGGTCGAGAAATGTAACAGTTTACGAGCCGCAGTATAATTTAATAGATGTACTCGATGTCCGATGGCCCGATGGCGCGACGATGGTGCGATGACGGTGTTGGGTCAGAATCGACCCCTCTATCTCCAATTGTCGAGACATAAAAGGGTTCAAGTGAGTCCGTAAGCTGCTGAGATATTACACCGGACCGAATAAAAAGTTACTGTTCAAAATTGAATGGGAAAAACGCTTCGAACGTGTTAACTGTGATTTACTGTGAGCCCATGATATACATTCTTACGTTATACTACATTCGTTATTACTTATTGGTTATATTATAAGTATTTAAAACAAATATTACTAACAAATTATTATTACATTCTTTAAACTGAAGTATTATGAATTACTGTAAGTCAATTAAAACAAAACAGTAAAAGTACAAATTTTAATCAAACAATTATAGGTAACCTATGTATTTTAAGTATATTTATATTAAACCAAATATACAAAGTGTTATGGGTTTGATGTATCTTTTTAAGAAATTAATTATAAACCAGTGGAAAAACATGGTTTAAGTATTACAACGTAAGTTCGGCTGTCACGTGCTCCCAGTCCCTACAGAGCCCCTAGACGAGGCACGGGGGGTGCACGGGGCACAGGGAAGGGGGGAGGGGTGGCACAGGCCCGAGGGAATTGTTATTATAATGTCCTAAATAGCAGGTTATGTAGGACTTTACTGTAGTAATCGATGACTTCTCCGTGATTTGTCCTCGATTACATTCCAATGACGTTGTCATTCAACGTCGGCTTCTTCCTCGTCGCGTCGTACGATATTATATTGTGATCTTGTGGCTCGGGTGGACGTAGGGGAATATATCTCGTGTATCGAAGGTCGTAGGTTTGAATCCTAGCCGGCCGTGCATCGGTGGATTTATCTTACGGAAAATGTGTGCTAATTGACATTGATCTTACGGTGGTTGGGGACACATTGTGATGTTACCCGCGGCTTAGTTCTATCCTCTGGATACGGTCGACTATGCTGAGGAGGTAGTGTAGGTGGCGGACATAGTCTATTCCATTCCCATACAGAAACATCTAACCAAAGAGATCTAGTTCCGGAATACAGCCCGTATACAAGTAGTAGGGGTGGACGTAGAGTGCAGACTCGGAGTCGGCCGATCGTTGAATCAGTTAAAATGATGTTACGTGCGATAACAGTTTCATCGTACCTGCGTTAAGACGTTTACACTATTCAACTTCCAGATAATCATATCTTAGGAGATTTTACTGCCCTAATTTTATTTTATTTTTGTTTTTTTTTATTTTATAATTTTATTAATTTTTTATTTTATGAGTAGGTTTTTATTTGATTTTAATTCTATGGACCTTAGTTACTTATCTATACATATAAAATGCTTTGTCCTGACTGACTGACTGACAGATCAACGCACAGCCTAAACCGCTGATCGTAGAGGCCTGAAACTTGGAGGGTGTGTTCTTTGTGTGACGTAGGCATCCGATAAGAAAAGATTTTCTGAAATTATACCCCTACGAAGATGAAAAATGGAGGCAGTTGAAAAAGTGGAGCAGGAGTTTGTATGGGACAACACGATTCCTTGGTCCATTTCCGTCTTTTACGCGGACGAAGTCGCGGGCAAAGCTAGTCTGAAATAAATGAATTTCATTTATTTGTTGTGTAAGTATCGGCCGACAATTTAGTCTGTAGTATCTAACGATTGAATGCAGGACGTTTCACATGATTGTAGCGAGTGTCCCGAGTGAGACACGACACGACGAGACAGGACGTTGTCTCGTCGGCTCTTTTGTTCTTCTGTGAAACATACTTTACTTACTTTCTTCTTATACGAGATATATATCCAGCTGTTAAAATATAGATATGTTAAATCAAATTACAAATATTTGTTATATTCACGGGGCCTTTGGAACGTGGTCTATTTTTGTTAACGTTCCAAAACCTCGAGGTAGATTCAATTTTGGCCATTCAGACCAATCAAATGTATTTGACCAATTAAAATAAAAGGGACGCACCCGCAGTGTAGTTTGTAGAAATTCTTTTTCCGTGTCAAGTCAACGCGATTCTGATCGACTAAGTAAAGTTTAACTTCAACATTATTTCAACAAAAAATGTTTAGTATAAAATAAATATAAATATTGCAAAACATTCCACACATCGCCATCTAGCCTCAAGCTAAGTAACTAGACTTGTGTTATGGGTGCTAGACAACGGAAGTAAATAATAATATAATGTTTAGCATGTTTACCTTGAACCGAGACACGTGGATGGAATTTCTTCCACGTGCCGGACTAGTGGGGGGCCAGTCATTATATCTGCTTTCATCAATATTCAATGTCAAAACATAATTATAATTAATAAAAAATAATATATATATTTCCTTATCCTCATGTACTAACCTCAACTCAACCCTCCAACCGTCGCGGTCGACCTGAATGAGCCAATCAACAAACATAATCTACTTAAATATAATCATTACAGTCATGTCAGCTATCAATCGCTCATCACTCGTTTGTCGTTGTATACGTAACGATGTTGTATGTGTAGATATAACATCTATATAATAGTGATAGAGTCGAAGTTAAATTGCGATATCATAATGTATTCAAGTTAATAACGCTCAGCGCATACCGCGCCCGCGGTCAGACTGTAGTTTTAAAGACGTAATGTGGGGTGGGTTTTGTGAGATATTATCTTGAACGCAACTTTGATAGTAGACTGTCAATGTCAAATATATCATTCTCTGTCTCTCGCCGGTCAGTCCAACTACTCCATGTGCTCAGTATTAATAAACCCTAATTAATTAATTTGCGGGTTTTATTTGAGATACAACAGGTTTGACTCTCTGGTATTTCCCCTCTAGTTTTGTCTATCTAACACACCGCCTGGGGTGAGATCGCTCGTAGCCTCTACGTCTACAGACCACTTCTGCAAATCTTTATTGGAATAAATCTCGCTAGTTTATAAAAAGGTTGCGCAGAACATATTTAAGCCAGCGAGAATTTAATTTGAAATAATCTAAACTTGTATGTCTTGTGTGGGACAAACATCCATGAAGACTATGCCCTATTGGCCCAGTGGTCCAACGGTGGCCCGGTGCCCCGTTCACACAAGTTAAGTACAACTTGCATCGAGTGCACTAGCGTCAAGTGACGTGTGTTTGTCTACTAATTAGTTGTGTACGTTGCATGCTTGCTTCACAAACAAACGTCTCTACATCGTCGCGCGTCGTCGCCTCAACTCGCCTCGACTCTACTCCGGGTGTTTCACATCATTATTGTCACACTAATTATTTGTTAGAGTTTTATAACTATATACTCATGTAAGAACTAAGACATGCATTTAGTATTGAGTTTCTACGTTCACATTCTAATGGAGTTATTTCAATGCAAAATAATCATAAATAAATAAGTTAAATAGCAAGACAATCCACACTTTACGAAATGATAGATAGATAAATGTGAAGAAGTATTTATAGCGGACAATCTCCGGAATTACTCGACTGATTTTAACGTAGGTACTCTAGTATACCTAGTTTAACGTAGGTACTCTAGTATACCTAGTTTAACGTAGGTACTCTAGTATACCTAGTTTAATTTATTATTAACACTTATTTTATTTTATAAATGTGATTATTTGAAGTATTTCCTTTAATTTTTCGTTTTTTTTGTCAAAACCGCTGTATATTAAATGTCCGAGTAAAGGAACTACGACCATATTTAATTTGTTTACTAAATGTTAAAAAACTAACATAATATTAAGTAATTTTCTCGCAATCAAATATTAAGATATTAATCTGTATTAAAAATAAAAGAGACATTGATTTTACCTATAAAATAGAAATAAATAGCCAAATTGTAATAATTGAACGTCGCATCTAGTATAAACTGATGCGCAGCGCATTGTTACTATTTTAGTACAACTGTCATTAATGAACAAACACACATACTAAAAACAGTTTAGGTTCACATTTTATGTAACAACTAAAGTTAACATTGTTCTACTATAGGTAAATACTGTCCGTCCGTCCGTTCGTCTGTCTGTAGGTATACAGTTTCTAGGTACGGTAGGTAGATGTAACGAGTGTATGTTTCACATTGTTTCCATTATATTACTGTTTGTGTTTACTGTTTTACTATTCCACTAGTATATTCGGTGAACGTTCGTGGAAATAACTCGATATTCATTCCCATGTTTCATTTCGAGTTATTATTTTAACGAGTTTGTTACTTTATATTTTAGAACGCTCGAACGAACCTAATACCTAGTGTTTACGTTTAAAATGATCTTTTCCAAAATGTCTCAAACGATGTCCCTTTTTCAAAATGTCCCTTGTCTTTTTCCAACTTAAAGTAACAAAAATTCAAAAACTTACAAAGTCTGTGAAGCATATTTATTTTGAACAAATAGACAAGTAAATAATCGTGTTTATTATATTGTAATATTCCTAACCGATAAAATATGAATGACTAGGTGTATGACTACGGAACCTTTAACTAAGCGTTATTTTGACTCGGCTTTGGTCGTTTATTTCATATTTGAAATAAACTTTATGATCTGGGATAAAACACGGAGTGCTACATCATCACACTTTACATCAATGTTAACGTGAGCTAGTTACACTGGCTTGTCGTTGCTAAGGTACCGTCAAGGGTGATCTCAACTTTAATGCAGATCGTGTCAGGAACTTTAAGTTGACAATATTACTTGATTCTAATGAAGGTTGTATAAAGAAAATGACGAAAGTTCCAGACATTGGACGTCCTTAAGAAATAATTACAAATTAATCAAGTCTTGTTGACAATACACTCTAATGAGAACTGTCTTACAAACAAACAAACAATCCAATTTCATTACAACATCGTCCGACAGGCCCTCGACCACTCGACCGACGAGACTCGCCACTTGACTCGCCATTCGACTTGGGAGTACTGTAAATATTTACACACAGATTACAGACTTTCAATTGACAGCTAAACGATTTTTCACATGGTTTGTTTTGGACGGTCGACAAGCGATCGGCCGACTACTTAATCTCTAGTCTGCCTTCGTCCCTAGTCAACGAAGGTACAAGTAATTTGACAACAGGCTTATAGCAGCACTAACTGTACAATTTAGGTGAAATGGAATTAATTTGATGAATACGGATTTTGGTAGATTTCCAACTGAATTAGTAGACACCTAGACTGGGTTGGGTAAACTCGGACTGGTCGGTAGCTTCAAATGAATAGATTTACTTAACTAAGTCTCAATTTATTTAAGGAACTTCTACAACTATGTCTACAGCCTTAACACCACAGTGTTACTTTACTAGCAGTGCCCCGCGGTTTCATCCATGACTCACGGATCGGAATTTTGGGATAAAAATAACTCAACGTTCCTTAAATAATAATCGACTAATAAATGCTAAAATATTTAAAAAAATTGGACGCGCTTATATTGTGAACTACCGTTCACAATATAAGCGCGTTTATAACAACAATTTAATTAGTTTTATTTTAGCCGTAACAATTCTCAAAGAAAAAAAATCGAAATTTCGCGTATGTTATATTTGATACGAAAACAAAGTAATATGGAAAAATCTGTTAATTTCCGTTCAAATTGTATCCGGAAAGAAATGAAGGGTGTCAGTGATTGCGCAGCCCCCCCACCCCTCCCCCCATGGGGGGGGGGTGATAGAACTACCCCTCCGACGGTGACACCTCGTGAAACAAACACACCTACCTACCCTTATAAAGGATTAATTCAATTGTGACAGAGTATTAAAATTGAACGCTTTAACCAATTGAATCGTTCAGGATCTGTGATAATTTATTGAGAACTTATAATGAATTAAATGAAGTTATCCGTCGACTATACCGACTGGTATGGAACCGGTACCGGTACGTACTCGGTACATTATCTACTCGTACCGGCATTTGTCTGTCCACAGACGTGACGGTTCCATCACCCGGCTCCGGCTTCAATGTCCATTGTGTCCCTGTTACCTGCGTATAAGCAGCTGATACGTGCACGTCCAGTTGACGCATACGTCACGTGCACGCTAACAATAATCGGTATTGCCGTAAAATGAAGCTACGCGTAACCGTTACTTTAACTGCACCTCTACTTCACCTATGCGTGAAACATGCTGTTGCCGTACGATTTGACCAACCTTCCTAGATGACAATTAATTTGACATTTATATCACGACATTTAGCACGATACCGTTTGTGTGCGATACAAAAGACGCATAGCATAGCTCACGTTCTATTAGAGCAATACGGCAAGCGCGCGACGTTTAGGTTTGCGTGACGTGTGCGTCTTAAGAAATTACAGCAATACGATAATATCTATAGTTATGACGCAAACGCAGTCAAGACGCGCTGCATAAGAATACGGCTATCGGCCAGCTGGTACATTTGTGTGGCCACTGGCCAGGCCAAACATTGGCCAGGGAATATATAGAGAGGTACCGCTAGAACCGGTAGTTAGTTAACTTGGTTTATTATAAAAGTAAGTAAAGTAGGTATATGTACACCTAAGTAAGTATGTAGAGGAACAGTTATCCGCACTCACTGATCGAACTTTCCGATAACTTAATTTAAGATTGTTGTTGTATTTGTGTTAGACACGTGCGTACACCCGACCCCGCTCGACCTCGTCCGTCCGTCCGTCCGTCCGTCCGTCCGTCCGTACACACTTGTTTACATTACTGTCTCTTATGTAACTTTAGGTTATTCCTGATTCATTCGGTTCAATGGTCATCTAACACTATGAGTTACTGATCCCACAGACATTCCTTTATTTCCTTTATTTTTTACACTTTTGCACTGATGGGAACACTATTTGAATTAACTTCAATGTTTTAGTTATGATTTTGATTTTTTTTCTTTCTTTAAAATAAAAATCTATTTATCAAAAGTAAATTAGCGTACCAATTAAACGCAGCATAACAATAAAGCTCTAGTGTATCTCTATAGACTATAGAACTCCGCTCACAGCACAAACTACGAACGGTATCTGGTCCACTCGACAGTTGCAACTTTACATTTTATTAAACGGGATAGTAAGTTGAAATCAAGAATACATTTGTGTCGAGGCGAGTGGTGTGGGGTAATCTCGACCCCACCCGTACTTATGATAGTGGGGGATGACTCGACCGTTTCCGGGAACATTATCCGTTGTCATAAATTGTTTAATAGTAGACGTTTCAAGCGAAATTACTCGAGATGTGTGCCCGCCGCTGGCCGCACCGCGCGTCGTCGTGCGGGTGGAGATGGTAAGTACTGTTTACTTCAATAATATGATTTACTTTCTAAATGTTTTTATAATAGACTATGTATATCTACCAGTCTTTATTGGTAGGTAAATGAAGGGGTTTTAAGCATTTGTAGTATATTGTGAAGTATCGTAATCCACCTGAAAATTCCGTCAAAAAAATCTCATATGAAAAAATACACAAAAGATGATTTGAAAACTATGGTTAAAATTCTAAGTTACAAATGTTCTTAGTACCCTAATAAATAATAAAGTAAACAAACACCTTAGAACATAAAGTATCGCCAAGAGTGGTACAGTTGACTACACAAAGACAATAATACATGACTAGACCTGACAATGGAACGGTTCACTTCACCGTACAACCTGCACGCGGCGCGCGGCTTGTGGCGCGGGTATGGCTAACACACACACACACCCACAAAGCCCCACACGGTCGCGTGGTGTCCCGCAATCACCTACAAGTACCACATTAGTGGGCCCCGAGTACCATCGGGCACAGATTAAGCGATACAACTACTGACTACCTTCACTTAGACCTGAACAGTGAACACTACACCACAAGGTGCTCTACTCTGTTGTCTTACTGCTATATTCTATAATGTTTATGACCAGATTGTACATAAGAATGTACAAATAAGCTAAGTATCAAATACTTATAAGTATAACATCGACCTCTAAAGGTCAGTGTAAGTTATTAGTTACCAAAAATGTTAATGTCTTTTTTAATAACATTATAATATTTAAGTGACTGAGTTAACCACTAAATAAATCACCTAAAAATGCTGCTGCCAGTATGCTGGGAGAACATTGAAGTGTGTACTTGTTTGCCGCGATTTTATCTAAAAGTAAACACTATTAAAATTGTGGACTCATCTAATGACTTTGGTTCAGTTTACCATTAACCCAAAATCAATGTTTGCCTATTATTTAAGCTATATAATAACAACACGATAACAACAGGTAGGTAGACTCGACCATCGATAGACCCTTTTACAAAACAATGCTCCCTTTTACATTTTTTACTAAAACAAGAAAAAATTACTCGAGAAAACGTACACAAAACAAAAGGAAAACCATCCGTAAAAACTCTTTGTACAAAATAATCGTTGTTCCTTAAAAATCCAGCTGAAACAAAGAGATTTAACAATTATCTATCACTTACTACGATAGAGGAAACATCTCTCTATCTATATTTTTTAAATAAAAGTATACAGGGTGTCACGTAATGAATGGCCAAGCGGGCCCCTACGGATAGAGGACACTATGCCGGATCAGAAAAACGAAAGTTATCTTAATATATATAAATCTCGTGTCACAATGTTTGTCCTCAATGGACTCCTAAACCACTTAACCGATTATAATAAAATTCGCACACCATGTGCAGTTCGATCCAACTTGAGAGATAGGATAGCTTACATCCCGATATTCCCACGGGATCGGGAGTTACGCGGGTGAAACCGCGGAGGGCAGCTAGTGTTCTATAAAAGACTCTCCCTCTTATTACAAAAAAACTGCAAAACCATAGTTTAAACCTGTACTAAAAGATCTAGGTTTTTGTGTTAGTTTTGGTTTAAAATTGATACTTATTACAAAAAGTAAATAGACCAAGGACCAGAAAATCCCTGGTTTTAGTCGCAACCATAGACAATAGATAGCAAACTCGAAACAAACCATTCTTTTGTTCGTTCAGCGTTCGAAACACCGTTCCTTTTCACAAAATGGTGGTAAGTGAGTAAATATTAAAAACTAATATAAGAAATCGAATACTAAAGTGATAAAAATATAAAATTGTGTGTTCAATTATTGTGAAATAGCGTGACTTGTATTTGTTATTCTATGTTCGCGATTACGTTGTTGTATTTAAATACATTAATATTATAAATTAAATTACCGAATTCACGCTTAAATAATATATTTTAAAATATTAATTAAATCTTTTTATTCCATGGATTTAATATGGGTACGAATTAATTTCATGGAATGGCAATGTAAACTGTGTCAAAATGCAAGATCCAAAGAAAAAATCGGCCAAGTGCGAGTTGGACTCGCACATGAATGGTTCCGTACCATTATATTCTGTTTTTAACCCCCGACGCAAAAACAAATCCAAAATTGTACCTATGTCAGAAGAGGCTGTATAGGTTAAGCCTTTTGCCTGCCCTTTCAGAAGTATAAAAAAAAATATTACCTAAAAAATAGTAAACATGAAAATAACCTAAATTTCTCAAAAACATAAGAAAACGTAGTGATTATATCCTCTTTGAACATAAGTACGTACTAAAAATATTTACTTATTTATGTTTTTAGTAGGTTTAGGTAATATGTTGTTAAAATCTGTGAAAATTTCAACTCTCTAGCTATCACGGTTCTTGAGATAGAGCTTGGTGACGGACAGAAGACGGACGGATAGCGAAGTCTTAGTAAGAGGGCCCCGTTTTTACCCTTTGGGTATGGTACCCTAAAAAGGAGCGAGAATTGGAGTAACGAGGAAAAGGTGAACGTCAGAATTTAATTTTTTGAGTTTATAAACTTCGTACTAAGTATAGTTAAACTAGGGTGCTCGGCAGTTTATCTTTGACAGGACAAACAAACCTGGTTTTAGCGGTAAACTTCTTTTTGTAATAACGTTTATCTAAGTTCATGGTTTTAATCTCACTAAAACGTAGTTTAATTTTTAAACTTCGTTTTGGAATAAGGGGGTCTTAGTTTCCGAAATATACGCCATTTTAAAAAAATTAAAAATTTCACTCCTCTCTCCATGTTTTGTTATGCCAAAACTGCAAATGAAGGAATTATCCCAATCTGTTTTTTGGATAGTATTCCATGATAAATGTGCTATCGAATGAAAACAATATTTTTTATGACACATTGAAAGTTTTTTTTAAAACTAAGGTTTAACTCAAACTTCATGGTTTTCTAATTTTTTAACCTGAACTTTAACCTTTCCTGGTGTAAAAAAATGTATGGTCACCCTGGTTCCAAATTTTAAAAAAAGTTGCGTATTTCACTGAGATTCTGAAAAGGTATAATATGTGGTATTGCCAGCATTTAATACTAAATAAATTTCTAATAAAATGAACAAGAACATGCTTTTTGTGAAGTAAAAGTAGTACTCGTACCAAAATTTACTTTATTGTACTTAAAATAATTCAAGAAATTTTAATTCTGAAATTCCCCGAATTCACTATGGAATAAATTAATAGTTTAAAAAAACTAAAAAAACACGCTTTAAAAAAAAGTCGGTATACGGGCGAAAGTTTTACGTGACAACAACTGTGCTCGAGTGGAAGGGACGCGTGCCTTTCACTTTTTATGTCTGTCTCTCTCGCTCTTAGGCGGGCTAACCATGCCCGCGTTCCTCTCACTCGCTCTCATTGTGAGCGCATAACGTGAGCGGAGCGTAACGCAGTTTCTTGAAGTGTCACCCGGCAAACCAATTTTTTTTATAGCGTGTTTTTTTAGTTTTATTAAACTATTAATTTATTTTATACCTTTTGGTCTTTATTACCGAAATATATTAGATCAGACCCTGGTTACCATACAAACTACTCGTCAAGACGATTCTAACGAGCCCAAACTCGATGGGGTTGTGTCGTTTCATTGCGAAGTTCCTATGACCACCTTCCAGTTCCATCATCAGACCCTGGTCACCATTGAAAGCCAAACTACTCGTCAAGACGATTCTAACGAGCCCAAACTCGATAGGGTTGTGTCGTTTCATTGCGAAGTTCCTATGACCACCTTCCAGTTCCATCATCAGACCCTGGTCACCATTGAAAGCCAAACTACTCGTCAAGACGATTCTAACGAGCCCAAACTCGATAGGGTTGTGTCGTTTCATTGCGAAGTTCCTATGACCACCTTCCAGTTCCATCATCAGACCCTGGTCACCATTGAAAGCCAAACTACTCGTCAAGACGATTCTAACGAGCCCAAACTCGATAGGGTTGTGTCGTTTCATTGCGAAGTTCCTATGACCACCTTCCAGTTCCATCATCAGACCCTGGTCACCATTGAAAGCCAAACTACTCGTCAAGACGATTCTAACGAGCCCAAACTCGATGGGGTTGTGTCGTTTCATTGCGAAGTTCCTATGACCACCTTCCAGCTCCATCATCAGATCAGCACCATGTTATAATAATATTGCATTGTCATCGGTCTTTGACAAGTGTGCAAAGTTTGAATTAAATCTGATCATTCTAAGTAGGGCAAAATCGTGCCCAAAGGAGTCGGTTACATACATACATACAAGCAAACATACAGGTGAAACTAATAAAAGCGTGTTAAAAAAAAGGAAAAAAGACAGCTCTGGCTCACTTTAATAGGAATTAATTTTGTATTGATGTTGGAAATACCACATATTATACCTTTTCAGAATCTCAGTGAAATACGCAACTTTTTTTAAAATTTGGAACCAGGGTGACCATACATTTTTTTACACCAGGAAAGGTTAAAGTTCAGGTTAAAAAATTAGAAAACCATGAAGTTTGAGTTAAACCTTAGTTTAAAAAAAAACTTTCAATGTGTCATAAAAAATATTGTTTTCATTCGATAGCACATTTATCATGGAATACTATACAAAAAACAGATTGGGATAATTCCTTCATTTGCAGTTTTGGCATAACAAAACATGGAGAAAGGAAATTTTTAATTTTTTTAAAATGGCGGATATCTCGGTAACTAAGAGACTTTCATAGAACATAACTTTCGTTTTTCTGATCCGGCACAGTGTCTTCTATCCGTAGGGGCCCGCTTGGCTATTCATTACGGGACACCCTGTATTTGTCGAAATACTTCACATACCTACTATTTATTGAAAGGCTTAATTGTTATACAATCAAACGGTTTCAAACAAAAATATAAACTAAACATTGTAGGATATTACAAATAGCGCCATCTATCTTCAAGCTAAGCTACTAGGCTTATGGTATGATGACCAGATAACTGAGAAGAGTTGCAAAAAGTAACTTGCAGAAACCAAACATAACGAACGAAACGAAAGAAAAGAGGAGGTAGTTAATCCAACCTTAAGCAAAGAGATTACATTAGCTACATCAATTAGAATTGTGTCACCTTGATATAACAGAGACAGTATGACACCACGGATGTTCTCTCTACACCAGCAATAAACATCAGTAAGTCGAAGCTATAAAAATGCGTCGAGTTGCGAACATCCCCCCCAATTAGAGAGTAATTACAACTTGTTCCAGATTAAAACGATTCCTGAGGGGTAGGGGGGGGTGAGAGGGGTAGGAGAGTAGAGAGGGGAGGGGGGCGCTTCAAACGAAATATTAATTACGGTGTTATCGAGGAGAGTTTATTACTTGGATAAGTATTGATAATTTGGTTACGTTTGTGGGCACGACCGCGGCGGCGTGACGCCGGCGGCGGCATGGCGCCGGCGCGGCGCGATCTCACTGTACAACACTCTGTAATCATTTCATTAAGGGTTAACACATAATGTATATATTCGACGACCCAGTTGGCACAATGGTCACCATGCCGGACTGCCAAACACAGGGTTGCGGGTTCGATTCCCGCCTCAGTCAAGTATTTATGCTTAGATATTTGTCTGTGGTCTGGTTGTTTATATGTATTATAAGTATATATTTACAAAAAATATATATAAGTAGTATATCCGTTGTCTAGCTCCCATAACACAAGTCTAGTTACTTAGCTTGGGGCTAGATCGCGAGGTGTGGAATGTCCTGTAATATTTATATATAGTACGTACCTATCTACCTACTACATTATCACCGTAGGATCTTTAGGCTCGAATTAAGCGATGTAACCACTTTCTTATCGATATCTTACTTTGTTGGTTCGTCATTCCAGAATAGTTTTATTCCAACGTTGCTTAGTTAGTTTTAAATCAGCTAACAGCCCACCGACGGCGACTACCGTTCCATTTGACGGCAGACGTTCGTTTGTTCCCTTTGAACGGTCACAGAGCTGTCGTCAGCTGAAAGATAAGTCGAAGTTTATTCTAAAATATATTGAAATGTGATACCAGAGCAGAGACAGAACGAGACGCCATGCGCCAGTAACGAAGTAACTTCAACTCAAGGTATCTCTAGTACTTACATTGTTGGCATTAGGTGCTATTATGCTAAAAAGGTGCTATTTTTCATACTTATAAAAGGGTTAAATCCCAAAATATGAAAAAGTAATAAAAACAAAATAAATATAAAATCTTGTTCGCAAAAAGCATGCCTGCACAGCACAAGCCACGTTTGAAACCAAATAAAGCCATTACCAACTCTTTTTCATATTTAAGTAATTGAAGGGTCGGAAAGATGAACCTGTTATGTCGCACTTTTTCATTTTTCGTTTTTTTGCAGAAATGAAGATGTTATGTCTACCTTGGCATACTCAGATTTCTCAATTTCAGCTTAATTAGGGGTAAAATCTGTGGATGAAGGTGTTATGTACATGCTAAACCAATTTTTTTAAACGGTTTTATTTAGCTCACCCCGTTTGTTTTATTCTTGGGTCAAATTTAGTAATTCAAATTTCACCCTCTTCCTGTCAACCGATTAATCTGAAATTTTGTATACACTTTGGATTTTGGTGACAATACAATTATGTTTATTCATTATCATTATAAATTCAAGATGGCCGCCGCTACAAAATGGCGGATAATTTAGGTTTTATTAATCCCATCAATATGGGTATCAAATGAAAGGGCTCAACAAGCAGAATACAATATACTATAAAAAATTGAAATCCAAGATGGCGGCCGCTACAAAATGGCGGATAACGTAGGTTTTATCAATCCCATCAATATGGGTATCAAATGAAAGTGCTCAACTAGTAGAATACAATGTACTAGATAAAATTAAAATCCAAGATGGCGGCCTCTACAAAATGGCGGATAACTTAGGTTTTATCAATCCCATCAACATGGGTATCAAATGAAAGGTCTCAACAAGTAGAATACAATTTATTATGCAAAATTGAAATCTAAGATGGTTATGCATGATGGACGCTCGATTAAGGCAAATTAAGAACTGTGAAAATGAGTTTTTTGGAGGAGTAAACGTATTACTTTTCGGTGATCTTTTACAACTGCCTCCTATAAAACGATCAGGAACACCTGTTTTCAAACAGTCAGAACATCTCCAACCAGCTACACATCTCTGGCGTTTATTCACGCTGTGTGAATTAACTGAAAATATGCGTCAGCAAGGTGACCAGACTTTTATTGATATTTTGAATGCTTTGAGAGTCGGTGAGCTAACAACCCAACATTTTAGTATTTTAATGGGAAGACTTCTTCAAGACACGAGTGATGAGTTTGCAATAGACAAAGCGTTAAGGGTATACCCCACAAATCAACAAGTTAACGACCACAACTCTGCTGTATTGAATTTGTACAGAAATAATGGTGCTCGCATTTACAAAATAAAAGCGCAGGATCAGCTAGTACACGCCACACGAAATGCAGACAATGTGGATATAGCTACTATAATACCAGCTGATATCAACAAAACTGGGGGGTTTACCAACGGAACTGGAAATATTTGTGGGGGCAAAAGTCATGCTACGGTCCAATATTGACGTTTCAAAAGGACTAGTAAATGGCGCTATAGGCTACATCAACGAAATCGTTTGGCCTCAATTTCGTCGAACACAGATGTATGCAACAGATGTACCTTCCATCCGAATTGATTTCGCAAGAGACGGAGTACATCTTATACACCCGAAAGCCATACAGTTTCCAGCTAAGTACAATTACGGGACGGCTGAAAGAAGAATGTTGCCTTTAATACTATCATGGGCTTCTACAATACATAAAATGCAGGGCAGCACTGTGGATCACGCAGTCGTATACTTAGGTGCGAAACTGTTTGAAGAAGGTCAAGCCTACGTGGCTCTTAGTAGAGTAAGATCTTTGCAGGGACTACGTATAGAGGAGTTGGACTGCAATAAACTAACGGGCAAGAAACCTTGCAATAATGAAGCACTAAATGAATTAAACAGAATGCGAAATAAAAACTAAAAACTAGAAAATAAAAATAGGTAAAAAAACTTTTTAAGTTAAACGGTTTTATGATAAACATACATTGCAATGTTTAAGATAAATGTACTAAAAACCAAAAAATAATAAAATAGATACAGTCGTGGGAATTATAAACATATGCATAGACTAGACTAAAATAAAACCGTGGGGCACGTCAATTGTCTACAAATTATCGACTTAATGTGCGATAGAAGAATCGTTTAATTCGTCGTTAGGCAGTTGGCCCGCAGACGATGAGGAAATTACTTACTATTTTCTTGCTCATGGAAATTCCAATAGTTATACACTCCATGTAAATAAAAGAGATGTTTCAACTAGTTTATCGTTGGACATTCACACTGCTGGCTGGCGAGAAATCGTTTCACTGCTCGTAGTTTGTCTTTAATCGACAAAACATATGATAAAAGTACTACTCGCTCAACACTATGAAACCCTAAAACTCGCTTATAATCGAGCTTGCTAGCTTGTTTCCACATTCTAGCCCTACTTATCACACGTCCATCGTTGTCGGTTGACGACCTAACGACGAATTAAACGATTCTTCTATCGCACATTAAGTCGATAATTTGTAGACAATTGACGTGCCCCACGGTTTTATTTTAGTCTAGTCTATGCATATGTTTATAATTCCCACGACTGTATCTATTTTATTATTTTTTGGTTTTTAGTACATTTATCTTAAACATTGCAATGTATGTTTATCATAAAACCGTTTAACTTAAAAAGTTTTTTTACCTATTTTTATCTTAGAGCAAGAATGTGTCAAGGGCACATGACAATCGACTTTACTAGTATATTACACAATCTAACAACAATTAATATTACTGGAAGTAGGTGTGATGTGCAAACATAGCATCTTCATCCATGTCTTAACTTATCAAAAATTAAAATATCACTATTTAGTATAGATGAAAGCGTCATGTAGTGTTTAATTGTATTAGAAGAAAGTGTTATGTGCCAAACATAGCTCATTCATCAGTTATTTACGTCATCGAAATTAAAAAATCGTATTTTGAAGTGAATAAAAGTGTCATGTTGTGTTTTATTGTAATAGAAGAAAGTGTTATGTGCTCATTCATCCGTAATTTAAGTTATCGAAATTTCATCGAAATCCTTAGCCCTTTTACGGTTATATCATAAATTATTTCTTTGTTTCTGGGAAAATGGTCAATCCTAGCAACACCACTTTGAAATCTAATCATTTCACGGGTTTTTACGTATATCATGTGCTTTTTCGATGTTTACTTACCTATTTTGTGTCAATTTTCACTGGTCTGATTGTAAGAAAGTAAGCATATTTTGAAAAAATTATAACTCCTATAAACATACTTGCAAGACAATGATTGTAGACAATTTAATGAAGAACATATTGGTTTTTGACAGTTTTATTGTAGCTTTAACTGTTCTTATGATCAAATCAAAAAACTGTAAGTGTACAAAACAGGATAGAGGGGGATTAAAATCACTTTACAGCTTCTAAACCATAAGTCCGATCTACATACTTCTAAGGACAATGTTGTACAGAATTTAATGAAGACTATATTGCTCATTGACAGTTTTGTTGTAGCTTTAACTGTTTTCATTCAAAATTCAAAAAACTCTAATTTGTCCCCCCTCTTATTCCTGTTTATTTACATACAAATCAATGAATGAAGGTGTTATGTACAGTTTTTTCATTAAAAAGGGCCCTTAAATATAATATTTTTTCAAAACACCTTATGTGCTGGAATAAACACATATTTATCTATAATTTGTGAAAGTTTTAGCCCCATAACTCTTAAACTGACAATTCTACAACAAAAAAACAGTTGAAAGCTTTAACGCTAATTATCTCGAGATTTTGTTTTTGTATCATAACAGATTCATCTATCCGACCAGACCGGTCAGATTCGTTAATTACCCGACATGTCGAACATCCAAGCCTACTTTGATTTCTGTTGAGCAATCAAATACGGACAATTATTACTTAAAACTCACGAAGTGAACTGTAATGTTTGACCAAATCAATCAAATATAAACTCGCCTATGGGGACGAGAGACGGGCGGAGGTTTAAAGCGTGTGTTTCGGAGCCGGGATAACGGTAACAATATAGAAGTCAGTGCGATGTAGGTCTCGGTTAGTATTCAGTGGGAACGTCCCGCGCCGGCGTGACGCCGCCGTCTTGTGACTCCCCTCCACGCCCGCGCCGTCACGCCCGCGCCGCGCGTACTACTGGCTCCACTCTGCTGATTGCTCCTACATACATACTTCTACCTACCTTTTACACTAGTCTACCTAGAATAAAACTAACACGTTGCTACACTCTGTCTCTTTATCTATCTACCTACTTACCTAATATAGGCTTGAATTTGACCTTATCTCACCTACTGGGAAGTGTAAGAAGATGTATGTGTGTTTATTTACTTGTCTAAATTGTCCCAGACATTACAGTACAGGCGTCCCTGAACAGCATGTGTTATAGTTGTTGGCGCTGCCTGCACGCTGTATAGGTATAACATCTAAATTAGTTATAAAGGTCAATATTATTTGAATTGTTGGAAAGTTATGAGATTAAAAAAATACATAGGTACATCCGAATTGAGAACCTCCTCCTTTTTTTGAAGTAGGTTAAAAACAAAAAAAAAGGTTAATATTTTTATCAATCAAGAACTTGTTCTTCCACTTGCAACAAAGTGCAAAATCTCGATTTGTTATAATTCCGAGTTATTCCACTAATCCCCATCGACTTTCCCCATCAATGGAGAATTGTGAACTTTTCAGATTAACTTTGACTATGATGTAAATGAACATAGTGTCAAAGATTATAACAGGTGGAAATTGATGCGATGGGATAGGAAGAGAAGTTTATGTAATAATTGTAATGAAATCGTATAAGTAGGTAGGTATTGAACCGCGTGGTGATGGTGACGCTCTGGTGCTGTTCATGGTATTACTTGATGAAGTTTACTACGACTGTTGTATTTTATACCGAAGGCAACAAATTACCTTACAGTTTTATATTTATTTATTTCAATACTTGCCCCATTTAAATAGTCAATCAAACAATTAATTTGTAATACAAAGTAAATGTAATATAAAACGTAACAACAAAGTGGTACTTGTCTATCGGGAAACGATTCAATTATATAGTGATTAGCGAAGTGATTGTTTACGGACGGAACCGTTCACCGTGCTAGCCGTGCACGACGTGCGCCACGTGCGTCACGTGCGCAGTCCACGTGGGCGAGGAGGGAAGGGAGTGAACGGTGAGGTTCATTTGAATAACAAATCCGTTGGATTAGTTTTAAAACGCGATAAACGGAAGATCGGAGTCGCGCAGGTAATTAATTTAATTCGACCGATTTCAGGGTGGGGTCACACTGTTAGCGGGTACAATATAAATAAAATATAATTGGAACTATTACCTTTTCACTCACACACACATAAGACTTAATAAGTAGATTTCTATTGATTTTTTTTGATGCTGTGAATTTCGCGACCATCTCATCACTACCAATAATCACTCTGCGTCATCCTCCAGCAAGTATTTTGACTTGTTTCTATTCACTTAATTCATGAAGGTATCCTATCAAGGCTTTTTCCATACAATTTACATTGTAAAATAATGCATCTCCAGAACAATCATTATTATTTCATAAAACCAAGCTTTACTCTAAACATACAGCTCTGTGATATGCTTTTTTATTTTTTTAGGTTTTTGAATGGAAAATAATGAATAAAGGAAAACGGAGTCAGAGGTAACAGCAATCGTTTTTTTTTATGAAAACAGAATTATTGGTCTAGGCCAGGGGTGTCAAACTCGATTTTCCATAGGGCCATTTCGAAAATTGTAGATGTGTTAGCGGGCCAGACATAAAATAATTAAACACGTACATTTTTTATTAAGTTTTTTGTTCAGGTAGTTACCTACTCACCTACATTTATTTAGCACTTTTTAAATGGGATACCTACGTCACTGCGAAAAACTTTTCATCGAATTTTGTTTCTTCGAATACTTTTCATCGATATCGCTATACTGCGACGCCTTATTAAATCGATGTATTGTTACTGCGATGTTACGTTACATCGAAAAACTATTCTGCGAAAGATTTTACTGCGAAAATACCATACTGCGAAGACTTGTTTGTATGTAACGTAACATCGCAGTAACAATACATCGATTTAATAAGGCGTCGCAGTATAGAGATATCGATGAAAAGTATTCGAAGAAACAAAATTCGATGAAAAGTTTTTCGCAGTGACGTAGGTATCCCATTAAATAGGTAGGTAGGTAACACTTAAGTTTTTCTAACTGTAGATAGGTAGGTACTGCAAAAATAATAAAAAAGGAGAAATCAATTTATCTGTAGGACCCAGAAACTTGACTTCTTTTGTTTTTTGTTTTTTCATAATATTATTGTTATCAGGTGTGATATTACTGGTATTTATTTTGAGAATAGACTGAAGATGTTTATCACGTCTTTACCGATATTTGTTCTTATTCATTTTTATAATAGAAAACATTTGGTCACTTAAATACGAACTACGAAAAAGGATAGCTAGCTTTTGAATACTCAAAGTCAAGGGTGTCTTGCAGATTGGTTACTGCAAGTGCGAAATGAAAATTAAAAAATACGCAAAAAAATTGTGATCTAGATTCCGACTGCGGGCCGCATCAATATGATTTGCGGGCCGCATGCGGCCCGCGGGCCGTATGTTTGACATAACTGGTCTAGACTCTAGAGGAAGGAAATAGGGAAATACCTTTGTATGGAGAAAGTAATACCGGCGTAACTTCTTGTAGCGTATACCTGTAGCCCCACCCTTCCCGTCATCGACCTCCTCTCCTCGACGCTCGGCGCTCGCTAACTCCCCAAACAACGCGATTAATCTCTCGCAACAACACTTTAACTCACTCCCATACATTTTTAACTACTCCAGTGATCATTAACAAATTACAAACAATTATACCTCAGTTCGTAGAGCAGGCAGCTAGAGCTACGTCATCACGCCATCGTCTCCATGGTGATGGAGTTCAGTTCCGATACAATATTTATTTATAATTTATCGTTAATTACGTTTTGAAGAGCAATAATACAGCAATAATAGCACTCGTTCAATGATGTTTGTATAAGTCTCTCGCAGACTGTTGGACTTTTGGTTGGTCCATAGTTGACGTTTATAGAACAATCGGCCGATATAAAACAACTTGTAGATATACATCAGATTTTTTTATAAAAATCCTAAGTGTCCGGTGACTCTACCTTTCTTGAAGTTATCAATCGAGTGGCATTGTTGACAAAAAAACAACTTGCTAGATCCACGCGTTCCTGAGAAAATCGGTGGTGACACACAGATAAGGGTTCCTTTTTATTTACCTTTTGAGGTACGAAACCCTAATAAATTCGATAGCATCTTTATATGTTTAATTTCAGAACCTACGAAATTAATAACAAGTGAACAGATTTGTACGTATTGATAAACATAATTAAAAATCAGTTTAGAATTGAATTAAAATTTTCTAGCCATTTTATTAATACTTTAAATGACTTTAAGGGGGTGAATGAGATTTAAAATTTATTTATTTTTAACCCCCGACGCAAAAACGACGGGGTGTTATAAGTTTTAAGTTTGACGTGTCTGTGTGTGTGTGTGTGTGTGTGTGTGTGTCTGTCTGTGGCATCGTAGCTCCCAAACGGATGAACTGATTTTGATTTAGTTTTTTTTGTGTGAAAGGTAAGTTAGTCGGGAGTGTTCTTAGCTATGTTTGATCAAAATCGGTCCAGCCGTCTGAAAGTCATAGGGGATAAAAGTCAGGATCAAAAACCGAATATAAGTAGATATACTCGAGTGGGGTATCAAATGAAAGGGCATGACTCATACATTTTTTTTGTGTGAAAGGTAAGTTAGTCGGGAGTGTTCTTAGCTATGTTTGATCAAAATCGGTCCAGCCATCTGAAAGTTATGGGGGATAATACTCAGGATTAACAACCGAACGAAGCAGATATGCCCGAGTATCAAGTTAATTTGAGTTTTTTGGCTTCGTTTGGATCTTTTTTACTTTTCTTTCCATTTTTTTATTACATTACTAGCTGTGCTCCGTGGTTTCAACCGCGTAACTCCCGATCCCGTTGGGATATCGGGATAAATTAAAATGTAAGCTATCCTATCTTTCAAGTTGGATCAAACTGCACACGGTGTGCGATTGAAATCGGTTAAGTAGTTTAGGTGTCCATCGCGCACAAACAACGAGACACGTAATTTATATATATTAGAGAAGATGTATAGATAACCTAGATCTAGACGTCTTCTTCTGTGTATAGCTAGGTAGTTCTAATATTTAATAGCTATGAAATACCTACTTGTAAAAGTTGAATATCTACAGGAAAAAATTGAAAAAGAATACTAGAAAAAAGAATATTAGAAAAACTGTTTAGGGTTAAAAAATAATCTTTAACTATAAATTAATAATAGTTTTTTTTTACACCAAATTATCTGAATCACAAATCGCAAGAAAATAAAGAAATGAAATAATAAAATAAAAAGTCCCTCCCTACAAAAAAGATGAAATAAAAAATTAAATTAAAAATTTAAAAAACCCCCGACACAAAAAAATTAAAAATAATATGAACGTAAAAAGCCCAAAACAAGCAGTAAAAAAACTATGAAAAGAAAAAGCCACAAAAAGAACAAAAAAAATAAATAAAAATTTAAAAAACCGACTTCAAAAAACCCTGAAAAGAAAAACTAACAAAACCTGAAAAAAAAACCAAAAAGTGAAAAATAATCCATTTCGGGTCACTAAGACAGCAGATAACTTAAACATAAGTACTTACTTGGAAGTCTGACTGGGTTAGATTGAATGTTGAGAGGTATAAAGAAAACATGGTGTCACCCAGTCCGACTTCCAAGTAAGTACTTATGTTTAAGTTATCTGCTGTCTTAGTGACCCGAAATGGATTATTTTTCACTTTTTGGTTTTTTTTTCAGGTTTTGTTAGTTTTTCTTTTCAGGGTTTTTTGAAGTCGGTTTTTTAAATTTTTATTTATTTTTTATTTAACCATTTTTAGTGCCACTGTCACTGAAAATTCTACTCCATGAGGCGAAAGCGACTGTTTCTTCAAATTGCAACCTGTACCTAATCGTAACTCATTGAAGAGTTTGGTGATAAGAAGGTGTTTTCGGATGCCCCATTCATCCTTTTTGTGTATGGGCCACTTCTATTAGTGGAAATGGAAACCTGAGCAATTTGTTGAATCTCGCTGTGCAGATCTGTTCATCACTCCGAAGATCCTCATCAGATCTTCATTTAGGATAGGGTTTTCTATCGAAATTCATTCAAACCCAGTCCGGCGAGGCAAAAGCGAATATTTTATTCAAATTGTAACCTGTAATTGTAACCGATTGAAGAGTTTTCTGATGAGAAGGTGGTTTCAGATATTCCATTTATCGGTAACTATTAGTTTATGGGCCAATTCTACTGGTGGAAATCGAAAAATGAGCAATTTGCTGCACTCTCGAGGTGCAATTATGTTCATCACTTCGAAGATCCTCATCAGAACTTCATTTAAGATAGGGTTCTCTATCAACATTAATTCAAACCCAGTCCCGCGACTAAATTCGACTAAATTCTTCAAATTATAACCTGTAATCGTAACCGATTGAAGAGTTTTCTGATGAGAAGGTGGTTTCAGATATTCCATTTATCGGTAACTATTCGGTTATGGGCCAATTCTACTGATGGAAGTCGAAAAATGAGCAATTTGCTGCACTCTCGAGGTGCATTTCTGTTCATCACTTCGAAGATCCTCATCAGAACTTCATTTAAGATAGGGTTCTCTATTAACATTCATTCAAACCCAGTCCGGCGACTAAATTCGACTAAAATCTTCAAATTGTAACCTGTAATCGTAACTGATTGAAGAGTTTTCTGATGAGAAGGTGGTTTCAGATATTCCATTTATCGGTAACTATTCGTTTATGGGCCAAATCTACTGGTGGAAATCGAAAACTGAGCAATTTGCTGCACTCTCGAGGTGCAATTCTGTTCATCACTCCGAAGATTTTCATCAGATCCTCACCAAATTTTTATGGGACCACCCCTGACGTATCACTTTTCGAACACAAAAAGAATCATCTCAATCGGTTGAGCCGTCTTCGAATGATCGCGTAACATACACACAAAAAAAAAAAAAAAAAAAACATACAGACGAATTGAGAACCTCCTCCTTTTTTGAAGTCGGTTAAAAAAGGTATAAACGTGAAACCCTATAAAAAGAAAAAAATTACCTCGAAATTATGATTGTACTGCGTAAGTAGGTAGGTACATGTGAATTTTTTGATTAAATATTGTCGCGTCGGGGGACCGCTCTTTACCTATAGAAACACCTTCCTAAGTAAAATGATATTAAAATTTCAACGAAAATGTTAAAGTATTAAGAGTTACAAGTGAAACTACTTAAAAACTAAATACTTACATAGCTTAACTATCCAAATAAATGCTAAAACAAAAATGTTTACATTATATTAAATTGACTCGAAAAAGAGCGGTCCCCCGATGCGACAATATTTAATCAAAAAATTCACATGTACCTACCTACTTACGCAGTACAATCATAATTTCGAGGTAATTTTTTTCTTTTTATAGGGTTTCACGTTTATACCTTTTTTGTTCTTTTTGTGGCTTTTTCTTTTCATAGTTTTTTTACTGCTTGTTTTGGGCTTTTTACGTTCATATTATTTTTAATTTTTTTGTGTCGGGGGTTTTTTAAATTTTTAATTTTTAATACCGTTGGCCCCACTAATAATATCAGTGAGACCACCTAGATTAAAGAAGAGTTTAAATCCCATTGACCCCACCAGTAGAGGCAAAACAGAGGGGCCAACGGTAAGTATCCGGAGCTACTCGTGTCGGTTTTATACACAGCTTTTCTTATCTTAAGTGCTCCCATATAAGTAAGTAGATAGGTAGGTATTTACCTATCGGTAACAAGTATTAGTTAGATATTATAATATAACGTGACGTGACGTGACGAAGGTGTGGCGGTCGTGACGCGGTACTGTGACGGAGTTCCCTTGAGTGGCGTCTCTAATCGATGCGAGAATTGTTACACGTATTCATTATTATGTTCTGTTTGACTTACATTTGGGGAATATTTGTTGAGGGAGGTAGGTCTCGTGGACACACACCGGTAGGGCGAGTGGGAACTATAGACCTTAAATCCGCCGATTGTAGTACAAGTTTAAGTGACAGACGACAGATGATGAAATGTCAGTAAAATTACTAAACTCAAACTGTGATCATAATGGGATGGGGATAAACATAGTTATATTAGGTATTTGTTTAAAGTAGGTTTAAAGAGATTGTCAAAACCTTATGATTTTAGTCATGTATTTTATTTCATGATGTCATTAGTAACCGTCACGGGACGGTAGAGACGGGAGACGGCGGGACACGTGGGACGCTTGCAGCGGGTCCATGTGGGTCCGGACGCTCGCGCCGTGACACGTGACGTGGGTCGCGCGGGTCACGCGGGTCGCGTCACGACGTGCGGACGTGACGAGTTATCTCACTTGGATTCCACTTTGTTACAGGGTCACCTTGTTAAAGTTGCGTACTGTATCACTTGGCGGGAACTAAATAAAAGTTAGATGTTTGCAACAAATACCGAACGATCGAAATATTTTCCTCGCGGACTATTTGTAAAGAACATCATCAATAGTCTAATTTTGGTTTGAAACTACCCTCAGTTGAAATATTAGTGGATAATATATATAGGGAGGGTAGGCGGCAGCCATTCCGTCTACAACGGTCTGATATTTGTCCTTTTATTAAAAATAGTTTAAGTGGTTTTTGCGGAGTTCAAGTACTGCGAGAGTGTTGTGCCGGACGCAATAACCTGGCTCTGGCTGGGTTACCTGTTGCGACGGCCGCTGGCGGCGCGTCAGGAGCAGGGGTGATGTCCACCTAGGCGCGGCTCAGATCCGCCGCTGCCGGTGCCGGGGTAGAGCGCACTCCACCGGCACAATTTGGCCACCCCAAGTGCGACCAACATTTTACAACAACAGTAGCAGCGACACAGGCTCCATTAGGAGTGTGGAGCGTTCGTCGGGTCGCGGCAAGTTGTGCCGTATGCAGCGTTTTCGACGTGGAAAAGGAAGGCATCTCGGGCTAATATTTTCTGCTGGTTGTTGGACCCGACTCGACTAGGAAGTCTCGTCGTGCGCTGGAGTGGAAAAGTCCTGCACGTCGGAAAGGTGGACCAGTGGATTCTTGGTTGGCGTTTTAACGTTAATAGTGTTTTCTTTTTTCCTTGCAAAGAACAATTTGGTTGATGTAAACAAACAACCACCCTCGGCCACATCGAAAAACTTCCGTTTGACGTTTGACAGTGAGTAGTGACACTGACAGTAGGGTTAACAATAGTTTTTTTTTTTTTTTTGTAGGGTTTGATGTTGTTTTGTAATTTGTTTATTTTTTATAATTTTATATTTTATTATTGTATGACATTATTTGATTTGTATGATTATTAAGGTGAAATGAATTTAAGTATGACTTTAACATAGGTATGAACTGAACTTTATTGTATTGATTGAAGGTGCTTTTGTAATTTTAGATTATAGTTATTAGTAGCTTTATTTTATAGTTATAGTATTAGTATTGTTGCATTTTGGACGAACATGTCTCAACCAGTGCAGACTTCGGCTACTGCAGGCGATGTCCCTGTTCCGTGCTCTCAGGGGGATTCATTTAAGTGTCCCCTCTGTCCTTTGCCGCGATACTTTAAAACCAATACTGGCTTAAAGATCCATTTAAGCAAGATTCACAACGTGAGGTCTAGTCCGCGTAGGAATATTCAACCACAGGCTCAGGTACCTCCGCTTGCCCAGCCGGTTGAGGAGCCCCGGGATCCATTGTGGGTTCTGCTGTGTACCCAAAAACTGGGGGTGCCTGTGGTGAGGCGAATCCCGCGGGGTGCTCGTGCCAGTGTCGCTTCGGCTCTTAAGGCGACTATCGATCGTGTTGTTTCCTTGAATTGCGAGCAGAGTTGGAGGGATTTGTTCACTTTTGCGTATCGAGTACTGCACGTCAATAGGGATGACAGGTCTAAACTATCTTTGACCCAAAAAATTAAAAATAATTGTAGGGAATTATCGTCTTCGCAAAATTCTTGCGCCGATCCGTCATCTGATCGCTTTAAGCCTTTTAATGTTTTTAAGAAAGTGGAATCAAAGGTTAGTGAGGGCGATGTGAGGGGGGCCAGTCAACTTTTATTTTCTCATGATGCTATGGCTCCGGATGATGATAGTACACTTCAGGCACTGCGGGATAAGCATCCGCCTCTGTCTTCTACTAACCATTTTCCGGATGCACCTTCTCCAGGGGATGTGGGGCCCATTATCACCCAGGATTTGGTTTTATCCGCCATCATGTCTTTTAAGCTGGGTTCTAGTGGTGGCTTGGATGGCTTGACCCCGCAGCACGTCAGGGATTTAGTGTGCTTGTCGGCTGGAGATGTGAGCAGGGATCTATTGTTGAGCTTGGTCGCTCTTGTTGATCTCATGCTGAGTGGCAAGGTGTTTGAGGGTGTTCTGGAGGTGCTGTATGGAGCAAATTTATGTGCGCTCAAGAAAAAGGATGGAGGCATCAGGCCGATTGCGGTAGGCATGACCTTTAGGCGTCTTTCCTCTAAAGTAGCTTGCAGATTGGTCACGCCGAGTTTGAGTGCCAGGTTCCAGCCTCTTCAAGTCGGCTTTGGGTCCAGGAGTGGTTGTGAGGCAGCGGTTCATGCAGCCCGTACCTTTTTGGGAGTCCCTGGCAATAAGGTGTTGTTAAAGGTGGACGTTCGAAATGCTTTCAACACTTTGGATCGGGGAGCGATGCTGAGGGAGGTTAAGGAGCATATCCCGCTAGTGTTTCCCTATCTTTGGCAATGTTATGGCCGGGCTTCGGGGCTGACTTATAGAAGGCATGCCTTGCTGTCTGCGGTGGGCTGTCAGCAGGGGGATCCCTTGGGTCCGGCCATTTTCAGCCTGGGAATTCATTCCGCCATATCTGCCTTGAGGTCAGACTTTAACTTGTGGTATTTGGATGATGGGTCCATCGGTGGCGAGCCGGATATCGTTCTTGAGGATTTAAAGACCTTGATAAACAGTTTCTCTTCACTCGGCCTGGAACTAAATTTTTCGAAATGTGAACTTTATATTCATTCCTCCATTTCGGAACTCGATAGCCGCGAGATTGCTTCTCGTTTTACAGCCGTTGCTCCCGATATTCGTTTGGCTACGGACGAGTCTCTGCGGCTGTTGGGAGCTCCCCTTCTCGAAGGGGCTATTCCGAATTTTATGTCTGAGCAGATACAGAACTTCAGGAGTTGTTCGGAACGCCTGCAGAAGATTGGTGCCCACTATGCTCTGACTATTGTCAGATTTTGTTTGTTTGTCCCAAGATTCACTTATGTTCTGAGATGCACCCACCTTTGGAAATTTCGAGATTTGCTGCGTGAAGTGGATGATTGCATTTGTGGGATTCTGTCGTCGGTTCTGAACATTCCTTTGAAGGATGGGGCATGGGCTCAGGCATCCCTTCCAGTTCGTTTCGGGGGTATTGGTGTGCGGTTGGTATCATCGGTGGCGTTGCCAGCATTTTTGGCATCTGCTCACGGCTGTGCTGACCTCTTCAGTAGGATTGTGGGTCCGTCGTTGGGCTCAGCTGAGGTTGCTTGTTTGTCAGAGGCCAAATGTGAGTGGGCGACGGTGTGCCCGGCGACGCCTACTGTTTTATCATCTCAGAGGCTTTGGGACGAGCTTTTGTGTGAGAAGCTGCAGCGAGACCTTATAGATTCAAGCGCTGACTTTTCTGAGCGAGCTCGCCTTCTGGCATCGTTTCAACGTGAGTCGGGCCTGTGGTTGAATGCTGTCCCGTCGCCGCACATTGGGACTTTTATGGATGACGTTTCCCTATCTTTGGCTATTGGTCTGCGGCTGGGCGTTGTGACGGTGCAGCCGCATGTGTGCCATTGCGGGAGTCCGGTGGATGGGTTGGGGCACCACGGTCTCTCTTGTCGGCGGAGTGCTGGGCGCATCCCTCGCCATGCCGCTTTGAATGACGTGATCCGTCGCGCCCTTGCCTCGGCGAACATTCCGGCAGTGTTAGAGCCAAACGGTATTGTTCGCTCTGATGGCAAGAGGCCCGACGGCTTAACGCTCATTCCTTGGAGGCAGGGGATGTCGTTGGTGTGGGATGCCACCTGTGTGGACACTCTGGCGGCTTCCCATATTCCGGCAACGTCAGGTCGAGCTGGTGCGGCGGCTGCGAACGCGGAGTCCCTTAAGTCTCGCAAATATTCGGAGCTGGCGGACCGTTTCATGTTCGTCCCGATAGGGGTGGAGACTTTGGGATCTTGGGGTCCCGAAGCCTCTGTTTTTTTTAGGGACCTCGGCGCGCGTCTTGTCGAGGTGTCTGGTGATCGGAGGGCTGGTGGCTTTTTCGCTCAAAGGGTCAGTCTGGCCATCCAGAGGGGAAATGTTGCCAGCCTTCTCGGAACGATGCCTCGGGGAGACGCGCTTGAGGATGTTTTTTATTTGTAGTTTTATATATTTTTAGAAATTGTTAAACATTATAATATTGTATCTCCATATTGTACCATTTTTTAAATAAATAAATAAATTTTTTTTTTTTTTTTTTTTTATATATTTTAATGTATAATAATATAGATATTTAATTCGTTACCTAAGGATGCGTTAACAATCCCAAATTAGTAAAATCAACGAAGTTAAATGCATCACTAGAATTTCACCTGTACTTACTTATAATACTGGACCGATTAAAATCTTGTTCATTAGATTAGTTGTATTTTCCATGAAATTTGTGGTGTAATTTACATGAAATTCAAAAACTAGCCGAGTAATAAACATTCAACGAAAGCGCTGCGCGGCTACCAATTCATCTCGATATTCCCACAGAGTAAAGCCACGAGCAGCAGCTAGTAACGTTATATAACATAACGTTGTTATGTTAACATGTTCGGTGCGGGACGTTCCGCTGACGACGGTCGACACGGGCTGACGGGACGCGGGCGGGCGGGCTATTGTGTGACGTCACAGGTAGACACAATCGAGTTTCGTTTGACGTGAGAGGGGGTATTGTACTAATATTTACAATCATATTGAATTAACGGATAGAAGACTCAATTTACATGACTTAATATGTTACATTCTCCGTAACATCTGTATAGAAAGGTGTATTCCCATTGTCCCTAGTGTATTAGTCCCGGTGATGGGACTAATGGGAATTTGTAACACTCAGTGACTTAAAAAGACTAAAGCTCAGGGAGAACATGGGCCACTTGAGCAGTCCGGAGTAACTTCTCATTACTTCACATAATCCAAATTTAGTAAATGCTAGGTTAACTAAAGTATGCTTACAAACTGCAATACACAAACAAACTGCACTATACGTACAATATTAGTAATATTAATAATCTAATTATCATCGCGGGTCTTAATCGCGTCTTTTTATTTCACTTACCTCGACGTTTCGACTATGTTACAATAGTCATGGTCGCAATTAAGACCCGGGAAAATAATAACTATGAATACAAATCGTGTGAGTTTAAAAAGTTTTTTAAGATATAATCTCTTGTAGAAAGTCATTACCCTCCTTATCTCGGTGATCGGGTAAGCGGTGAGCGGTGAAGGCGTAACTTCAAGTTAATCCGAGTTATAATTATTTATTAGTAAAGTTTCGTAAAGAAACATGAACGTTTCCTCCCCTCCCCCACTCCTCCCCCCGGCCTCCCCTCGAGAGTTGAACGATGTTCATTTTCAATGTTACATCTTATCTATAACTGAGATACGTTACGGTTTAGTCGGAGGTATGAACTATGACTTTCAATTTGAAGGACGTGGACTCAGAGTGCACTGGAAAGAGCAGGAGTCCGATTGTTTTTTGGTTTTATTTTAATTGATTGAGTTTAAGGTCCCGGTACAAAAAGTTGATGGATAGTGAAACATTAGAACGTTACAAAAGAGAATTTAGTTAATCTAACCTCTTTGTTAGAAGGTAGAGCGGAGTTCCTTGCCTTTGTCATCTAACAGGTTGAATTAATTTGTGTCGACTTGACGTAAGACATTTCACGAAGTCCACTGTGGTTAAGTCCACGTCTCTGATACAGGTTCCTAGATTGTTGTCTTTATACGGTCGGTGAACTACTGACGAACTGCCGACTGGATAGTTTGTAGGTACTCTGCATTAGCCGTCGAGTTTAGTCACTACATAATTATTAAGTTGTTAATTTAACACGTTCACTGCACAACTACTAATATATATTAAACAATTACTAATTAAGGTAAATACCAATGACTACTGGTGGCCAGTTGAAACGAGTGAACACGGGCGTTAACTCGTTTATAGAGGAATAAAGGCGGTGAGAGCGTTATGTTAATATAACGGCGTTAATTAACGAGTCGCATTAACGGCCGTTACCGTGACGTGGTGAAGTATTTACTGAATGTTATTTATTTTGATGATGTTTTATTGTTTGAGGATATCCTTGAATGTTATTTATTTATGAACGTTCATTACAATAATGATTTGTCTTGATGTTGCCAATGTATTTACTTGCTTTGTGTTTTATGCATAAAGTTATCGGCTGTTATGTTTGTTTCGGCATCACACAAAAACTACACTAGTTAGTAGAATTTTTACGGAAACTATAAAAAATAATTATATTATTATAATTTGTATTTATTAAGAGTGGTGAAATGGAAAGTTACCTTAACGAAATTAAAATAAATTATTTTTATAAACATAATATGTCTAAGTGCAAGAGCCTAAGTGTGTATGCAAATTTCATAGAACTAATGTTAGAATCAGTAAAAGTATGAAACTAGACGATTTTCAAAATCCCATTCACCCCATTATTAGAGTTAAAACAATGGAACCACTGGAAAATACCTCTAAACAGTTGGTGACCATCGAAGCTAATTGTTACATACTTAAGTATTTATATTTCTCCTCCTGAAATGACTTTCCGAATTATTTCAGAATATCTCCTAATTTCACAATACCAGGCTAATTCTTGAATTTCGTTAATAATTATCTAAAATAAACCTGTCGCCTTTGTCATCTCTTTATTTAGACAATTCATAATTCATCATAATATTGTAACAGCAGGTATAATTCGGTGAAATTATTTTATCAAAGTAAATTTATGCTTTTTCTTCGCAATTGTGATAACGAGACTTGAGTCGTTTGTTTTAAGGTCGTTTATTGCTATGTTAATATTGGGGTAAAATATAATTATCTGGTACATGCTAGTCGAAGGGTTAATTCGTTTCCCGCTCGCTTCATTCCCAGAATCTTGAACACTCGTTGAGATGATTTATTTGCGTATGGAATTTCTAGAGTTTGGATTTTATGATAATCTTAGAATATAACTAGCTGTGATTCGCGGGTTTAAAAGAGTTAAAGTACTTACCTACTTAGTTAAATAAATTTTTATTTATCATTTCAATAAGCAATCAATCGGCCGATAAAAAAGTCTGCAATCTACGTTTTTTATACAAAACCCATCAATACAAAAGCTAATAATGTAAAAACAGGTAAAAAGTAAGGATATCTGTTGAAAGTTATTTCTATATCGTTTCTCAGGTTTTTAAAGATTCCATGTAAGTATGTAATTTTAATATTAATATAACACAATTTTATTATTCTCATTGGGAATGGGAATGGGCTAATGGGAATCCATCCCATTGGCCCCATTAAGTTGATTCTACTGATGGGGTGAAATGGAACCTATTACTTTATTTAGATGGATTAGCTTGTCTAACTTACAACTGTGAATGTGTTTGTGAACACGACGTGCGGACACGACGTGCGGACACGACGTGCGGACACGACGTGCGGACACGACGTGCGGAGACACGGGGTGTTCAGAGTTAACATAGAGAGGGAACATAGATCCAGGGGTTTTTATATAATTATGATCTGGTGTGAGAGTACGAGAGTACGAGTGTACGAGTGTATGACAAGTTGACATCTGGTGTGAGAGTACGAGTGTATGACAAGTTGACAACACTTAGTTTGACTGATCAAGAAACTGATAGTTTTCAATCTAAGTTTCTACTTAGATTGAAAACTATCAGTTTCTTGATCAAACTATGTTAAAAATAAATAAATAACCGACTACAAAGAATGGAGAAGGTTTTCAACTCGACTGCATAATATAATTACATTTTCATGTATTGTCATAACTTTTTATTATTCAACTGATTTAGATTAGGTATTCTTTTTTTTCGTTCGAAAGGAACCTTGTTGAATACTGTTTTTATTTTAGTCAAATTGTTCGTCTCAATAGCTCCATCTTGCTTCAAGGAAGTTCATCTGTATGGTAAACGTTCCACTTTCACCATCAAATAAAAAAATCGTGTAATTTCTCTACGACACCGACGTGACTTTGGCGGAATGTGAACACACAAAAGCCATTAGTTAAAAAAATAGCGCGTCAACTCCGACTCAGGGGTAGACTGGAGACTTTACTGTTTAAGTACGAACTCGTCCTAAATCAAATTAACAAAATTCTAACAGATTTAATCAAAACAGTTTACTAAATCCTAAATCCTTTTTCGTTTTTAGTTAAAGCTATATTTTACTATCCATTCAATAATACTGGGTATTTAAACGAAATCAATTCTAAAGGAACAAATACTAAAAATACTTATAGGATTCAGTAAATACCAAGTAACTTACCAAGTCAGTGCACACATGAGATGCTGCATACATACATATGTCGTAATATATCACTCGCGACACATATTGCAGCGCGCGGCGTCACCTCGCCTCGCCTCCTCGCTGCCTCCTCGCCGCACTTATTGGACAACTTGATGTTCAATCTTTAAAGATCTCTGCCATTTGTCATTAAATGCTAATTCTATGCTTTAAAAAAAGATTCAAAGGTATTAAAATTTTATAGTTTGTATCAGATTTTATGAAGATGGCAAAATCATTTTTATTTAGGAAATTCACCTGGAATTCACAAAACTGCATAATGAGCTGCAATTTAGATCAATAAAAACTTCTAACACTACAATAATAGCATTAAAATAACAATGCTCATTGTAAATAATATAATCCATGAACAATGGATATTGCAAGTAGAGATACAGCAACAACGGAAACTTTAACACAAGTAAGTATCAATGGTAGAAGTAGATAGATACGTACAAACTTGAAGCGAAGTGCAGAAGCTTACGCAAAACTTGGGGAAGGTTGAACGATCAGTACATTATCAAGTTGAAGAGATAACTGTTATCTGCTATAACTGCTATAACGTTATATAAATAGCAATAACAGATAACGGTGTTAGATAACGTTGGTTGCTCCTCTCTCGTCGACACGTCTCGCTCGTCCCGCTCGAGGGGGGGCGGTGTGGATCGACGACGAGATGGTTTCATTATTTGTTACGCAGCTTCGTTCACGATATTCAAATGGAGGCCGATAAGCTTTGTTTTTAAAATTTTGGATATTGTTTGAAATGGCGGTTTGCTGTGAGAATATAAAGTAGTGGTTACGGAGGGGTGTTCAATTTATGGTGTATTCCCATTAGTCCCACTATTGTTGACCCCAATGGTTACTCTTGGACGTTTTTACTGGGGTGAACAGGTAACGTTTTGTAATTAAATTATAAACCACAATGGAAAGATACCTATTTAATTATTATGGTCAAATCAAATATTTATTTTAAATTCTGTTTACCCCAACAAGTTGGTTAACAGGAGTTTATCAACAGTTTGATGCCACTGTGAACGCAGTTTCAATTAATGAAGAGATGAAGATTACATAATAAAGTTAATAAAAAAGCTAAAAACGTTGAATTCGATTTTTTTTTCTAAAAATGGTTTTTATAACCTACATCACACAAAACATAATATAACATCGTGTCCTTTCCATATAATATTAGTAAATAAAACATCCTTGTGTCGTGTAATATTGTTTTCCAAATACCACGTAGGATGTAAGAGGCGGGAATCTGACGTCATGTCCTCAAAGGATGAATACTTGAGGGAAAAAAGGTATTCAATTGCGAAACCCTTCCGGGTCGCCGCGTCCGGTCGACGGTCGTCTCTCACGATGCAGCGCGCATATTTTGTTTGTGGACGTTATTATGGCTGTTTTATTTTATAGCTGCGCCTCGCGGATTCACTCGCACGCTGTAGAATAATAAGACAAAAAGTAGACAAGTAGATATATGTACTTACATGCAAAACACCGCAATAGGTTTTTGCGTGAAGAGGTAATGAAAATACATACAAATTATCACATTTGTAAGATTACCCAACCCATGCTTTTTTCACAGCGTCTAAAGTGCTTGTTGGATTTTAAATTAATATAAATGTAAAAAACTGTTTGTAACGAATTCCATCTCTATAAAACTCTTTATGAAAACAAAAAAAACATATAAAAAAACATAAAAACATATTTGATGCTTGGGAGGAGTCACATGATGCGTATGGCATATTCTGTGACTTATCCAAGGCATTTGATTGCGTTCAACATAATACATTGATCATGAAACTACACCACTACGGTATTAGGGACGGCGCCCTGGATCTTATCTCTTCTTATTTGAGCGGTAGGGTCCAGAGTGTTGATGTTAACGGGAAACGATCCCTCGGATCTGCGATAGCAATGGGGGTTCCTCAAGGATCCATATTAGGACCTTTCCTGTTTTTAGTTTATATAAATGACTTACCTTACCTTGTAAGGGACAACCATGGGATAGTGTTGTTCGCAGATGACACCTCCTTGGTGTTCAAGGTTAAAAGGCGTCAGTCCAACGTTGACGATGTGAACAATGCCCTCTCTAGAATAGTTGATTGGTTCAATTCCAATAATTTATTACTGAATGGATCCAAAACTAAATTAATTCGGTTTACACTTCCAAATGTAAAACAAGTAAAAACTGTTGTAAAGATTAATGATGAGGAAGTTGAATTAGTCAGTAAGGCTGTCTTTCTAGGTATAACTTTAGATCCTAAGCTTCAGTGGGGCCCGCATGTGGAAGCATTGTCCAATAGACTTAGTTCTGCCGCTTACGCCGTTAAGAAAATTCGCGAATACACGGAAATTGAGACTGCTCGCCTAGTCTATTTCGGCTACTTCCACAGTGTCATGTCGTACGGCATCCTACTGTGGGGGTGTGCTGCAGATATTGATGCTATTTTCATATTGCAAAAGAGAGCTGTCCGAGCTAAAATTTAAAGAGTTAAACATATTAACGCTCTATTCCCAATATATCTACGAAAACTTGCTCTACGTTCACAAAAATCCTGATATTTTCCGTAAAAACAGCGATATTCATAATTTCAACTTAAGAAATAAGGATGAACTGACCGTGCCCGGTAGTAGGCTCCGGAAAATAAACAGGTCGTTTAATAGTACATGTGTGCTCTATTATAATAAATTACCTAAAGAGGTATATGACATGTCCATTAACAAGTTCAAAACTTTTATAAAGCATAGATTGTGCAGTAAGGCGTACTATGATACTTCGTCTTACCTTAATGATAAGAACCCATGGACGTGACTTTAGTTGCTCCATTTCAAATAATACTTTTAAATATTTGTAATATTGACCATTGTGAGCGTGATCACATGAAAAAAAAAAAACCCCATGAGTTTCTTGTGCCTTCTTCTCATTGGTGGGCGCGTTCCGAAGGCACACATCCTAACCTAGTTTTTTTTTAAGACGTTTTCAAGTGGTCTATTATACTTTTAAGGTATTATACATCCAAAGAAATAAAAAATTTTGATTTGATTTGAACTTGAAGGAAGATGCCGCGAAAATTCCCATTTTCCCCAATTTGGGGGATATTGGGAATACCCCATTTAATTCAGATATTATTACACTAAAATAGGGTTCCCACTTTAAACAAATAAGCACGACTAGTCGCACAACTAGTCGTACGACTCTAATGACGCGTCGCAATGTAGGTTCGTCACCTGTGTTTACATTGTGTATTACGTTTCAATTCACGGTAATATGATTGTCGTCTACTCGTCTGGTAAAGTAATTGTATTCGACGCCGCGCGACGCGACGTTCCGTTTCACAGAAATTGTAATTATAAATAATTCGATTGTGACTGCGAGGGATCCGATGATACTTACAATACGCTAGATCGTTTTACTATATACATAATATACTTTGTGTGTTTATATAATATCTAAATAAATTCGTGTATGTAATGGCGGAGCACATCAACTGTTTTCAATGAAAAAAAAACAAAACGAGACAACGTTGTGTAACCGGGTATTCCTACTTGTCCCATTCTTTAACCATATTGATGGGGTGAATAGGAATTTATTGTAAATCATTGTATTAAAATTTAGTTTCCATTCGACCCCAATGAAGTTGTTAATGCCACCAATTCGGACAAATTTCACTGCTCACACTGCAATATTTTGATATTGATGATTGATAGAGGTAGTTGAATTGTTTAAAAAATATATTAATATGAATATTGTTATTTAATAGGTATATTCTAGGAAGGCGTGTTACATCTTAGACTGCATCGTCCCCTACCATCAGGCAGGTGTAGGTAATAGTGATCAAACGCTGACCTAACGTGATTAAAACATTATTAATTTTATTTATTTATTAATTTATTTTGAATAATTATTTATAAAATAGCCTCGATAATTTAAAGTTATATTTGCCGTGGTCCCGAGAGTAGGTAATTATAAAACTACCCTCGGTTCAGTAAGAAGTGTTCTGTACGACGACACACAACCCCGACAACATCCTATGATATATTAGAGGTTCAATCACGAGTTGCTTCCACCATATATTTATTACTGAATTCCGCACAGATGAGAGTTTAAAACCACTTCCCCGGTTCCCGGATGATAAAAATAAATCGTGTGACTTTAAAGAGTATAAATGTGTATAATATTTAATGTAACAAATACAAACTGTAACACAATAGTAAGTTAGTTTATATAATTGTATTCGTTACCGGTATAAGCCACGTTGATTGATAACCGCTGACATTTGCGGACGATATCTTCTGCCCCTAATTGCCAAGTTTATTCTCAACTTCCTGCCGCCGGCGTCGGTCGCCTCGTCTGGTGACTATCCTTCCATCCCCCCGTCCCCCCCCGTACCCCCGAGTAGAGGGGGACGAAGCAACTAACTTGGATATTGTTTTCTGGGTTATAGTTTTTATGTATGTAGTAAAAAAGGTTTGATTACAGCTTGGTAGTATAGTCTTATGTTAGCTGTAGCTTAGTTTGATGAACTATAATATATTTTATTTATTACTCGCCCGCGGTTTCAGACGCGTAGTTCGGAATCGGAATAAAAAGTAGCTTGTGTGTCATTCTAGGCTTCCAGATTCCATGTCTATATACCTATCAATTTTCACTAGAATCGGTTTAATACTTTGCTGGAGGAGGTTACAAACATGGACCTAACATTACAAACTCTATCAAGTCTTATTTTTACTTGTAGGATATTATTCATTATGAAATTGAGTTGAATCGTTAGGACAACAGATCGCAACTTCCCAGTGAGCACAGCGGGTATAAAAATTACATTAATTCAAGACTATTATTGGAATCACTCTTAATTTTTATATATTGAATATGAAAAAGGAAGTACCTACCTCCATCACAGTACATTCTGATTGAACCCACTCCAATCAGAAAGTATGAAAGAGATGATTTACTTCGGAATTTTTTCCCCTGATTGACTAATCAACTAAAAAAATTCACCATTTTTATTTTATTTGATAAGAATTTTTATTTTCTTTGTGTATAGTGTATGTAGTAAAAACACTATATCAAAGTTGGTAGGTAGTTAAGTACCTATATATATTAGAGATCTACTCAGAATTTTGTAACTTACAATTATTTATCGAGCGATATAAAATGTATTGTGTCGTGCGATAGTCGGTCGCTCTGTCTTGCCTGTGTGTGTACGGTTCATTTCACATGCACCCAAAATTTCTACTAATCCTATACTTTTTCGTTATTTTTATGTAAAAATATCTTCACACATCATTCTTACTTCGTTCTAAAGCAGTTCTGGTCTGTCAAACTATACCCAAACCCAGTAGCTACGGTCGGCTACATAATTGCAGACCCACTAGAGAGCTCCAAAACGGCTGTTATTAGAATGTTTTCAACACAAGCAAGATTCTAGGCACCTGCCTTAGTTGAAATTTAAAATCGTTTAACTCATGAATTTATCAAACAAAAATTATTAAAATAAAAGTATTTCAATAATAGTAATTTTAGAACTCTACGGTGGGTCTACAATTATGCTGCCGACCGTACATGAACCGGAGGTAGTTAGACATAAATGAACTGAACCTTACGAAATGTGTATAAAATGAAGCGAGGCGACATACCGTAGAGAATAAACAAGTATACCGATGGTGGTGTGGTGTGGGTACTACAGTAATTAGATCGCGTCGGTGTCCTGGATCTGTTAGGATCGGTGCCAGATACCGGACTACTGCTACGTAAATATACGGGACGTTCTACGTCTACGGTCGCGTCGCGATACTCGCTTCATGCCTAGATAACACTTCATAATATATACTTTACTATTTGTATGGCACTAGACAAAGAATTATACGATTTGTAGGAGATAATCTTCCCTTCCTCTTTCCTCTACGCTTATCTTTGAGCACTGGAAAGGTATTTCTGAAAGTCAATCCCCTCTGTGGGCATTTCTGCCTTAATTATCTATTAATGTGAAGTTCCCTCTTAGTAGGTGTATTTGTTACTTCTTCATGCAAAAACTAATGAACTGATTAAGATGATAGGTACTTGGTTTAGATAGCTGATAGCTGAGTCCTGAAATAGGACATGTGCTACTTCGTATTCCAACGTTATCAAGGAACTGCGTGGAGAAGAAAGTACTCTAGGTGCTTCAAAATATTTTGAAGGAGGAAATAAACCCGCTACATCTCAGATGTTGTACCACAAGTATTAAGGATTTGGTTAGTTGCCAAGTGTCTATGTGTGAATCGTGTTTGTCACGAGAAGAACTCGATTTGTGTTCCGTATAATGACCGGAGTCGGGGGCTGAATGTTATAGTTTTTGTTGTCCTCTGTCTCAGTGCCAACGTGCCAACGACGGGTTTCATTTACTTACATAATTGTTCACTTTATTTACTTGTTCTCAAATGAATTGTGTATTTTTTGGTTCTTGATTGATCACTATGTGTCGTAGCGGTCGTGGCGATCGTGGAGCGGAGTAACATAACCCATTCTATTGAAACTCGGCGGTCGTTCCCATTTGTTGCCGATGTCTCTGTCACTAACGGGGACAAACGGGATTTTTATTCAAAATTCTTCCCGGTTGTTCCCGTAGTAGGTATATCTATTTCTTTATGTAGTGTGTGACGTTACGTATGCGATATCGAATGATTACAATAAAGAATATTAATATTATATTATAAATAGGTCAACACGTAACGTGGTGACGTCACACAGTGACAAATGGTTACGTTTACCTAGATAAGATAATAAAATAAATTGTAAGTACATTTTTATTAGTATAAAAGCACAAGAGATTCCCCAATAAAGATTTGTTAAGATTTGTGTTATTTTACACCATCCTCTACATTTAAAAGAAAGTATTAAGGAATCTAAAAAAGGTATAATTCCAGAATTCCTGCGATAGTCCCTTCTGAAAATATACGGAATAAATCATGAAATAGTAGGTAGGTAGTATATCAGCAGAGATTATGCACAGGGGTAATAAAACTCCCATCTCTGTAATAGGGAAGTCATGTCACATTTCAACTCATACAGACAGACTCAGGCAACCTCAGGCACGTTACTCCCGCATTCAACGTGTTAACCTCAAAGATTTGAGGAAAATTCCGTGCGGTTTCTTCTATTTAAATTATATAAACAACTTTTTACGCAACGGAGTGAACACTTTTAAGGCGAATACGCAGACTGCAGACTTTAAATTGGCAGATTGTTTATAGTTAGGTAAAACAAAAAATAAAATATTGTTAACTTGTTTGTTTTTACGTTTCTCTTCAAATGTCATGAAAAATACGTACTCAGGTATAGCTAACGTTGCAACTTCGTAGACTATTAGTAAGTTAAAACTTAACTAGTAAGCCTATTCAAATCTATTGATAAACTTCAAAAATTCAACGAAAAAACGAAATCGGAAATGATACATAAAATGTCAGTGTTTTCCTGTTGACCCCATTGTTATGGTACCATTGATGGAACGAATGGGAATCAATTAGTTTTTAAATAAAATAACCTCATGGAATTATTTAATTTAAATGATACCTGTTATTAAATAATAGTTACATAATCTGTCTGACCAATAGGTATTTTTCCAACTTTTCAACATCACTTCTTAGGGATATCAAGTTTTATTTGATAAATCGCAAACCGACGTGATGGTTCCCGATCGACCCCACTAAGTCTCACCGTGTGACGTCACATGACACCTCTATAGCCCCACGAACGTGACACTGTGTGACGTCACACGACACCTCAGCAGTTCTCGCTAGGAGCTACCGATGCGACTCAAATATCTATAACTATTGCAGGGGTTTTATTTTATTTTCAAAGATATCGAGACAGAAAGATTATATTACAGTGGAAAAAACAGATTACTTGCATTAGATCATTGAATAAAGTCTTTGCATGAAGTAATATTTGTATGAAGTCCATCAGAACAGAACGTTTACATATTCTTTACTCATGTGCTGTTACAACATGTAACAAAAATATGTTGAAACTGACAGTATTGAGGCGTTACTGACACTCAAATTCAGATCAAAACTTTGCTAAGGGAAATGTCGAAATGTGTATTGTACCAGATAATAATATTTTATCTTTATAGGGACACTAAAATATTCAATTTAGATTAAACGTATCCCAGTAAATGTCAGGATTGACTTACAACGAATTCCTTTGGAGTTAGAATATAAAACTTTAATACTTTTAAAATGGTATTAATGTATTTTTCGGTGTCCTTAAATGGAGATAGAATTTTATTGTTAATAAAAATTATTGGCGTTACGTGACTTCGGAATTGAAAGGGTTATCTTATTGAATTTTATTTTGTTAGGGTCTACACTCATAACAGCGTTCAGATAAGAAACAAGTAAGTACGTATAAGTTGTAATACATCGTCACAAAATCGACAACATTTATAAAGACAATTGACATTGACCAAGTATGACGCGATAAGTCACACCAAATACGGTCCTAATAGTAAGTAATAATACGGTATAGTGGGCGGAGAGCTTTAGTATCTGTTCACTATTTAATAATGATGATTGAACTCGTTTTATAATTAGTGAAGGAAAGCTGTAACGTTGAGTTAAACGCCGACTCAAATAACTCATTAAATGTTAATTCATAACGAATTCAACTTTAAAATTGTTTGCTGCGAGAGGGAAATTCAACGAATTTCTTCGTTAATTAAATTTAATCTATTTCGGGTTTATTGATTTTCTGTTAATTGTTCCCTCGATTTCAGTTTTAAAGATAATGAAAGATAGATGAAAGGCTTTAAGGGTTTTTAAGCTTAATCGCTTTTTTTCTAGCCTTTGCGCTCTTTTCTCTAAGAGTGACTGCAGAGTCATATCTGCCAATAGCTCATAGACCGCGACAGCTCAAACTGAAAAGAGACGTTCACTTGTGTCCTTCGTTTGCCTCCGTATTGTACGGTCTACGAGCTGGAAGTCTTCAGTCTGCGATCGTCCTAAAGGGTCTATGTTTATTTTAGAACGGACACCAATCCTGACTTAGACTTAGCGTCACGCCACAATTTAAAATTATACACAATTAAAACACAAATTATAAACAACACATTGTCTTTCATATTACGATCTACTTTGTATAATTCAAATGGAGGTTTATTCCCAACATCCCCATTAAAATAGTTACCATTAGTGGGATCGTTGAGAAAATTTAAAATAGGTAAAGATTTAAACACCCTATATTATCAATTTTAAAACGAAGATGACAACGACCGTCACTCGAACGCTTATAACATGCCGCGGCGCAAGTGAGTTCATTTATTTAGAGCTTAAAACAAAGACATTGTTTCACTGTTCAAATATTCGATACGTATTTAATATTCGATAAGTACCTATAAACTCCTTTATTTACCCTAATGTCAGAACTCACCATCTAAAATAAATTGAAGGCAAACAAGAGCGCGACTAAATGCTATTTACCTTCCAAAATTTCTAAGTCCCGAATATTTGATTAACACCGACCTAAAAGTTAAAAATTCATACACATAATTAATAACTTTTAATGTGTTTGTCCCGGAGTTTGTTTGAGACACGGGGACAAGGGGACGGGGACAGGGGGGACGACGGGACGGCGGGGCGAGTGGGACAAGGGGGGAGGACCCAGGGTCGAATAGTTGCTTTTGTTTAAATTTTCAAGGATGAGTTGTGGCGTTTGGTAAATAGGTATTTTATGTCATTTTGATATGGGTTTGAAATTATGACAATTTTGTAGTTTGGAATACCTATCAGACGAATTTCATAAATAATTTCCGATTAAATAAGTAGGTACCTACTAAGCAATTTTCTTAAAAAATATAATAGTATTACTTATTGATTATTGAGTAGGTATTTCTTTTTAAATTGTTAATTTGTTGTTTTAGATTATTTTGTATGTTTCAGATTATGTTTTGTTGTAAACAATAAATAATTATTTAAAATAATGTGAATATTAAAAATAACTAAATGACTAATGAATATAATTCTTTATTTTCAGGTAAATCAACATTCCAGATTTAATGTTGTAATTGTTCGCACTTACAGAAAAAATTGAAATGAATACTTCAACTGTGTAAAAAGTAAGTAAGAAATAGACCGAGTGCATTGTAAAAGATAGTACTGAGTTATAGCCAGCGAGAAGTGTGAACTACCCTCGAACCTCGCAGTTATCTGTGACTGCACTCGCAGGTGCTGAGCTAAGCCTCTATAAAAGTTCTATCAATTTCGGTCCATGCATGTGTCGGGTGAATACGAATGGATATTTGTGAGGGAATTCATTTGTCATTTTAGTATTTGAATATTGAAGAGTGATTTAGGGGAATTTATTTAGATACTTTCTGCTGCTGCTGTTCAAAAATTTAATTTTATGTGGTACCTAGCTAAATTAGTCCCGAAATCTGTAAAACAATGAACAATAATTATTAAGGTTAACGGTAAATTAAAAATCACAAAATAATATAAACAATTAGAAACAGTTAAATTACTTTATTCATTAAAAAACTATCAAAGAGATTTCGTGTTTTGTCATAAACCTTAATTCTTTATCATTTTTGTATATTTTTAATATAATATTTGTCATATAATTACACGCTAAGGCAAGTATTTAAACAAAGTAAACATAAATTATACATTAGGTACAATAACTTACAAGATAAATACATTATGCGTATTTACAACGACAACTCCTGTATATAATAAAACAACAAATTCCCTCGAACATAAAAATAAAACGAGCCAAATTGAATACCGTCATAATTTCACTGACAAAAATATACAACGAACCTTTTACGTTTGAATAAAACACTCCACCTGTCGAACTGTAAGCCGATATCGACCTTACCCTTGAACGGTTAAGGTGGATAATTGAAGGGCAAACTTTGTCAATGAATATTCGGAATGTGTAGATAAGGTTAACGTCGGAACTAGAACTCGATCCGATCTACTATCCTTAGAGGTAAAATATATACATATTACAATAGATACGTAGGTATGTCACATCAAAGAAAAAACAAAACTGTAACAGAGACGCTCCAATCTTCGCATATTAAGTCAATTCGACACAGTTTTGCTGATCCAACACTCCCATTGCCATTAGGTATGATTACTGGAGTCAATAGGACCAAAAATAAAACAAATCATAAAAATCCCATCCACCCCATCGATCGGAGGGACACGTAAACCAACACCAACTAAGGGAAATCAAGATGTCAATAATCAGAGCTTTTTATTAGCCTTGATATCTTAAGTCGTCCAATTTTATCAGTTAGTAAGGTGACATAATTTGACATACTTCGTTTCGAGATAAGGTACTTTCGGAAATTGTTACACAAAGTTCTGTTGTCTGTCAGAAGGTCACTGTGGCGTAGTGGGCAAACATTCGCCATCAGTTTAATTCCCGCCTCCTTGTATAGAAAGTATGTAAAAGTATGCTATTCCTTAGTTGGTCACCATAATACTTGCCTTGGGGCTTGGCTATATAGCAGTATATTGTGCGATGTCCAGAAATATTTATCAATTGAATTATGTATTAAACATCTATGTGAGTAGTAGAGGTAGGTAAAAGAGAGTGTAATCTCAACTTCCTAATCGAATCTGTTCCGATCTCCAATTTGCTAGCGATAGGCTTCGAGTACCCTCGCTCGCCTCGCGATCTGAACTACTTCGTCATGGTCTCGCTCTACTCTTGTAGTGATGCTCGACCGTCGCTCTCTTACACGATACACTTTCGGCTTCGGCTTTTATCTTTGGTTTTGATTTTGTTTTCGATATTAAGTAGTATTTAAAGTAAAGGTTATGTTATTTATTTTATTTCCGCAAACTGCAACAACTTAAACAGCAAATACAATTAAATGTAAAAATTAAAGTTTCCATTTACCCCCATTAAAATAATGGGGCAAGTAGAAACAATATTCAATTTATAAAAAAAACTCGTAAACATACTTATCTATGTGTATCAACTGTAATACGCTCTTCTAAAAAATCGAAAACTCGCTGGATAACCGAAAAAACGATTTTTCGGTATGACGCTAGTATATTCGGCTAGAGGGAATGGTCTCGGTTCCCTCCTGGCGCGTATTCAAATCGCGTGCCAATACATTTCTGTTACAAGTTACAGCTTACATTGTGTTTTCAATATAGCTCTATTTTTTTTTCGGTTTTAATATAAAATGTTTTATGGTTTACCGAAAAAATGTATTATATTAAAGCTAGTGCCAACAATATTAATGTTTGCGATTTGGGTTTGGTGATTTCATGGTGATGTTTGGAGCGAGCCAATAATGTAGGCGCAGAGAGGTGCGTTCCCATTCAACCCATTGTATTCATTTTTTCATAAATATGGGTTCTTTTTTATGGTTTTATTATTTATAGTGGGTCGCGAGTTCAAATCTCACCACGGTGCGAATTTTTTCTTTTTTTTCTTTCGGTATTTTTCTTTTAAAAATTCATGGTTCCCTATTGTTCTGAATGCAGACAGCTAAAATCGCAAAAATGTGTTATTCCCAATTGTCGTCAAAGCAATCATGGGTGACAACTAGGAAAATTAAAAAAAAACAGTTGTCGCCGCTGCCCTCGTCCCCAGCGACCGAACGGATACACTACATCCGTTCGTCCCACTGTTTTAACCTATCTAGTGCGACGAACGAGAACTCATTGTTTTCCCAAAAAAAAGTAATGAATTTACGTTCGCCTCACCCGGTGGAATAATTGCGTTAGCGTTCTCTCGAAAACTTACACAACAGTAAATTCATTGTTTATCAAATAAAAACAGCTCAAAAGAATTTCTCTTACCATAATAAAAGACTTATCAGATAAGCCCTAGGATTGAACAAAAACCTACACTAAGTACAATAGCTTATAGATAGATGTGTGTGTAGGTATGTCGAGTTTAAAAGAGGGTAGTTCTAAGATGGATTACCGCTCGAACCAGTTAAAACTAGATTAAGATAGACAACGGGGATTATGTTGGACTCACTGAACTACTCAACTCTCTTGTTCAACAGTTTTTAAGATATCTATTCTTTACTAGCTAGACGGGATTTAAACTAAAACTTTAAACCTAAGCTTTATTTGTAGAAATACAGACCATGCATCAACGCATACATACGCTACTTTATATGCAGATATTCCCACTGAAACTGCGGGACGCAGTGAATAATGTCATTCAATAGTTTCATAATTCAAAATGCAACATGCTAATTACTTCTATTGATAGATTGCAGTCAATAGTTCTCCAACAAATGATTGGACGAACCACAAAGGTACTTACGTACGGACTTATTAGACTCGTGACCGTAGAGCGTAGCCTTTAATATTACAAGCAATTGTGTTCGTAGAGTAGGATCCAGGAAATAATGCCTACAAAGCACTGCAGAGCCAGGGACAGCCTATTAGAGTCACTTTGTTATAACAATAGAGATATAAACTAATTTATAATCCAATATGTTTATTATGGTCTATTGCTACACTACAGTCAAAAAGCTTCGAACGATCGATTGAACTCACAATAAAGTACTCGACTTTTTAGATATAATTAAAAGGAAAACCTTCTGGTAGTTGATTGTCCGTAGGTGTACATTATAATCAATTGAATCGGTTAAGGACGCGATGTGCGAGTGGAAGTAATGAGTACCTATTTGTGTATCGCGTCTGTCTGTACGTTGTTGGACAATCGACTGAATTATGTTGTTGTATTATGTGTACAGAATTTATCGTAATTTATCGTACACAATACTTTCATTGACTTTGGTTTCTAATATGTCTCATACTCATACATTAGGAGGCCATAATATTTATGAAGCTGACTTGACAGTTGTGGCGCACTTTTGTGTTGAAAATATTTTCAAAAATAAGAGGAATAAGCCCTTTAAACATAAATTAATATCTGTATGTTATGGAATAATAATTATTCTGGTGGGGCAAGCGGTAAATAAAGTGAAGTCCCGTCCGTCCCCAGTGGGGTTAAAATAGTTGGACAAAAAGGATAACACCAAAAAAAGTTGTGTATTTTTTGTCAATAATAATTCAAGCACTTGAATACAATAGTAAAGTACAAATATAACGAGCGAGCGAGAAGAGCCAGTGGATAGCAAAAACAAAACGCAACTACTGGAGCGTCTGCTTTATGGACTGTACATAGATAAAAATTAAATTTACGTCGAAAGCCGGCGCAACTCGCTGACGACCGAGCTACCGACCGACAGCTTAGTTAGTGGTGGGAGGGATGTATATCGCTAGTTCTCATCGTATCGATATCGTAAATATTAACGTTAGTTTAGTATCGACTTTTGCTTATTCAGTTAAAGTGCAGGCGATGGTAAAAATGTCAAAAAATAGTGAAATCATATGTTTATTGTAAAACAACAAAATTCAAGTACATATTTGCCTTCTTGTCTTTGTAACATGTTAATATACCTACATGTTATTAATTTTATTTTCGTATTATATAAAAAGACAGCTCTAAGTGAAGTGAGACAGGCAAGTTTCAGATCGTGCTCCCATTTCAGATCTCATTTTCATATTTCATGAGAAATTCTTGAAGTGAGAGGGAACGTCAGAGTTTTTACTTTAAACTTTACGAGGGAGAAACTATCAAGTAATTCTTGGTGGATGGTGGTCGCTGGGTGGATGCAGAAATGTGGGGAAATTATTCATTTTAAAGACTGTGATTTTGCAAGTATTTGAATAATAGGAATTTGAATGTTAAACGAAGATTTTTGAGTGGTAACTTATTTGCATTTCTAAATGGAGCTTAGAATATTTTAACAATAAATAAATGGCTTCAAGCATTCCATTCGAGGCGGTCTCTCGCTGCTCGCTGCTGAAAGCTTTTTCTAATTTAACAACGTTGATTGACTTTTGTTTTTAAAGCTCGAATTTAATTACTTTTTAATTTCGGTAGAAATTAAGTAATTAAAATACCTAATTACTATCTGTCAACGATATATCAAGAACACGCTAATAAATAACCACAACGCATAATATTATGATGTTCAATCGCGTATTTGATTGATATCGAACATGACAGTAGTAGATCGATATGTATTTCTATCAAAAAATACCCTATATCATTCTACCAGGAAACACGACTTCGATGAGTGGTCGTAACCAGATTAATTGGCGCGGAATTTCGTTAAAAATTGACTGAAGTACCAATTTGGACAGAGATATTTAGAGTCATTAACTTTGTATTTTATACCAATATCTAACTAAAGGTTATATAAATAATAATTAGTCTTAAGTTTGTTATGTCTAGGTTAGTAATAGAATGTAAAGTATTTTGGCGTGATTATTTCGTCTTCTTTTAATTTGATGAACACCGTATGCGCTCACAAAAAAGTGTCACGTTCTATTGACATGGTAGGTAACCATAGCAATGTTTTCTTATGACGTTATGACGTAATATTGTCGTCCGTAAACCGACTTTACATACAAATGATTTTTTTAATTAACTATATTCTGTACCATTTCTATATTATTATCTACCCCCACCTATCGGCCCCCATGGGGGCGGGTCTACTATAACAATAAATACACAAGAAAAGAACCAAAAGAATATCGTCCAATCAATTATTACAATAACAAGTTACATATTCAATGGAAGCGAGTTGGAGTTGGAAGTAAACTCTCCATATTACTACGATGTGATAACCAAAGAGGTTCAACATACAAACCTCACTACTTCTCCTTATTCTTTCTACAACAGAGGTGTCAGAACACAAACATCACACTAGACTGAGCTTATTTTCAACAGGACCAAAAATAAAATAAAAACTAGTCCCATGTACCACATCAGTGGGACCAAGATAATGGGGACATTGGGAAAAACTCTATTTTATAAGCTCTTATTTGCTTTTTAGTAAATAATAAAAAATAAAATTTTGTGATACAAATATTTGTTACAATTATTATTATCCGGTCTATTTCTGCGTATTAAGTCTTTGTGAAAAACAGAACTATTAGTTCCGGCAAAATATTCCCCAGTTCGGAGTGTAAGTTGGTAAGGTAAGTGGCTCACCGCAGCGAAGGTAAAGAAATAGGTTTACGACACGTGTGCCGAGTTAACTAGGTGGTGAATCTACAAGGTGCATCTCTACGGATATTTTAGAAGCTTGTTCTTTGAAATTTTAGTTTTAATAACAAGGGCTTTAAAGATTTATAAACGTGCAAGTTTGTTGTTATAGTTTAGTTATTATGTTGGGATAATCTTGCCTAGAATGAAACAGGTTTTGATTTAATGGCGAGTGTCTTTAGTATTTTATTAATAAACTGACATCAAAAGATGGACGTTTTTAATTAGTTTCGAAATATTAATAAATGACTAAATCTGTGGCACCAATAAGTGAGCATTTACTCCTAACTGACCAACCAGATGCTCAACACGGGTGGTCCGTTGAGAAACCCCGTTTCCCCGTCTACTGGGGATTTATTAATAGTAACTCGTAGTTTAAGAGTCTAGATTAAATTTCGGTAGGATACGATCAAAGATTATCGTCCTTCCAACCGAGATAAATCAATTCCGAAATAAGTCTACCAACTCTGAGGTAACACAAAATATCCCCTTCATGTAATTGCAAGTGAAGCAGCGAAGCACAGCTAGTGAAGTGACGAGCTTGTTATGTCGGTACTTACCGCTGACTTCTGAGGACGTTTTTTATTGGATTATAAATCTTGAATTTTGTATGAACATTTACGCGAGGTTGCGCCTGATACGGGTTTTATAGCGGAATGATGCCTTATTGTGCGGTTGTCTGATGGGTATTTAATACGTGTTGCCTTCTGACGTATTTATTATACCTTACTTATATCACCATACTTATTTACATTTCAGTTATTTTCATAGCAATATTTTTTTTTCTTTGACGTAGACAGATGGACAATTGAGTGATTGTTTGCCAACGTTCAATGCTGGGGATATTAGGACAAAATTTCCAAAATGACTTGACTGGGGATTTTTGGAGTGAGCCGTTTTTCCGCTTGTAGTGCGGAATCCTAAAACGTATAGAGAAAGAATTTAATATAGAACGAATGTCTTTGTCAAACAAAGTATTTTCAACAATAAGCTAAAGTATTGCTAAAGTTAAGTGAAAACATAACTTGGATACAAACAAACAAACAAACACTAGTAAGTTTTTAACAGAAGTAGTAGTCGTGTGATAAGTACAACAACTTTTGTGTCGAATAGTTCTCTCTCCAAGTTGTCTTGTAGGGTGACCATAGGTTTATTGTTATTTTCTAGCATTTATTATCCTAGTGTATGTACGTAATTACGTAACAAATGATTCATTTATTAAAAAATTATTAACATAAATAAAAATATTATTATCTAATATTATGAAAACTTTAAAAATTGACCATAATTACTAATAAATTAATGGAACACCAAGAAATAATCAGTGAAACGAAACGTGACGTGACCCGCCCTCTTAAGCACCTTTGTAGCACGATAGAACGCTCCGTAAAATCACGGTAGCATGCATGGTAGCGTTACTTGAAGAACTTTCGTAGCACGGTACCACGTGGCATAGAATGTCTGGCCAGTTACAGAGCCAATTACAGAGTACATTCGTAGCACGGTAATACGAATCGTAGACCATTCGTAGCGTAGTATTCTGCCCCGTAGCACATTCGTGTCATGGAAATACAAACCGTAGACCATACGTAGCATGGTAACCTGCTCCGTAGAAGTTTCGTAGCACGGTAGCACACCACGAACGATCTCGTAGTTCCGAAATTCGTAGCGCAAAATCCACTTATATTTTTCATCACAATATTTTCTTGAATTTTCCATAGTAGTATGGTCACCACTCAGCAGTAGGGTGACCTAGTTGCAAAGAAGCAGGGTGTGTATGATAATTCTTGATTACGATGTGTTATGGCGGGACTCGACAACTTTATACAACACATTCCTTGATGAAAATATTTACGAAATAATCCGTGGAACTTTGTACCGAAATAGTGACGAAATTTTGTTGCCTTTTGTAGGTATGGAGGTATATTAAAGATAACCTAGCTTGATAACCTACTGGCTTTTACCCGCGGTTTTGCCCGCATAATTACCCTGACTCGCTACCGGGATGAATTGTGTCATGCTCGGTTCCAAAATATAGGAGATATTTAGACAGAATTTTTGAATTGTGTGGTATACCGATATTACCTTGCTATTTATATTTAAATTAAGCATAATTTCTTATACCACAAGCAACCAAAAAGCGTTGATGTTGTTTGCCCACATTAAGATTCAGGCAGATTTTTGATCTTGAATATACTGAAATCTGAATTTAAAATGAATTTAAAATGAACTGAATTTTAAAAACTTTCACTGAAGCTAATAAAGTGTTATTGATTTTTTGAAAAATAATTACATAATTACAGATTATTAATAAAAAAAAAAGTTGTCTGTAAAGTCGGTTGATGGACGATAATTTTACGTGATAACGTCATAAGAAAACGATGAAAAATTGCAATGTTTTTGTTATTTTTTTATAGCTTTTTCCTTGTTTTTTTTCTATTTTTCCATAATATATATTTTTTCTTTTATATAAGCCTTCTATTCGTCACTCGTAACACCATAATACAAGCCCAGATGAGCGATATTAATAAATACTCTGTTTCCTAAGTTACCATGACGCGTCTGGTCATATAACCATGACGGAAGACGTCACAGGATATTACCGTGACACTTTTGTATAAATGCAGTTGCCCACCAATTTATTAGACATTATCACGTCTAATAAATTGAATTAACAAAAACAATCAAAAACAAGAAAATGTACCTTTAAAATAATATATTTTATTCAGAAATGTGACGGTAGGTACCTTATATAAGTGACGTATTATCTCTCTGGTTTTGGAATAGAATATATTATCTAAAGTTTCCAGTAAATCCAGGATTCCTAGCTAGGTACAGTAAACACCCTGTAACAATATTAAGGTACAACCTAAGCAAGCGCGGAGGTACCTACACTCTACACTACCTAGTTAACTAATTTAACTCGCTCCAGAGATATAAATTATCAACACCGTAAAATAGAAACAGTCTTTGTGAATTAGAGATGAGATAAAGTGTCGATAGAGTCATTTGTATTATCGATAAAATTTAAAAAACAGTGTATTTTATCGATATCGACATTCGACGTAAAATGTAATGAAATGAAACATGAATTATTTTGCACGCCATTTAAGGCGGTACAAATTGTAGGCTCAACCGTGCTTGCTAAAGCATATATTTGTAGCACAAAATACAGTTTGAATAAAGAGTTTTACGTGCTTTAAAACATAATTATGTTCTACATTTTTGGTAGTAAAGCAAACTAATAAGTATTTTCTTTTAAAAATGTCGTCGAGTTTACGGGCAACTGGGTGAAACCATTTCGGATGGCTTTAAATTACTATCCGCGTCACGTACATTTCAAAATGTCCGTGCTTTGACCCACTTTCAGCGGAACCTACACAAATTACTTTTGATTTTTTTACGTCCTTTTTCTAAGGATATGCTTTTCAAAGTTGATAAACTGTTTTTTGTGAGTCGAGTACTTTTTTATTGTTTTGTTAATGGATTTTATATTTCGTTTGTTACTTTAATTATTTTGAGTTACAATGAACAATAATTATAAATTAATAAGTACGAATAATTATTGAATAACAGTTAATTGTTGCTTACAAAATGTTTTAATGATTACCTACAACTCACAATCTTAAAAAATATCAGAGATAACTAACTAACGTGAAATAAATAATTTAGTAATATTCTATTGAATTCAAAACATTTTATTTTTAAAAACTATTAATGATCATTTGTAACGTCTTAAAAACTAATGAGATAATAATGATGTCGTTTATCGATAAAGAATGACTATCATTTTCGCATCACTATTTAGCAACAGTACCTACCAAGTTTTTGGTATTTAAATGATATGCGCTTGAGTTAAATTGGCTAAGTTTTTCAACAGTTAGTTACTGGCTCTGATAATTAGTTTAGTCAAGCTAGTTTGACTTAGGAGGTAAATGGCTGGGGCGTTATATACCTACTTTCAGTGCCACATTACATTTATGTTTGTATATTTTCTTTCTATGTACGGTCGGCTGCATAATTGCAGACCCACCGTAGAGCTCCAAAACGGCTGTTATAAGAATGTTTTCAACACAAGCAAGATTCTAGGCACCTGCTTTAGTTGAAGTTTAAAGTCATCTAACTCATCAATTTATCAAACAAAAATTATTAGAATGCAAACATTCCAATAATGTACTTACCTATGTGTTTATGTATTACTAGAACAATAAATAATGGTAATACTTTTTAGGGAAAATAGTGTATTTTTTTAAACTTTTTTTAAAAATGGGTTATTTAAAATATCCCCCAAAATCGAAATCGAAATCACGAATTACAAAATCATGTTATATTAAGACTGAGTCATTTTAAATGATTTTTTTTATATTTAATTTAATTGTTGTTCGATATTACTTCTAAGTATAAAGAACTTTTTAATTATTTTTAATGTTTTTATGTATTCAATGGAAATCTCACAAAACCAATTAACGTTTGGAAAGTATTCTGTCTGCGGTGTCGCAATTAAATTATAATTGTAGATATATATGAGTGAGTAGATAATTACAGTTAAATGATAACTGAATTGTCTGTAGAAATTATACAAGTTAGTGTTTTGTTAGAGAAAAGCAGACGCTACCACCACATCAAAGCCTGTTACAGAATATAAAACAATAGTCTAGAGATATATTTTGTGTCCCTCTCTCTCTCTATGAATATTCAACGTAACAAAAAAATATTGTTTTGTTAAAAAATTAGCTAGAATTGTTTTAATGTGAACTTATGAGTTTATTGTCTCACTACACTAGGCAAATATCTTCCTCGCTTCCTTTCCAAGCATGTCGAGTCGATCCTGGGCTAAACTGGATCGCACGTTTGAGTTACAAACGATCAAAATACATTATTTTTAATAATGTCCGTGAGATTATCAATAAAAACATTGTTAGATAATTTTTAGCCATTCAAAAATATATAAAAATAAGTTGTTTAGGAGATATTTTAAGGAAAAAGATGAACATACATACCCAACCAAATACAAGCGTACCTCCTTTTTGACTTCACCGTAGCCGGATAAAAACTGCAACCATTTGTAATGTCACAAAGAGGTTATTTTATTTTATCAAATAAAATTAAATTCAGAAATATACACGACGCAACGAATTTTGAAACTCCTCCCTATTTTGAAGTCGGTTAAATAAAAAGTGTACAAACTAAAAGTCCAAAATCACTCGATATCTAGTAAATATTGCTACCTACCTAGCCTATACGTACCTCACCATAGTGTAACGATATAGTGACAGTAAACAAACTATCCGTAATCCCAACCAACCAACTATATACCAAGTAAGGTAGCAAGCAACGAACTAAGTTGAGCAATGAGCAGCCACTCAGCATTAGCACCTCCTAACGAAATATAACACTAAACACCCGGACACAGTGACCACCGCGTCCTGCATCCGTCCCGACTCCAATCAACGCAATATGGTACACAGTATCACATCATATTTTAGATGTACAGTAGGTCAACACAGTACAGTAGGTTCATCGGAGCGAAAGGGAACAAAAATAAAATTATGACTTCCCATTCACTCCTTAAAGGTGGAATTCTTCCGTGTTTAATAAAAAACTAGTAGCGCTCCCAATCCCGTGGGAATATCGAGATAAAAAGTAGCCTATGTCACTACCAATGAATCAATGTATGGCAACCAGACCCAATTCAATTCCGCAGGGAATAAATGTTAAGTGTTTTCTCATTCACGGTAATATAAGAATTCAAACAAATGCAAATAGTTAATGTGCCATCTCAAAATTATGAAATAAAACATCATAGTATTTATATTTTGAATAGTTTTCAGTGTACAACTGGCGTGTAGTGTATGGGGCTTAGTGATAAATGATTCCGACCTGTCACCCTGCTTTGCCCCCTTAGAGTAAAAAGATCGGACAAAACATTTTATCTGTCTCCTTGTTAGCAACGAGGGGGCAGTTCGAACTTGAATCACCCCTTAACGGTTTCATATGTTCCCCTATCAGTAATAGGGGGACAGATAGATGTCCAACTGTACGAACAACAGTCAACGCTACACTGTGTCCCTGTGTGCGCAATGTATCAGTAATCAAGTGTAGGGGACGCGAGTGACGCGACCTCACTCTACTAACTACTATATACACACACACGGTTACACTAACCGCGTCCTTCTATATTTAGTTACACTGTGGAATTTCAAGTGATTTAAATATTATCGTTTCAGGTCAAAATAATTATTTATAATTAGATTTTCAAAAGATTGTACTGTTCATTTTTAAACCTTTGTCACTGTGGTTTCCGGAATAAGCCACAAGACAGAGCTAGCTAGATTATTCAAGGCTGTATCTGGGATGCAGACACAAAATCATGGACCTTTGGGAACAAGCCATTTTAACAGATACAGATAGCTCTTTTTATTTACAAAATAGGTTAAAGAACCCAACTATAAAGTTCACAAATCACAACAACACATAAATTGAAGAACAACAACAACAAACAAACATAGCGTTCAAGTAAATGTCACCAAAAATAAAATCCGTATAAACTACGTAAAATGATATGAACATAAAATGTGTAAGAAATGTTGCCAGTTTGTTTGGTTCGAACGTTTCTCAGGTAAACGGTAGTTAGGGAGGCGTGTTGCCGGCTCTTGGGCTATAACTTGTAATGTTATAGGCCAGGAGTCGCGCGACATTCAACTAACAGTTCATGGTCAAACATACAAACAACACTATACGCAAACAGTTTTCCACAACTATGATATCCGAGTTTTTTTGTCACCAAGACAGGTTTATTTAACTGGTGTAGCTTCAATTCATAATTTTAGTGCAATTTTATATATTTAAATTCAAACAAAATGAATAAAAGAAAGTCAAGTGATATATCCGCCATTTTCCCGTTGACGTTGAGGTTTCGTCTCATGTGGTTAAAGATTGTCAGTATCTTTTGCAAAACAAGTAGATATATGAGAGATAGAAGAGTAAAAAAAGTATCTACTTGGCACTGGTAATTATCCATAGATCGTGCCAAGCCCAAACATATATTTTATTAAACAACAATCAACGCTTTGTGGTCTACAGTAATTAATTAATTTTGGATCACTAAAAGTTTATTAATTTATAAATAAATCGTGATTGAATATTAATCCCCATAAAAGGTTCCTAAACCACAAACGTGTCACCCTGACTGGCTATACAGGGTGATATATATAATATTATGTCCTTTTATCCGGTTTGTTCAGCCACAAGGTTATTTATGGCCGGGCCTTTTAGCAACAAAATTAAATTTACATATTTTGAGAAAATAGCTGAAAAATAATATAACACTCCCTTTGGTTGTGATAAATAATGATAGAAGTGATATATTATTAGATACCTATATATATATATATATCTATTTAATATACCTTATTCACATAATGTATCCCACTGCTGGGCATAGGTTCCCTTCTTTTATCTTGTTAATTAACTGTTTTTCCCGATCTTCAACTGTTTTTCCGATCTCCATTTGTTTTGACTAAGTTTACTAACTTACCCATTTTTTTTTATTCGATATTAAAATTAATTCAATGGCCTAAGGAGATTAGGTACACAAATCCCGGCTCGATGAATTTTTTGGTGGGATTTCTGATATAATATGCATTTTCTTTTGCCTATTTCGCCAATTTCTCCAAGATACATCGAAATCTTCACCACAGCGACATCATTTTTAAATGACCTAAAGAAATAGTTCTTAATTGTTAATAAAATCAATTTACAATAGGTACTAATGAATAATATAGTAAGTTGTCGTCGTCACCCATTAAACTATAATAATATAGTAAGTTGTCGTCGTCACCCATTAAACTATAATAATATAGTAAGTTGTCGTCGTCACCCATTAAACTATAATAGGAACATAATATTATAACCTAGAACGGTTATCAATCTTATTTTTTAACTGACAGATGATATTTCCATACAAGTGTGTGTGCTGGGCCGATGCGGGCCATTACAGGCCAATGCGGGCCCTAGCAGGCCGGTGCAGACTGATTGGTGCCTTTCCAAAGACGTTCCATACGGGTCTCCACCTTAAATTCGCTTTCTTCTGTGTCTGTATTCCTATAAATATTAATTTTTCCTCAAGATTTATTGTGATTACGTTTATGTAAATATTTACATTAGAATCGTATATTTGCGAGCATCTGTTGCGGCTTGATAGCGTAATCTTTTTGAAAATACATTGCTACAGAAATTATATCATTTCTACAATAATAATTATTATCATAGGTCATATTTTACTGAAGTATTAAGGTCTACGTCTATCCTAACGTAAGTCAACGATTATAATTTTTGAATGAAATGGTTTGCAACCTTTTTTCATTGGTTGGTTTATTGGAACGTTTCACTTGATTGGTCCGTCGATTGATTCTCGTCGTCTCATTGGGCTCATTAGCAACGATCACCTGACGGACCAATAGTTCACTGTCACGTTTCACTGTGCTCACAATTCCTGAATAGAACAGTAAGTACCTTTTAATTTCATAAAACGAAAGAAACAAGTATAAAAGCTTCAAATTGAACGACGCGAACTCGAACAGGTGACTTACATAAAGCGAATCATTAAAGCCCATTGAATCAAGTGCCGTAATAACTCCAGTATGAACCAGTTTCAGCCGGTTTCATTTCAAATAAACTCCAAGACGAATGGTCTGAAAATATCTTTGTAATTGTTGCATTCAAGATCTCGCTAACGAGACGAACTATAAATAAAAAAAAACGTGGCTATAGACCAAGCGGGGTTATCCAATAGCGTCGAGGAAATTATACTGTGTGGCCACGAAGTTGACGATCAACTGAAACATTAATAAGAAATTAATAAACACCACTGAAAGAAATAAAGGCGATATTGCTGAATCATTAACTTCTCCTGTCGTAGTACTAATGCTTAACACAATATACATAATTTATTTTTAGGAATAAAAACACCATGTTGGTTTTAAAAGAGTTAAATAATTCAGTAATTAGGGAATTATCAAAATTCCCGCAAAAATGATTAATCGAGTCAGCTAATCTAAAACATCCTTTTTGCCCTTTAAGTTCGCATTAACTCGAAAACGACTACAGAAAGGACCCCTCTTTGTTAATTTGAGGATTATTACCGCTACATTAAAGTTTCATAGCCCCAACGTGGAAACAAATAAAACTAACTAAAGTTTGTAGCACCTTTTTCTATAAAAGTTCATTTAATAATGGGCACCGCGCCCGCGTCCCAACGCGCCACCACCAGCGCGCAGCAGTGCGAGCCGCGAGCCGTGGCCCGCCGGTGTATTATGGAGGATTTTATACAGAAGTACCTACTGCATTTCACCTGGAATTAATATAACAATAGTTTGTTGCAATTTTATACGACTTCACCGGCATTACGCCGTAATTTTCCGTTGATTTTATAATGAAAAACCGGTCAAATAGAAGTCGTACTCGTTTATAAAATGTATTAATTGTAGAAACAAAGGTTACCTACTTACCTTATTCTGCAGTATTATCATATGGTTGTTCAATGAATTTAGGCCGCTTCATCGTATACTAGTGTGCTTTGCTAGTACTATTGAATTTTGTACTGAAATTATTAGGACTAAAATAAGTTTTGACAGTTTGGTCCAATCATTTTATACTGCAGGTAGTTGAATTAAATGAATATGTTTCTCCATCGAGTCCTAAAAGTAGAACTGAATTATAGAGCTCGAAGGACAAGCTCTAAGATTCAGGGTAAATAATTATGAACAACTTCACTGTTAAAGCGGGATATTTATCATGTTTTTATTTTGTGAAACTCGATATTTCGAACGAAAAACTTGGTAAAATCTCTGTTTAAATAATTTTAAGGTAACTTGTCAAATTCATAATGTGACCTATGTATTATGCGGCTAGGAGATAATGTGTCAAATTATGAAAGTGACCTAAGTATAATGTAGCAAACATCTCATGTGACGAATTGCGAAAGTGACCATGTGCTCACAAATCTAATAAAAGACAGACTTTTACAGTTTCTCTTTCTTGATGTACAAAACTATACCCTATTATGTAGGTAGGAATGTAATTAATAACCGCCAAATGAAGCCAACAATAAATGAATCAATTATGGAACACTGGTACTACCTACCTCCTACCTATAATATGATAGGTAGACAACGAGAGCCATATTCAGTCAGTGATACGTGTGACTATAATATGTAGAGAGTTCTTTAATGAAATGTCAATTCATTATTCGAAACAAGTTCGTGTCATTGAATGGCGGCTGCACTTCCAATGTGAATTATTTAGTTTAACCTGAATACTGTTTCGAAATAGTTTCAAATGTCAATTAGAAATATGTTTTAGTGTTTTAATTTGACTTTAAAGTTAGTAACAACTCTCATTAATAAAAACAATCATAAAATGGAACATTGTTCGAAATAGATGACGTTCTTTTCAGTTATAACTATACTCTTCTTCTTTTACTTTTTTCTTTGCTTCGTTTAAGTAATTATTTTAAAATTGTTTTTTTTTTTGCAATAAAGAATTTATTATTATTATTATTTTAAATCTATCTATCTACTTACAGCAAAAAAATTTTAAATAAAGAAAAGTAGATATTTTAATACAATAATACCTAAGTATTTGACTTTATTGTTATCGTTTACCTTGAAAGGCACAGTACCTACATATTACGTGGTAGAGTTCCTATATTAATATAAAGTCACATGTTAATATAGGTAAAGAGGATAGTAATTGTTGAGACGTAGCTAACCGCCCACTAGAGCGTCTCACCGCGTTACATCGTAACTCATTTATGTCACCAGTTTGTTGGTGACGCCAGTGAGCGGCCAGAGAGAGCCGACTTTACCATAATCTAAAATGTTACTTTAGACTTTAGACTGAACGGTCCACCGACAGCGCGGCAAGGGTAAACTAAAATTAAAAGTAAAAAACAGTCAATCAGTCTCGTAAAAATGGTACTTTACACCAAAATTTTAAGACCTACAAAATAAAACAAAAACCATGGTAAATATCTTGTTTTAAGTAACTATAGTATGGGATATAAAACCTTAATAACCAGCAGACCATTGAGACGCTTCTAACGATACCCCATTTGTTAAATATTATAGTAAGTAGTTTTGAAGTTACGTGGGAACAGATGAACATACATACATACATACATACATACAAAAACATAACCCTCCCTTTTGGCTTCGCCGTGGTCGGGTAAAAATAAAAAGATTGTCATACTAAACTTTAAAATATCGGTAGATTTCTAGTCGGTAATCTGTATGTGATCTACGTTAGCCGTTAGTGTTTGCTTGCTGGTAAATAGATTAGATATTAAGTAGTGAGTGGTTGAGGTGTGAGGTTTACGTCATCTTATACATTTCCCGGATACTACAGCCTCTTTAATTGCATGGGTTTAAAGTTGTTGACGTCTGTATAAATCATCTAGTTAAGATATAAGTAAGACTAATATTATTAGTGTAACGCAGTTATAACCCATCATTGTGGAGCATATTTACTCTAGAAAAGTAAACGGAAAGTCATATTACTTTTTGTCATTGGCAGTCGTGAGGTTGTCATATAAATGCATGGGTCGATGCGTGCAGGCCGTGGCCAGTGCGGGCCGTGAATGCATAGATCATATGGGCGGAGACTCTAAATTGATAAAGTTATTATATTTTCTCTTCGGGGGTGTTTTATACATTCTAAAATATAGGTGTTTACCTAATGAATTTTTAGTTTATTTTCTTTAAATAAAATTGTTTTTCGTAGGTCAGTTTTGAGATATAATGTTTCTTATATTTTTATATTGTTTGGCAACGCCCATACCTTCTTGAATTCAAGCAGGAAACGGCATTTATGATAAATCCTTTATCAGTTACGAAGGGAATCAGAAAAAGCCAGAAAATATTCCGAAACGGAACCAAAATCAGTGGATTTCTTATATTTCTTATAACAGAAATGATGGAGGTAATATTCGGTGTGGAATATGGTCCTGGCGAAGATATTTATGATTACATTGGAATAGAGAGAACACTTTATAAACAGTGCCATTAATATAACTCTCTCTCTCTCTCTCTCTCTCTCAGTAGCGTCACATACTCGGACGAAACAAAATATGTCCTTTATACGCATAACACCATAATTATACTCGAAACACCAACTCGAGGTTTTGTGGTGTTTGTGACGCTACTGAGACGTTACTAATACTGGATATCTGTAACTAAATATCTAAAAGAAAAACCAAGTCAGGATTGGATCAGGATTAAATAATTTTTGAGAGCGATTACAGATAGTTAAAAAAAAGAAAACAAAAGGATTTTTTAAATTGAAAGTCTCCGGTAGTACAATAATATTCGCTAAGCTGTTTGAGTATAACATCGAAAAAGGTTAAACATGTTATTAAAGTCATTTGTTTCACTTTGTTTTTGTTTTTATTTCTGAGACCTCTGGGCAGACCACGAACGTCGCAATAGACTGAGCGATTTTGTACTTGTAAGTACTTACAAAATATTCAATTATTAAGAGGAAAGGGTACCGGGGGCTCTCTCCATACAAACTATTACAAACGTAGTCGACTGTTTTCTCCCTGGATAATGACACTTGCAACACAAATATTTTTAGTGCATTAAACTTATAACTGCCATGACCAATGACCATGCCCCTATTTTTTGTCTTTTTTTATTTATTTATTTTTTTAATCTTAATTTCTATGATAATAGCATAATGAAAAAAAAACCAAGACATAGGGGCATAGTCATGGCAGATAAAGGTTTTATGGCACAAAAATACTTGTGCTAGTGTCATTATTCAGGGAGAAAACAGTCGACTACGTTTGTATGGAGAGAGCGCAGTTACCCTTTCAATAATAATGTTATCTCTATTCTATCGTATGTTAAAAATCTTTATTTTGCCTCATATAGCAACACAACACAACACAAGGCAGGTATTTCAATAGTGTAGCGCGACAACGGCTCATGTTGTTGGAACATGGATTTGTATTCCATTTCTCGCTTGCTGTATGATCTCAGGGTTGGCACAACGCGTCGCGTCGCGCACCCGGTTCTATTCTCAAACTATAGTACATTTTGAAAAAAAAAAAATATTATACCTTTACTTATCTTCTTCTTCTTTTTAATATATAGAAAAAATATTTTTTGTTTGTAACGAATAGGCCCCAAAACTACTGGGCCCATTTTGACGGAATATATTTTTATAGGCATAGGCTTCTTTTTATCCCGATATTCCGTCGGGATCGGGAGCTACGCGGGTATTGTTATAAAGTACTGTACAAACCACGAATGAATGAAACGGGCTACATCTTAGACCGTATCATCACATACCATCAGGCAAGTGTACCTAATGGTAAACGCTGACCTTCGCTTGTAAAAATATCCAGCAATCAGACGCACGACATTTTCTACATTTGATTTGAAGGCAGACATTTATTTAATTAAGTCTAGACTCCCTGAGCTGCTTACAGACTTTTTTTTTTGTAAAAATATTAATGAAGTTTCAATTTATTCCAGACACGATATACTTCAATATACTATTTTAAAACAATTTGCATAAGTAGCTTACTGAAGTTTATAAAAATATGTTTTGTTTTATACATCAAGCTTAGTGTTACCTATGTCACTTTGACAAAAACTTTATATAAAATACTAAACTTAAAGTGAAATCCAAGTAAGTAATTCTGTCTGTTGTGTCATTATGGGAGACTTAAAAAATGTTTCTAAAGAAAGTTGTGAATTATAATGAGCTTTAAGACAAACAGGTCTATTTTACTTTCGAGTTAAATAAGATTTATGAGGTTGGTAGCGTAGTCTTTTGTTTTTAAATATTTTTAGTAGAAAATAAAGGTTTTTTTAACAGAAAACATAATTTCATGCATCGATACACATACCTACTTGCTTTATTCTATGCAAGACTAAACATTAACAATAACATTTATAAACTAAAATATATTTTTGATTTGAATTTAGCTGAATGATAGGTATTTTGTTGTTGGTGGATAGTATAAGTTACATTAGTTAGGAGTTGCTGGTTATATTATTCATTTATTTTATTTACTAAAGCCCACGAAACTTGTAACCTAATAATTATTTTGAAGTAATGGTAACAATAAAATGTACAAGGTTTTGTTCCAAATTATAACCATAACTATGTGAACACGAATGTATGTTGCAAGCATATTATAAAGAAAAATAAGAAAGTACCTTTTACAGAGCCTTTATCTATACATATTTTACTGATAAATAAATAAAAATACAGGCTTTTGTTAGCGATGTTACTTTAAATCGTTTACAATTAATCTTTACACAATTTCTTTAATCTTACGCGCGAGCTACCGTAGGATTTTTTATCTGAACTTATACAAACTGGCAAGAATATCAAGTGCGAGCTACTATAGCACTTATTAAATTAAATTGAGTTCAGAGATAATATTTTTATTTAATAAAAAATCGGTTATATTGTTATTTTGAATAGTAGCAACCCTAGTTCAGTCAGTGTGTCGCAACTATTTGCAGTTTCTAGTATCCTCGCTGATATAAATTGCATTTCCTGAGTGTTGCTATACATTCCGAGACGTCACGGATACATTCCGCGACGTCACGGGTGGAAACACTAATATCGATGGACCTTTAGTAGCCACAGAGGACAATGCAGCAGGTTGCAGGTTCAGTTCCCCCCTCGATCAATTATTATTAAGGCGCAGTTTGTTTAGGTATAACACTCGTGTGTCACAGTAGAAGATGATAGAAAAAAATACAAGAAATTAAATTGCATAACTTTATTTGACTTTGGCCGAATGCGCAAATCGTGCGAAACCACAAGTTGAAAAAAAAACATGTTAAACATACGTTTGACCACTTACCATAGTAAACAAGCATGAAGTACTGATAAAACACAAATTAAATCGAATCGTATTGAGTGAGACGGGCAGTCAGTGCGCGCGGCGCTCGCGCTCGAGTGCAAATACCATTACGCGAGCGAGCGAGGGGGGAACTACCCCTACACCCCCCATGAGTCTCATGTGGCGACGGGATATCATGTAACTGTTGCATTTCGACCGGTCGCTACTTTATTACACTCTAGAGACATGAAATAAGGCCGGTGCAACCACAAAAGGACCTCCTTTTCGGTCTGAAACGTTCTCGTTCCACTACCTTATGGTGAGCGCACACCTACCCGCACCGCACGCGCCGCAGTCACCGTTTGTATGCGTGCGGCTCCGGCTGGTGACGTCATCAGCATCGGGGATTTCGTTCATTGCGGCGACTGTGGCGCGTGCGGTGAGGCTAGGTGTGCGCTCACCCTAGTTGGCGTCTCTCGACGGCTCCTTTAAACGCCCGTGTCAGTTATTGGTGACGATAGTAGTAGATGTCGACGGATGATACACAGCATATACTCCTGTGTCACGGCTACAACTGCTCGGGTTATAACTGGCTTAGGTTATGAATAAACCTTTAAAACTACTATTTTCACTTCAACTTCACTGTTTTCATTGTTCTGCACTGTAAAACTCAAGTAATCACATCTAACGTTATCTGTTAGAAACGACAGGACAGGACAGAAGAGAACAGTAAAATATCAGTATTAAAACGCATTAAGTATTCTAACATCACCCACAAGGGAACCAAGGTGAACAGACAATACCCACTACACAATTACGTTATACGTTACAATTATTGTCTGTCTGTTTGTACAGTCCATACAAATACGTGACTACTTGCAGACTTTTTTATCGGCCGATAGATTCACAACCCGATCAATTTGAAGGCAAAAGGCATGCAAAAGGGAACGTTTGCCTTCGAATGGTCAGCAAGCTATCGGCCGATCGAAATGTCCACTCCCCGTACCAATTTACCACCAGATCACAGCATCAATGATTAGTTGAGAAGAACTTTTATCTACTACGAAGCAATAGATTTAAATTAGAAAAGTAGAGCATCGAGCATTTTCTCTAAATGTCTCGAAACGAAACCCAACAATATCTTTGATAACCCCTTTATCGTATATCAATGGAAATATATTTTCAAAAAGGTAATAATATTATGTAGGGGGTATGGATAGGTTTAACGATTTATCACCCCCCTTCACCCCCCCTCCCCCTTCATCCCACCTGAATCACTCCCGAGGGATGCGAATGACACATGCTTCGACTATCATAGCCTCTAAGTGAGCTACCGGACTTTAACCTTTCAAAGTGAAAAAGAAACAGATTTAAATTAGTCGAGAAACGATTTTTTGCGTTATTATTTTAATTGCAAAAATGGTGACCGCAAGTAAACATTACTTTCGAAATAATATAGCTGTCATTAACTACTAAACCGATTGCGATTGAGCTTTTAGATAGAACACTTTATTGGACACACAAAGATAAATAAAAACTGGCCAAGTGCGAGGTGGACTCGCAATGAAGGGTTCCGTGCCATGTTGTATGGCAGAGCCCCACTCAATTTTTTTGAAGTGAAAACTTCTTATGGCGCGTTGGGCACTTTTGTAGGTGAGCATTTTCAGCCGTTCTCGCGACAGATGAGATTTTGACAGATGAGATTTTAACAGTTATTGTGCTTCTACTACTATGCAATATTCTTCTGCTTTAGTATTTATTGTTATAGCGGCAACAGAAAGACATAATCTGTTGAAATGTCAACTGTCTAGCTATCACGGTTCACGAGATACAGCCTGACGACAGACAGACGGACGGACAGTGGAGTCTTAGTAATAGGGTTCCGTATTTACCCTTTGGGTACGGAACCCTAAACACATAATAAAACATCAAACTGAAACGTAGTCTCTTCCAGACAACCTTAGGATGGCCACGTTTCGTATATCTATTGTAATTATTAGACAAAATATAATAATCGGGTTCGTGGAAAAAGGCAATAATGAAGCATAATATGGTTGTGTAGATAATACATAAATAAATAAATAAATATTGCAGGACATTTCACACATCGCCATCTAGCCCCAAGCTAAGTAAATAGACTTGTGATATGGGTGCTAGACAACGGATATACTACATAAATACTTTTCTTTTGTAAATATATACTTATAATACATAAAAACAACCAGACCACAGACAAATATCTAAGCATAAATACTTGTCTGAGGCGGGAATCGAACCCGCAACCCTGTGTTTGGCAGTCCGGCATGGTGACCATTGTGCCAACTGAGTCGTCAAATAATAATGTAGCTCAATCCCAGGAATAATTATAATATTTTATTATTTTTGAGATCAGAATTAACGAAAACCACGAGATGAAAGTAGTATACGTCATTATAATAATATTGTGTATAAGTAAGTAAGTATAAAATATTGTTTTATAATGTTTCGGTACAAAGTATCGTATATCTAGCGCAACCCGGAAACTGAAATTAAAAAACTTTGACGTCACGAGATTCAGTTAGGTAGGTATGTACCTACGAGTGACGTCACAGCCTCCCATATTTCACTTTGAACAAGTATTATCTCTGAAAGAACAAACAGAATTTACGTACTTTTAATATGAATGTCACCCAGATCACCGCGAATTATCATTTTTAACATAATTTTCCAATTTTACTAAAACCTTCTAGTAGTTCTTATTTGTTCTTCTTGTTTGGTCCCTCTCCTTGTAGTAGTTGTAAAACTATTCTAGGGTCAAAGGGCAGTTTTAAAATTATCCTAGATTCATAGGACAGTTTCAAAATTACTCTAGATTGAAATGGCAGTTGCGAAATTATCCTTAATTTATAGGACACCTTTGAAACTATCCTAGGTTCAAAGGACAGTGCGATTAAAACTTCTAAAATAATAATTGTTCATAAGCAGTGCTAATATTGAAACAGAATTAAGTATCAAATTGTAGGTGTATTTAATTAAGGTCTCGATTTATTAAAAGTTACGTTTAGATTTCTAAGTTGGTTTGTCATCTTTACTATGATAAAAAAAATAAAAATTTGACGAGCCGTCGGTTCGACATCACCTTTAAAACTCAAAGAACAACTCCCTTCAAATAAAATTGCACAAGTATCCTCCCCCCCACCCGGGCTCCGCTTGCGATTACGTTCACATTAGAAACTTTTCTACTTTTATATTGCATACTTTCATTTCTATAGTAGTTTAATGTTAAACTTATACAGGGTTATTGTTTAAAATATTTGATTTATTCATGTCTGAGGGTTTGTGGGTATTGAAGGCATCTTGTAACGAAACTGTCGTTTTCCACCCTTGTGACACAATGTTTTTATTTATATACTTAGGTATTTATGTACAACGTTGTTTATGAAAATGATCATATTTAAAAGTATGCAAAGCCTAAAATCTTCCGGTTCTAATCGTCTGGCACTCGGACTTTTCTGAAAATAAAAGAAAAGGATAAGTACTATTTAAAAATCTGTAAAGACGTTCACGTATTTTTTTTCCTTTATATTGTACGACGAGCTATCGACCAATTCAAACAATCTGTTCATGTTTACTAGCTGCATCGTTAGTCTCGGTCATTTAGGATAAATATGTAGTAGTCGCAGAGCGCATTCCCGTACATCCACAGTGCATAGTTGCTTACTACTGTTCTTTTAATTTGAGACCATGCACAGAAATGAGACCTAAGTTTCTTGATACCACGGCCTTTACTAAATATAGACTAGGTATACAAATCAAACCTCTGTAGTTTTTAATTATATCTCTCTAATAGAAGACAGACAGACTGACGTGGATTTACAAAAGTACATTACTAGTTAATTTAATATTGTGCTAATTTTTCTCACTGCAGGGCAAATACCTACCTTTAATTTTATTTGTTTTACTTCTTCCTAAGAACCACAGAATTGTATATTTCTCAAGTACCTACTTACAGAAACATAATCCAGTGTTGTTTCAATAGTCAAATAAAGCGACAATTTCATCTTTTTCTTCTTCACTAATGGCGTTCGTTAACGTGAACATCGTGACCAGACATAAGGCACACACCAGAACCATCGTCGGCAGCTTCATGTCGATTGGACTGGATTGGAACTCGATCTAAACGAGACTCTCCTTATATAAATAAGCTATTGATCATTATACTAACTTCCTTGCATGATACAACTAAATAAATTAAATATAAAATAAAGAAAAAAATATAATAATTTCCTGTTACTTACATATTATTATGATGGTAATTATATGTGCATGATTGAATGACTTCATGCGAGATCAACGATGAATGATCACTGTCATGGTTATTACATATTGTCATGAGATTTCGTTTAAGAATCAGTTTAAAGAAGTAAAGATGTTTTGTTTTAAGAAAACATAATATAGATAATATTCAATGAGCGAGCTTCGTCAGATTTAACCAAAATCCGTGCGACTGTATGACCGATAATATTACATAATATGGTATTTATATACGTAAAGCGTATCCTTAAGAGGTAGGAGTCGGTTTAAAGGATATTATCGTTATGTGTAAGTACGTGAGGCGAGGGCCTTTATTGCCTACTTCACCTTTACAGGGACCTTTATGGGCATACTCCTTTATATTATATTTATGTAGCGCGTTCCTGCGTACGTACATACATGACTGTTTCAATAATAACATATACCTACCTACCTGTAGCAGTTATTTATTTATGTTCTATTATTCGTTATTCTAATAAGAAAACAATAAATAAAACATATAAGACTGAACTAGGAGTTCCTGTCTATCAGGCGAAAAATTCAACTCAATTCGAAAAAGGACTACGATAATGATTTATAGGTATTTTTAATCGACTTATAAAAAGGTGAGATCCTTTTTTATGTATGTTCACCGATTACTCGAAGACAGCTCAATCAATTGAGATGATTATTCTTGTGTTGAAAAGGAATTCAATGAAGTGCACTGAATATAATAGTTAGCGTGTAAAGTAACGTATCGATCTCTGACTGGACCTCTGGAAACTGTACTAGTGATCCGACATATAATTTACGGTAGGATTATTCTCAGTCACCCTGCCGCCCAATTGCCGTATTCTTATGCAGCGCGTCTTGACTGCGTTTGCGTCATAACCATAGATTTCGTATTGCTAAGACGCACTCGTCACGCACACGTTACGCACTCGTCACGCACTCGTCACGCACACGTTACGCAAACCTAAACCACATGAGTAACTGCGTGACGAGTGCGTCTTAGCAATACGAAATCTATGGTTATGACGCAAACGCAGTCAAGACGCGCTGCATAAGAATACGGCAATTGGGCGGCTGGTCTGTTACCCTTGGGGGCAGATGGGAATACAGTCTCTGGTATATCGGGTGGAAACCTCAAGCTACGTATTGAAACCCACGCTGATTAGAATTAAATAGCAGCTTGAATAATATTTAACAAAATGAAACTGTAGTAGGTAGGTATAGAGAACAGATGGCTTCGTACGTCGGTCGGTCGTTCGCGTATTAATCCAACATTGTGAACATTCCACGCCTCCCCCCGTCGCAGCAATCATATCATAAATTATACAAACACATTCCCCTACAAATATAACAACTTAATCGCACAAATAAGACACATTCGCTTTAACTAAGATATTTAAATCAGTGATATTTTTGTGAAGAAATCTTGTGATCTCTTAGCAGTGCAGTGTGTCTAAGATATTATTAAAAATAATACAAAAATTGCAAATTATAAATTACGAAATTATGTTATTTTAAAGCCCGAGAAAACGATTCTAATATACTAATAAGTTTAGTTTTTTTTAATTTGTAGCTCTACGGGGGTATTCCTATTGTCCCCTAACTGGGAGAAAATGGAAACCCCATTTGGTGTCATCTTTCCCAAAATCGTTTGTCACAATCATTATTCTTTAAACTCTGGGTATACTTGCAATAATTTTCCTTATGTTTGAAAAATCACCTGTTTTATTTTGTTTATGATGTTACACTTTTAAAAGGTTTAATGTTTTCTCTAGTTCACTGTAAAGTTAAATCTCTTTAGAAATGAATTAAACGTTCCAAAACGCAGCCTCTTCGTGAGTAGTTGGCCAAATTAGCTTATGAATGGCCAACGTTATTCTACAACAATAACCACCCCTGTATCCATATCCACAAGGTTTAAAATCATCTAACTCGGTTGTATTGTTATTTTGGTACATGACGTATATGACAAAGATAGTCCTGCAACTACTATCACCCCTATTGAATTACCAATAAGGTTTGAAATTCTGTAGCTCGGTGGTATTGTTATGTTGGTGTTGGCGTGCATTCTGTGGCGCGAATGCTATTGAAGCCACAATTGCTAGAAATATGAGATGTGCCAATGTTCTGGAGTGGAAATGTGAACGCCTTGATAAAATGTTGGTTCACAACTCACAGTATAATACATACTAGGTAGATAGATAGAGTGTTATTGTGAGGCCGAGTAGCGCGATCATTAGCAGTCGTTGTAAATTAATTTTCTTTATAAATAAATGTTACATAATTAAAAAACATACTATTTCCAACCCATTTTTCCATTTTCTTCCATTATCCCCCAAAACGAAAGTAAGAGAGAAGATGCACATACATTTCTATTTTCCCCCATTTTGGAGACAATACACTTACAGATGAAATGTAACATTTCATTTTAACTGAGGTACTATCAATATGTCTGACAATTAGTCTAGATGGCGCTGTATGCAATGTCCTTATTAATATTTGTTTATCGACAACCTTTTTAGATAGGTGTTCCTGTGAATACGATTGGTGATAGATGCGTACTTAAACATCACTTTATGTTACTGATGATGCTGAACTTTTGGCCAGTGACTGTACTTAGTTTAAATTAACCATTTTAATATTTTACAGTTTCATTTGTCCCCATACAATGGAAGACAAAATATGAGCAATTTACGACCAATTTATACCTGTCCCGTAAGTATATAGAATGGAATATTAGGAAAGAATAATAAAAACCCCCATATCATAGACTATAAAATTGAAATACAGTTAGGAGCAATGAATTAGAATCGTCACATATCAGCTGGTCAGCGAGAGGTCAACGAACCTAAATCTAATCACTTAAGTTCACTTAACTTAATCCACTGAACATGATTCATATAATATATTATTATACTTAAGTAATAAGAATAATAAAATAGTGTTATTACTTAATGGACCGGGAGCGCATGATAGCTAGACCTACGTTACATATAGCAATTCCATGACCTTTGTGACACAGAAGGTTATAGGTTCGATTGTTAAAGTTGAACAACGTATAAGTTAAGAACAATAAATAAGTATTAAAGGATTCGTTATCTGGACACCATGATAATAATTATAAACTTGGTTGCGGATAGATGGCGCTTATGTGCAATGTTGTAAGATTTAAATTTTTTTAAAAAAAATCAAGCAAGTAATCTGAACAGAAATACATCATCTGTTAAAATTTCAACTGTATAGCTATCATTCATGGGATATAGGCTGGTGACAGTAGACAGACAGACAGTGGATTCTTAGTAATCGAGTCCCGTTTTTACTCTTTGGATATGGGACCCAAAAACGTCTTAGTCATTATGTGAAATGGTTATTATGAGACCCTAGTCACCAAGATTATATTTCTAATAATATAACGTGAGTATAGTATAGATGAGCTCTCGGTATAAATAAGTCTTAGTTATTGTAACGGTATTTGGCAGAGTTTGGTCTCATCCGGGATTATCATAAACAATATATCACAATCTGACTATATTCAATAGTGTTGAACTAACTAGTAACCTTTAGTCTTCTCCCGACTAAGCTGCGCGGCAACTTACATCACTACTATAATCCTACCTTAAAAATGTAAAATTAATTCAATAAATAAAACATTAAACGTTTTTCATGATGACTGTCTTTAACTTTATACATGAATAAAAATATACAACGAGTTCAAAGAAAAAAAATACCTGAACAAAAAATGGTTGTCTGTAAAGTCGGTTTACGGACGAAAATTTTACGTGATAACGTCTTAAGAATACGATAAAAAAAATTAAAAAAAACAAATTGTTGTTCCTTTAAATATTTTTTCCTTTATTTTTTTTCCTTTTAATTTGTCACTCGTCACACTATAACACAAGCCTAGATGAGCGATATTTCCTTAGTTAACATTACGCGTCTGGTCATATTACCATGACGCATGACGTCACACAATATTACCGTGACACTTTTTTGTGAATGCAGGTGTTCCAACAAATGATTAGATGTTATCACGTCAAAAACACTAGCCTGATATTTTCACGAGATCGGGAAATTAGATAAATTAAATAAGTTGGTTGAAGAATCAAAAATTGAAAATCAATAAATTATCATTTAAAATAAATATTTTTATTATTTATTTTATCAATATTAATATTATTTTTAGGGTGCGTGGGATAAACCACCGAATGCAACTAATGTCAATTGCTTAGAGTTCAATTCAAAGGTGTTCTCTCTAATAATATTTTAATATTATGTCTATGAGAAGACAATGAATTCAACTTGGCAACACTGTAATCACGAAGAGGATCGCCATTGTCTGTTATAAATCACGAGCGTGATCCAACACAAGCACAATACGTCATATACAGTGGTGTAACTAGATATATTGGTTACTTGACGGTGCTTGGCGGTTGGCAGGCGTGGCCGCAGGCGGTAGCTAGTCGTACATACTTGATGGCCTTGGTTACAACTGTTTCACTGTCTGGTTTCACTTGGTATTACTAGCTTTATCCCGCGTTAGTAGTCGCGATAAAAACGCAAGCCTAGAACATTTTCTAACAAAAAATATTGTTTGGTAAACTTCACTGTAAGTACTTAACAAAAAATTAAAAAATTGATAAGTATAGAAAAACTTTTTTCTACAGTCAGCATAGAGATATAATAACATTTCTACAAACTTTTTATTTTCTAGGTGATTATTTACTCTCACTTTAAAAATTATTTTAATGTACTTAAATAAATGAGATAGGGATTTTGTGAATTTGTTTGTCAAAATCTCCTGTTCCGTATAGATCTGGCACTAAAACTCCAAAATCCCCTTCGTAAAGGATAATGGCAGGGGATCCTGGAAGTAAGCCAAATAAAGACATGAGTTTTTTCGAAGTTATTTTTTATTGTTACTACCATTAGACTAATGAAGTTCATTAGATAGTATTGATTCTGACTGACTATAGCTAAACTGATTATACTACGAACCCCACTGAAGAATATAATGGGGCAAACGGGACTTTGGGCATATTGAAATCCTATTCAACACACGGATAAGGCAAAAAAAGTGGGGCAAAAGGGTAACCGATTTCTTTCTAAAGTTAACTAAATCTATTCGTAGACTTAGTCCCATCGGCCCCGCTGGCTCTGCCCCGCCAGCGGGGCAGATGGGAAAAAGAGTTGCATCGGCCCCGCTGAACGCTGACGCGGACGCTAGCGGGGCCGATGAAACAAATTAAGTTTCATTTGCCCCGCTATAGGACTTACTTCCGTCGGGCCCGCTAGCAGATGGGAAAAAGAGATTGATTCATCGGCCCCGCTAGCGTCGGCGTCGGCGTTTTACGGGGACGATGGGTAGGTACAGATCAAGTTACAAATAGAGGCAATCAATACTTAGGTTGCCGAAAAAGGAATGTCTGTAATTAAAATGGTTTGTATGTTAATCAGTTTTTATTGAGTGCTCAAAATACATCTTAACCTCTACGTTTGCAAGCGGATGCGGGCGTCCGGGATAATTCAGAACAATAGCCGCGCTGAGATGCACGCGGACGCCGGCGTCCGCGTGCATCTCAGAACTGTATTTTCATTACGATAGAGTCTACATTTGTTTGAACAACTTGTATCTAACAGTTGGTGCATTATTTTTTCTTGTCCTTGCAACACTAAAAAGTTCCAACGTTCAAACAAAAAAAAAAGAAATCGTCGATTTTAGTCTGTGTAAACTTCGCGCGTGACAATGTCATTTTTTATGTGACAATTTATTGTATTTACATGTAAATACATTGTTTTATGCCCTAATTGTGATAAATTATATTGTTTTAGATATGCTAAAGCTATTTACATAATAGGTTTTGTGAATTTCGTTGTGTTTTTATAGCATTCAAGTTTAAAAATGAGTGACGTAATTTTGACCGTTTTCGGATTATTTTCGTGTGGTTTCCGTACTAATTTAGCTAAAATATAATTGAAAAGGCTATTTATACGTATTACAATAAATGTTTACCCAAGTAATTGTATATTTTATGAATAAAACAGAGTAATTCATCAAGAACATGTTGATAAAAACAATCTCTCAGTTTATAAACAGTTATGAAAAAAATATTCAAATTTCTATAACCGAATCTGAGCTTTATTGGTAGGCTAATAGGGCTCACTATAGTATAACAATTTGTGTCAAGTGGTGTTTTTGTTTACGTAAGTGTTATCGGTTATCAGATATCAGATAACAAAATATTATTACATCAGCTTCGAGGTAAATCATTAGGTAAGTCATTGCCGTTTATAATATGCCGATAGGTGTTCTAGATATTTTTTTATGAGTATTTTTTTGAAGTGTAACCTGACACCGCGAATTATATAAATTCGCGAATTGATGACGTTGACATTAGGTATATAAAAAATTGACAGTTGACTTTTGGGCAAGAAGAAGGGTTAAGAAACTTAAAAAACTTTTTGGTCCAACGCCAAACCTCAACTCAACTCAAATCAAAACGCGTCTATAGACAGCGCAAAGTCAAATCCATGACAACCGTGTAAACGTGAAATTACTAATTATTGTGTCGCAGTAAAGTAAAGCGAAGTTCGGAGATAGTCACTCTTTAGCTGTTACATATTGTGCAATTCTCAAAAAAAAACTGAATTCTGATTTTGATGTGTCCCATAAATTGACTTTTGTTTTTTACGTAATATAAACATATTTTGTTCAAGATAACAATTACATAAATAAAAGCACTGAATTATTGTTTATATTCCTGCTCTAATTCTTGTAAAAGTTAGACCATTTATGAAAAAACTATTAAAAGTTAGAAGTTTGAGTGTGCAAATGTATCAAGAGTGATGTGTCCCATTAAGCAGTGTATGACTTTCTATAAGAATATTATAGAAAATATTGAGTTTGCATTTAACTTTTTGGTACTATCTTAGACTTACTCCCATCGGCCCGGCTGGCTCTATTAAAAATTAAGAAACTAGTTATTAAGTAATGTCCTTGTTTTGTGTTTTTTTTTTGTTTTGTTTATTATTTAAATAGTATAACTTGATCTTGAAATTTGTAAATGGACCAATAACCAGTAGACATTTTCTCGAAACACTGACATAGTTTGTAATGTTAATGTTTTCTCTCGTTGATTTTTTGTCAAATACTGTATTTTTTATGTTATGTTGTTTACCTAAAATATTATATTCATCTTACAAAACTGTCAGCAGTTTAGGCATTAATGTTCATTAATAAAGACTGATTAATGTAATTTGTGTGACTATCATCTATGATTATGAAAATTAAAAAATGTTTATGTGATGTTCTTGTTGTGTGTATTTTTTTATTATTAAAATATTATGTATTTTGAGCACTCAATAAAAACTGATTAACATACAAACCATTTTAATTACAGACATTCCTTTTTCGGCAACCTAAGTATTGATTGCCTCTATTTGTAACTTGATCTGTACCTACCCATCGTCCCCGCAAAACGCCGACGCCGACGCTAGCGGGGCCGATGAATCAATCTCTTTTTCCCATCTGCTAGCGGGCCCGACGGAAGTAAGTCCTATAGCGGGGCAAATGAAACTTAATTTGTTTCATCGGCCCCGCTAGCGTCCGCGTCTGCGTTCAGCGGGGCCGATGCAACACTTTTTCCCATCTGCCCCGCTAGCGGGGCAGAGCCAGCGGGGCCGATGGGACTAAGTCTATTCGTAGCACTTAATTTGGCATTTCAATAATATTCAAGTATATTTCGGTAACCATAAGTCAAAAACTAGTCTCTTATCTCTAGTTTTGGAATATGAATCCGTAGGTAACGCTGCTGTGAGTCGATATATTTACCGTCCGTGTTGTAGCGGGAGTGATGCCAACAAAAGGCTCTGGCGTCGTTCCATTGCGTCCGACATTATACTTCTAATAACTGAAACGTCAGGGGATTTTCTTATACTCGCGACAATGGCTACTGTTAAGTAGTCGAAACGTCGAAGTAAGGAAAATAATTAAAAAAATACGCGAATAAGACCCGGAATAATAAATACTATGGATACAAATTGTGCAAGTTTAAAAAGTCAACTTAGAAACAATCAGTGCCTGAACAGAACTAACTCACCTGCTCGCAAACCGGGTCGCAATTCCCTTGAAATCCCTATTTATATATTTTCCCAAAAATCGTTTATCATCCCTATTAAATTAACTTCTTAAGAAATAGGATTTTCTCAGGTGAAGTTCGCGATCGGATATAGATTAGCTTCTTAATGATTCCTTAGAAAATATCAATAAAAAAATATATTTTTTAAACAAAATTTACCTACAAACGCAAAATTTTAAAACATAAAATGTTGTACAACATATGAAATCAAACAAGCTGTATATTTATACTCGTCAAAGTATCCCGTTAAGTAATGTCCTCTAGGTGTCTTGTCCACTTGTCCACCCCGGTCGGGACATTAAGGTAGAACTGCAGACTGCAGACATCTAGTTACTAACAATAGCAATGGCTCCATTGTTAAACCTCTTAAGGTTATTTGTGCTGCCAAACGCAAGCAGTCAGAAATACCCGTCGCTTACAACTAACATTGTTGATTGTAACGAAAGTATTTTGTTTTTCTCAAAAGTGCTGAAATGGAATTGTAGGTGAAAACTTTACCATTATTTTGGGGTAATTTGAGATGAAAATTCCTTGTCATTTCAAAGCTAGACTAGTTTTAATTCTTAATTTTAGGATAGCTTCAAAACTGTTGAGAATTTTTGACTCAAAGTCACACCAAAATGTCAGTAAAAATCTCACCTACAATTATTATTCTATCTCAGCACTTTTGAGAAAAACAAAACACATTAGTAATAATTAACAAATTTCACCAATGAAAACGACCGGTGCCGGAAGTAACTATTTAGTAGGCTGTGTACCAAGGTCGTTGGGGTCGTTGGGGTATGGGCCCTTAATGAATACAATCAAAAGATGATCAAAACAGAAACAAAAGACGATCGAAATAGAAACAAAAGGCAAACGACCGTAGAATTGGAAAGGAGAAGTCAACTTATTCGGCTGCGAACTAAACGATCAGCCGATCATAAAGTCAACATTCCACGTTTGCTCTAAGCTACTTCTAACTGATACAATTATTACTGTGAAACTTTTCCGCGAATGCTTTCAGGGGGAATTATTTTAGAGTGTTTGTTTTAGGGAGGGGGTTGGTCAAAGGGGTGGCAGTGGAGGGTGGGGCATTAGGGGGCATTCCGCCACATTTACTCGTATTTATAGTTTAATAGATGTTTGTGACAGAAACTATCAGGGAGTTTTTACAGTCGGCAACAAAAGTGGAAGACAACCGCAAAGTTTTAAAATTGCTATTATTATTAGAATGTGTCCCATATTATTTATATGGCTAAATGGCTATGGAAATATTAAATACATTTTATATTAACTAACATAAACTCTACAGAAGGGGTGTCAAACTGGATTTTCCATAGGGCCATTTCGAAAATTGCAGTTGTGTTAGCGGGCCAGACATAAAATAAAAAATACGTGCATTTTTATTAAGTTTATTTGGTGGGGTAGGTACGTTTATTTGGCATTTTTTAATGGGTTGGTAACACAAATAATAATAAGTATTTCTAATTGTAGGCAGGTACTGCAAAAAAATAAAGAAGGGGAAGTTAGTTTATCTGTAGCAACTAGAAACTTCAATTCTTTTCTTTTTCAAAAAATTTTCTTATTCACTTTTATAATAGAAAACATTTGTTCATACGAACTACGAAAAAGGATAGCTAGCTTTCAAATAATCAAGTCAAGGGTACCTTGCAGAGTGGTCACTGCAAGTGCGAGAGAAACGAATATTTAAAAAATACTTGAGATCAAGATTCCAATGTATGTTCCAACGTAACGTATGTTTGACATGGTTGCTCTACAGTGTGTGTCCACTTTCGTTGTCAATGTACAAGATAAATCAAAGATTGCGTTTAGTTAGAGCACACTATAATATAATACATCTATGGAGCACATAGAGTGGAGAAAATAAATAGAACAATAAAATTAAATTTAAAATGATTCACTTATTATTAAAATGTCGATGTGAGTATGTTTTCGATTGAAATTTCATTAAATTGAAATAGTATTTTTAATTTAAATGCCAAAGACAAGAGCCTGTGTAGTGTGTCCTGTAAGGGTCTACGTCCACAGTATCGTACCGTACCGGCAACATAGCACACTTGGAAGTACATAGTTACTATAGAGTCACAGAATCAGGGAGTTCTCACTCGCCCCCATTGTTTTGAATCTATTGATTGTTTTATTTTTGTGCCTGTTGGCCCCACTAAAAAAAATAGGACTAATTCTAGGAAAATGCCCTATTCTTTTGGAACCAATAACAACGTTAAATGAGAATTGATTATTTAGGTGTTTTCCCGTTGGCCCTGGTTAAAAATTCCACATACACCAACCTACGATAAGTAGGTACCCACAAAACCGATCTGATTAAGTAATATTTTAATAATGTAAAGTAATTACCAAAGTATTTGATCTCCCGTTAACTCAGAAACCAATATAACGTAATTAAGACGGTACTTCACTTGTAAATCCGATAGCAATATCTTAAAACAACCACTTATACGACCAACTAAATAGATATTTCAAGCCCGAGCAACATCAGAAATTAGATTATTTAATGAAATACAATTTAAGATGGCCCTACGCCTTACGCCTTACGCCCTACGCCCCTACACTGAGCTGAGAGCTTTAGCGTGTTACGGTTAATTTAATTAAGTTTAAAATAAATTAAATTATAAGTAGTGGGACTCGTTTAGAAGTAGCGCTTAACTGAATATACTCTTTGGATTAAAGCAAGGCGTGTTGATATTACATCAAATTGAAGATCTAAAGGCCGGTTAAACGTCTTTGAAGAAATTTGTCCGGTCGCTCATTGAGTGCGTTTTTTATGCAATCCTGGAGCCAGTGGGAAGTACCCGACCTTCCTAGTTCTATAGGAGTTCCCTCTCTGATGTGGGTCAAGAGGGTACGCGGGTATTTACCTATTTCCATCCTGAAAAATGCCTTTTGAGCATAGCTTATAAATTGTTTCATTATTTTTTTCATAAAACATAGGTTACACATGCCATTATATTTTCGTTTTTTTAATAAGTAATTTATAATGATGGAAAATAATATAATTAGGTATCTAAACACATTTTTTTAAAATTACAGAGTAATTTGGCAAAACTTGGTTTTATGAAACACTATCAACGCCCCTCGTAAGTTCCAATCTCCTGGAAATATCGGGAACAAAAAGTAACCGACGACGTTTCTTCCAACGAATCAATGTATTAAAATCGGTCCAGTAGTTTTTCTCTGTTTTGTTTTACTTACTCTTAAGTATAAAGAGTAACTTTATAATAAGGTAGAAGAATGTTATGAATCAAATGTATAGTGACGTCACTTGGATTTCCTGTCAGTAAAGTTACTGATTGAATTAGGAAACATAGAGGTCATTGCACTTTGGATTTCATTTGTATAAATATTGCATTTTGAATACTACGAGTATCTGAAATATTAATGTTCTTTATTGCCGAAAACAGCTGATTTTCCAATATTCAAACTCAAAATTTTCTAAACGTCTACAACTAAAATTTATGGAGGTGAATAGTTATAATTAAAACGGAGACGATGAAAATATTTTCCCCACCTGCCCCGTTGTTGGGGCATAGCCACTGGGGCGGATGGGAGTAAGTCTTGATATTTTACTTTGAAATAAAATATGAATAAAATATCTGATGAGACTTCCTTATCACGTATTTATCTATTTTTAGAATAGGGTAGACCGAGGCGAATCGGATCAGTTCGACTTTGAGGTTAAAAAAAACCAAGTTGCAATTAAGATATGTTTTATTTATTCATTTGATCACAATCAGTATTTATTACAGTTTAGCATACGGCATTATAATTTTAGATATTTCTTTAAACTTCTTTATAGGAAACAAAAACTTAAATATTGGGAAATATCCGATTCGCCCCAAATTCGGGGGTTAATCGGATCAAACAAATATCAATCACAAATTTAATTAATTATCATATTAATGACAAAATAGTCATTGGTAAACTATCTACAAATCAACATTTTTCTAATGAGATCAATTATGCAAATCGCAAGTGCATGCTCCTTTAGCACCTTCTATTTCAGTGCACTTCTCAGGAGACCGTTCCTCACAAACGATGCACTGTATCCAATCCTTCTTTTTTGACGGATGTACAAATTTTTCAAATCAATACCTGCAGAGCTAGTCTCTCAATCTAAGCGTAGCTTTGTTCTTCTTCTTCGTCATATTTTTCTTTGCCGTTTTCTTTAAAGTTTTTCTTTTCTATTGCTCTTTTATTGTTTTTTTGCTTCTTTTTTAAGAAGATTACTCTTAGTCTCAGGGGATGTTATTCTTATTCTGTGGGATGTTAAATGGAGGATTGGTTTCGTTAATGTTCGTGGCTTGGATGCGGTACTTTATATTTCTCAACAACCTGATGTAGTAAGTTGTTTTACCATTGCTTTATTGGCTGTATCTTACATACTGTCATGTGACCACTGACCCAGGCCAGTTTTTTAAGTAAGTACGTTCTAACTATGTAAAACAATAAAAGAATAACTAAGTAACAGAGCTTTTATTTACTGATCCGATTCGCCTCGAAGATCATGATCCGATTCACCCCATATCAACGGAAAAAAAAAAAATGTTTTATTAGAATATCCGTCACAATACAATCAAAAACCAAATGATTTTGCATAATTAGATTCACGGTCATTGCGATGAATCAATTATTGAAACAATTAAACAAAATTTTGGCATGAAAAAGTCGAACATTGTAATAACGTACTTTAGATTTAGCGCAAAAAATGCGTTCACCACACTTTGTCATCACGGGCGAGCGTCACTGGCACTGAATTGTGAGTGAGAATGCAATACTATAAATGGGAATAGATGCAGGGGGAAGGGAGGAAGCGATGTGCATCTATAGCTGCGATCATTTACGTACGGTTTTTAAAATATTTTAATTTCACTTATTTTGATCCGATTCGCCCAGTGATCCGATTCGCCTCGGTCTACCCTAATCAGATTTATTTCTGTTTTTAGGAAAAAAATCAGGTCAAATAAGATTACGGCAACTTTTTGACTTCCGTTACGCGCGTTACGGTTCTTTCTGTGAAAATTTTATATGATAACGCTTTTTCGCTTTATATAAAGATAAGCTATTTATTTATATTGATATTTTAAAATTATAATTGTTTTGGAAAATGATCCTACTAAACCAATGAAGGGGTCGTCAAATACAACATTGGAGACTGACACAGTTATTAGTCGCCCAATCTTTTTATTTAGATTTTTACAAATTGGGGTATTTATTAATAAAATAATTTATTAAAAAAATTAAAAAAATCCATAAATTATGATTATTAACAAAACTTACAATATATGTTAGTTAGAAAAATAAAATATACAAATATGTGACAAAATATGTAGGAATATTTTTAAATCGTTTTTTGATAGTGGTCTAACTCTGATCTATTTATTTTAAAAACATAAAACAACAGATAAACCCGTCGCTTTACGAGATTTTGCTTATTTTGTTGTCTGTATTATTGTCCTCTATACATTGTTAAAGGCTTGAAGTGGTCGCGCAACTAGAAAAATAAAATAGTGAACCATTTATTGTGCCAAAATGTTACAACCCCACTGTATTTGTTCTATGACATTTTCATACAAACTATGTATACTTACCTTGTTATGATGGAATATTGAAAAGTATATTCCTAAATTCAGTTCGAAAGCCGAAAATAAACAAAAGTATCGAAATCGCGAGCGGAAATTCAGTCCCTCGAGAGTTGCATCGCACCGTCTCGTCGCCGAACGTCGCGTCGCTCCAAACTGAAAAATTCAGCCGTGAACTCAAGAGCAACTACTTAAAACACTTACAAAAATATACCTTACTCCGTTTGTTATAGAGTCGAATATTGTTAGAAGTGTTTAATGCAATTTTCCGAAGATGTACTCGTAAAATGCACAGTTTGAATAAGTAAAGTGTGAAGTAGATACTGATTTACGGTTGAATTTTGAGCTGCCTGTGTTACCTCACCTAGTAGGTAGGTACAGTAGGTTACATAGTACAATATTGACGAGTTAGCATGTCTACGCCCATTACGACTCTTTCATACATTTATTCATACTAAATGTAACGGATATAACGACATAATTACGTCATATTATTAAAATTATATACAACTAGCTGCTGTTACCCGCGACTTCGTCTGCGTAAAATCACTACATCGAGTAGCCTTTTTTCAATGCTTACTCCTAGATTAAATAAAAAATACCTTTTTCCCCCGAAATCCTAACTCCAAAATAAAAAAGTCATTTGACAGAATATCAGCTCTGATCTGAAAACGGATCCCGGATTCGGAATCAGGACTTAGTCCCATCGGCCCCGCTGGCTCTGCCCCGCCAGCGGGGCAGATGGGAAAAAGTGTTGCATCGGCCCCGCTGAACGCAGTCGCGGACGCTAGCGGGGCCGATGAAACAAATTAAGTTTCATTTGCCCCGCTATAGGACTTACTTCCGTCGGGCCCGCTAGCAGATGGGAAAAAGAGATTGATTCATCGGCCCCGCTAGCGTCGGCGTCGGCGTTTTGCGGGGACGATGGGTAGGTACAGATCAAGTTACAAATAGAAGCAATCAATACTTAGGTTGCCGAAAAAGGAATGTCTGTAATTAAAATGGTTTGTATGTTAATCAGTTTTTATTGAGTGCTCAAAATACATAATATTTTAATAATAAAAAAATACACACAACAAGAACATCACATAAACATTTTTTAATTTTCATAATCATAGATGATAGTCACACAAATTACATTAATCAGTCTTCATTAATGAACATTAATGCCTAAACTGCTGACAGTTTTGTAAGATGAATATAATATTTTAGGTAAACAACATAACATAAAAAATACAGTATTTGACAAAAAATCAACGAGAGAAAACATTAACATTACAAACTATGTTAGTGTTTCGAGAAAATGTCTACTGGTTATTGGTCCATTTACAAATTTCAAGATCAAGTTATACTATTTAAATAATCAACAAAACAAAAAAAAACACAAAACAAGGACATTACTTAATAACTAGTTTCTTAATTTTTAATAGAGCCAGCCGGGCCGATGGGAGTAAGTCTAAGATAGTACCAAAAAGTTAAATGCAAACTCAATATTTTCTTTAATATTCTTATAGAAAGTCATACACTGCTTTAATGGGACACATCACTCTTGATACATTTGCACACTCAAACTTCTAACTTTTAATAGTTTTTTCATAAATGGTCTAACTTTTACAAGAATTAGAGCAGGAATATAAACAATAATTCAGTGCTTTTATTTGTGTAATTGTTATTTTGAACAAAATATGTTTATATTACGTAAAAAACAAAAGTCAATTTATGGGACACATCAAAATCAGAATTCAGTTTTTTTTTGAGAATTGCACAATATGTAACAGCTAAAGAGTGACTATCTCCGAACTTCGCTTTACTTTACTGCGACACAATAATTAGTAATTTCACGTTTACACGGTTGTCATGAATTTGACTTCGCGCTGTCTATAGACGCGTTTTGACTTGAGTTGAGTTGAGGTTTGGCGTTGGACCAAAAAGTTTTTTAAGTTTCATAAGATGGACTCTTTTTTTTGGTGAGAGAAAAAGGTGTTTGTTCGGTTCGGTTTGGCTGATTAATTTGACATAGTGACAGATGTCACTTTGACATTTGTCACTTTGACATCTGTCACTTTCCATGGGTCCATCTTTTTTTTTTTCTCTCTTGTTTGGCCCCAATTTTATGCCATTTTCATCTTGTTCTTCATTTTCAGAGGGATTTTTTTTTTCATTCAGTTATGACTTCGCACGGTTTGTGCATATAGCCAGTATCAAGTAATATTTTGCATCAAGTTATGGCCCGATTTACAGAAATCGGGCTCAAAGTGTTTCAAGATGGTCAAGTCGTCAAGTCACAGTTTGTCAAGTCAGGGGTCATAGTAAAGCGGTGGCTACTTTACTTTAACCTTGTAGGAGATTTTGGAGGCAACGAGAAAAGTCCATGTTTGACACTGATTTTTACATTCACTACACTTGTGCACTTTCACGGAACTAAATTAGATAACTTTCCACCAGAATTATACAATTTAACTCGGTTTACAACTAAGTTTCGTGTAAATAAAACTGCAGCACGACATGTTGTTGGCTCGTTCCCGCCTGGGTCCATCTTAAGAAACTTAAAAAACTTTTTGGTCCAACGCCAAACCTCAACTCAACTCAAGTCAAAACGCGTCTATAGACAGCGCGAAGTCAAATTCATGACAACCGTGTAAACGTGAAATTACTAATTATTGTGTCGCAGTAAAGTAAAGCGAAGTTCGGAGATAGTCACTCTTTAGCTGTTACATATTGTGCAATTCTCAAAAAAAAACTGAATTCTGATTTTGATGTGTCCCATAAATTGACTTTTGTTTTTTACGTAATATAAACATATTTTGTTCAAAATAACAATTACACAAATAAAAGCACTGAATTATTGTTTATATTCCTGCTCTAATTCTTGTAAAAGTTAGACCATTTATGAAAAAACTATTAAAAGTTAGAAGTTTGAGTGTGCAAATGTATCAAGAGTGATGTGTCCCATTAAAGCAGTGTATGACTTTCTATAAGAATATTAAAGAAAATATTGAGTTTGCATTTAACTTTTTGGTACTATCTTAGACTTACTCCCATCGGCCCGGCTGGCTCTATTAAAAATTAAGAAACTAGTTATTAAGTAATGTCCTTGTTTTGTGTTTTTTTTTGTTTTGTTGATTATTTAAATAGTATAACTTGATCTTGAAATTTGTAAATGGACCAATAACCAGTAGACATTTTCTCGAAACACTAACATAGTTTGTAATGTTAATGTTTTCTCTCGTTGATTTTTTGTCAAATACTGTATTTTTTATGTTATGTCGTTTACCTAAAATATTATATTCATCTTACAAAACTGTCAGCAGTTTAGGCATTAATGTTCATTAATGAAGACTGATTAATGTAATTTGTGTGACTATCATCTATGATTATGAAAATTAAAAAATGTTTATGTGATGTTCTTGTTGTGTGTATTTTTTTATTATTAAAATATTATGTATTTTGAGCACTCAATAAAAACTGATTAACATACAAACCATTTTAATTACAGACATTCCTTTTTCGGCAACCTAAGTATTGATTGCTTCTATTTGTAACTTGATCTGTACCTACCCATCGTCCCCGCAAAACGCCGACGCCGACGCTAGCGGGGCCGATGAATCAATCTCTTTTTCCCATCTGCTAGCGGGCCCGACGGAAGTAAGTCCTATAGCGGGGCAAATGAAACTTAATTTGTTTCATCGGCCCCGCTAGCGTCCGCGTCTGCGTTCAGCGGGGCCGATGCAACACTTTTTCCCATCTGCCCCGCTGGCGGGGCAGAGCCAGCGGGGCCGATGGGACTAAGTCGGAATCAGCACCCCCGAAAACGTATTAAACGACACCCCACTCCAAAATCAGACTGACATTTGACAAATGTCAACTCTTGTCTGAAAACGGATCCCGGATTCGGAATCAGCACCCCCGAAAACGTATTAAACGACACCCCACTCCAAAATCAGACTGAAATTTGACAAATGTCAACTCTGGTCTGAAAACGGATCCCGGATTCGGAATCAGCACCCCCGAAAACGTATTAAACGACACCCCACTCCAAAATCAGACTGACATTTGACAAATGTCAACTCTGGTCTGAAAACGGATCCCGGATTCGGAATCAGCACCCCCGAAAACGTATTGAACGACACTTTATTCCAAAAACAGATTGACATTTGACAGAGGTCAAAGTGACATATGACAGATGTCAAAGTGACGCAAGACAGATGTCAAAGTGACATAATAAAATATGACAGAAGTCAAAGTGACAGAATCATGTAAATTTTTTTATATTCGTCTTATATTTATTGTTTTTTGAACACAATCATGATAAAAAGTAGCCTATGTTCTTCTCCAGGATCACATCTATGTGTGTACCAAAATTCTTACTCCGTTCAGCGGCTTAGGTGTGACAACGCGACAGACAGACAGACAGACGGACAGACAGGCAGAGTTACTTTCGTATTTATAATATTAGTAGGGATGTGTTTCGAAAAGGGTATGGACTATGGTATAATGAAAGGGGGAATTTTAGTTTGACAATTAAAAAAAAAAAAAATTTAGGAGGATGTAAAGTTAAAGCAAGGAGCTCTGCTTCACTTCGCTTCTTGCGTACTTTTTATCACATAGGTTAGATCAGCCTATACCTAAACAATTACAAACAATTACAGAAACAAATACTAGCATACAAATTACACGCATAGTGACCGTGAGTCCATGACAGGTAGACTTACGTTCATATTATGTGAAATATCTATTTAGGTTTAGGTTTAAAGAATTTATTTACTCATAAAAGACAACTTACAATGAGTATTAGTTAGTACTTATCATTCATCATTTATAAAATGTATTGGGTGTTTGAGTTTTAACCATAAACCGTTTAAAGTTGTTGCAATTTAAAAAAAACTTAGAGAATAAGAGGAAGAAGGAAAGTGGCGCCAATAAAACTATCGAGGGAAATTACTGTCACAGACTAAAGCAGTGCAAAAGCACAATACCCAACTTCCAAGAGACTTATTAGTTAATATGAAACAGCTAATCAATTGTTGCATCTTGTTGTTGTGTAGTTGTGGCATCTTCATATTATGTTGCACTGTGAAGATATTTAAACTAGCGATCTCTTGTTTACCATGCAGTCGCGCTTTTAACAACGCTAAGTGCAAGCTCACAAACTGGAAAAAAATATGTATTTTTTTAGTTTCCTTTAAAATGTAAGTTAGTTCTAATGTTATCGATTACTATCACAACTCGTGGTAAGACCGATCAAAAAGACGGTTTACTCGCAGATATTCAGGTACAGTAGTATGGTACTTGGCCTAACAACCGAACTACTGCAACTAAAAAGTTTCAACAGTCCGATAACGGCTAGCAATCGAAATACTAAACTAAAGAGTCTTTGTTCGGTGTTATAACGTAAACCGAGGTATCATGAACTCCCAGAACTATTAGTCCCAGAAATTCCTTAATTACGTAATATCCTGAAATTTAATAAGAGAGAAACTAATTAACCTCGTGTCCGTTTGTCGCAATTATTTGCAATTAAACACCGACCTAAAATAATATTCGGGTAAACGACTTTATTTTGTTAGGCTTGTCTACCATTGCGTTCGCGAGGCGAGGGGATGTGACCGAGAAATAGTCTTATAAACAGAAGTCTGCGGTTGGATTCCTGTCATTAATCAAATATTTGTAAGATCTATAGATATTTTGTTTTTGATTTAAGTGTTTTTTTCTTGTATTATAAATTAATTTAAACTGTGTCAAGCGTCGTTAGGCTTTTTAAGAGTTAATAAAAAATAAGTCGGTAACATAAACGCTATACTTAAATTCCTCTGTAATAAGTACCCTTATCCAAAAAATAATAGGTGACCTAGATGAAAAAAATACAATAAAAAAGTGTTTGGGTATAATTTGCCAATGGTTTGAGGATTTTTTGACAAAGCCATCACAACTGCCAATAATTATAATGGTGATGCCATATCTTTATTTTCCTTTTTTAGTAAATTAGAGTAATTTCTCAAGCTAGAAAATGAAATAATTCTTTTATTTTCGTAGAAAAATATTTTAATATATTTTTAGTAATGTCTTGGAGGTACTTAGAAGAAATAACAAATGTATTTAATTACACAACGTAAATATAATGCAAATGATTGCGTATGCCATAATATTAACGTAAATTAATCTAAAATACCTCAGTCGAGCGAGTGGTAAACGACCCTAAACTCGTGTTTTCAATAAAAAGGTCCGCGATTAATTCGGAGGTAATTAATAAGACATCGTTTGGGTTTCACACCCTTTGGGGTAAAATTACCCCGTTGTCCGCGGTAACTACCCGACCTTACAGCCGCCAGCTGCCAGCCAGTAGCCAGCTAGCGCCTGAATGACATTTAATCACTTAATAATTTTATTGTTCTACCGTTTTGGGGTTGATTAGGGAATAAATAGGGATATCCACACGTATTTTGTAAATAAACTTTTTATAAAATTTGTATATTTTATCTGACTGTTCGATGTATTTTATTTTTTATAACTGGTCTGTTCAGAGCTGTTCCGAAACTACTGGACCGATTTTGATGAAACTTGGTATGAGGATACAATGATTAATTGGGCATAACAGAGCGTCAACAGCAAAGCATACTTTATATCCCGATATTCATACGGGATCGGGAGCTACGCGGGTGAAACCGCGGAGCCCTGGAGCCCTATTTTTGAATCGTTCGCCCCGCGTCGAGCGCTCGATTTCTACTGATATTCGTTCGACATCGGAAATTCGCTATTTTTGAATCGCTCCATCGTAACGAGTGGTCTCCACCACTCGTCGCCGACAGGCGAGTGGTAGAATAAACATCAAACAATCATAGTCAAACATTCGGAAACGGTCTTTGAAAAATATTTATATCTTTTGGGATAATTTCGGATGTCCGCTGGTAATTACCGCTTTTCAAATAACTGCGTAAAACGAATAAAAATTGACGAACGATTCAAAAATACAGTAAATTTGTGTCATGCGACTTGGAAGTCGAGCGTGACTTGTAGGCGTATACGACGAAGCTTTGTCACACGAGCGATTCAAAAATAGAGCCCCTGGTAATTTATTAGGTATACCTATTCTGTAAAAAAAAAAACAGCCATCTGTCGTCCGTCAATAGTCGTCCGACATTTGTCGTCCGTCAATAGTCGTCCGACAAATAGTCGACCGACATTTGTCGTCCGTCAATAGTCGTCCGTTAAAAAATACCATATGTACGTCTTAATACACTCACAGCTAAATTAAAAAACTGTATATCTGTGTAAAATCTCATCTGTCGCGAGAACGGCTGAAAATGCTCACACAAAAGTGCCCAACGCGCCATAAGAAGTTTTCACTTCAAAAACCGGATTTTTTTAATTGAGTTTTCTGTGAAAAAAAAAATGTCTTATTCCATCAGTTTCATTTCTATTGAAAAGAATTAATAACAAAGTTATACTTAGGAAAAAATCAACAATAGAATCGTTGTAGATAAGACTTACTAGATACCTAAACCATACTCAAATAAAATAATAAATAAAGTGATCTAAAATAAATATCCCCGGTACGTATGACACCCATTGTAGTAGGAGAATACAGCGACAATTGTCACGTGCCAAGTTGTTTAACGTTCATTGCGGCGCGTGTTCGCCGACAATTGACTGCCATTGTTAACAAAACCCGCAATGACAATCTGATTGTGAGAAACAATCACCCCGGTCGCCGCCGTCGCCCGTCGCCATCGGTCGGTGTACTTGCCAGATTGAAAAATTGAAAACAGGAAAATGGAATATGGAGGTTTTATAGGATGTTCGAAAATTGGAAATGTGATAGAAAACTTTGACATTTTTCGAAATTGTATAATTTAAAAAAAACCGTTCGGTAGGTTTTGCCAGCGAATTAATTGTCATCAAACATAGTTAAAATAATAACGAATCGTTTAACTTTTGGATACATAAAACATAGATATTATACTTAGATCAATTAAGGGATACAAAAATGGGATAGATAGACAAGCGCCCATCGTCCCTCCTAGTCCAGGGGGGACGATGGGCGCTCCAGTCCAACGTAAAAGTTTTCGACTGGGGTCCGTTGGGAGTAGGGGATCCGTAAGGGGAGTCGTCGGGCGTCAACCACAAGTAGGGTTTCACGTGGGATTAATATTTACACAAGATGACAACACGACACGGACGCCCCTTCAGTTGTGTTAAAAAGTATAACTTCGTGCCATTCTGTGAAATAAAGTACTAATTCATTAATAAAATTTTGAGATAGTGGCATTTTTAGTGGGACATTTTGAGAAAATACAATTGTCAATATTATGTAGGCATGTTTTAATATGCTACTTTACGCATGCCGTATTTTGCGTTTAAATTATTTTATAAAAGAAAGTTTGTAACTAACGAACATGAAAATTAACTCCCTAAGATACCACCTGGCAGCCCCGCGACCGCGGTGGGGCGGTCAGTAGAGAGGGGGGGGGGGAAGTAAACTTGTATTGTTCTTTAAATTGATGTTAAATCGAGATGTTTTTTCTGTGAGTTTGTTGCCAAGTTTTGATAAAGGATAGTGTGGTGGTGACTGAGTTATATAATGGGTGACTAGTTTATTTACTTCTCAGCTTCTTTTAATTTAATTTCGGAATTGTTTCTGTTTAATTATTCTAAAATATCTCGTTCCAATGAAGAAATTGTGTACAACATTGTATAGTTCCATCGGATTAGGTGGCCGCTCACCCATCAAGAATCCCACTCATGGGTGAGTTGACGACTTCGTTCGCACCCCTTCTATCCACTTGTTGTACATATTTTTCATTTTATAGGACAAACGGGGATCAACCATTAACTATTGACTTTACGTTCGTCTCTCGAAAAACAACCGAGATTTTAGTAAATATAAATTTCCATTTCCCCCATCAAGGAGTCCAAAATAACGGGGCAAATGGGAAGTTCCCAACAAAAAGTATAAAATAGAGTAGCCGACTGTCCCACAAGTAATTGTGCAACAATAGTGGGACGAAACACACAGTTTCATCTTCATTCTTGTAAAATCCGAACAAAGCCGCAAGCAAGAGTTAGTTTAGAAATTACCTCGACAAAGGCATGGAAAAGCTAGCTACAACTTCGAGACTTTCCTTAAGGTACCTCCTACTTACATAATAGAAACAGAACTTTGTCTGTCGTTGAGTCTTGACGTAGATTTGACGAAGCAACTTTGTATAGGGTGGTATAGGTACTACTAAGTATACTAAACGGCTCTTTTTCTAACCAAGTTGTATTTGATTTGTTTATAAACAAATTATTATTAGGTACCTGCTTTGGGTTTTATTTTAAATGTTATTTTTTATTGGTGTGTGTGCATGAAAGCGTTCTATCTCTACATTTTCTAATTTGGTAAATTCCCATTCCCCCCATAATTTAAACCCATTGATGGGGTAAATGGGAATTTCAAATTTTAAGTAGGTACGGTCGGCTGCATAATTGCAGACCCACCGTAGAGCTCCAAATCGGCTGTTATAAGAATGTTTTCAACACAAGCAAGATTCTAGGCACCTGTTTTAGTTGAAGTTTAAAGTCTTCTAACACATGAATTTATCAAACAAAAATATTAGAATGAAAACATGCCAATACCTAATAGTAATTTTTGAACTCTACCGGGGGCTGCAATTATGCAGCCAACTGTACCTGATTTATATTCCCATTTGCATTATAATGGTGATTTCTTTTGTTACAGGTATGTCTGCGGTTGGACATTTAATACGAGTACGTCTTAAAAGGTCTATGCCATGGTCAATATTATGGTCATGGTCACTTGCGTTATATTAAGTACTCAGGTCACCTGAAATGATTAAATTATTATTTTAGTATCAATAATAATGGTAATAATGTAATCATATTTCAATACATGTTATATTATATACAAGTTTATCTAACAATATAAACCAAAACATTTGACAATAAGCGCCTATCTCATTTCCGTAAACAAAATATCAAATGTCAAGCGAGAGGGAGAAAAAACAAGACATTTTAATATAGAATACACTGTGTTCAAAGGAAAGTAATATAACATGTCAGAACAATTCACAAATTGTGAGACGAAACGATCCACGCACTCTCTACAATATTCAACGTTATACGCGCTTGCAGATATTATATTGAGACTTGGCATCAAAAACAAAACGGCTACTAACCAAAAAAAAACATAACCTTCCACTTTTTAAAAGAAGAATAGCGACTCTTATTTTAAGATATACCCTCACCATACCGTATAAAATTGGATCGTATCTTAACTTAATTTTTCCTTTTATATTATATTTCCTAGAGGTCTCAAGTTAATTTCTGTGTAATATTATATGTATGAAAGGATACGTACTTAATTCACTGAACAATTCAATCTGAATGTTAAATGTATGAGGCTCAAGTTGACGTTTGAGTTTAAATGTAAAGCGTTAGCGGAAATATTTTACAATAAGAAAAATCATTGCGTTTGTACATCATTATAAATAAAAGATGCTTTTATCAATACAACACTCGCGTGAGTCCCAATTTTGGTGGAGTATTCTGGTAGGATAAAAAGCCTATGTTATTTCCATTGAATCAGTGTATCCTCATACTCAGTCTCATTAAAACTAGTCAAGTAGTTTCGGAGCATTCGTTACAAAAAATCTTTTCTCTTCATAATATTACTTACGCTGGCTCAGCGACCCAAAGTGGATTTTGGGCTCCGACATCAAAAGATGCCATTGCACCCTATTATGCGACACTTGCTGCCAATAGGCTGCATGAAGGGCTTGCAGGTCTTGTTGGACTTGGTCTATCCAGCGATACCTAGGTCATAATATTAATGTAGAAAAAAAGCAATGATTTATTTCTTAACAATTGACACGCTACCTCTTACAATTTAGATCACTAAAATATATCTAAGAAAAGCTTTTCAGCTCGATGTATTCATTTAACAAAAGATTACACTTTATAAAAGATACAAAAACGTACGGAACTCTTTAATATTTCCCGTTTAATGATCAATTACTGAATGTTGAAGCGAACTTGCGCCACTCACAGGACTTTCAATTATTCACACTTCAGTTACGGTGGAATTTTCTAATGGTGAATACACATATATAACGCCTGACAGGTGGAGGTTGTCAATTGGGGTGAATCTTTGACTAATACAACGTATAAAAATAGATATTGAGTTTTGGGTGTAGAATAAGTTTTACAAAAAAAGACACGCGGTTTTTGAGGGGATTTATTTCATAAATTATAATGTTTTCTTTGGGTTTCGCGATTTGAATTCAGTGGTAAATAGTTCTATTATTCAATATTAATTTCATAGTTTGGTCTTATTCTTGTAAGTCAAGTTGTTTAAATTCGTCGCATTTCGTCTACTTTAAGCGTTCGAGTAACTTTGTAATATTTTATACAAACAGTAATACTTAGCCAGCTTTTATAAAACGTCATGTTTGTATTTTTTTGAAGTGAAAACTTCTTATGGCGCGTTGGGCACTTTTGTGGGTGAGCATTTTCAGCCGTTCTCGCGACAGATTTTGACGCGACAGATTTTGACGCGATAGATGAGATTTTATTTGTGTTAGTCTTTTTGTTTAACTTATACTGCCATCTATTACACAAATTGAGAAACTTAGTTTCTAGAAAGACCGCTATTCGAATGTAGATGGCGCTGATTTAAATTTTTTACTGCCATCTAGCGAATAAAAAATAAACTATATTTTTTTAAGTGAGTGCTAATAGATGGCAGTAGCAGATCGTTTCAAGAAATATTCTATGAGAAATAACAAGTTTATTGTTTTCACTTCTGCCTGCACTCCCGGAGTGCGCTGTTTTTTTTATTGTATTCAATGTAAATAAATGGACAAAAATTTTTTGGAACAGTATTAAAATCCGATTTGGACGCCGGAAGGGAACAAAAAGCTCAGAAATCCCCGACGTTGGGGATTATTGCAGGTTGATATATCTGGAATAAGCCAATTCACGTTTACTCATTTTCATTTTTATTTGTGTTCTCTTTGATTGTCAATGTGTTGTCATTGCCACGTAAAGTTTAATGCTGTCGAAATGTTAATATGGGATGAGACCTTTAGCAACAGTAAGGTATATACCTAGTACCAACAAGACAAGAAGATAACGTTAAACTAATGTATAAACTCGTTATTTAAATGCCAGAATCTGAAACTAGCTTTGCAGACATCATTTCAAAGTTAAATTAAATTGCTTAAGGCTTATTACTACATTCCGAAACAAAGCAAGCAAAAGCAAGCCAGATGTAATTCCTTCTAGTAAGTGGGGTGTGGGGTCTAATACAATGGTCATTTTTACTTAGAGATATTTATTTTCGAAAAAAATAACTATAAATTATTGATGTTTTTTTTGCTTTGTCATCGTATTGTAATGAATGAATCTGATAAACAAAAAGAGTATCGAGGAATAGGCCCCTAATGTCTTTTCACTGTTTTCTTCCCTTTCAAAGGGGACAATTATAACTTTTATTTACTTTTGTCAACTCTAATCGGATAAGTTTAATTTGACTTGGACACAAACTTACTTTGATTATTTGTTGACGTCCGAGAGTGACAGATCTGATTGTAGAGTTCACAAAGATTTATTAAATTCTCTCAAATAAAAGTGAATTAAGATTTCGGAAGGATAGACACAACGCGAACGTAGCAATCTTAATTTATTTATAGTAGATGTAGGCACGGAGAATAGAAAAAAAATCCCATTGGACCCATTTTAATTTGGTCGTTCCACAAATCCCCATTAAAAATGCCCCATAACGGCAGTCAGCCCAAAAACAAAATAGTTAGGTCCCACTTGGATAGGATTTTAATCCTATCCAAGTGGGGCCTAACTAGTGGAGCCAGTAGAATGTAGCAAAACCAACTCGTTTAAAAAAAGCTTAGTTTTTACGTTAACTTCGTAGAATTTCTATAAAATAATAAAAAACCAAAGTAAAAAAAAAACTTTTAGAAACAAACGGTCCTTAAATTATGAGAAGTCTACCAAACCATTAAATAGACACATTTATACCCAAAGTTTTCGTAAAGAAAAGTTATAGATCTAACATTTTATTACACACACCTCTTAGTGGATAACCTCACGTGTATTCCTTAGAGGGTTCACCTTAATTATTTACTAAGATATAAAGGTACACGCTGACGGCTCCTGCAGACTAAACACTTTAAATCGGTCGACATAATCTATTGCAAAATAATAAAAAAATACTAGCAGCACCTCACGGTTTCACCCACGTAACTCCCGATCCCGTCGGAATATCAGGATAAATCTTTCCTCTTTATTTGTTTTATGCGTAATTACTAATTAAATATTGTAAGAGTTCAGTAAGAAATCATTAAATTGAGTGTATAATATAGAATATAATAAAAATTGGTGTCCACATCATACTTTGCTATTGTCTTGTTATTAAAAAAGAACTTCTGGTTTTGGCTCCACGCCGGCCTTCCAAAAGTTTGGAGCTCCTTAGATGGGACACGGATTTTTTTTTAATAGACTTTTTGTTAGTTTCATTTTAACTGACTTATTTAATTAAGGCGAAGTATTCTACCTATGTGGTATCTCATAAAATATTATTTATTTAGGTACCTACGTATAAATGTTTAAGTTAGGTGCTAAAGGGTCGAGTCCGTATTTTTAAAGTCCGATTTATTACGACTTTCCGATAAAAAATTACCCATCTGCCCCTAATATAACTCGGCAGAACTAGAATGTCTATTAATAATGGCGAAACGTGTTTTGATGAGTTTTCAGAGAGTTTGTCGGGTTTTTAGGACCGCAAGGGATTTGTAACGTAACTTCGAGAGAGTAAGAGGGTATTAAATTAATGTGTTGTTTATGATGGGGCTCTGGTAGGTGGCTATTAATAATGTACTGGAAGGAAGTTACGAGAAAAATGATGTCAAGTTCTCTTAAGCTTTTTTACGAAAACAATTTAACGTTTAATATAAAAAAGAATATTAGAAGATTATAAATACATAATATTCAACCTTGTGCCAGATCTGTTATGTTTTCATGCAAATTATATGTAGTCACGTCTGGTCTGTTTTATGTTACACATTCACATACATCCCATCAAAATGGGGCTAAAATAATGGGACCAGTGCAGTAGGAGGTAGGTATCAATGTTTACTTTTTTTGTAATAAATAAATAGTTCAGCGTTTGACCTGTATCTCACACGATGATAAATGACGATACAGTATAAGATGTAGCACAAAGGTACAGAAAATACTCGCTCGTGACTTAAAGACCCTAAATAAACTGGAGACTTCAAGGGATGCGAGTGAGGGTAGGAAGACGAGAAAAACACTTTTCCCATCCGCCATCCTGCAGTAGCTGCACCGGCCGCCGTTACTTACCAATATGTCACCAGATAATTCTTCAGTCTCAATCAGATACGACACACAAATTGTACCGCAATTTGCATGTTAAGACAGACACACAGACACCTCTATCTCGTTACAAGGCTACGACTACGTCGGTACAATAATGTATTAACGTATTAACATATAAATACGGGTTGAATTACTAGTGATATACCGGTTCCTAATTGTGATAATAGCAATCATTGTTTCCTGTCTAGATAGATTAAAGGCTTACGATTTAGTCGTGTATCAAGCTTCAAGCGTCAAACTTAAAGGTGAACGCAGGTTATATACTTTTTGATCGACCGAGAGGTTAATGAGAACTTTGCATTTGAAGGTTTATTTTAGTTTTAATTCCGTTGCCCACAGTGAAAATTGTTATCGGATAAATGGGTTTTTTTCTGTGCTCCTATTAGTCCGATTGCATAGTAAATTATACCAACTATAAGCTACGAACCAATTTAAAAGAACCTATACTTTGCATTGACTATAATAAAGCTGCATACGTGAATTACTGGATGATGTCTGCAAACCGCTCTCGTGTCAAATCCTGTATTACTTTGATGACTTAGGACGGCTTGCGTGAGATTGTGCTGAAACATATTAATTAGCTAAATTCATTAAACGGGTAATCTTAATTAAATTATATATCTATAACCACAAGGTTAATATTGTTTAACACAATATGACACACACACAAAATTTTCAAAGTGTCAGTTTTTAATAGGAATATTTTATGTGAACAAAAATGTTCACAAATCCCCATTAATGAAATTTTCAATGAAGATTTGTGGAATAACCCACTAAAACGCATTGAGGTACTTTGTCGTGCAAGTTAACCTTAATGTTTAATACTTTGGTTTATCGTTTTTTGTCGTCTTGCTAGTCTATACTAATATTATAAAGCTGCAGAGTTTGTTTGTTTGTTTGTTTGTTTGAACGCGCTAATCTCAGGAACTACTGGTTCGAATTGAAAAATTATATTTGTGTTGGATAGTCCATTTATTGAGGAAGGTTACTACTTTTTATTTTGATAAGTATTCTCACGGGATCGGGACTTACGCGGGTGAAATAAATATAGGGAACCAGCCAGTACTAAATAAATATAGGGAACCAGCCAGTACTAAATAAATATAGGGAACAATAATTACATAAACATTATAAAAAAAGTAAGTTATTCACTTATTAATTATACTTTGAATAAATAAAGTAACAGGCCGCCGCCGCCGCCCGCGCCGCACGCCCCTTACAATATAATAATCGAATAAAACGATGTTCCTTCATGTAATTATGATGAGGAAGCTTCTCTATGAGATTAGAACAACTTGTTAATGGTTTTTTTATGTTTTCCTTTTTAGAAATTTAATTCACACCTTGGTACAGTATAACATTAGATTACTAAAATTTAATTAAAAAAACCTAAAGCAAAATTTTCCTTATTTGTCCCACTAAATAAAATTAAACAATCTAAAACACAACATCTATGTTTTAAAGTCGGGTAAATAATTAAAATACAGATTGCATCTTAGGTTAAATAAAAAAATGTAACCACAGAAAATAATTGCAGCAACCAGAAGGTAATCGGAACTGAGGTATTCCTTAGAGATAGTAGACTGCGTTCCGTACTCCGGACTGCGTTCCGGGAATCACTGGAGTTTTTCCTTGGACTTGGAGATATTACTACAGGAAAGCTTAGGGAATTTACTTTACAAAGAATAAAGGATTTAGGAATAAATTGAATTTGGATTATACTGTTGTTGTTTTATAGATAATACTAGCTGCGCCCCGCAGTTTCACCCGCGTGTAACTAGCAGCTTATGTTTACTCATTATGGATAATAGACTGGTTTAACACTTTACTTATCATCAAAATCAAAGAGGACAAATAAACTTTACCGTTTATAAATATTAGTTAGGATATCTGGTTTAAAAATTTAAAAAAAATGCCTTCCCATGTGGTCCGAAAGAAAAATAATCCTTTCCACTCCCAACTCCAATAATAAAGGTAACCGTGGTTTAAAAGAAAAGTTTAATTTTGTATGATAATTAGATTCAACATTCCTCTAACGAAACTACTAGTAGGTACCAGGCACTCATAACAGAAAGAAAGTGAAAAGGGAGAGAATAAACAGTATAAACATAAGTTTGTTTGCGTCGGGTTGCTCCAACCTTCGATCCCGGCCAGCTCCGCACAGCGCCAGCTACGCGCGTCTTGGAACAAATATTTGCGTTCACTAAATAAACTATACCAGTATTTTTTCCGCGTCTAGGTGTTGTGGGAGTTGTGGTGCAAATTGTTATTCCCTGCGGAGGTGATTTTACTTATCTACTTACTTAGATATTCACCATATTTTGTTGGTTTAATATTTTAAGACAGACTAGCTAAACCCCGCGGTTTTAGCAGGATATCAGTGGAAAATTAACCTCTTTGAAATGTTATAAATATTCTATCATAATAACATTTAAACATAACAACATTTTGACAACAGCAATTTTGTACATTTTGCCACTAACAACTTAACCTAGAATTATTTAATACCCGCATCATCCTTAGTTTTTGATGTGTCAATGCAATGTGATGATCATAGACGTATCTTACTTAAAAAATAATTATTTTCGAATTATGTCGGGCATTTTGACACTGGATCATTTTGACACTGGATCATTTTGACACTGGATCATTTTGACCCTGAATCATTTTGACACTGGATCATTTTGACCTAAATATCAGTAACACTGATGTTTTGTCTTTTGTATTAATAAACACTTTCTCATTGATATGTATAAAGACTTTATAACATTTTGACACTATGACATTGTTACCAATTATAATAAATAATAAATATAAATATTTCAGGACATATTACACATCGCCATCCAGCCCCAAGCTAAGCAACTTAATGCTTGTGTTATGGGTGCCAGATAACGGATAAACTACTTATATACTTTTTTTTTTGTAAATATATACATATTATACATATAGGAAACACCCAGAACCAGAAACAAGAATTTATGGTCAGCATAAATACTTGTTCCAGGCGGGAATCGAACCCGCAACCTTCTGCGTCGCAGTCGGGTGTTTCCCCGACGCGCCACAGAGGTCGTCTCAATTGACTTCTTGACTTCGAAACATTTTAGTAGGTACCCGTTGCTGCGTGGTTTCAGAACGCGCGCCCTTCGTATTACGTTTATACATCCTCGGAGCTACAATTGCGGTAGCAAGCAATGCAATTACATTTTCATCATCAAATAAAACCCCCCCTCGTCGCAACAGTAGGTAAGTCCTGTAAACACGGCGACCGTACGACCGTGCTACCGTAGACAAGTTCCATCCAAGTCACGTAAGTTCACAATAAGGTTTCTTAAAACTGTTTACCTCCCTCCGTCAACTCAACTGTTCAAAAAACTTTACTAACGACTCCATGAATATTTCATTTAACTTCGGATTCGTGTACGGCGGCAGCGTACGCTTTATGAAGAACCCTTGACTTGGAAACTTCACGTTTTTTTCTCTGAATGTTTTATTCATGTGAGTGTATTAACGTCGGGATAAGTAACCTGTGTCATGTTCATGTCTGCCTGGTACTCGACTCGTACATCACTTGATGGAAGATGACGTTTAACGATTCATGGTCCAGTTATTTGTTGTGACGTGACCTCCTTATACTCCTCCGAGTTATAATCGCCTGGTACTTCGGTTTTTAATTAACGTACTTTACTATTAACTTTACAGACCAAAAATAACTGACAGTTGTCAACGGTCAAAGAAATTCCTAAAATAATTAAATAAACCAAATAGATCCCCACAATAATATAAAACAAAGTCCACAATCCTCCAACAGAACCTCAATCAACGTGAGACAACACAATATAAACTGAGCAACAAACACCAACCTTTTTAAAAACCTTTACATAAAGCTTCCCTAACCTCAATTTACACGACCGTCAAAAAGCTATTAATCTCAAAAACTTGTCCGGTACACTTTGGTCAATCATAAAATATGTATAACTGACAATATTCAGACGAACCTTGCCAGAGTTGCCAGAGCAAAATAAAGAACTACCCTACACGTAGAAAAGACTTATCTATATCCTACTATAGGTAGGTAAACCTCTCCTTTGTCCAGTAATACTTCTAGAGAGATAGGTACACAAGTGACGTAATTTTCGCGTACGTTCTTTATTTGTCCGGGTAGGTCGAGAGGTTAGCGTCAAAAATTGCAAATACTATCAAAAGGCATTTTTTTTCTATTGACTTATTATTTTCCATTTTAATAAAGATTCACCTATTTAAACAGATTTTGCAGTTTGAAACAGAACTTGAAGTCGAGAATTTGATATAATTTCTTAATATTTTTAGCCCCAAATGTTCTGTTCTTCTTCTTTCGGTTCTTAACTTCTTAAAAAGTTCGAGTTTTATTGGCGTATTCGCCCAGTCCTTTTACAAAATAATATATTATGGTGTAAGTCATTGCTTGTTCCACTGAATGCTTTCTGTGGGCAGCAGTCCTATCTTTCTAAACAAAGTGTGATATCATTAAAAGCAATTGCCTGGACCGCTGCGCTCGACCTTAGAACGCTTTCTGTGTGACCCTGACCAGTCTATAGTAGCCTGCCATTAGTCAGTCAAACTTGTTACCGTTTAGAACGAGGGTAGTTTAACATATAAATGCCATCAATTGCCAATAATAGACTATATTACACACACGTATACGTATAGACATCTTAAAAAATACAGTACAAAATGTATGTGTAATAATTAAAACACAGCTTTTCGGTATAATTGATATTATAATATAGCTGCAATAATATGCGTTCACCTCTCAGAGTATAGTAGCTAGTTGTCCGGGGAGGGTTAATCCGTAAAATCCGCCCTAACCGTCCGGCGCCGGCCGGATAATCCGGTTCGTCCGGAAAGATTACGTTTTAACGCGCTGTTACACTCGCCTGCCGACTGACGCCGAATCGACATGTGACGTAGTACACATACATATGTCAATGTCTAGTAGGATAACTGTTACCTTTATTATTGGGGAAAATATATTTATATGGAACAAACTGGGCTTCGCTTAGTTTTGTCTACGAAGATACAAATTTCTAAAAATACCTCTTTAGACGCAGAATATGCTTAACTTATTATTCGTAAAGCACTTAAAAATAGTGACAAATAATTCACTAGTCTCCTGCCCGATGGGTAATTTATTAGAGCGAAAAATAAAAAGTAATGGAATCTAATCCATTGCGGTAATGGATTAGAATGGAATAAAAAGTAAAAAAAGATTCTTTAATGTATTTGTTGACTGAATTAGAGTGGAACAGAGCCTTTAGTCACAGTGTTATCCTACTGTTATTCGTACACTGTGACCTCTTGTCCCGTCTTAATAGACACAGAGAAGCGACGTCCCGTAATTAGACAGATGCCGATAGCCCTCGTCCCGTCCCGCGTCCCGCGTCCCGTCCCGTCCCGTCCCGCTGCCCGCAATATCCGAGATAACAATCTGACTACGTCTGCGGTTCTACGCTTTTTTACCAACCTATTAAGAGGGCGATTGGCAAAAACAGATTCTGCTGAGGACATTTTTTTGGTACGTTTTCTGGTTTGTTTTTGAAATTGGAACGTTCGTTTGATGGGGATTGTGTGGGGAGTGAGATTGTTTGTGGGGAAACTTGGAGATATTGGATTAGTTTTCTAATGACAATGGGTTTACGTTGATTACGCACGCAAGATCGTTCCTGACTTAGCTCTTCCGACATTTTATAGGTACAAATTTCCTTTTAGTTTCCATTCCTTAAATCACAATATAAAAATACTCCCCCTGAATCGTGACCTCATCTATCTAAATACCTACCTACCCCCCCCCCCCCCCCCTCCGCACGCAGCGCCCCCCGGCTTCCCGCACCTCGAGCCACTCAACACTGATTTACAACTAAAACTTCGCGACCACATTGATTCCATAAAACCGGCACATTTAAAAAAAGTCCCGCCAAACAAAAACCCGCCTCTTAACTGTCGCCCGTTTACAAAATCCCGTGGGATTTATTGCGTTCCCACTTTTTAATAAAACCCCGGGAACGCAAGTTTGAAACATCGATTTTACAGTCTGACGTGGATCTTATCGAAGGAGAGGGAGGGCGCTAGTGTCTTCACTAATGTAATTATTCGACCGAACTTGAACCTTATGCAATATGACAACACATTAGTTCGTGTTATTGCCACGTTCATAGAATCCTTGTGAGGTCGTAACAAGCCTGTGCTATTATTGATAGTAACTGTACTCGGTGGGTATTATGAGAATTTGTGGGTAGAATGGAAATAAAAGTGGGGAATGGTGATGCAAGTTTATCATATTCTAGTGTTAACCTAGCTATACGGATTAAAGATAATATTCTAGTGACGTTGCATTTTGGCTTATAATTCAAACTTTATAAGCTTTTTAACTAGTTTCAAATAGCTTGGTAGATGGCGCTTTCTGAGTCAGGAATCATCTATCAATGATCGGGCGAAAGGGTTACTACCGGAGGACCTCGATCTCCGATCAGGCTTTGATTTTTATATTTTGCAATTGCAAACTTTCGATCGTCTTTTGTTTCTGATTCAATAGTCTTTTGCTTAAATTCTGATGGGCTTTTGAAAAAAAATACAAAGGAACTAATGTAATGTAATAAACAATAAGTACAAAAAAAAAACAGCGCACTCCGGGAGTGCAGGCAGAAGTGAAAACAATAAACTTGTTATTTCTCATAGAATATTTCTTGAAACGATCTGCTACTGCCATCTATTAGCACTCACTTAAACAAATATAGTTTATATTTTATTCGCTAGATGGCAGTAAAAAATTTAAATCAGCGCCATCTACATTCGAATAGCGGTCTTTCCAGAAACTAAGTTTCTCAATTTGTGTAATAGATGGCAGTATAAGTTAAACAAAAAGACTAACACAAATAAAATCTCATCTGTCGCGTCAAAATCTGTTGCGTCAAAATCTGTCGCGAGATCGGATGAAAATGCTCACCCACAAAAGTGCCCAACGCGCCATAAGAAGTTTTCACTTCAAAAAAAAAAAGAAACCAATGAGCAAAATGGTTCTACCAGCTGTCCACACACATGCACTTCGTCGTATGTGTGGCAATCTCGTGGTAAGTAGGTACTCTCTTCTTGTATTTATGATGGGTTAGCCTCCACTTGGTTTATTTCCAACCTTTTTTGTCATTGAGCAGCACGATTGTCCAAAATTTTACACCGCGGTGAATTTATGTTTTGGAGATGCATTTTTCCTTGAAAAATTATGTTTATTCATCATATCGAAATATCGGGACACTCCTAAATTTCTGCCTGTCTTCAAATTGTCCCCGAAATCAAATTCAAGGGGACAAGAACAAGGTAAAAACAAAAACTATGGTAAGTAAATATTAGGTTATATACTTAATTGGTACCTATATAATATAATAAATAGTGCACCCCCTCTCTGTCCCCCTCTGTCCCTCTCTGTCCTAGTTGAATCCTGTCCAGTCAGTTCTGAAATTGGCCGAGTTCCAACGAAAGCTTTCTGTTTCACGAAATAACAATTCAAATCAGTTGTTCTGTGTTATTCGGAGAATTATTCTTGTTTTGTTGTTATTATTGTATTATTGTCGAAATTTCGTGTATTTCGATTTACGAATTAACCATAAAAACTTATTTATTATTTCAAATTCAGATTTAAGACAACAATAACTACAACTTTATTAAAATTAATAATTCAAAAACACTTTAGTTAAAAAAAATATCCAATTCAATTTTTCATTGGGTACGGCTATGTGGAAGATGTATCGGCACATCGACATCGCACAAGTAGATCTGAAGCTGTGATGCACGAGCGAGACGAGGCGCGGTGATCGTGATCCGACGCGAGCCAATCACGAGCCAGACAGACCACATAATTATAGATGAATTTCATCGATGTATCACAGTGATGCATCTCTAAGCCCTTCAAAAAGAAGGTTCACAAGGACTTCGATTGTATTTTATTATAGCAAAAAAATAACAAAATAAAATGTAATACAAATCCCACCAAAACATTTTCATGTAAAATATTGCCAAGACGACACCAAATGGCTTACAATGTCAAAAAGTACTCAGATGTCATGTAGAGCCAAGCTTATAAACTCTACAAGCCCTCACTATGTAAGCCATAACTTTACAAACTCTACACCTTAGTCAACATGTGACTTGACCTTTGGGTTTAAAAACGATGAAGAGCTTCGAGAAAAGGTTAGTAGTAAATAAATAATCAGTAATTTCTTCCCACATCAAACAAAGAACACAATAGTTTTACAGAGAATAAGTATTGCCGTTGTGCTTTGTTTGGCTCGTCTTGGCAGATTGGGGGATTTCTCCGAGTCAGGGGGCCTAAGTAATCTGGATCCTCCGGCGCTAACCCGAATTTTTTGAGTATTTTTATATTCATTATATATTTATTTTGACGCAATTACAAACCGGCTCATATCGCTATCACATGAAGCAGATAACCAGCGCTATCACTATCACTACATAGTATAAAACAAAGTCGTTTTCTCTGTCCCTATATCCCTTTGTATGCTTAAATCTTTAAAACTACGCAACGGATTTTGATGCGGTTTTTTTTAATAGATCGAGTGATTCAAGAGGAAGGTTTATGTATATAATATGTAATGTCGCTAGTTTAAAATAAAAAATGCGAATGCTTTGGTACCTTTTACGTTCCGTAAAAATCTTAAAGATAAAAGAAAATCAAATAGAGACAAACAAAGAGAACCGCAGAACGTATCCCACCCGTGCCCGTTATCAGCGAGCAAACATCATAACACCTTTTTAATGAGATGGATCGGTTAAATCCACAGACAAATATTTGTTTTCACTTATATGGCGATCGAATTATAATGTTTGCGATACGATCTCGTATGGATATAATGTGTTTGGTAAACTGTGTTTCATGTGTGCCTTTTTTTCTTTTGAATAAACTTATTGGAATTGTAAATACGATTGTTTGAAGTGGTTTTAAGCCCGAGGCTATTAAATAATTTACAGAAACTAGCTGCGCCTCGCGGGTTCTCATGAGTGAATCTCGAATCTTATTCTACGTTTTTCGTCGATGAACAGTAGGTTAGTTGCATAAGCAAAAGTAACGGATGTGACGTCTTAAATACGTCATAATTTGTAACGTATACATTGCTAATCCAACTTCTTTGCCTTACTAAGCTTAGTGCATCAAAATACAGAGGGTCGCAATCCCCAAGATATCCATCTCCGAGGCTCTCAATTTCGCCTCTAAAAATGGTTCTCTCCCTATAGTCGGCCCCTCATGACTGAGGATCGTGGTCATCATCGGGAGGTCTGCATTTGGATCGGATGATCTGTCTCCAACGGCTTCTATTCATCGCATCTCTCACAATATTATGGAACTTGACGGCTGATGAGTCCTTAATCTGATCCGTCCATCTGGTTGGGGATCCGCCTCGAGAGCGTTTTCCATCTGTCATCCCAACCACGATGAGTTTTTCCAGGTTCTCATCGCCCTTCCGTATCACGTGACCGAAATACTGGCAGTATGCGTTGGTGGCAAATCGTGGACAAGCGCGTCTTCACTCCGAGCTGTGAGAGGATCGACACGTTGGTGCGTTTGGCGGTCCCCGTGGTCCCCGTGGTCCCCGTGGTCCCCGTGGTCCCCGTGGTCCCCGTGGTCCCCGTGGTCCCCGTGGTCCCCGTGGACCGCCAAACGCACCAACAACCGTTATTCTTAACATTCGCTTCCAGCACCACATCTCAAACGCATCGATCTTTGCTCTGTCTCGAGCCAGTATGGTTCAAGTTTCTAAGAATGAGAATTAAGAAAGGTTAACATGACGTTTTACGTCTCTACAGAGGCTGCGTCCCTGATACAGTCTACATTTGCCTTTATTTTAATACTAAACCGTTTCCTTGTTGTTGTGTTTTTAATTTCTATTCAAAGAAAGGGTCCAGCTACTCTTTTTTTTTTTTCCGAGTTATTTTGCTTGCTAAGGAATTTAAATGGTGGATCAAATAAATAGTTTCCAAAAAAAAAATGTAAGTATACTTTTTGCTTGCCAAATGTAACAATGCATTTTTTGTTAAAGTAATGGCTCCAATCGTCTAAAGAAAAATAAGAAATTAAATTAATCAGGCAACGGCACAGGTTCTTTTAGAAATCGCTCATTTTGCATATATTCTGAAAAATACTGTGTTTTCAAAGTTTCATACTTACCTCAAAATTAAAAACCGGAACCTTTACAACGGATGAATTAATGAATGTAATCGGTGTGCGGAACTCCGAAATCATGAATGTACGGAACCCGGTAACGTCAGGCAGGCAGCGTCATGTAAACACAGGATCCGGCTTACGAAAGCAAAGGATTAACATTTCATTAATGTTTCACAAACAAACATACACTCACGCTCAGGGACACCGTTTATTTTAAGAATTAACTTTACTTTGAGGGATAATGTTGACTACTTACTAAATAGTCGCCCGATAGCTTCACCAGTCGGTACTTGAATAGAGGTAAACCAATCAAAATAACGAGAAGGTATACTTAAGCACAAGAAGTCACTTTATACTTTAAAAATGTAATTTGCAAATGTTGACGGACAACTTACTTACATAGGAACAGTGCAAGTTAAATAAAAGCTTGTAAAAAGAAGCCGCGGCTCCGGTTGCCCGATAAATTTATTTTTCTTCAGTCGATTGGAGGTACAATTTCAACAAAAAATGCAATATCTAGTACTGTTGGCAATTTTTGACCATTTATTATATCCGTCATTTAAATATTTGGTTTATACATTACTTATAAATTAATTTATTATTTTTCTTCAACTAATTTGGCGACCCAGTTGGCACAATGGTCACCATTCTTTTTTTTTCAGGCTAAAAAGCCGTGTCTGTGACAGCTCCAACGCGCAAGTAAAGCCGTGTCTGTGACAGCTCCAACGCGCAAGTAAAGCCGTGTCTGTGACAGCTCCAACGCACAAGTAAAGCCGTGTCTGTGACAGCTCCAACGCGCAAGTAAAGCCGTGTCTGTGACAGCTCCAACGCGCAAGTAAAGCCGTGTCTGTGACAGCTCCAACGCGCAAGTAAAGCCGTGTCTGTGACAGCTCCAACGCGCAAGTAAAGCCGTGTCTGTGACAGCTCCAACGCGCAAGTAAAGCCGTGTCTGTGACAGCTCCAACGCGCAAGTAAAGCCGTGTCTGTGACAGCTCCAACGCGCAAGTAAAGCCGTGTCTGTGACAGCTCCAACGCGTAAGTAAAGCCGTGTCTGTGACAGCTCCAACGCGCAACTAAAGTTTACTGTTTTAGCGCGATTGTCATGAAATAATAAAAGAGGATGTAGCTAATCCTCGGACATCACTATCATCACTACATAGTATAAAACAAAGTCGCTTTCTCTGTCCCTATATCCCTATGTATGCTTAAATCTTTAAAACTACGCAACGGATTTTGATGCGGTTTTTTTAATAGATAGAGTGATTCAAGATATGTATAATACATGCAGCCGTGCGAAGCCGGGGCGGGTCGCTAGTATTATTATAAACAAAAGGTGGACATCATTAGTAGGCGTGCTACGAGACTTCTGACTTAGCATTACTTATCTATTGAATTTAGACGGTTTTCCGTTAATTCGGTTTTCGACTTTATGTTCTTACAGCACTTCTAGTTCTGAGAGCTAATCTAACCTCTTTGTTAGAAACTTCTAACAAAGGGGTTGTATTAGCTACATCTATCAGAACCGTATCGACTCGACGTAAGATGTAACACTTTTTATTAATTATTAATTTTACTGTCCATCATATTATTATTATTTACGTGGGCCTTATATTAAAAATCGAACCCCAATCAAAGAAATTGAAAGGAATGTGAGCCATCTGTCGATCAAAAAGTTTCTGGTCTGCCTTATTTCAAGTACTTAATCGTAATTTAACTGAAAATTCATGAATGTGAATTTAACACAATTACTTATACAATTTTAATTGAATAATTCCGCGGACAACATTCTGAGAATTAACTTTATTTCATTTTACAGTTAAAACATTTTTTAAAGAAATATTTATTTAACTTAGCCATTAATTTAAAATTTAACTTTAATTCACAAAATGTAGCAAAAAATGACAATTTCCTCTTCCATTACATTACATACAACAAAATATTACTCTTCAATCCAAAAAAATCGTGTAGGCTGTACCGGGGACGCGGCCGCAGTAGATACCTTAAAACGTTTTGTTGTAACCAAATAGTTCTCATTCTAAAGTAGTAAACTTAATAACTCAAAGAGGTTGGAAAGTAGCATTCGTTACAAATTGTGACGTCACATCCAATATTTGGTTTTTGCGAGTGCAAGCCCTCTTTTCAATAAATTTTAAAGACACAATCGTGTAATTCATAAGACAATAATAAATACACTTTGAAATAATTAATTAAACTATCTTGAAACAAAACGCATTTGAAAATGAAGTCAATCGACGTACCTAATTGCGAAACAAAGAAAAAAATGCTTAAAAGTTTTTAAGCATTTTTTTTAATATTTTGTTTTGACATTTAAACAACAATGGAGTATGACGTTGTATTTTTGGTTGTCATTTGCATAACAAAAGTTGGATATAACACGTTTTCACTCGTCAGCGAGTTAATACGGGTTACAGACATAATATCTACTAACATTATGAATGGGAAAATATGTTTAAGTAAATGACTCTCGATTTGGATGAAAATTTGCATAGGGATAGTCTGGTATATGACATTGAAATACTTATAGGTTATTTCGATTATCCCCCGCTTGGGGACGGTCTTTAAGCTCGCACCAGCAGTAGTTACCTAATCATGCACGTGTCTCCTAGGTATAGTACTAAACGAGCTTGAAAATAAAAAGCCATTATATTGCCTTACGATTATATTTATCCCCGTAATGGAATCTTCCAAATGGAGGATAGTAGAAATAATCCCCCAAATTCCCCCTATATAATTTAGGGGTAAAATGCCAAAATGGGTGAAGTTACCGTTTAAAGCTAATATATTTAATTTTGTTTAAGCAAAATTCAGGTCGCCTATAATAATTTATATTTAATCTAGATGGTATATACAGAGAGTGTCAGAAACTTTTATCCATTCTATTACACGGGATAAGTGGGCTACAACAGCAACAAGCTGGACACCGGGGGGTGCTAGGCGACGTCGAGGTCGGCCACGACCGCCTCGAGCCAGTTTGGCCGGAGATGGCCCAGATAGAGGGGGATGGGGGTGACCTTTGAGCCAGTTTGGCCGGAGGTGGCCCAGGACCGCGACCTATGGAGGGAGATGGGGGAGACCTTTGCCCAGCAGTGGGATACTAGGTATTAGATAAAAAAAAATTACACTACAGCGTCTTGCATGCATACAAGACGTTGTAGTGACTGGGACATGTACTTGAAGGCTATCAATATAATTGTTAATTATTGCATCGATATTGTTGTTAAGTGGTACGTGAAATGATTATTTCGGTATAATTATAGAGTAAAATTCATTGACATTTCTAAGCTTATACAAATATAATTTAAAAAATTGATAGATATTAGGTAACTACTAATGGGGAAAATAAGCTTTAACGCAATAAAAAAGTTATTAGAGTCGAGAATCAATTCGCAAGTCTTTGGGGTGAAACGATAATTATGAATTCCAATTTATGTATCGAGATTCGTTGCTATTTGAATTTTAGATTTCACGTTTCATTAATGAGAAATACTTTTACAAAGAGCTTTTTCAAGTTCGTAACTTGTAGAGCTTTATTTTTAGCTTTTATTCTACGATAATTGTCGAATAAAAGTTTAAAAAACTCTGTTCTGTTAATATAGAGACTACTTTAATCCCGATGTTCCCACGGGTTTATGTGGGTGAAACCGTGCGACTTTGCTAGTCTAGACTGTTTCTTGGAGTAAGAGGTCATTGATCTTAAAGTTTTAATTTGATAATTGAGTATAATCTAATTTTAAATGTGTTTATTCAAAAAAATAGCTGATTTTAAACGTAATCTTAAAAGATTTGAAAAAGAAAGAAGTTCACTTGTTCATCTATACAATCATATAATAGAACAAGGGGTATTTCCATTATCCCCCAATAGGGTAAAATGGGAATTTGGCGTGGCATCGTCCCATTTGCCGTAGCAATTCATGATCGGGGGAATTTGGGGGATAATGATAGCACCCCCTTGTTGGATGTCATCATTACACGTCGCTGTATACAATAAATAGGTGAAAACAAAAAAGAGGCATCTCAATCGGTTGAGACATTATCGAGTAATCGGTAAACATACATTAAAATAACCGATTGAAGAGTTTTCTGATGAGAAGGTGGTTTCAGATACTCCAATCATCGGTACCTATTCGTTTATGACCTAATTCTGGTGGAAATCGAAAACTGAGCAATTGGCTGCCACTCTCGAGGTGCAATTCTGTTCATCACTCCGAAGATCCTCATCCGATCTACACCAAATTCTTCTTTCAAACAAAAAAAGAATTTTCCAAATCGGTCGAGGAGGTATTGAGAACCTCCTCTTTCTTGAAGTCGGTTAAAAGGTAAGATTTGGCAATAGCATGACGTCGTCGTAATAGGTCCAATATAGTTAATATTGAATAACGTAGTCAATAAGATATAGGTCGGTCCGTCCTTCTGTCACGTCTGTAAACATCCCTCGATGGACCTCTAACCCCCCCCCCCCTCCGCGCCCGGGGCGACTGCGGAGACGTTAGGGTTGAATATTAATTGTATACTGCCCAATATTATATTACTAGCGACCCGCCCCGGCTTCGCACGGCTATATTATACATATAAACCTTCCTCTTGAATCACTCTATCTATTAAAAAAACCGCATCAAAATCCGTTGCGTAGTTTTAAAGATCTAAGCACACAAAGGGAAATAGGGACAGAAAAAGCGACTTTGTTTTATACTATGTAGTGATTAACTAGTTGTGCCTCGCGGCTATTATACTCATGTTACTCCGCATAATTAAATTTCTACTTTATAAATCTGATAAATCATCAAAGCACAGCCCAAACCAATTGATGGGTCAGGCTAAAAATGTGTATAATACAGATAGCTGTTATAAAGTAGGCATCCGCTAAGGATTTTGGAAAATTGAACTACCAAGCGTATGACACGTTGCAGGTTAAAGCTAGTTTGAGATAAAGCCTGAAAATAAATCTGTCGAATACTGAAAAGCAGATTTTAAGTAATATTTTCTGTAGTTTTAAATTGCATAGGTAAAAAAATACAAACAAACAGTCATAAATTGTAAAAACTATGAATTCATGCCCTTCTTATTCTAAGAACCCTAGACTCGAGTTTTTGCTTTCAAGTAGGTAGGTACAGACAGACTCTTTGTCATTTTATTCCTTTATTATAAGTATAGAAGATATACATAAATGTATTACAGAATATGTAGATAATATAATATTAATAACGCGGACAACAACCCTTTTTTGACCTTTATGGTAACTAATAAATATTTAAAAACTTGTATAAGTATTTTGGATATTCCTATTAGTTTTTTGAACAGATTATTTGAACCAGCAGCGCACTGTGTAAGTCTCAACCCCATGGGAATATCGGGACAAAATTAGTCAATATAAATTTCTAGGATTTAATGTATCCTCATACTAAGTTTCATGAAAACGCTAAAGAAATAAACAAAATTTTAATTCCCCAATTTCCAAAAATCCATTGGCAATTTTGACAAGTACATTTGACATAAATGTAGGTCCAGTGGACTAGTAACAGAATGGAAAAGGTAGAACGCTGGTCTAAGTTTTGAAATGGAACGACTTGCCCCAACAATTAAACCGTCAATTGGAGTAGCCAAGAACAAAGTAAATAAGCAATAATAAGCAGCCATGTTGTTGTTCATCCAATGTCTAACTTATCTCCCCTTATCTTGAAGCACATTCTTCCCACACAACTAGTCGTAGTAGGTACCTACATATAGTCTCAGTCAGTAATAAACATGGTCTAATCACTTCATATTAAAGTAAATAAATCATTTGTAATACGTGTTGATCCTGACTACAAGAGGTTTAAATTGAACTGAAGTAGAGAGAACTTCGTAACGTAATCCTCAGGGCTTACCCCCGAAAACCCCCGCCATTATCGCCTCTGAAAGGAGTTTTGAGAACTTTATTGCCAGCGTTCTAAGAAAAGAACAGTTTTTAGGGAAAAGAGGGTTTTTCCCGATTTTGGCACAAAAATAATAAAACCCGCTTTTCCATTTAGGTACAAACAAAACAAGTCCTTAAAATAATATTAAATATCATTCGAATAACAACAGTAAAAACATCTATGTGCTCTCTATTCCACAAGTGTGTTGAATACCTTTCTCCTGAGTCCGTAATCCCAGGCCCTGAGGACCTTAATGGACCTATAAATCAGGTCCTGAGCCGAGTATTGCGTAATTAATAAGGATGGCGTCTTATGCTGGCCCACTACTGCCCCGTGCCTCGTGCCCTGTCAACTCATAGATGACTTCATAAATACTATTTGTACGTTCGGAAATAATTAGTTGAGTTCGAACAGCTGTAAATATTTAGTATAGTTGTGAATAAATAAGAATATTTTTAATTAATTAATTAGGGTGCTCGCTGCATTGCCTTCCAAAAAGGCAATGCAGCGACCACCCTACCCAGAGACACTTAAAGTTTTTTTTCTATTTAATTATATGTAATTGTACACTAAAGTATATTAACCATACATTAAATAATTACTATATCTTCTGTTAAAAATAATTATTCTCCGCCTAATATTTATGAAAAAGGCAGTTACCACATTTGACTCAATTTACCCTGAAATGAAAGTAAAGTAAATCAAACACATCGATCGAACACAAACAAACACAAACAATACAACTATGTAGGTATGTATATAGAAATACAAAACAAGAGAAACGGAGAAACTGAACAAAGTGAATCAAACAACAATAAAATGAACTTAATCTACCTGTTTCGTTTCACATAACTCAACGTATACCGATATATTTGATGTTTTCTCTTTCGGAAGAAAGTATTTTATTTCTAACGTACCTACCGAGTACATATTATTGGGTCATGTTCCTATTTAGAAAATATTTTTTTTCGAAACTGTTATTATATTAGTTTGTGAAACTAACGTTAAAGCTAACATAACTTTTTAGCAGCGCCGATGGAATGAAATATAGGAAATATAAAAGCCTTATACAGGGTTATTGGAAATTATACTAACAAGCCGTTGACGGCTACTTCTGTGCACCTAAACAAACAACTTTTGTACTACGACTTTTGGAAATTCGAAAAAAAAATTGAAAATTTTGAGGTTATGCACCTAAATTCGAAAAACAGCAGATTTTTTAAAACAAAGGTCATTCAGACTAAGAACAGTAGATGAAACTTAAAAAATAAGTACAATTTTAAACCTCTCCGTGTAAGAAACAGCTGATTTTCAAGTAAACCTAACATCAAAATTTTCGAAAAAAATGTTTGATTTTTCAAAAGTCTTAGAGCAAAAGTTGTTTGTTTAGGTGCACAGAAGTAGCCCTCAACGGCTTGCTAGTATAATTTCCAATAACCCTGTATTTTTCTTTTAAGCATGTAATAATTTTCGTACATAAAAGCCCATTAGTGCACAGCTGGGACTAGAATTTGAAACCAAGACCTTTGGACTCACAGTCGAGGACTTCGCACTGCGCCAATACTGCTAAAAAGATCATTGCAAAGAATGCATATAATTACTAGCTGCGCCCGCGGTTTAACCCGGGTAAGTCCCGATCCCGTGGGGATATTGAGACAAAAAGTGCCATTATGTTAATCCAGGTCTCTAGCTATCCACATACCGAGTTTCATTGCAATCGGTTTAGTAGTTTTTGCTTTTAGGAGTAGCAAACGTACCTAACTTTCACATCTATAATATTGGTAGGATAGGATTTGGTTTGAGAAAAAAGGCCTATGTTATTAGTATTTCACATAATTTAATATTCCCCTCGACTAAGTATCGGTACATCTAATTTACGAGGGCATAGAGCTTTATACTATTGTATTGGTTTCCGATAATATTGACCTGACAAGTTGACCTCGAAGCTCTGAGCCTGAAGGTCTCTCTAAGTCTGCTCTATGGGATGTGAAACGTTGCACTTTTTCGCCTCGATACTACTTGATCGGGACCATTTGTGTATTCTTGTGTTAGGTACTGAAAAGCAAGTAATCTATATTTTACAATCTTAATTAATAAATATTTCAAGACACTGATGCACACAACGCTATCTAGCTCTGAACTAAGCAACTACGCTTGTGTCATGGTGACCAGACAACGGATACAATACCCCATAATTAATAATTAATACTTTTCTTAATATATTATAGGTTTATTTTCAGGGAAGTTTGTGGTATACTTTACACAAAAATCGACCAAGTAAAAACTGAATTATCAATGAAAAACTACGACCTCCTTACGAAAATGCGCTCTGCAGCAACATTTCATCCCAATTCTCCCACAGATAAAACCGCCGGGCGCAGCTAGTATTCTATAAATATTTCGTATTATCTCAACAGGAAAAAACGGTAACCTTAATAAGATCGTTCGATTGTCCGTCCGTCTGTCTGTCAAGACCCTTTTTAAAGAATGGGTAGATAGAGATTGGTAGTGAGTTGAGATTTATTAACACACTAGCAGCGCTCCGCGGTTTCATCCGCAAAACTCTCGATCCCGTGGAAATAACGAGATAATTCTTTTATTTTTATTACTAAGTACTTATTATTATTGTAAAATGAATTTTCTGTTTGTGGGTCCATTGTTACCTGAATAAAGAATTAAATTATTATTATTATTTGTTTGTTATATGTCCTATATCACGGGACTATGGAGTCCCGGACCTTTGGAAGGCATGCGTGGGGCCGAAGCCAACACGTAGAGGCCCTTTACAATAACAAGTTTAATGGCAAAGTATGATGTGGACATCAAACCGGCGATTATCCCTGTCTGCACTATAAAATGCAGCCAAGGACAACCTCCGGTTTGAATAGAACTATTGATAAACTACAGGAGAAAACTACTACTTGGGCTATTGTGATGGGATGGCAGTGGACTGGATACTGGGGAACTATGGGTACTATGGCGCCTGCCGTAACAATGTTCAACAAACATGTAAAAGTGGCAGGCGGAGACTCGCCAACTCTCAAACTGGGCCACCCTAATCAGCTGAGTAAATTACAGCAAGGGGGCAACAGGGACGAGAGTGGCTTAAGGATAGTGACGCCACACTGGGTTTTAAACTCAGGTCACGGGCTCCCTGAGGGTCCAGCCTACCTGGCCCACTCACCACTTACGTATGGCATATATCCTTCGAATATACTCTTGCGACTCCACTCTGGACGGCCGGTGAAGGCAAGCCAGAGGCGGGGGACCGCTTCCTCATCATTGTTCACTCCGATCAGCCAACTAAGGCCAGCCGGAGATGAGGAACGGTTGCTTCCCCCAGGAGCACTCGGGACCGCGGGGTCGCTACTCCCCGTCACCTCGCCTCAAGGTGCCCTGCGGGCTTATTATTATTATTGTTATAAAAATTAGCCTATAACAATTCCAATGAAACAATGTATCTTCATACTAAGTTTCATCAAAATCAATCGAGTAGTTTTGGAGCCTAACCAATTCAAACAAACAATCAAATCTGTCCTCTTTATTATTATGGATAGCGACCCGCCCCGGCTTCGCACGGCTATATTTTGCATATATAATACATAATATAAAACTTCCTCTTGAATTACTCTATTTATTAAAAATAACCGCATCAATATCCGTTGCATAGTTTTAAAGATCTAAGCATACAACGGGACATAGGGACGGCGAAAAGTGACTTTATTTTATACTATGTATATATGTAGTGATGATGAATAGTGGTTTAAAACGAACACTTTATCTATACCTAACCATACAAAACTGCGAAACTAGGTAAAGAGCCACTATCATGGGGTAACATTTTTTAGTTTGTCTACGGACCATTTCAACATTCTGTCTATCAGTCTTTTAAATCAGAAAAAAGAGTAGAGGGTCACTAAACTTATGCTACAAAATGTGTTAAATTATCAGTAGCCGATTCAATGTTGCAAGTAAAACATATAGGTTCGATTGAATAGGTACAAAACGTTACTTTTTCTTCACGTTTTATATCTCACAAAGGAGATTAAATTCCAATGATCCGTCTCACTGGTCACTGGTGACTGGTCACTGGTCAGGGAATCCTGTAATATTGATTGTAACGTAGCCTTTACAGTGTTGTGCTGATTGAGACTTAGATACTATACGTCGCTTTTGTTAGGTGAGTTAAAGCAGAAGTGACTGAAGAATTTCCTTTAAATGTATTCAATTTATAATTTTACTAGCGACCCGCCCCGGCTTCGCACGGCTGTATTATGCATGTATTCTATCTAAAAACATCCTCTTTAATCACTCTATCTATTAAAAAAAACCGCATCAAAATCCGTTGCGTAGTTTTAAGATCTAAGCATACACAGGGACAGCGAAAAGTGACTTTATTTTATACTATGTAGTGATTAAAGCTACATTAATTTAGCTTGAGACAAGCTATCCTAGTGGTACAATCTGGTTATAAGTAATATTAGATTTTTTAAATCCTTTAATAATTTAAACAAGAATAATTTATTATAATTTTGAATTATCTATTGATATTTTTGCAACCGCTTCGATGCTACTATATTGTACTTTTCCAGATCGCCTTTTGATTTTGTTTAAATCGTCTTTTGTATTTTTAAGAGCGTCTTATATGTCTGTCAGATCGCCTTTTTTATCTACAGTCAAAAATTATACTTTTTTTAAGTAAAATGAACCACGGGCCTCACTAGGGGTCATCGTCGAGATCCAAATATTTTTTTAGTTAGATGTCTCATGGTCATCTCAAAGAACAAATTGGAGTGAAAATACAATGAAATAAAACAAAGATGTTAAATCAATACAAATAGAATGGAGTAGTAAGTAACACTCAGCTGACCAGTAAACCGCAGACATCAGCTGACAACTGTAACGTTTTATTCGCTGTAAAAGAAACAGCTTCAACGACATAAATTTTAATACTTATTGTAAGTATTTCGTCTCAGTTGAAATTGTACGATTTTAACCGACCTTAAAAACAGGAGAAAGAAATGCAATGCAAAAACAGCATCAATGATTCAGCAAAAGAATTTTCAACGATTAAGTACGAATAAAATTACCAGATGGAAATCTGGCAATTATAACTTCGCTTTTTAAATTCTAAAACTTTCACAACCTATAAAACGAATAATGAACGCGAGTTCAAAACTTTCAACCGGATTTCAATTCTATTCAGACACCATGACTGTTAATATACCAAAGCTACGAGTTTTGTTCAAAAAACTGAACAAAACGAACAAAAACTTCTTATTCGAAAAACACGAAATAATAGCAATTTTTAATCATAAAATCATAAACGGAATCATATTTCATTTCGAGGACATTTTCTTTGTCGTTAAAGCGGTTACGTATGACGCTACAACAGAACAAAGAATTACAAAGAACCCAATGCTTTGACTTCAAAAAACTTTTCTGGCTTTTTATTAGTTGCCTGTGGGTATAGGTGGCTCTTGTGTAAGAATAAAGAGGCTTGTACACTCGCTGCTAACAAAAATAGGATAATAATACGTCCAGAAGGGCACTTAAAATCGCTGGTCCGTGACTTGAATCTACAAGTGCTTTATTTTAGGGTATTACTGTGAAATAAGAATTTTTCGCAGATTATGTGAATGTTAATGGTGTTTTAGAGGGACTCTATTCGCAAAGAGCGAAGTTATGTAGAGAAAATGTAACAGAAATAAAGGTTTTTACTACTGAACAGGCAAGGGAGGGGTTTAAGCTTTCTTGTTAAGTAAAATAAAGTTTAATATTGTATTTGTTTAAGGTGATGTCAAAGTTTTTTTCAATTATTCTTGAAAAGAACCAATTTAGCAATCGAAATGTCGCATTATTTTCTAAATTGCAAGTCTGTAATATAATTTTGAACTACTAAAACCTTTGCAACGACTTATTCCCATATGTGCAGTGTGTCGTTCTTCTTCTTCTTCGTATCAATAACACAAATTAAAGGGGGAATTGATGTGATGAGGTAGGGTCAGATCCGCCCACTCCAGTGTACTGCCAGGTCTCTGACGTTGTTATTAGCTGACATCAGCCTGCCTAGCATGAAGACCAAAACACGATACGATAAAGCTATATCACGCGATATAACTACATCAACTCTCAAAATATGATAGATAAAGCCGCCGTGTTAAATTTTTATTATAAATTGCGATTAAAATATGATAAAAATTCAACATGGCGGCTTTATCTATCATATTTTGAGAGTTGATGTAGTTATATCGCGTGATATCGCTTTATCGTATCGTGTTTTGGTCTTCATGCTAGGCAGGCAGGTCAGCCAATATACAGCTGTTAGGGCTGGAGGGGCGGGTCAAAAGGTGGAGCATAGTTTGCTAGTGTGTCATTGAATTGTAAGCAAAGAAGGTTCTAAACTTTTATAGGTTGAAAAATTATGTTATAGAATAAATTACAAAATAAAACTTACATAAGTAATTTGATTTTCTACTAAGTAATTTTTTTTCAGAAACTTATAAAAGTTATATTTTCGCAGGGAAGTAGGTGTAACAGTCACCTTTAGTTCCATAGGTTTTTCGTTTATTCTGTTCAATGAATTACCCACCTTATTTCCTAGAATAACATCTAATAAGTAAGTATGTGTTTAACATTAATATTTCTAAGAAATACCTACTTGTTCTTATATAAGGTGTTCAAAGTTACCAAGAACTGTTTCAAAGGAAGACATAATATTTGCGAACTCCTACGTATAATAATATGTAGGTACCTATTTATTATACCATTACACCTACTCAGTACATTCTCCTCCATGTGAAGTCAATTTCCAAGTATCTCTCCCAGTAGAGATAGGTGGAAAAATCCATACTTACCCACCAGCGGGGATACATTGGTGGGGACTAGTGTACTAGCCCGCAGAAACATAAGTACAAGAAGTACGTAAGAAGTAAGTAAGAAGATGTCTATTATTTTAAAGTTTTTATAAACCAGAACGGCTAAAATTAATAGTAAAAGGGATAATAAATATTTTTCAATAACTTCAGTAGTGTTTTGACTATGTCTTTTGCAACAGTGTCGAAATATTGAGGCCAATAAAATAATAAAAAGTACGAAACATTGTAAATATATCGTTTATATAATTTTAGATATGAAAATAATGGGTATTTTAGTTAAGCCTAAAAAGTGGTCGATTCTTGTTGGGTATTCAATACTTAGTGACCTAACAGCCACCTGCAACATAATTGCAAAATATCGATTTTACTAAGCCTATGCTTATCCTACTAATATTATAAATGTGAAAGTTTGTGTGTGTGTATGTGTGTGTGTGTGTGTATGTTTGTTACTCCTTCACGCAAAAACTACTGGACCAATTGCATTGAAACTCGGTATTTAGATAGCTGAGTACCTGGATTAACACATAGGCTACTTTTTATCCCGATATTCCCACGGGATCGGGACTTACGGGATTACTCCTTCACACAAAAAACTTCTGGACCGATTGCGTTGAAACTCGGTATGTAGATAGCCAGAGACCTGGATTAACACAAAGGCTACTTTTAATCCCGATATTCCTACGGGATCGGGACTTACGGGATTACTCCTTTACGCAAAAACTACCGAACAGATTGCGGTGAAAATCAGTAAGTAGATAGCTGAGTACCTGAATTAACACAAAGGCTACTTTTTTTCCCGATATTCCCACGGGATCTGGACTTACGGGATCAGGACTCAAAATATATTTTAAAAGGTTGTAGTTGGGCGGAGGCGGAGAGAGTGATGAAGGGGAGAAGGGTAAGAAAAATAAAAAGAGGGAGCACAGGAAAGGGGGAGGACAGGAAAGGGGAGGATATGAAAGAGGAAGGGGATGTAAGAGGGAAGAGACGAAATGGGGAGAAGAGGAAAGGGGGAAACGAAAAAAAATGGAATAGTGTTCGATTCTCAGACCTAACGAATATACACAAGTTATAAAGAGGGATACATAGATCTAGAATCATCAACCTTTTTAAAACACTTGCAGCAAAATTAAATGCATTTTTGGCACAATTTGAAAATCTATATTAGCTTTTTGTCTAAAATATAAAGGTCCAGCAGGTCGGGTCTAGGTTTAATCGAGATTATTTGACGACCCAGTTGGCACAATGGTCACCATGCCGGACTGCCAAACACAGGGTTGCGGGTTCGATTCCCGCCTCAGACATGTATTTATGCTTAGATATTTGTCTGTGGTCTGGTTGTTTCTATCTATATCTATACTAATATTATAAAGAAGTAAAGTTTGTGTGTTTGTATATTTGTTAAATTGTAAGGGGTAATCTCGGTCTCTACTGAACCGATTTTAAAAATTCTTTTACCAATAGAAAGCCACATTATTGCTGAGTGTCATAGGTTATATAAAAAAACGAAAAATAAAAAGGCTTTTACGTGGTAGTCCGTTTTGCAAAGTGAATCGGAAAAAACGCTCGAATGAAAGTGTTTCTTACGAACGCTGCCTTAACTATGAAAGATATATTTTTGAGTTCTAGAGAAAAGATGTGGAGCTTGAAAATGCCTACAAAAAAGTCAACGACAGCATATGTCTTAACTTTTATATTTAAGTTACAAAAAGTATTTTTTTTAATATTAGTATAGATAATTTAATTTTTAATATTAATAAAATAATTTAAATCGTTAGGTCATATTTATTAGTCATACCCTCCTGTTGGCAGTTAGAAATTAAAACATAACACTCTGTACTAAAAAAGGATTATTAACATTATGCCCAACGAAGTGGGCACGGGTCAGCTAGTTTTATGATAGAAAGCTAAAGTAGAGTTTCAAATTTAGGTTCAAATTGTATAGAAAATGTACGGACAAGACTAGATTTAATTAAATCTATGTTAAAAACATCGATTTTATTAAATTTATTAAGGTTCGATTTAAATTGTCTTAATATAATTAGTCATTTGTTGGTTGGTACTCGTCCCATCACGTTGCCATAGTAACCAACTATTTCATATAAATCTTGATTGGCAATTTACTCAATCCAACTGATATGGATGTTGTAAATGTTCCTGAAGGTATAGTTAAGTATTCCAACCTTAGAGAACGACAATGTACAAAACAAGACACGATTAGTTTCTAGCTCAAAGGAGAACATGACCCGATAGAGCGTGCTCACTCGCTCTCGTGGTTACAAACTGAGAAATTAGGCAATATTGTACTGTTTGAAGCTTTGTTATAATATGACTTACAGGCTTAGAGGTTAAACTTTTGTGATAGTGTTAGTGGTACAAAGTCAAAGTCAAAATTACTTTATTCAGTTGGAATAATTTACGTCAAATCACACAGAAACTAAGTTCGAATGTGTGTTCGGAAAGCGTCCACCAACGAGAAGAAGACACAAGATTGACACAAGAACTCATTGTGTTTTTATTTTTTTGTGATCGTGCTTACAAAGCTTAAGATTGCAAATATTTTTGTAGATATTATTATGTTTGAAATGGAGCAATTAAACTCATGTCCATGGGTTCTTATCATTGAGGTAAGATAACGTATCAACAGGTCGGTCCAACTTTTTAAAATTATGGACTTTTAAACTATTGGTCCTACTATATTTTTAGTTCAACCATGGATTGCCTCTCTTCACAGTTCAGCGGTTCATTCTATTAAAAATAAACAAAGTAATACTCGCGATCAAACAATTATTGGAATTAAAAAGCGCATTTTTATATTTTTAAATGAAACATCAAATTATAAACTGAAATGACTGTAGCAATCGAATTCACTCTTTGATATCTATCATATAAAATATGAGAGCAAGTAACGAGCCCTGTGGAACCCCACAAGACAATTGCACGACAAACTGCTCGGGTCGCCCGCCTCCCCTATTGTTATTCTATCACTGTAACACCCCCGAACCGAACCCGACACCTCGACTCCCTCCCAGACCACAAACTACTCCGCGGCCGATACTTCACAATTGAAGACAAGTTATATTGAGACTCCTCCGATAGAGAGAACTACTATCAGCCGACATAAAGTCTAGCAGTCTGAAGGTTCTCTGAGAAACCGCTCTAGAATTCACTTGGAAGCTTCGCTACTCACTCCTTATTTTATTGTAAATCTGTGACCACACTCAAAACCGTTTTAGGGATCGTCGTCGAACTGAAAGAGGGTGCCTCTAATAAAATTTACCGTAATCTCTGCGTCCTCTAAGGTTCTCTACATGACTGTTTGTCATACCAGTTCAACTCAGTTTTTTGTTCCGTTTTCCTTCTACTTTGTTTTGATTAAGTAGTATTTTTCTTTCTTTCTGAAGATTTTTTTTAATATCAAAGAATGGCTCTACAACGGAACCGATGATGGACGGGGAGTGGGGATATTAATTTTGGGTACTTCCCACTGGCCTTACTGTTTTAGCAGCATTGATGGGGTAAATAGGGTTTAGTATGGGTGCCGTTGGCCCCACTGGCTCCACGGTTTAATGACTGTTAAATACAAAACCAAATGTGAAAGTAGTTTTAAAAATATACAAACAAACACTTACATTTTCAGCAAAAAAAAAATCATTGGATAATTTCTTAGATAGCAAAAACTTTGTTATTTTTTATAAGAACACACGAGAAATAAATAAGTGAACAAAAACCCCTCAGTAACTGGCTAGGTACGTACCTACACATTTTCCTCTAATTTGTGGAGTATTGTAAAGAGACGTGAATTCGGACAATGATACAGTCCAACGAACCGAATGACATAATACGTATTTGTCACTTGATTAACGACCGAGGAAAAACATCGTGAGGAAAGCAAGAACCGAGATGTGATGGATTAAGGCGGGAACTACTCCGTGAGTAGCCTCTCAACTATACCGAGATAAGATAGTTAAAATTACTTGCAGTCTTGCAGTGGCTTACTGATAATGGCAGCTCGATTTGTAGCGGGTTTAGGAATATTTCTAAACTTAAAATACTTAGGGTATTCCCATTACGTCCCAAATATAGGTAATCACCCAAAATAAAAATTTCATTTGTCTCCGAAATTCATTCAGTATTCGCGACTGGTATTATGCGTTTTTACACAAAATAAGTCCATTTATTCATCACAGGAGTGAAACAGATATTAAAATATTTTTTTCATTTCAGATTGCTTAATAAATAATTAATTAACAGTTAAAAATAATAACTAATAATTAGTTAGCAATACCTAGTTATTAATTTTATTTATTTTTATAAATGATTTCTCTATACTATTGTAATTTAATATCTTTGATGGGGAGTCAGGGTTATAGTTTGCAATAGTTGGTATTATGCCAACATTTAATTTGGTCACGGGGTTTCTATATATTAACTATTTAACGTTTTGTTACAATTTTATTGTGAGTGGTTAAACATTTATATACAATATGTTTTAGTCTTAAAATTCACCAATAAAAACACTCACACAATACATTCGCAACTACAGAATCTATCTAAAGAAAGATCTCTACGTACCTATATATTTTTGGATACCTTCCTTGATAACAGAACTTTTTTACAACTCCATTAAACAAAATTAAAGGAGTTTAAGGATGTATTTTTAAATCTTACAAATATTTCCCCATTTATCCGTATTGTGTCGAATCCAAGGATCAGTCAAATCCCCATTACAAGACGTGCAATCGGTGCAATGAAAGCGTTACACGTCAATTTTAATCAGTTTAAACTTGATTAATTAAAAATAATGGATTTTCTTTTCGAATTTTTAATAACTGATAGTTATGGGAATCAAAGTGCACGGTAAATGAAAATATTATTAAAATATTATCAATTTTTTTTTTTTTTTTTTTTTTTTTTTTCTTATTAAAGTGGACCTACCAAGTCTTCCAAAGTGGAATCCTTTTAATTTTGATTAATATGGAATTTCTTAAATATATTTTGTAGATTTTCATTTTTACAGCGCTTTTTTGCGTAAGAATAAATTTTACAGGTTTAAAAACAAAACATCATTAAATCTAGATAGGTAGGTATTGTGAATCATTTACTAATTAACAATTTTATTATCAAACAAACCCTTATTTGATAGTTTTTCTCTGTTTTAACATTTTATTTTATACTGCTGCTGATAGCGCTGCCTGGTTCGTTTTTTTGTTAAAATATACCACGACCTTTCTGCACACAGCGCCATCTAGCTCCCAAACTAAGCCCAACAGATAACGGATAGAATATTATTTTATTTGTAAAAACATAAATTTATACCTACATAAATATTTATTTTATATTGGGAATCGAACCTGCAACCTTCCGAGTCGCAGTAGTCTTTATTAGACGAACATATTGACATGAACTTATCATGACTTGTTTTCTTAGTTAAGGTTTAAGTACTCCCAAATAAGTACACACTTTTTCTCCATTCTTCCTTTGTTAGTTATATGTATAGCAGATTATTTGTAGTCATCCAGAAGACCCATGGAATTTAATAGGGGTGCACGGAAGCCTCCCCTACGGTATGTTTTATTCGATCGTCTATTATACATGTGTCAGCACTTGGCTTGGCTTGCGATGCTTGCTCAGCTAAGTTGCCCCTCCAATCGGGACCAATGATTTATTGGTAGGTTAGAGTACTATTGTTGAATGCAATATCATTCTTTTGTTCGCCATAGATCTTAGGACAGGCAGGGTTTCTTAAGAATAATATTTTTGTATGGCTTAGTCCCAATGGTCCCGATTTTATCTCCACTGGTGGTGCAATTAGGAATTAATTGTATTTTATTTTTATACCCCTAGTGTAGTAATAAATATTACTAGTACTTTATGTTTAATATGTATCTTATAAATGTTACAAAAAGGGAAGCTTGATAAAATATTAATATTGTCCTTCGTTTTATGATAAAAATCTAAAAGGCTTACAAATGCAGACCAACGATTTTTCTACCAGCCGATAGTTAGTCAACCGTTTAATTTGAAGGCAGATGTTTGTTTCAATTTTATTGCATTTAAATCAAACGCTCGGCCGATAAAAAAATATCAAGTCTGCTTTCCCCCTAAAAGGAATATCTAAATCTAAAAAGCTCGAACATAAATATGAATGTAAAAATCGTCGGATCAAGTAAATGGATTCACTAATATATTCGGAGAAACAGTAAATCACAATCAGTATAAAACTCACGAAACTCACAAAACATACAAAGGGAGATTTCATGGAAAAAATATTCCTGAAAGTATCCGAGAAATTTCATAAAGAAACTGAATAAAGGGTTCGTTCTGGATTAAAGAAACTAAATAAGAAAATTTTATTTTATGATGAAATATAAGTTAGGAAGTGATTCTTTATGAAAGAATAGTGTTACGCTTTTGTGTTTTAACAACACAGGGTTTACTGCTGCAGCGTATTGGAGAACAAATGAAGGTAGCCTCACCCTACCGCACCGCGCCGGTGAAGTCACTTCAATTTTATAGTTTCAATTCATTTTCAGAATTTACTTTTGACTTAAGTGTTTTTTTAGGGTTTAGATAGCGGCCCAGAGTAGATACAATTTTTTTGTCATTGTCGTATTTCGATTGTATTTATTTGTCTTGAATCTTTTTTTTAATAGAACGTGGATAGTAATTTATTGTACTTAGATTATGAGCCAAACTTTTCAAGTAAGAGCATTGCTTATTGAGCTACTTACATTCCATTGTTTATTAACAAACAAAATCTATCTCGTTTGTAATGTACAACTCCCATTCAAAGTTTCTGCTAATGAAATTCATATCTTCGAAGACTTGACAATGTCAGAACCATTCAGGGTGAATCTTAAAACAATATTACTAAAATAGAATTACCCAAATTGTGGGCGTTATGGTTTACAATAGGACTTGGAGTGACATCTTGCTTAAGTCCACTAGACATAAGTAACCTTGTCAAAAAAGGGGAGTTTCCACTTGCCCTATTATTTTGCCCCAGCGATGGGGTGAATGGGAAATTCTTTAACTTAATTCTTAATTAAATGATAATTTCATTTTTATTTCAATTATGTTATCTGTTATGTAGTGCTCATTTAATGAACTTGCTAGGAGTACCCGTGGTAATCTTGTTTTATATCCTAAAACTTTCCTTTTGAATCACTCTATCTACTAAAAAAAACCCCTATTAAAAATCCATTGCGTAGTTTTAAAGATCTAAGCATACATAGGGATATACAGAAAGCGGAAAGCGACTTTGTTTTATCCTATGTAAATCGGAAAATAACATGTGCAATGTAGAATGTTTTTAAGACATGAGGTACCTCTTTGATACATTAACGTAGATATGAAAGGGTAAATAAAGAACAGATGATAAAATAACAGAGGGAGGTAATTATGATAAGTTGTTTTTGATCTCGGATCTGTTCCAAGAAATCCATCCTTTCATATTTGGTGTAGGTATTATTCCTGTTCGATTTACTATTTTCGAAGCGAAAGGCGATTTTTGTTTCTTTAGTAATTATGATGATATTACGTAAGTAGTAAGTGTGCTGACGTCTTCCATCCTTTAGCCGCTCACGTTCCTGTTGCCCTCTGGCTGTAATTTGCTCAGCTGATTAGGGTGGCTTAGTCTGAGAGTTGGCGAGTCTCCGCCTGCCATTTTTACGAGTATTTCTCTAGTATCTAGTCCACTACCGTCCATTTTGTTGTTTTCGGCATGGTGTCTCTGTCTACATCATACTTTAATATTAAACTTGTTATTATAAAGGACCCTTTACGTGTTGCCTTCGTATTTTGGGAAATAATAATATAAACACTAAGCATAAAAGTATTGAAAACAGTACAATAGGTACCATGTTGGGCAGTTGCTCCCTTTGATCTGAGACTTGAAATAAATTGCTAGTTTCAATCGAATAAACCGAGATAAAACTTTTATGTACCTAAACAAAAACAATTTAAAATAACATTTTGAATTTTGATGACTGTTCAAAGGCAAAGCAATAAAATATTGTGTAACCCCCGTCCTTTGTGAACCAAAAACAATTAAAAGTTAAACAATTATGAGATAAAACAAACAAAACCGATATAAATTCAATTTAACTACCACTAAAACAGTATTTGTATAGTGAACGTTAAATATACCTGATAAATAATTGTGTTTTCATTTTGACCAATTATTTTATCCACTGATGGAGCGAACGGGAATTTATTTCTGTGTGTTGTTTTAATTTTATTCCTCTTCATCATACTCAATAAACCCAACTTGACCTATATGAGCTATAGGTACCTATGTGGAACAATCCAAGTTCATCACATTAATCTAATAATTTCTCATTCGCTCTATATGAGTATCGGGAATTCAATACTTATTTAATTTACCTGAGATTTTTACCTCGTAATTCCCAAGTGACCATGTGAGAGTAGAGCGAGTGAGCCAGGGGGACACAGCTAGGGTACATCATTATAATGTCTAATTTAACAGTTGAACTACTTCCATACTGTCATGGCCGCCGCGATGTGATTTCCCAAGGGAGTGTAGGCTTGTTGCATACGGGAACACCGAATCGTATAGTTTCTAAGTTTTTTGAAATATTAGCTGCACCATATTTGGTTTTACTCATGATAATAAATCGAGTACCTAAGCTGTATAAGAGATGCAGCTGCAGTAGAGTTTAGAAACATCTCATCTTACACTAAGTCGATTCAATTTTAAGGCAAGGCCATTATAACGTCACATCCGCTACAGGTTATGACGCATGTCACATTTGTTACATTTGGTTCTTGCAAGTGACTTCACTGACCGGTTTTACTAAGTTTTTGAGTAGCCTATGTATTATTCTAGAGGTATCCAATCTACGTAAAGTTTTTCATTTAATTTGACTCAGTAGTTTTTTAATAATTGAGCAATGAACATAAACACTGCTGAACAAACTTTTACCGTTTACTTAGTAGAAGCAATTTTATGGTAAATCAAGTTGAGTGGAAACGTTTTTCTCTGAAACGCCCACTTTAAATTGAAAATAAATAAGTTTTCACTCATTTTTATGGGATTTCATAAATTACCAATATTCTTCGAAAGGAACGTCGAGCAAATCAAGGACTTTTTCTTGAAATTTTAATATAGGTTTTATCATTAAAGAGAAGTCATGCCTACAAGAAATATTAGTTTAACGACCACCTTTGTGGGTGGTCCCCGGTTACGATATAGAAGGTTGCTGGTTTGATTCCCACTGTGGTGGTATAAATTACATGATCTTTATAATATGTTTGAGAAGTAATAAGTTTCACAATTACTATTTTTAGCTTCGAATGATCAAAAGCCTGCGCCGTGCAACGAGGCAACGCGCAGCTAGTCGTTTGGGCACCTTTTTTGGGAGACCATGTCTGTAGATGTAGGTAGATTTTCTATCTGTTTGTCTGTCTCTGTGTCCGTGTGTCACTACCGATTTTCTCAGGAACGGGTGGACCTAGTTATTATTTAATCATTGTAAGTTTATTTATTTTTAATTTTCTTCTATATTAATACTAATCCAATAAATGCGTCTGTAATTATCATCTAATGAAAAGTTTGTAAGTATTCGTTGTCTGGTCACCATATTACAAGCATAATGCTTAGATTAAGGTTAAATATAGTGTAAAATAACGTAAAATATTTATTTTAAATACCTTTTTCAATAAAAAAATATCAAAATCGGACTACTCTGTAAAAACTTATGCGTGTTCATACATTAAAAAAATATACGCGTCGACTTGACAACCTCCTCGGTTTTTGCATCGGTTAAAAAATAAAGAACCATTTACCACCGAATCCGGAGATTCAGTAAGAGGAAACAGGCTGATAATTTACAATGGGCTGAAGTCAATGTTCAGTGTCCACGAGAAGTGTGCGAGTGTGTATCGAGCCTTACAGTCGAGTCGTCCCTCTCGCTCGGCGAATGCAAATGTTCTGTTAACGCGAGTGTATTCCGTAATTCCTTATTTCACACATGACGGTGACTGTGATTTAAGAGAATATACGGATAAATCTTATGATCCTATAATACATATCCATTCGGGGTGGAAATACTGGGACAAACAAAAGTAAACTGTACGTAACAGTTGATTGAAAGGTTTTTATTTAGTAACTAGCTTTTGCCCGCGACTTCGTCCGCGCAGGAGTCGAAAATAGTTAAAATAGGATTATTTTTTGTTGATTTCAAATTAGATTGCGTTTGAAACATGTGTGTCAAAATAAAATGTACTTACTTAATTTAATCAAAAGCACTAAGGAGTTCGAGTCGAAGTAAATCGCCTAAAATAACTTTCTACTCTTGTTTAAACCCGGTAGGTAATTAATTTCGTAAAATCCTTTCTTATCGGATGCCTACGTCATACGAAGAACACACCCTACAAGTTTCAGGTTTCTACGATTTAGGCTACTGTGCGTTGATCCGTCAGTCAGTCAGGACAAAGAATTTTATATGTATAGAGAAGATAGATTTTGAATGAGATGTATTTTAACTTGGAACACGAAAACCTCGGGTGCACCCAATTCTCTTGGGATGGGATCCAAAATGGGTATACGTCTAAGTACCTAAAGTTCTAAACCAAAAAAATGAATTCTTCTATTTCTGTCTTTCTAACACAGAGCCAATAATGCACAAAACTCTACGATTACCACATGAGTAAATCTTTAATCATATCGTGCTAATTAGTAATTACCTATCTATCATAGTCATCTTTTGTGTTTTTAGGGTTCCGTACCTTAAAAGGTAAAAAAGGAACCCTTATAAGATCACTTTCCTGTCCATTTTAAAAATGAAAAAGGTGTAAAAGTCCTATTCATTTGTTTAGGTATTTTCGTATTCATAACAAAAGATATTTCTTTAAAATTACTTAATAATTAGTATCTACTAACTTTGGGAACTGTGACTTTTGGCAAATTGTTCAAAATTTTATTATTAGGTAGGGCTGAACAGTTGCGCAGAGAGTAATTTTGGCGTATCCTAATAAAAATATAGAGTTCTAAGTGATTCAGTGGCTATCCTATAACAGTTCTATGTTTTAACAAATATCCCGTCTCCGAGATGGTTTAGAAGTTTGGTTAGAAAGCATTATTTGTGCACAGCGCACTTTTGATAAAATCTTAGTCATAACGTTTGGTCAAATACCCCATTTCCGAGACACCTATGAGATTTGGTGTGAAGGCATATTTCATTTGCCGTAATGTCCTCTATCGACAGGTATTAGCAAACGTATCGCGCAAAAAAAAAAATACTATGTCAAGTTCCCAGTACTAAATGGCAAGACACCTTTTTTCAGTTCAATGTTCGAAGTTTTCAACCTCTTACGTTTTACGTTAACGCTGTCAGCTTGAAGTGACGTCTTACCAATCATAGATTAATGAGTATGTTACCAATCTAATCAAAAGCACTAAAGAGTATTGATATCAACTTCGAAGCAAATCACTCCCAAAATAACTTTCTTCCCCTTTTTAACCCCGTTAGGGGATGAATTTCAATAAAATACGAAACACGTGTTCCATTAATTCTGTTAAAGAATGTTTATGCAAAATTTGAAATAGATTGGACTAAGGAATCACGTTGTCCAATACAAACTTTGCCCCCCTTTTTCACCCCTTTAGGGGTAGAATTTCGGAAAATTCTTTCTTATCGGATGCCTACGTCATACAAAAAACACACCCTCCAAGTTTCAAGTCTCTACGATCAGCGGTTTAGGCTGTGCGATGATCCGTCAGTCAGTCAGGACAAAGGATTTTATATGTATAGAAGAAGATATAGATAAGAAGATAATACATGCATAATATAGCCGTGCAAAGCCGGGGCGGGTCGCTAGTACTTTGATAAAAGAGATCCAATCAAAGAGTATTTAAGTTTTTAATAACCCCAGCACGCCGCTTCATACACATGTTCACACAAAATTGCTGGAGCGTTGTAATGTTCCAAATTCAAAAAACGCTCCTGCATTGGATTTAATTTTCTTTTACCGCGACACTGGCTTTATGCACGATAGTAATAATGCGAAGCCATAATAAAATTATAAATAAAAAAGAGATGGCGCTAGATGCTTCTTTCCGTATGTCAAACCGACAATTTTGACATCATCCCTACGTTCTGTACGTTTTCATGCAAAAATATTATGGTTTATTTTTTACGCCAAGAAATATCAAATTTTAATTAGTAACATAAATCTACTTGAAATACCTAAACCTCTTCTGATATTTTCTGAACACATTCGTGAAGATTATGTTAAAATCTGTTACCTAGTTCCCGAAATTAGACTGCACAAACAAAGGTAAACAAATAAAATCAACATTTTCTGAGATGAATGGTAGTTTCGCGAAAACGAAGAGATGGCGCTAGTTACTTGAAATTAAAAAAAAATATCTTATTAAATTAATTACTTTATTTTCTAGTTAAAAAATGTGTATATTGCTATGTATTCTTAAAATACATAAGTGTACAAAATTTTTAAGCAGAACAAAAAGAATAATCAACTAATTTGTGATTTTCTAAATTTAAGAAAACCTGAATCCCGCATGCAAGATTTTTTTCTACCGGAGCTATATAAGGTTAGCGAATTCTATAGTGCTAAGATCATTATGGACGTAGAACGCTTACTTCCAAAACTTCGAATTTATAATATGTAGAGATATAGAGCAATAAATTATAATACTGATGAATAGAGATAAACTCTATTATATCAATACAGATCATACCAATAATAGTACCTACACATCCTTACTTAATTTTTAAGACGCTTCAAAGTTATGTAATGCACTGCATGGCACCTATTAAATACACTTTAGAGTTTTGAGTTTGATCGAAAATAATTGTCACGAGAACCCCGCGATCTAAAAAGTGTTTCATGTTACAAATTCGAGCACCGCTAACTGTCCCTTTTTCTAAACACTTTTATGAAATCAACTTGAAAAAATACAGAAGGTAGAATTGTATTTTTTCCCCAGTCATCATGGTCACCCTACTCTCGACTCCTAATTCCATTGTTGTGAGCCGTTCAGGTCACTGCGTCTATTTTCCAATCTGATTGGAGTATTTTTCCCTTTATTGCATTGTGATGATTTAAAAACGGAGTTTGTTTGTATTTTAGAGGTTTGAGTTCGTATTGTGATGTTGGCTTCAATGGAATTCTAATCAGAATACATTAGGCTGCATTCATAATCAAGTTCAGACAAGTTATTATTGCCTTTTTTCCATGGGGGCAACATGAGGGGCAGAAAGGAATAACCCCTTTTTTATGTCCTATATGTTTTAACTGACTTCTTTATTTTTTATAAACTTACCTTACCGGCTCTTAACGGCGCTGTAACCACTGATGCCGACTATAGGCGTTAAGCAACCGCTAGTTTTTATTACATAGGCTCTGACCAGCTTTCTGCGTGGCTGTGGTCTAAGGAAGCGTCTTTTCATTCAGGATGCTAAAAAAATTCTGTGCATATTTTTTATATATTTTAATTAGAGATGATTTCTGTTCACTTCACTTATATTAAGAACAAACTTGAAATTTTGATGCTTACATCAAAATTACTTACTACTTAGAGTACTTATAATCCATTCCCATTTAGCCTACCGATCGCGATAGGGCGAAAGTAACGGGGCAAACAGGAATACACCCGTAGCGCTTTTACCAATATTTTAAACATCAAACATAAACATTATTTTGATAATAAATTGTGACGAAATTAGAGCATGAAAATTGTTAACGACTGCAACTCGTCCCACGTGGAACGTATGTATGTCGGACGAGTTCAAGGTTCACTCATGTCTGTGTATTTAATAATTAATAACCGCAGTAAGACAAACTAATTAACAATTACCATTGTTGTCCATATTAATTACAGATTTGTGAACACCGTCCTGTAGGGTGACCACAATTAGTTATACCTACAACGTGGACATTAGACAAATATTGAGGATATAATTAAACTAGCTTTCACTGCTCGGATTTACTTGTGTTTAAATTAAGTTGGGACAATGATGGAAAATCTTGAATATTTATATTAATACTAGCTGCGCCCCGCGGTTTCACCCGCGTAAGTCCGATCTTTCTCACCGTTTAAACCTTCCCTAGACCTCCACGAATAATTCAAGACCAAGATAAGATAAATCCGTTCAGCCGTTCTCGAGTTTTAGCGAGACTAACGAACAGCAATTGATTTTTATATATATAGAAGATTGATTTTTATATATATAGATATATATATAGATTTTCACTTAGTCGTTTACGCGTGATTTTAAAGTCTACTAGCGACCCGCCCGGCTTCGCACGGCTATATTATGCACTAGCTGCGCCCCGCGGTTTCACCCGCGCAAGTCCGAGTCTCGTAGGAATATCGGAATAAAAAGTAGCTTATTTGTTAGGGTCTCTAGCTACCTGCTACCGACTTTCATCACAATTCGTATAGTAGTTTTTGTGTTTAGCAATGCCAGTATTAAGGGAAAGCGGTGTTATAGGAAAGCGAGACGTTAAGGGAAGGAACGTCACGTCAAGGTAACGTGGGAGAGCGAAGTCTTGGGAAAGCGAAGACGTGGAAAACGGTTATATTTTTAGGAGTCCAGACAGACCCAGAATGCTTTTCTGACACGGAACCGTCGCAGATGGAGTAGCAAACACGTGCGAGCGAAGCGAGCGGTTATATTTTAAGGAGTCCAGACAGACCCAGAATGCTTTTCTGACACGGAACCGTCGCAAATGGAGTAGCAAACACGTGCGAGCGAAGCGAGCGGTTATATTTTTAGGAGTCCAGACAGACCCAGAATGCTTTTCTGACACGGAACCGTCGCGGATGGAGTAGGTAACGTTAGTTATTGTGACCAAACACGTGCTAGCGAAGCGAGCGGTTATATTTTGAGGAGTCCAGACAGACCCAGAATGCTTTTCTGACACGAAACCGTCGCGGATGGAGTAGCAAACACGTGCGAGCAAAGTGAGCGGTTATATTTTAAGGAGTCCAGACAGACCCAGAATGCTTTTCTGACACAGAACCGTCGCGGAATGAGTAGTAAACACGTGCGAGCGAAGTGAGCGGTTATATTTTAAGGAGTCCAGTCAGACCCAGAATGCTTTTCTGACACAGAACCGTCGCGGAATGAGTAGCAAACACGTGCGAGCGAAGCGAGCAGTTAGATTTTTAGGAGTCCAGACAGACCCAGAATGCTTTTCTGACACGGAACCGTCGCGGATGGAGTAGGTAACGTTAGTTATTGTGACCAAACACGTGCGAGCGAAGCGAGCGGTTATATTTTAAGGAGTCCAGACAGACCCAGAATGCTTTTCTGACACGAAACCGTCGCGGATGGAGTAGCAAACACGTGCGAGCAAAGTGAGCGGTTATATTTTAAGGAGTCCAGACAGACCCAGAATGCTTTTCTGACACAGAACCGTCGCGGAATGAGTAGTAAACACGTGCGAGTGAAGTGAGCGGTTTTATTTTAAGGAGTCCAGTCAGACCCAGAATGCTTTTCTGACACAGAACCGTCGCGGAATGAGTAGCAAACACGTGCGAGCGAAGCGAGCAGTTAGATTTTTAGGAGTCCAGACAGACCCAGAATGCTTTTCTGACACGGAACCGTCGCGGATGGAGTAGGTAACGTTAGTTATTGTGACCAAACACGTGCGAGCGAAGCGAGCGGTTATATTTTAAGGAGTCCAGACAGACCCAGAATGCTTTTCTGACACGAAACCGTCGCGGATGGAGTAGCAAACACGTGCGAGCGAAGTGAGCGGTTATATTTTAAGGAGTCCAGACAGACCCAAAATGCTTCTCTGACACAGAACCGTCGCGGATTACATTCGCCGCGGCTTACATTTCTAGGAGTCCAGATAGGCCCGGAATGTTTTTTTGACAAATTACCGTCACGGATGGAGAAGGTTAGGTTAGGTCCCCTCCCCTTTTCCTCCTCTTCTTCTTACCTGTCCTCCCCATTCCTCCCCTCCCCCTTTCCTCTCCTCCCCCTTTCCTCTCCTCCCCCTTTCCTCTCCTCCCCCTTACCTCTCCTCCTCCTTTCCTCTTCTCCCCATTTCGTCTCTTTCCTCTTGGATCCCCTTCCTCTTTCCTATCCTCCCCTTTCTTGTCCTCCCCCTTTCCTGTGCTCCCCCTTTTTATTTTTCTTACCCTTCTCCCCTTCATCACTCTCTCCGCCTCCGCCCAACTACAACCTTTTAAAATATATTTTGAGTCCTGATCCCGTAAGTCCAGATCCCGTGGGAATATCGGGAAAAAATTAGCCTTTGTGTTAATTCAGGTACTCAGCTATCTACTTACTGATTTTCACTGCAATCTGATCGGTAGTTTTTGCGTAAAGGAGTAATCCCGTAAGTCCCGATCCCGTAGGAATATCGGGATTAAAAGTAGCCTATGTGTTAATCCAGGTCTCTGGCTATCTACATACCGAGTTTCAACGCAATCGGTCCAGAAGTTTTTTGTGTGAAGGAGTAATCCCGTAAGTCCCGATCCCGTGGGAATATCGGGATAAAAAGTAGCCTATGTGTTAATCCAGGTACTCAGCTATCTAAATACCGAGTTTCAATGCAATTGGTCCAGTAGTTTTTGCGTGAAGGAGTAACAAACATACACACACACACATACACACACACACATACACACACACAAACTTTCACATTTATAATATTAGTAGGAAGGATTAGTAGGATTATTTTATCACTTACTGATAGATTTCAAGTATAAAAAAGATGCTGATTTATTATTTTTAAATTTTTGTGAGTAATATTAAGCGATTTTATTTATGATAGCTTTTGCCCGCGACTTCGTCCGCATAGAAGTCGAAAATGGCTTTAACCGGATTTTTAATTGGTTTTATCACTAATAAATTTCTGTGGGTTTTAATATTACCAAAATCGGTAGGTTATTTTAAACATTATTTCTGTGGGTTTTAATATTACCAAAATCGGTAGGTTATTTTAAACATTATTTCTGTGGGTTTTAATATTACCAAAATCGGTAGGTTATTTTAAACATTATTTCTGTGGGTTTTAATATTACCAAAATCGGTAGGTTATTTTAAACATTATTTCTGTGGGTTTTAATATTACCAAAATCGGTAGGTTATTTTAAACATTATTTCTGTGGGTTTTAATATTACCAAAATCGGTAGGTTATTTTAAACATTCTTTTGTATTATCATGTATTTTCGTATGTCGTATTTTACATGTTTTCTCTATACGCATAATAAAGAAAGAAAGGACAAAAGTGTGTACTTGGAAGCAAATTAAAAAAATGGGTTGTGGGAAAAAGTAGTAGAACGAAAATATATAGTATTTAAATTTCATGTTTCATATACAATTAAAAACGCCTAAATCAATTGAAATCTGGTTTTCAATATTAGATAGCTCTATTTTGAGGAAGGTCGTGGTATAGGCACATTTTAGGAACATCAAAATCCAATTAGTAGGTCCTGAGTAAACAACAAAAAACTGCAGCCGCTCGTCGGCCGAACGCGTTCCAGCAAACACGAACGTCACAGAATACTTAATAGTGTAGCATACATTTTATCCCGATATTCCCACGGTAACGGCACATGAGTAACTTACGCGGGTTTGTTTAGGGAATAATTCGTAAACATAACCAAAATGTTCTAGCACAGTTCTAGTCCTCACCATTTTAAATTTCGAATACTACGTTCCTATGAGGCCGTGTTCTAAAAGTGCAACCTCTTTTGAATAAAATCGGATTGTGTTTTCAAACATGTGTCAAAATACAATGTAGGTAAGTTAAAAGGAGTATTGATATCAACTTCGGAGGAAATCACCCCCAAAATAACTTCCTACCCCTTTTTAATCCCGTTAGAGGATGAATTTTAATAAAATACGAAACACGTGTTTCATCAATTCTGTTAAAGAATGTTTATGAAAAATTTGAAGTAGATTGGACCAAGGAATCACGTTGTCCCATACAAACTTCGTCCCCCTTTTTCACCCCCTTAGGGGTAGAATTTCGGAAAATCCTTTCTTATCGGCTGCCTACGTCATACAAAGAACACACCCTCCAAGTTTCAGATCTCTACGATCAGCGGTTTAGGCTGTGCGTTGATCCGTCAGTCAGTCATTCAGGACAAAGCATTTTATATGTATAAGAGAAGAGATACTGCATAATAGCCGTGCAAAGCCGGGGCGGGTCGCTAGTACTTTGATAAAAGAGATCCAATCAAAGAGTATTTAAGTTTTTAATAACCCCAGCACGCCGATTCATACACATGTTCATACAAAATTGCTGGAGCGTTGTAATGTTCCAAATTCAAAAAACGCTCCTGCATTGGATTTAATTTTCTTTGACCGCGACACTGGCTATATGCACGATAGTGGTAATGCGAAGCCATAATAAAATTATAAATAAAAAAGAGATGGCGCTAGATGCTTCTTTCCGTATGTCAAAATGACAATTTTGACATCATCCCTACGTTCTGTACGTTTTCATGCAAAAATATTATGGTTTATTTTTTACGCCAAGAAATATCAAATTTTAATTAGTAACATAAATCTACTTGAAATACCTAAACCTCTTCTGATATTTTCTAAACACATTCGTGAAGATTATGTTAAAATCTGTTTCCTAGTTCCCGAAATTAGACTGCACAAACAAAGGTAAACAAACCAAATCAACATTTTCTGAGATAAATGGTAGTTTCGCGAAAACGAAGAGATGGCGCTAGTTACTTGAAATTAAAAAAAAATATCTTATTAAATTAATTACTTTATTTTTTAGTTAAAAAATGTGTATATTGCTATGTATTCTTAAAATACATAAGTGTACAAAATTTTTAAGCAGAACAAAAAGAATAATCAACTAATTTGTGATTTTCTAAATTTAAGAAAACCTGAATCGCGCATGCAAGATTTTTTTCTACCGGAGCTATATAAGGTTAGCGAATTCTATAGTGCTAAGATCATTATGGACGTAGAACGCTTACTTCCAAAACTTCGAATTTATTATATGTAGAGATGTATTATACATATAAACCTTCCTCTTGAATCACTCTATCTATTAAAAAAACCGCATCAAAATCCGTTGCGTAGTTTTAAAGATTTAAGCATACAAAGGGACATAGGGACAGAGAAAGCGACTTTATTTTATACTATGTAGTGATTTCAAGATAAGAGAGAAATTAGGTCACTGTATGAATGTATCAACAAAATTGAGGGGAATTCTCAGTTTTCTCTGAAAACAAAGAAAAGAAAATATAGGTACGCGAAGAGTTATTAACGTAATAAATCGGTTAAAAATGAATTATTGTTTCGTTATTTCATTATATTTAAAAATTAATTGATTTGAAAAACAATATTCTAATGAACTTTAGTTAGAATTAAACTTTATTCCTAAAATTTAACAGAACGACTTCAAAATCAAACATTGAATGCTATCGCACACCCATATTCCATTGGCCATTTATCTTAACTGTTGTTCAAAACTCTCATACTGAACACGCAATGTATACTAAAGTTGTAATAGGCAATAACTATCGAACTCTCTTACATCGGACTCCGACTAACGGGCGGTATGCTAAGATATTCTAATTACAATCAAATAGAGAGAACATCTCAATGAGATTTCGAATCTCTAGTACCTTTATATCGATGATTTTCCAACAGTTTAGTGTATTCACTAAATTTTAAGTCGTTGGGCGTGTCTGATTAGGGTGCGATTACCATAATATAAAACTGGAGTTATCGCATCCTAATCACACATTACTATTAGGCCTTTAGTGAATCGAAGCACAGAACAGTTTGGTTTGGAAAATTGTATGTGTTGTTTGCGTTTGTCTTTCCTGTGATATACACATTTTTAGGCGTTTAAACAGTAATTTTCTTACTGAGCCTGCTACATCTTAGATCACACCGTCACCTACCATCAGGCAGGTGTGTGTGATCAAACTCTGACCTATCTGCTTGTAATAAAAGTTTTAAGCGTGCTTAAAACAATCAATCAATCAATCGATTAGCAATCTAAAGTGGCAGGAGTTGGTCATATCTGCCAAGAAAACAATCTCGATTTGAAATAATTTCGGAAGAAATAGCTTCATCTGCGCCAACAAACTTTATCTTACGAACTCATTATTGTTAAAAACTTATTTTATTTACTTTGAATTAAAATTTTACTAAAGAAATTTTTGAAATGTACTTTATTTTGCTGCGTAATTTAAACCTCTTTAATGGTATGTAATTGCCCTAATATTTGTTCCAATGCTGATTAGGAAGCGTTCATATGGGGTTGTAAAATCGTGCGATAAAATTGTCGTAGGTTTATCGGGCGATAAAATTCGTCGTAAGTTTAGTTTGGGATTGATGTTGGTTTTGTTTTAGTGTGTTTCCGTTGATTAGTTTAGTTTCAAGACGGAAGTACTAAATTGTATCTAATCAGTAGGTAAGTACCTATAGGACATAAAGAAACCAATACCTATTATGTATTTGTGAGATTCAGCATTTCATACAAATTATATGGCTGTTACCGAGTTAGAAGAATTTTTAACCGTGATAGAATCTAAAATATTTTATATCAATATATTTTATGTAATAAGAAGAAATAAATATCTATAAGTTTGTCAACATGTTTATTATGTTTGCTTTGAAATTGAACTGCTGGCGAGCGACCTAAAGGTCACCAGTCTGTTTCAGCCATAAACTCAACGAAGTAAGAAGGTCTTTGGAATGAAATTGTAAAGTTTTGAGTGACTGTCATTGTTGAGAGTAACATCTTAATTGATAGAGCCATCGCCATTAGCCATTAACCATCGCAAAACTTGATAAATCTATTGTTTAGCTAATACCTTTCAGAAGATTTCACTTGTCTATGGATTAATTTATTATTGTTTAAAAGGATTAATATTGAATAAAGGGTTCTTAGATTATTGTCCTTTGTACATTTTACAAGGGCGAACAGGGAAATAATAGGGTAATAATGATTATTAAATTCCAGTTCGCCCCACTATCGGAGTAAGTCAGTGGGAATAACGGGAACACGCCGTTTGTGGGATATTTTTAAACGGTGCCATCTCATCTAGCCCCTAATAAAACTAAAATCGCTTTTAACACTGGTTAAACAAGAAAAATAACAAGTTTAAAAGCTCCTTTATAAAATTACCTTCATTCGATGTAAGGGGCAAATGAATTGCTAACTATCGACTAATAATGTTCGTGCTTAAACCTTAATCGCTTGACAATACTGGTGATTATTACGTGGCAATTAGGTCACAATCAGTATAGAAAACATGGAAGTGGTATTATATAATTAGAAAATTGATACGCTCTTAAGCTCACTTAAATTTGTGTGTAGTATTTGTATCATACAATTTGTAATCTAGTCCTAATCTAATTACTAATGATTGTTACGTATATTTATTGTGAGATGAAATAAACTTTATTTCATCATCATAATCATCATCATATCAGCCCATACACATGCACTGCCGGACATAGCCCTCCCCCATACGACGCCACAAACAGCAGTCCTGAGTCGCCACCATCCACAGACTACCCTAAACTTTATTTAGTTTAATTACATTATGACATTTTAATACTTATATTTTTTTTGCACATTCTTAGTTGTTGCAAGTTTTTATTGTTAAATAGATCAACGGTTTACTATATTGTTGTTACAAAACTATAAACGATTAGCGACTGTGTGACCAGTGACCACACGATAAAGTACATAGTCTAACCTTGTCATAACCTATTATCAATATTTCACTGTCATTTTAACAGTTATAATTTCTATTTAGCCAGATTTTACTTGAGAAATACCTACTGGACGCCTGGAACAAATCGCTTTCAGCAATAAGACCGCCCATATTTTCTAGTTAATACTTTACTTTGTGTATATAGGGTTCTGTTTCTTTTAGTGTTGTACAAATAAAGTTATCTATCTATCTAAAATAATTCTAGAATGATCTTTTATCAGGCTAAACTCTCTACCAATGATAGTAACAACACAATTGGGTCAATTAGTTTCCTTAAGGGTCGTCTTTTCAATCTGTATCTATATGTTTGTACGAAATTGTCTAAATTGTTCTTGTCTTTGATTTACTGGATGTTGTTCAGAGATACTGAATTACGGTGACTTTCATTTGAGTGGATAAAACGACTTTTAATGAAAAAGAATTTTAATGGAATGTAAAGGGCTTCACTGTCAAAGGGTCTCGGTAGGAGCTAATTGTTTTGGGGTCAAGTGGTCAATGTGTAAAAATGTATAAATTGCTTGTGTCGAAATGTCCCTATTCCAGAATTTTCTTATGAAAGATGTGTTACAGGTTTATAATGCCCAAATTATTTAATTTTATATTACAAATGACAATATAATACGACTGTTTTATGTGTTCATGTTGTTGTCTTCTGGTGCCAAATTAGTATTTATTTTTTACTAGTTTCACTTTGATTTTATTCGCATAAGTAGGTGCTGATCTCATAAGAAATCGTGATAAAATACCTTTGTGTTATTCCAGGATTTGGACCATCTATACAGGGTTATTGGAAATTATAGTAGCAAGCCGTTGAAGGCTACTTCTGTGCACCTTAACAAACAACTTTTGTTCTACGACTTTTGGAAATTCGAAAAAAAAAATGCTAAATTTGAGGTTATGTAAATTCTAAAAACTGCCGATTTTTTAAAACAAAGGTCATTCAGACTAAGAACAGTAGAAAAAACTTAAAAAAATATGTATAATTTTAAGGTTAATGACCTCTCCGTGTAAGGAACAGTTGATTTTCGGGTAAACCTAACCTCAATATTTTCGAAAAAATGTTAGAATTTCCAAAAGTCTGTGAACAAAAGTTGTTTGTTTGGGTGCACAGAAGTGGCCCTCAACGGCTTGCTAGTATAATTTCCAATAACCTTGTATACTAAGTTTCATAGACTGCTATGATAATAAACGTACATACTCGTAGATACGTACGTTTGTTACGTAAAAACGTAATAAACATAGATATTCAGAATATTCACGGACATACTTACAAACTTTCACGTTTATACTGTTAGTTGGATAACATCTGAACGTTCGACTAAGTTTTCGGAAAAACTTCGTTACCCAAAAGTTGTATTACAGAAGTAAGGTTGCCCTTGGAAAAAGTCTCCATTAATTTATATTTAGCCCTTTACATTTTGTGCATTGGAGCAAAGTCTAAATCTCAAACGAACAGAAATGAACATTAAATTACAATTTGAACCCTAATCATACTTTACACCTTTCATTATCTAAATTACAAATGCAATCTAGGTTCGGGATTCGATTTCTAAAATCAACCAGAATACTAGGGATTTGCTTCGACTGATTGAATTTTAACCAAACAGATCTAGATTAATCTAATTTAGATGGATTATTCTGCAGTTACAACCGAACCTAAGCTATGTTCAGACTTTAGTACTTAACTCAACTGGAATGGTGTAATTTCAGTTGTAATTACTTTTACTACACACGCTATTTTATTTAGAATATCAAGTTTAATGAATTTATACAGAATTTGACTACTATTTAACCACTTAACCAATCACATAGAAAAAGCACAACGAGATACTCCACTATAATATGAGAAGCAAACAAACGAGTTGAAACAACAAAGGCTTTTGATAGAGTGAATCCCGGCCTTCACTAACCCAAACTCGAATATAACACCCTCTTCAAACAAAACACAATTAAATTATACCAGTAACATTCTAATTACAAAGCTATTTACGAGTAAACTAACACATCTCCTCATTTACATTAAGAAATTTGCATAGTGGGGTACCACAAGAGACTGTTCTAGGTCCCACTCCATATACTATATACTGTTTTCACCTTTAATCCCGTTCTAATCGAGCTAAAGCTCTGACTAAACGGTAATGAAATCTGTGAAAGGCAACACGTCATTTCATTGACGTTGACAACTACAGCCATAATTGGAATTTTGAGTACGCAATTCCCAACCTTAATGCAAGGATAAAAAGGCTCCAATTACGATGTATGGAGGATTAACGAGATAGTCAGATTAGAGGTTTGAACGTTCCTGAATTCGATGGTTTTGCGTGATAACTGTATTAATTTAGTTGAATTATCATCTGATATTGGACTAAATTTAGATATTGTGGTGTTTATATTACTTTAGTTGTTAATTTAAACATTATTTACATTCATAAATATGACGAAATCTAATTTACAATTGTACAGAAAAAATGAAAAAATGGTTACAGTTATAAAAAAGATTGCATTTTAACTTAAAAACAATAATAATAATTTTACTTACCTAATACATGCGACTTCTACGCTAAAATAAAATCGAAATCTCACAAACACAACAGTATTATTTTCTTAAGCACCTGTAAATGAGTATCTACAATCAGATATGAACTGTGCCCTATAGAGAACAAAGGTACCTAACATAAAAACATAATAATTCTGCAACGATTTCCACTCATTAAACATTACATTACTCAAACGCCCCGATAAAACATTTAAATTAACCCCATGCATAAAACTGGCAATATGACAAAAGCTATAAAGCCTAAGCTATAAGACAAGCCATAATTAAGTGTCAACAGCTCTTCACGCTTTGCAATTTCAGTCTTACAACTTGGCTTAGGGAAATTTAATTCTGTACGTTTAACAATAATCATGAGAAATCTATTGACAGTCGTTTTATAAGAGATCAATTAGACAAAGGCAAAGAAAAGATTGAAGAGATGTCTGCCTATTATCGTTATTAAGCATACTGTATAATGTCCAATCAAATCAAACGAGAAAACTTAGACTAAAAATTATTAATCATTCTATTCTATTTTTTCTTCTATGTCTACTTTTTAGAGCGCACAAATTATTGCGAAATGTTTTTCGTACATAAAAATAAAATAAGACGTTCACAAAATTCGCGTCAACATAACACCTGGCTCCGGCGAAGGGTAAAGTGACAACAATGTGAAAATTCAAGTGAAATGTAATACAGAATGTCACAGTTTCCGAGGGCCCAATTATGAGTGCAAAGGGATGGCGAAGGGTGAAGCCGGGGAGGTCTATTTCCGTTGCTTCGTTACAAAGGCCGTTGTGATTGAGATACGGGCTCTAATTTTTGGATTCTTTGTTTCTATTGAGGTTAGAATTGAATTTTTTATTATTTTTCCTTTAAAATGAATAATAGATGTTATTGATTGGACTGAACGTACCGACAGTACTGCTTGGTTGGTTTAGCAATTTTATAAATAACTTCAGAATGAAATACATATTATATTACTAGCTGTCCCGGCAAACGTTGTTTTGCCATTAAAAAAAAACTAAAGGAAACAAAATAAAAAATCGATGTTGGCCGATTCTCAGACCTACTGAATATGCTCACAAAATTTCATGAGAATCGGTCGAGCCGTTTCGGAGGAGTTCAAGTTCGAACCCCGTGACACGAGAATTTTATATAAATAGAGAGAGACTAGAATTAAATATTGTCTCATTAAAATATTACTTATAATAAAGTACCTAACGAAAACAAAAATATTCGGTTTCAAAATGAATTAATAATATTCAAAAAAGTTATTCTGATGTAAATAATTATCTATTAGATGAAGATAAACTTATTGTTTTTACTTACTTACCAATAATAATATTAATAGCAAAAAATCACGGCAAACAAAAGCAACAAATGTCTTAACACAAACAATCCCTACCCTTTTAATTAAAACAAAACAAAACAAAATGCCGCATAACACCACATCCCGCGGAACAAAACGCAAAGAACTAATAAACGTCAGAACGTGGCACTTGCACAGAGGGTGGAATACAGACTAGAGATGGAGGTAGACAATCTAACTAACACTAGAGTACTTGGGCTATTTTTAACTAGGAATGAAAAATTCCATCTGAACTTGACCCTTCTACGACCAGACCAGTCAGACCAGACTTGATACATTTTATGCTTCTTCTGTTATAGCTTAAGCAGAGAGAAATGAAGCCAAAAATATCGTTAAATATAACCGAATCTAAAAGATACACATTTTTTAAATTAATAGACATTTATTTAAATCTGAGTTGAGTTTATGAGCATTATAAGTCGTAAACATATAGAAAAGGCTTTGATAGATATTAATGTCAATCATTCTTTAAAATTTAAGTTTGCCTTCAGGGGCCATTGACCGATGAGCTATCGGCTGATTGAAAAATATGTTGTTTGTTTTGAACGAAACTCTCGAGGGTGAGTTGTCAACACACTCACTCTATTTCCACTGATTCTACAATTTCCTCCAGCTTTGTAGAGTTCATATTAACATTTATTATGGTGTATCATTTACACTTATGACAAAGGAATTAGGATCCATGCCAACATAATCTGCCACACATTGTCTATCAACCATTACTGAATCTAAGACAAAAGCAGAAAGTGCTTACTTCTATATGACTCGACAGTCAAAAATAGAACAATTATGAAATAACCACAATATTAACACGCACTTTCCTCGCCGCAATGGCGGCGAGAAAGCGGCGAGGCGGTCGGGTGCGAATAACTTCTGGTTTTGTCATGTAAATTAAAATTTTGTTTTGTAAAAGTTCACACAATGCTGAATCCATGCCGACTGGCTGATACAGCCTACTATTACATCCTTACAGTGAATTTCTGATGATTGCAGCTGAATGTTTGCAGAAAGCTTTCGTGAGATTTGTATATCAAAAGGTAGCTCGGTGTAATTTCGTCCCAGCAGTGAGGTGCGATGATCGGTTCAAATCCCATCGAGGATAATACAAGATACTGTGCCATTTGATGTATAAAAAATCTTGATCTTCATATTTTTAAAAGCATTTCAGTTTCAGAAATCCCAAAGTGTGTATACATAAGAGTTTCATCGGCCGCAAGTGTAACGTTAGCCCGTATTATAAGTTATAACATGAGGTACATGTGAATTATAGCATTTGTTGACCGACTGAGGCTCGCACTCCGCTCAACTTTTCGAATTTCATTTTTCCAACTTTCGACGCTGAGGTTTCGTTTGTCGTGCCTTTATGTGGGTTTTTCATTTTACATTTGAGTTTTGGAGGGATGAGGTTTTTGCTAATATAAAGAAGCCCTTCTAATTGTCTTCTATTAAGGCCTCCGTCTATATCAATGTTTTGGCTCCGGTCCGTACCAGCTTTGACAGTTTACTTTTTATATAACTAAGTAAATAAAATAAATATATCAAAATAAGTATTGCATCTGAGTAATTCAGGGCTTTCATAGAAAAATATGTATAGAATGACACGTTTCTAAAGGTACATTTAAAAGTGCTTTGACCTATATTAGATCAAATAACTTCTATTTACTAACCTTCCATTCTAAATGACTTACAGAATCGTTCACAATCGCCTGAACACCATACAATTCACTCAAAGAAAACCAATTGTCACTCGTTCCGCCAACATATAGAGAGCCATTACCAAGCCATTCTGTTATTGGCGCTCGCGCGGTCATTATCTCAATGGGCGCTATACATTGCTGCTCGCACGAACACTCGCACACATTTATTACCTTCATTATATACAAGTGAACGCGCTGTTTGATGGGCACACGATGGTTAATTTACTGTAAGATGTTCGGTGAGAGCGTTTCAAAGGTTCCATGTTTTATGTCGTATGAGAGCGTATTGATTGTATCAGGTTTGTATCTTTATTGTATTACTTGTAAATGGAATTGATTGGATTCGATGGAAATATATACACACTCATAGCTCAGTTACTATGGTATGGGGGTTGTGGCTTCAAATTCCGCCGGGGCGAATTATTTTAGAAACTTTTTCAATTAAATATTTTTTAATGTATTTCTCATTCGACCAACCAATGGGGTAAAGATAATAGGGCTAACGGGAATACACCAATTTTGAAGAAATACTCGTTACCTAATATAAATGATTGAGTACCAGTTTATTCTTAAGAAATAGTAAGTAAATAAATTAGTGTAAGTATGTAGGAAAAGGAAATACAGCACAACTTAGGAAAATAAAATATACAGCACATCTAAGAAGTAAGAACCGCCGTAGACAACAAACTTTTTTGAAGGCTATTAGCTTTAGCACACTATTAGTTCGTCGACTGCTCGGTTAGAGACAATCGTTCAATGGTAAATTATTTATTGAAAACATAGGTAATTTATTATAGTATCAATATGAAATAAATATGAATATAAAGCCGCCTATTGTGCAATTTATACTTTCTAGCTATGATTTAGGCGGGGAATGTTTGATTCTAACTACAAACTACTTACTTTGTTTTGCGTATATCGTGTTCTGTTTCTTTGTGTGTTGTGCAAATAAAATTATCTAAAATACTTGGAACTGACTATTATTATTCGAAAATCGTAATGTAAATACAAAAAGTAAAACTATCGGTCGATATAAGTTGTAGTATCTAAAGAGAGTGTACAAAGGTAGTTAATCCTAATTGGAACCGTACAGAGAGAGACGGAGCAAAAAACTCTTGTTAATTTTAATGAACTTCGCATACACTGATGTTTGTACGGAGAAGTCATATTTACAATGAATTTATGCACTTACCTTTTTCTTTTGTTTTGTTGTTTTATTTCTTTGTGAAATAATAATGGTTAACTGGTTAAACAATAATGGTTGAATGAACAGTAGCATTGATTTAAACGGTAATGGGGCGAGGCACTGGGGTGGACGGGACCAAGACCGTTGGAACAAATACTACTGAACCGATTGAGATGAAACCCGACATGAAGATAGCCGGAAACTTGGGTTAATACATAAACTACTTTTTATTTCGATGTTCTCAAAGGAAAGGGACTTACACGGGTTAAACCGCAGAGCGTAGCTAGTTAACCATATAAGTTGATTTCCTTAGGGCAAACAATGCTAAGGCCGAGTCCACAAGATGACCGCAAATTTCATGAAGTTCGCAATCAATTATGGAACGTGCATAATCCTTGGTAGTTAAAGGATTATGTGCACAGCTGAGAAAACAACGCGCTATCCCATCTCTCTATTCTACTCTACCCTGCTTTAGGCAGAGAGTAACACGACTTGCTGAGAGCTTCTAATGCAAAGGCTTGAAAACAAACTAATTTTTTATTAATTAAAAAAAACGTATTACGCCAACAGTTAAAAATAATAATTACTTATAAAAATTAAATATAAAAAAACTAGGGTTCGAAATAAAAAATAATGTAAGTTTTTATTTGGGAATAGCCATTTACAAACCAGGAAAAACAAATGGACAGACAAAAAAAATTGATTCACGATGAAGAACTTGAAAATGGCTGAAACAATTTTCAAGAATAAAAGTCAAAAACACTTATAAATCTCTCAATTTTAATAAATAAATAATTGAGAACTTTTTGGTTTAACATGACGTTTTTTAAATGCGGCTGCCTTCGAGCATTTAAGCGGCTACTGATAGAAACTACGCGTATTTTTTTCTTTAGTTTTAAATTACTAGCTTGAAATGTTCCTTTGTTTAATACGATATTATTATGTTCAGCTCTCAGACTATAGAGTCCCGAGATACCGCGGTTAGCCGACCACCCCGTCAAATGGGGAATAATGTTTTCAATTACTATCCGCTCAGATGTTGTGCTCAATGGCCCGAATCCGGTGCGTCTACGTCTGGCCCCACTCCAGCCTCTGTTAAACCTTCACTTACAATATTAATTAAATAGTTGCCTTGTTTCATTGCCTTTCAAAAACGGGATGAGGCTTCCGATATACCTACTAATATGGTCATGAATTTATATTCCTATCGAACCAATGATAAAAGTTGTGTCATTGGGAAAGAAAAATAGTTGATTCGTTTGGAATGGAAGTCCTGATAACAATAGCATCGAATTAAGGCTAAGCTTTATCAGATATACCAAATAATTAAAACTCCATTGATTTTCCATAAACACTCATACATATCAAATTTAAATTCTTTATTCATTTTAAATCATACAAATAGCATGATATCACTTTGATACGTACATTGTGCAATACATTATAGTACTTACTGTACAAAAATTGATAATTCCAAGTTGTTCATTCATTGTATTATTCATACATGTATTTCGTATAGTGCAGATAATAGGGACATAATAATATTCCGAAAGAATTTTTAGTACCTTTAAATTTTTTGCGACCAAATCATTTTAAGCTACTATATACGGTTCCGTAGCCAAATGGCAAAAACGGAACCCTTATAGTTTCGTCATGTCTGTCTGTCTGCCGTATGTCACAGCCACTTTTTTCCGAAACGATAAGAACTATACTGTTGAAACTTGGTAAGTAGATGTATTCTGTGAACCGCATTAAGATTTTTTTTAGGCTGCCTCTAATGATATTGCATCTTGATTACATTAGGTACACATTAATGCCGGTTTTTAATTTAAAATATGGATAAAGGTTCTAATATATAATTAGATATTTTTTAGGTTTATTATCCGTTAGTATGTACTGTCTGTATTTTCTTACCTTTTTACTTCAGTTTGACATTGACAGTTAGGTTGCCTTTCTTTCTGCGAGAAACCAACATACTTCGTCTCCCCTGATAATTCAGAAAAAAACCAACAGACTTTGTTGTCCCTGTAGATTCTTAATTTCTATTCGTTGTGTGTTCCAAGCTTTTTGTTTTAACTTAAGCATCTTTTTGCAATTTGAATATTACCCACTTTGATTCCTAGACATAGATAAGGGCTAGCGTGTCACCAATTAAGCTATCCTTTAACATGAGAAAGTTAGGTTTATCTGTCAAAGCGAACTCCCCAACAAATATCAAAGTGTTCAACCTGTCAGTTAGTGTTGTAGACCAGACTAGAGCCGAGTGTATGTAGTTCGAAACAGGCAGTAAATCATAGAAGAGTGTCAGTCGGTGCGTGCGAGGTCAGATGACAGTAGCAGGTGTAGGCCGGGGTGTGATTAGTGTCCCTGTCTCGTCTCACCTGGTTGCGTTATTACTGCAAGGTGAGAGGGCTTACAACTTAGTGATGTATGGCACCTCTGTACTTTACACCTGTTTGCGGTCTGTGGTTGAATACACTGAGGGGTAGTTATATTACAGTCACATTACCAACTAGCTGAATCCCACGTGACCTAGAGCTCACTCGCAAATCTGTAAGGTTGCAAAGTAATTTTACCTGATTCTGTATTTAACAATATACTATACAATACAATAAACAATATAACAAAATAGGTAAATATTATATTTTTTACAGATATGATTGATGAAGATTATACGAATGAGATCTGGGTCACGTGGGGTTCAGCTAATTGATAATGTGACTGTACACGCAATTACTGAATCACGCGTATATCACGACCGTAAATAATCGTGCGGTAAGGCGTACTACGATAAGTAGTTACTTCGTCGAACTTTAATGATAAGAACCCATGGACATTATTGGACATGGCTTTAATTGCTACATTTCGAATAGGTGAACCTTTAAAATATTTGTAATCTTGACTTTTGTGAGTATGATCACAAAAAAAACTCCCATGAGTTTCTTCTCATTGATGGACGCGTTCCAAAGGCACATAAAATATCCTAATTTAGATTTAACGATTCAATATGATTTCATGTAAGTGAATCCAATTGACGTTGACTTTATCTGGTCATCGTAACACAAGTCTAGTTCCTAAGCTTGCGACTAAATGGCGCTGAGTGCAAAGTCCTGCAATATTTATATCGTTGTCCGCAGGTGGCGTATGGTCCCTCCGCAACCTATCGATATCCGTCCCCCGCGCGGTGCTATCCGGCGACGGCGAGGCGGTGGTACTCCGATGTTCGTACGATCTGGAAGGAGCTGCTCTCTATTCCATCAGGTGGTACCGGGCCGAGACAGAGTTCTACCGGTACGTGCCGAGGGAGATGCCGCCCTCGATGGTGTTTCCATTGCCTGGAGCCAGCGTTGATGTAAGTTATAACTTCTTTTTATTAGGTTTTAGCAGCGCTTAAGTCAAAAGTCAAAAATCGTTATTTCTTTGGATGCATAATACCTTAAAAGTATAACAGACCACATACTTCACATACGCTTCGTGGTTTCACCCGCGTAACTTCCGATCCCGTAGGAATATCAAAATAAAAAGTAGCCAATGTGACTAATAATGAATCAATGTATGCTCTTACTTAGTTTCATTAAAATCGCCCAGTAGTTTCGGAGCCTGTTCGTTCATTACAGAAAAAATCGCACAGTCGATTGCGCATGCACACCGTACACACTAACTGCATATAGACTGTATATATATACCATCATAATAAAGCGTGGCGACGCGTGCATGCCACGGCATGCGTCGCCACGCCAGAATCGCGCGGTTTTACGTGCGGCTAGAGATGTTTCACATCAAAAATTTACAGAATAGTTTAGCTTCGTTTTAATGAGCTCTAAAAATCTGCATCGAAAAACAGCCCTATGTTCATCATTTGCAGTTTCGACCCACTGTGCGTCGCCACGGCATGCGTCGCCACGCCAGAAATCGGTTTTACGTGCGGCTATAGTGAACTCTAACGATCTGCATCGAAAAACAGCCCTATGTCCATCATTTGCAGTTTCGACCCACTGTGCGTCGCCGCGGCATGCGTCGCCACGCCAGGAATCAGTTTTACGTGCGGCTATAGTGAGCTCTAACGATCTGCATCGAAAAACAGCCCTATGTCCATCATTTGCAGTTTCGACCCACTATGCGTCGCCACGGCAGAAATCGGTTTTACGTGAAACATCTATAGCCATGTTTCACATCAAAAAATCTCTTTCCAATATTTTACAAAATATAAGTCTGATATTAAAGATTTGTGACAATGCAATCTAAAATGGAACACACTTATTAAATAATCTTTAGTAGCAGGAAGACGACTATTTTATATGAGTTACCGAAGAAGATACATATCAATGTTTCATTTCAAATCCAGCTAACACAATCAGACCACCAGCAAGTCCGCATAGTGAACATGCACCGGCGTCTCAGCGGCGACTACCAGTGCGAGGTGTCGGCGGACGCGCCTCTCTTTCACACAGACATACGATCCGCACCGCTCACCGTTGTTGGTAAGTAGCATCAATCCATGTTTCGTCATGCTGATGACTATTACACCCTGAACTTGTGACCAAGTAAAGGTTAAGGTAAAGGTTGAACGTCACATTTCTCACACTGATCAAAAAGTAAAGAAGGCTGAAGGTGGGCTCCGTTTTCCCTCACGTAGGCCTCCTGCCCATTGCGCATGATTGTCAACTGTTACTCCAATAGACTAGCTCCGACTAGCTTAAGACGAGACCATGAATCACTCGAAGCGTCAGAACTTCTTAGGTACCTGACACGCTTCTTGGAATGTTATAAGCCTTGCCAAGTATGTCGGCCCAATATCCAGCCAAGCCCTTATACTCCAGGATTGCGTGAGCGATGCTCTACTTATCGGAGTGTGTTGGTTAAGTTGAAGTAACCACCTGTTTGTTCTAGATCCGCCATTCAAAGCCCCTGAGGTGTCAATATCCCGGGGTAGCTACGCTCGCGGTGACGTCATCAGGGCCAACTGTTCCGTCGACGAGGCGTATCCTGCTCCGAACATAACGTGGCTACTTGACGATCATATTGAGGTTAGTTCACATGCTATGTAGATACCACATTCTCACGCCATAGCTACAACTCTATCTGTCACGTGCCTATGTTCACACCGACGACGACATTTTGTAATTGGGTTACGTGTAGTGAACATCGCGCATACCTGCATTGATAGAGCGAAACTCGCTAACTTACTTATTATGGGACTTGTGTATGTAGCCACGCGTCTACTTCATTATTACATAGTATAAAACAAAGTCACTTTCCGCTGTCTGTCCCTATGTATGCTTCGATCTTAAAACTACGCAACGGATTTTGATGCGGGTTTTTTTAATAGAGTGATTCAAGATTAAGGATTTTATTTATAAGATATGCATAATATAGCCGTGCAAAGTCGGGACGAGTGCTTTAAAGTGCTATAAAGTCGAAAAAAAATTAACAAAATTTTAAAAAAAAATACTACATATTATAATAATTATTTTAGGATAGCAATATAAAATCAGTTGATCATCAGTATAGATGTAAATTCCTATAGATGAGGTCCTCATATTCTATTTTTCTACAGCAAAAATAGCATATAATTATATACCTACCTAAGTAAATAGCGCAACCCCTAAATGCAATGGAAGCAAAACATTTTCATACATATTAAACAAAGCTCCTTTGAAATTCATTCTTCAAAGAATAAAACAGCTTTTACCTTATTAAAGAAAAATTGTTTCACTGCGTTCATATTTCGCAATTGAGAACAAAAAAAATGGAATATGAAGCGGAAAATAAAGCTCTAGACAAATATGAACGCCTAGTCGCTTTGACGTGCGTTTAATTTATTTTTGGCCGTTTATAACTCGAGAACTATAATAATTATACAAGACTAACTAAGTTCTGATGTTTTACCCGCGTAAGAACAGATCTCATAAGAAATATCACGATAAAAAGTAATTTATATGTTAATACAGGTCTTCAGATATCTACATACCAAGTTTCATAGCAATCAGTTCAACAGTTTTTGTGTAACGCAGTAACAAACATATTCACACATTTTAATTTCAGAAAAATTTAAATCGCGGGATTTTTAAATTTTTCTGGGTTTTTTTATTTCTTTTTTTGTTAACACAACTGAATTTCATCTGTCTCTAAAGCTACGTGATCGATTGTATCAGTTTGTACAGAGCTTTAAGTAAATTTTTAATATTACGGGTTAACGTAACCTACTGACTTCGATCGGACGATAGCTCAGTCGACCAATCGAGTAGTCTGTAATCTGTTTCTCGTAAAATAGACATAAAAATGATTTCAAAAGATAATGATTTTTTTTCGTAAAATTCCGGCGTTCGTTTGATTTTCTCCATCCACCGGCTCGTCGATGAACAAAGAAAAAAAATCTAAATAAGAATATCCTCTCTTGTTAATGAATAGGATTTACGGGGCAATGACATAACGAAAATATTATGTTCTCCGTGGAGAAGCAACTAGTGAATGGCGAAGCTACAAAAAAATAAGAAGTTAAATTAAATTATTATTAAAAACATTATTTGTGTACATTTTTATGAAAGGAATGCTAATATATTATGTTAGTAAGTGAATTAAGATACTTAAACGATTATAACGGCCTCGTTTTAAAATGAGATAAAATTACAAAATGAGAAATTAAGTAAACTTATTTTTAAGTCAAACGTATCAGAAATCTGGTCAAAAGTCGAGAAAAATAACAACATAAAAATGCTATAAATAATGATTTACAAGAAAATAAAAAAAGAAATTTGCCTGCATTAAATAATAATAAATTAGAAGTCCACATGGAAGTCTTAAGAAGCGTGCCCAAACCCTGTTGGCTCAGAAAGGGGCTGGGTGCATTACCTCGTTGGATGCCAGCTGAAGCTGAAGCACATGAAGATAAAAATAGTAAAATTAAAAATAGAAATATTAATACATTTCTACGTTTTATTGTATTCTTTTAAAATTTAGAACTTTAAAAGCAAATAATTCAATGTGTTCAAAGTGAGTGAGTGAGTGAGTGAGTGGTAGACGGTTATATTATTTATTTTCGCTATACCATAGCCCCTATGGCATGGAATAATGGGGTATTGTTCTCGTCGGTTTCAGTAAAAAAGCCTCAACTTTCATCGAAGTCTATTTTTTTAATATCTTTCGCAAATTGATGTTTTAATACTAATAGGATTTTCGTTTCAATTGGAAATTTAATTTTGTTCGTAGTTCCTGGAAATTTTAAATTGTTTTTTTTTCAGTACAGAAGCTTATTTTAGTAAAACTTATAAAGTTAGGTAAGTACTTATTGCTGTTGATTTCATCCGATCCCCGTGGTTGCACCCGAGTAGGTACCGTACCCGCATATGTCCATTCCCTAAACTATCACTTTGCCGATTTTTCTCCAAATCGGTCCAGTTGTTTGACCGTGAAGAGGAAACAAACAAATAAAAATAAAAAACTTTTGGATTCATAATACTACTAGCTGTCCCGGCAAACGTTGTTTTGCCATATAAAAAAAAACTAAATCAAAATCGGTTCAGCCGTTCGGGAGCTACGATGCCACAGACAGACACACACACACAGACACGTCAAACTTATAACACAACGTCGTTTTTGCGTCGGGGGTTAAAAATCATACAAATCGGTTCAGCCGTTTAGGTGTAGTTTGGCAACTAACACCGCGACACGATTGACATCAATATTTATACGTCACTCAATTATTTTGCCTTCCCGGAACCTCTCCATTAAAACTTGAACTTTATGTTATGGTACTAAAGTTCTTATTGACTTGTATTATTACGAATCGTTTGTATGGTATGGAGTATAGAAAAGTGTTGTTTTTAGACATTTTCAGGCAATTTTTTAAATTTTTCTCTCCGTAAGAACCATCCTCGTACCTTATGGAATATTCTAAAAAAAGAATTGGCCAAATTGGTCCAGGCGTTGTTGAGTTATGCGCTTACCAACACATTTTGCGATTCATTTTTATATATAAGACTAGCTGCGCCCCGCGGTTTCACCTGCGTAGTAATTTTCTACGCAACTTTCTTAATTTTTTCTTTCATAAGAACCTTCTCCTGACAATAACAAACACAACAAAAAAAGAATTGGCCAAATTGGTCCAGGCGTTGTTGAGTTATGCGCTTACCAACACATTTTGCAATTCATTTTTATATATAAGACTAGCTGTCCCGGCAAACGTTGTTTTGCCATATAAAAAAAACTAAATCAAAATCGGTTCAGCCGTTCGGGAGCTACGATGCCACAGACAGACACACACACACAGACACGTTAAACTTATAACACCCCGTCGTTTTTGCGTCGGGGGTTAAAAATCATACAAATCGGTTCAGCCGTTTAGGTGTAGTTTGGCAACTAACACCGCGGCACGATTGACATCAATATTTATACGTCACTCAATTGTTTTGCCTTCCCGGCACCTCTCCATTAAAACTTGAACTTTATGTTATGGTATTAAAGTTCTTATTGACTTGTATTATTACGAATCGTTTGTATGGTATGGAGTATAGAAAAGTGTTGTTTTTAGACATTTTCAGGCAATTTTTTAAATTTTTCTCTCCGTAAGAACCATCCTCGTACCATATGGAATATTCTAAAAAAAGAATTGGCCAAATTGGTCCAGGCGTTGTTGAGTTATGCGCTTACCAACACATTTTGCGATTCATTTTTATATATAAGATTATAGTTAAGATAGTTAGAATTAAGATAATATCCCGGATTTTTGGTTAATCGCAATTGATACTGTAATAAGTAACATCATAGTGTCAGCCTAGAGTCTAGGCTGACACTATGATGATGATAATGATGCTCTAGGCCATAGAGCATTGTCTAACTACAACACTGAAAAAAGTGTATCCAATAGGAAAACACTTTTCCTTCGTCATACTTCTTTGTCACTTTAGTGTGACGGACACTAAAGTGACAAAGAATTTTGACGATTAGTCAGTCATCTTATTCCACAAGGAAACAACACGAGCAAATTGTCATGATGAGGATTTTAAGGAATTCAGGACCAGCACAAAACCTAAGAAAATATCAAATAAGCTCTTATTCCACCAGATCGGAGAAACGATAGCATGGAAGACCTTCGAGATGGACTACAAAGAACGGGGCGCGTTCAGCCAACTGGCGATATCAATCTTGGAGGCTGAGCATTACAAGATGGGTCTAACATACACGAGTGCCAGTCTGAACAAGGCCTACCAGGACCACTACGTGTACGCCAGCGAGATGGTCAAGGAAGATCCTGAGATTGTGAGGTAAGAACATCTTCTTCCTGATTTTGGTTTATTTAGGGTTGTCGCAGTTCGTCTTCTATTTCTACTTCATTATTAATATTGCAAAATGATTGGGCAATGGTTCACGTCCGGATATTACCTATTTACGTAAAATATTAATACCTTGACTATGCTGTTTTAGAGGAACTCTGTCACCACGTGGCATATCATGTGGAGAACCCATAATGCAATAGTCAGCATGAAATCTCTCCGTTTCCTTGTATCCACTCACAAGGGGAAATGTTATGGTTAAATTGGTTAATCCTATTCCAAGAAAGTTTTTGAACTTAGCATTAAATTAATTTAATGAATGGTCCATTAATTGAAAAAATTACAGAAGCCTAAGAAAGTTTTTGAACATTAAGTCCACTTTAATTATTGGTCCATTTTCAACACCCAGGTACACCCTAGTCCCACCCCTGTTGGGGCAGTTCACTCTGACCTGCCGAGCTTCGATCTTCGACATCTACAAGCGGTACAGCCAACCAGTCCTCGTCAAGGAGGATGCTCCTCATCCAGCCTCCGTCACTGGGGAAGATTCTTCTGGTAAGACTTTACAGGGCAAAAATAACAATCCATATAAACAAGTCTTTTGTACAACTTTTGAACGGCTGATATAATTTTAACAAAAGCTACATTTTCTCTGAGATCACTTAACTGACAGCTTTCATTTCACATAAATAAATCGCATTTCAATTGACTCAACCGTTTGAAACTTACCATGTCATCTGCCATGTATTACAGTCCGACAGATTCAAATCATTTTTTGCCTACGGCAGGAATTTATAACGTAAAATCTGCTACAATGTTAACACCTTATGCGGATGTCATAAACAAATAAGTTTGACTTATATGACAGAAATGACACCCGCGTAAGGTATCAAACGCACAATATTTTGTACACCGAATGAACTTGTTTGTTGAAAACTAACTTATCTTTTACAATTTCAGGTACAATCTCCATGAGCAGCGTCCTGTTCTCAATGTTATGTATCTCACTCCATGTATTATGATCACTCGGAACTAATTAACGCAGCCCTAACGCCGGAGTATTACCGTCCTTGTCTTTGTGTCAATTTTCGTATGAGAAAAAGAGAGAGCAATGAGTTTGTTAAGCTTGTTTGTTATTAGGCATACTTTTAGCGAGAGAGTCAAACAGAGACAAAAGCAAGCGTTTTTAAAACTACCTAATTACGTCTCAGATCGGAGAAATGACCTGTGATTTGTTTTCCGTTTTTTTTTGTAATGTGGCTTCAATTTAGAAGTCATAAAACATGTGCCAAATTAAGTATTAACAAAATTTTAGTGAATACATATTGCAAAATATCTCAACCTCTCTCGCCGAGAGTATGCAGCGGTTTAAAGAGGTTCTTTGTGTTACCTGTTAAGACGATTTATAAAGAGCACAGGACATAAATAATACGCTGTGACGTGCAAGTTTCTTCGAAGCTATTATAGTTGCGCGACAATTTAATCCGCTCGATTGTCGCAGCTTTCATTTTGACGTTGACAGCTCATTTGACACTGACGTGCGTAGCCGATATTAACTGTCAAATTTGTAAGCCATTAATCTTGTTAATGCGCCATCAATATTGTAAGAAAATCGTCTATTTATCACAATTTATTCAACCTTTCAACGTACCTAAATGCCATTGTTCGGTCTGTGAAAAAATATTGACGTTGTCTGACGGTGACAAGTTTGCTTAGACAAGACGACGTAGACTGGATATTTGAAATCGACGAACTATCAAAATCAATAACGTATAAGCGTTATGAATTCGTTTAATCAAGAAGGTACGTCGATAACAGAATTGCAGACCCACTGTAGAGTATGTTTTCATACAAATATTGTTTGTCTTATAAATTCATAAGTTGAAAGACTTTAACCTTCAACTCAAACAGGACCTTGGACTGTTGCTTAAGTTGAAAATATTCTAATAATAGTAGTTTTGAGGCTAGACTCTACCGTAGGTCTGCGTTTATGTTGCCTGATTGTACAGTCTCTTAATTCTATAATAATTTTAAGCTTGACTTAAATGACACCCGATGAGGTGTTAACAGATGATAGCAAGTAAAAGTATGTTATAAAATCTGACAGTTAATTGTTTACATTTTTTGACGGTTTGCAAAAAATCGATTGACCGTTTAGTCTACAGTCTGCGATCGTCCTGAGTATTTTGTAAAATGATGCGTGATTTTGTGTTAGGTACCTACTTTTGCTTATTTTTTAAGGTTTATGTTATAAAAATTTGTACAATTATTTAGGTGTTTATTTACTCTGTTTAATAAATGATTATTACATAGTAATTACGATAAATGATTTTTAATACCGTATTTTTTTTTTTAAATAAATATTCACTTTTTCTTGTTCGTTCTTTAATTCTTGTTACCTTAATCTTGTTCTATTCCTGATACCTATGTATCTTAATATTAAAAATATTGTACGCCTTATGGCGTTGTAACGAAAAACTATGTTAAATAACTATATTTAAGAAATTATTACCTGTGACAAACTATAAAAATTTTAATAGAATCTGTAAAATAAAAGGTCTTTTTTAATAATGTGATAAAATAACGTTATTATGTTTAGCCCAAATACATGCCTTTCATTGTTACCTACCAATGAGTTCCTATATACTGAATTGAATAATTATTGTTAATTTTATTCATAGGTTATGTTCATTATTTATTTATTTATTTGTAAGGAAAATCTACAGCTAAGTTTAACACAATAGACAATAGATTTATTTACCTTTAGAGTCCTGCATACAGTTTTCCTTTATTTTTCTGTACATTAACGCAAAATAAATAAATATTGCAGGACACTCCACACATCGCCATCTAGCCCCCAGCTAAGTAACTAGACTTGTGTTTTGACAGTTGCGTCACTCCGACAGACTTGATTATTAGGCTTATTATAATTAATAATAAACAGAAAGAACCTTAGTTTAATAATTTACCTTTAAATACTATTTTGCAGTTGACGTATTTATAATACGGTATAGTCAGTCCACATAAAGAACCTCTACCGATATAGATTGTTTCCATCCCACGTAACAAAAGGGCGTTCCGTTACGTTACTCCGAAAGGCTTTACTGTCTACGTAAAGAAACTGAATGTTGTGATAGACATTATTACATAATAATAATATATAATAATAATAGTAATTTGTACGTTACGTGTACTTAGAATATAAGATTGAATATTGTATATTGTTTAAATGTTGCAGATTTAATTTATTATGTGAATATGTAAATAAATTTATTAGTTACTGATTTATTTTGTTTCATTTTATGATAATTAATATATTTTGAATACCTGGTCATATTTCTTAAATAGATACCTTATTTCAACCTTATGTTATATACATACAGAAGCCAAAAGAACCTAAAACAGAAACATAAAAGATCCAAACAGGAAGAAAATATGACGATCTAAACTGAAACAAAGGTCTTCCGATCCAGAAACAAACAAGTTGATTCATCTTTACTGTCTGTTTCAGTCGTATTTTGTTTTTGTTCGGGGGATCCTAGTGAGCTGCATAAGTTTACCATGATCCACTTGGTCGTTTAGTTAGTGAACTCTAGTGGACCGATTAGCCCACCAGGAACCCTTTCAGGCTAGGAGGTCCTGGTAGACTTCCTTTTATGAAAATGAAACTAAAAACGACATATTTTTCAAAGTACGAAATACTCGTAACAGTATCGTAACCTACATTAAAGAGACATCTATGGTAAATAAATATACAGAATGATTTTTTGAAATTGGCCTTTATGCATAAATATAGGGAAATAATGTTATTGCTCAATTAACAAATTCGATTCCTAAGTAGGGTATAAAAGCTCCAAAACATTTTTATGACTAAATACAGTTTAATGTATTATTGACATATTATATTTTATTGTTATGAATTGACATAAACTGTTACTAACATTAGATCTAAGTTTTACTGAGAAATGTTTGTATTGAACCGAAAATTAAGTGAAAGCCCATTTAAAAAATTCACCCCGTATATTAAACAAAAGAATGAACACAAACTGAACACAGCAACGAGCAACAAAGTAGCAAACAAGTAACTATACAGTATCAAACATCTGAAGTTAGTTACTTAACTGTACTGTTCCCTACTTTAAACAATGTCAATAGAAAAATATTTCGAATACAACTTCAAGGAGTTCATTTCCGAAGTCAATAGCCACTTAAAGTCTGTTATATCACTAACTTCACAACTTCAATACCATGATATTTAATTAATATCTAGTATTTAGAAGCACAATATCTTAGTAATAATATAAGGTGACAGCGTTTATTTTGTTTATTTCAATGATTTGATTTCTACGTCTAATAAATAATTATATTATATAAAATTCAAAGTTATGACAGATTTACGCACAGCTCAAACCGGGTTTAGGGCTACAATACAGATAGCTATTATGACGTAGGCATCCGCTAAGTAAGGATTTTGGAAAATTTAAACTCTACGCCGATGAAGTCACTGGCAAAAGCTAGTATGATACAAAAGTTGTTGGTAAAGGCACGGTAATTCACACGCAGGGCACCTCTTATATACCTCTTTCTTATCTTTTCACGCAAAAACTACTTAACCGATTGCAATGAATCTTGGTTTGTATATTAGCTGGAGATCTGAATGAACACTTAGGCTCATTTTTATCTCATTATCTACGGAATCGCGACTTACACGGGTAAAACAGCGAGGTGCAACTAGTATTTTATAGAAGAAGTTTAAAAATGTACGTAAGCTAAACTTTTATCTCGATAAACTGTCAGAGAAGTGGTCTGATGTACCCTTTATTTCACTTTAATTGAAATATCTTTGCATCCAAACAATTTATTTACGAAAACTTAAAAATATCTCCCTCCACTTCAATAGCACTCTTATTTACACGCGATTAATGTCCACAATTGGACAAACAAATTGGCCGGTAAAAATATATTACAAATTTTGCTTTTACCGCTATTAAAATCTTTATTTCCATAACGATAAGTACCAAAATGGCGAGTGTCGGTTTCGAAATGGTCTTGGTTAGTGCATTTCTTGGCAGAGTTAACTTTGTTAGGTAAGAAATCCTTAAGTGGATGTCGTTAAGGTTGAAATTGGCATGATTTGTGAGCATAGAAATGTTGGTTTGAAGTCTGAAGAGATCGTTATTTCTACGCGATGAGCAGTGGAGGACTCTGTCATAACTTGGAGAAACGCCAGTGGAGTATAGAATACTAGTTGCACAACGCGGGTTTTCCCCAGATCCTGTGAAAATATCGGGATAAAAATAATTAGGCTACGTGTTTATCTATAATTTTAGCTATCTAAATACCAACTTTTATTACAATCGGTTCAGTAGTTTTTGCATAAAAGAGTAACAAACATACGCACAAACTCTAACATTTAACATATTTTGTGATAGAAGTACGTAATATAATAGGGACCACTTTGCGAACATTTTCAGGTTTGTTAAGAAAATACTTATTCGGGTTGAAATGTAATTAAATTGAAACATACAGAAGTCTGTATCTTTGGAGTAACTTTAAGGAAGGTTAGGTAGTAGAAAGGTACCTACTCTGAACGTTGTAATTTCAAGTAAATTGTGTTCTCAAGTTAACGTTACGTATTTGGAATTATGGACGGATCACTGAATATTAAGGACATTAATGTTATCCTGTTTTTATATTAAAAATAATAATAATTTTCCACAAAAATTTTTCAAAATTCAACACTGAAGTGGAATTGGGCCGGCCATATCTGCCGCATGCCGGAAGAACTTTGGGCTAAATCAACAACTTTTTGGACACCCAACAACGGTAAAAGATTACCCGGCAGATCCCGTATTTTAATTTATGACAGATTGGCAATCCGTCGCACAAGATCCCGATCAGTGGAAGGGGAGTAGAGAGGCCTTAGCCCTGCAGTGGGACACTACAGGCTCATAATAATAAAAAATAAAAATATTATTATTTTTCCACTTAACACAGCTGTGCGGTGATGCATACGCTATTCGAAGCTAGCATTGTCAAACAATTGTTTATCCATACTTTGATGATGATAATGACGCTGATGATGACGTTCAAAGTCAAAGTCAAATTTCTTTATTTCTTTGGATGCTTAATACATTAGTATAAAGACCACATGAAATCGTCTTAAAAACTAAGTTAGGATGTGTGCCTCCTTGACCGATTTCAGCCACAGTGACTATTTCAGGGGCTTATTCCGAAAAAGCCCAAAATACCTACAAATCCATAGTTCTCTGCCATCTATGTACGCGATGACAAGCTTCATAGTTGAATTCTCAAAGTGTTGTGATGGATTTTGTCGATACCTACAAATATATTCCTTTTTTAAATGCTATAATTGCACACACTAGTTATAGAATAGTAGTGGCACAATAGACGGCCTTACGGCTGGATGTGGTCTCTTCCAGGTGACTGTTGAGGATGAAGAGGATTTAATAAAATATTATGTGAGGGATAGGAAATATAGAATACTAACCTATATAATAAAATACCTACATTTTATAATGGCCACGTGCCACCTTTATTAAAAACTAGGAAAAACTTCTTAAAAACTAGGTCATTAAAAAAAATTGCTTAATTGTCAATCTGAAAAACAATTATTCATTTGTTTATTTATTGTTATTTTGTCACTAATAGCTTGGTTTGAAAATACTTTTAATGGCCCTTATTACAGTACTAATAAAAAAATAGTTTAAATAAAAAATAATAATAAACATCGCTTTCCAAGTGTCACATGACACATGACACATGATTTCTACAACATCACTTTTCTGAAATAATATTATAATAATCTAATTTCCCTACAAGTATTACAAGCCGTATAGAGTGCAAGCCACGCGTCTCACATTACCCGCCCCTCCCCCTACAAACTAGCTCCCCCCCCCTACTTACCCCCTAATTTAACGCTAAATTGAAATCGCTCGAGTCGTACAACTTTAGTAATAAAACACTGTACGATCTTGGAATATATTATTTTGCTGATTACTTTCGCTTCAGTTTGTGGATAATTTCGTTGGTTTCAGAAAACGAATAGGTTCGAGTTTACTTTATATGTATAAGGTTAGGGTTTCCGCCCATATAATTACTGTTCTGGACAATGGCATGCCCTATAATTTATTTGTGTCACATAATTAAATTATAATTAACTAAACGGGTTAGTGCCGCAGCGACCCGATCCTCGAGCGACCCGTCCCTCTAAATTACACTTTCTAAATTCCCGACAATGACGATTTAGAATTTTTGAATAAAAAATCCGTCAGCAAGAAGGTTCTTAACCAAATTTTTTTAAAAATATTAGAATCTTTTGTTTTAGAATATTACTTATTTATTGAAAAATAAAATTATTTGATTATGTACCCATCAAATATTTATTTCAATTCCGACCGCTCTTTTTGACATGACGCGAAATAGTGTTGATAACTCCATGAAATGGAAACAAAACTAGATTAAAGTGGAAACAAAAGGGGATCAAAATAGAAATAAAAGGAGAACGACATGGAAACAAGAGGACATCAAAGTGGTAACGAAAAGGGATAAAGGGAATCAACTAAAGTACACCGAAAAATGTCTATAAATCCTATTCTGTTCTGTAAAGTTGGCTGAATTTTCAGTAGAAAATACATTTGAAATTGCTCATACTCATAATAATATTATACTAAAATATGTATAGTAGTAGAAAAAGTATTATGTAGAAAATATATACGATTCTTCATTGTCTATATAATATACAGAGTGATCCCTATTTTATCGTCTATTTCAACAGATCTATGAATATTTTAGTAGCTTACCTTTCTGTAAGTTGTCATTCGATTATGAACCTTAGACAATAACGTTATAGGACTTATAATAGTTATGGAATTAAAATAGATTTCGATGTTCGTAAAATCAGTCGGTTTGGAAAAATATTGAGATATATGAAGTTAAAGTTTTATTTCTGAGACATAACTTAGCTGTTTTTTTCGGATATTTTTGTTAATGTATGTACAGTCGGCAACAGAATTGCAGACCTATCGTAGCATTCTAAAATTACAGGGTACTATCCCCTAACAATATTAAAATGGTTTTATTTTAATAATGTTTGTCAAATCAATTCGGGTGTGTAATATTACGAGTATAGCATTCTATAGATTTTGTATAACCATCTTTTTTTGTTCATTGTTTTGCTGTTTATAACATGCTTGTATAAATCGCAAAACAAAATATATGGTGTAGCTGGTGTACCCTGGTTGGATTAGAAATTATATTTGATGTAGCATCCAAGTTAAACATACCCCAGGGATTCTATTTTCATAAAACGTCGGATGTAACTAATCTAACCAGGTTCATCCGACACAGTCCCTAGGTCCAGCCTTCCCTACGAGCTATCGTCCGATTGATTAGTCGCTAGCCTGCCCCCCCCCCCCCTCCATATAAATCCGGTAAATATTCAATAATCCATTCCATTATCCATCGAACGTTGTAAAATAAATGTATATTTAAGTACTTAGTTAAAAGGTTTCTTCACAAAGTAAACATAAAGTGAACATTTAAAATACGTAAAACGATAAACTCAATATTTAAGAAGCCATTAGTATCGTATTGTTACCAGTTAAGCTGTGCCTTTCTTTTACTAAGTATGTGAACTAAATGTAGCTAGCTACTGAGACTACATTCTCATTCATCTCCAAATTGCTTTGATTATTTTGGGGTGAGATCCCATAAAAAATCCCATTTTATCCCATTTTGGAGATTCTATTTGGGAATACTGGGAATACCCCTTTATACCCAAATTAAAAACAAAAAATTGCAATAAAATTAAAAACATGATGAATATTGAAATTTTTTGATATAGGTAAACAGTTTTAAATAAAATAATAATAGCAGTTTGATTGTTTTTTTTTGACCTAATAAAGAATTTAAATAAATAAATATTTTGGGATACTTCACACAGCGCCATATTATAACCCCAAGCTGACTAGGCTTATGTTATGGGGGTCAGACAACGGATATAATATTTACATAGGTAGTTTTCTTTTGTTAAATATCGCGCCACGGGAAAGACAAGTTACAACACAAAAAAACGTAATTTTCGAGAAATCGCTATTTTCTATTTTTGAAAATGTTTAATTCCATTACATCCATTACTTACTCACATTATTTATGAACTAATATTTCTAAGAAAACTAATTTATTGTCCTAAATAACTTTAGCAGTGAAAATAAGGTTGAAGTTTAACGTCTACCCTGACGGATCCGTAATCGTCCCCCTGGACTAGGGAAGGCGATAAATTACTATGGTACTATTGCATCTTCAATACTGTCAGCGGAGACTCTAAAGAAACCCCATCGTTTACCCGAGTCCCACACACGCAAGTCTACAACCATAATACAAGAGAAACCAGTGAAATGTTGTTAATATCCGGTCGCGATGGTAATCACATCTTCCTTCCACTTCCGGTAGACAAGTGATCATATTTCGTCGCGGATTGATCGACTCCATTACGACCGGGTCACTATGTTTGCGGTCTAATTGTCTATTTAGCTGCGTAAGTCCCGATCCCGTGGGAATTTCGGTATCAGATAATACTTGTCTGAGCCGGGAATCGAACCCGCAACCCTGTGTTTGGCAGTCCGGCATGGTGACCGTTGGGCCAACTGGGTTGTCCTATACCTTAATGATAAGAACCCATGGACATGACTTTTAAAATTGCTCTATTATAATCGATTAATGAACAAAGAAGTTAAGCCCAAACTGCCATAAAAACATAAATACAGTCGATTGATAATCTCTCTTTTTTAAACCAGTTAAAAATACTGTCAAAAATTAAAAACATTAAATCTTTATAGATTGTTATCATGATAATATTTCACCTGCGAAAAGTTCAACATACAAAAAAACTTTCACATTTAAATAATTGTTAGCTAAGATAGGCATTTAAAAAAAGATACAAACCTTTATTTTCTCAAACAATCAACTTAAAACCTACCTTCACCCCCTCCCCTTCCAGGTGAGAGAGGGGGGGGGGGTTTCTAAGCACATCTCATTTATCCAAGCCAAGTTAATGACTGTCATTAGTATGCCGTTTACTTTCTAAGGTAAATAAAAAAATATCTAAGTAAATAACAGGTGGGATAAGATCGTTAAGGAGGTTTTGTAACGTACAATACCTAAGTATATTCCACTGAAATTGTTTCGGGTTCGATTCGCGCCAATTAAATATTTATAAGACTTAAGTATACAATATATATTAATAACCGAATGACAATCGACAATAAACGAATGACCCTTCGATTCGTCCCAAACGGTCAAACTGGGACGAGTTTGAGAGACTCTAAGAAATAATTATTATTTTTATCCTTAACTAGCTGCGCCCCGCGGTTTCACCCGCGTAATAATTTTCTGCGTGACTTTCTTAATTTTTTCTTTCGTAAGATCCTTCTCTTGACAACAACGAACACAACAAAAAAAGAATTATCGAAATCAGTCCAGGCGTTGTTGAGTTATGCGCTTACCAACACATTTTGCGATTCATTTTTATATTATAGATTAAAATAGTCCATAGTTCCTATAAAATAAATAGGGCGTTTATTTAATCAAAACTTAACCAAAACATCATTACCTACCAAAAAATCGCATAAAATCCTGGTCACGTAAACCAACACAACAACAGCAGCACAGCAGCAGGTAACAGTAGCAAAGTAAAGTAAATCTGTTTCAACTCACCATTAATATCGTTTAGGGTTGATTTACCTGAAACTCTACAACACCAAACATTTCAAAATGAATAATATCTAACAATTCGGAGATGTCGCTAAAATATTACGTTTGTTTTGTTTTAACTTGCTAAATGTTTGGTCCATGCTGTAGGCGAAATATATTAAGAATTATAACCATAGCGTAAGCGATCAGGTCAGGTCGTTTAATAGTACATGTGTGCTCTATTATTATAAATTACCTAAAGATGTATATGACATGTCCATTAACAAATTCAAAACTTTTATAAAGCACAAATTGTGCGGTAAGGCATACTATGATACCTCTTCGTACCTTAATGATAAGAATCCATGGATGTGACTTTAATTGCTCCATTTCAAATAATACCTTCAAATATTTGTAATATTGACCTTTGTGAGCGTGATCACATAAAAAAAAACCCCATGAGTATCTTGTGCCTTCTTCTCATTGGTGGGCGCGTTCCGAAGGCACACATCCTAACTTAGTTTTTAAGACTATTCCAAGTGATCATGTGTATACCTATACATAAGCATCGAAAGAAATAAAGAAATTTGACTTTGACTTTGATCTTTGTCTTCACGAGCTAGTGCGGGAAAACGTGGGTCAAAACATCAAGCTAGTTCCGCCAAAACCATCAAAATTATCGGCGTAATATGAATCCTTAATTTGAAACGTACTTACAAACGAAAACCTTTTTCCTGACCAAAAAAAAAACAATTAAGTATTTGGGGTATCAAACTAAACGGTTAATGTTGTCCTACAAAAACCTTACCGTTAAAGACATAAAATACGAACTTAATAAATAAATTAATCAAAAAATATAGTTAAACTAAAACTCGCTAAAATCCTATAACAGAATCCAAACAAAAATTGTTAAAAAGCTTTCGCGATAATCGTTACGTTATTTAGCCCGGCGTTTTAACGCTTGTCCGGTAAAATAAGCCGGTCCGGTAAAAGTACGGTAAAACCGGACCGGTAGATTGATCGCCCTTGTTATACCCTCAGGATTACGTAAAATCATCATCATAAAATGTACAGTCAATTTTGGAACACGTTATGTAAATTTTAATAAGGCTTTACGCAGTAAGTCCTTGGTGGATAATTAACTGTGGAAATATTGGTACGAGTACCTACCTAGAGTATTTCATATTAGGAAAGGGGTTTTTTAAATGCTTCTTAATTTATTTGTGAATATTTTGTCATTTCGGAAAAGGACTTAATAGTATTATATACTGTTAAATAGAAATAAAATGAATATTGTAAAACAATATTATGTACAGCGAAATCTAACACCAATAGGCTTGTGTTATGGTGAAAAGATTAATTTTTGTTCTGTATTCTCTCAAAAACCAAATGGGACAATTTTTTGTAAATTTTGATCGGAATTTTATTTCTTTTTATTTTAATTTACCTAATATTACATTCAGAGCGTAGATAAGTAGGTATTACTATTTTGTATTCATTCCAGAAAAAGTTAACCGGTTCATGTTAAAAATTACAATAAAAAGATATTCTGCAATATCATTTCAATACACTATGAAAACTGGATAGTGTATTAAATGGACTCCGTTCACGGTAAACGCAGACTTCTGACTTTCTGACCGTTCAGTTTTAAGCGAACGTTTAGATAGATAGATGGATAGAACGATTTATTGCACATCAGTTACAAAATGAGTAAATACAATTAATTTAAATTGTATACAATAAAATAGTGGCATAATAGGCGGCCTTACCGCTGAAAGCGGTCTCTTCCAGGCTACCTTAAGGAATAAGCGTCACTTCTGAGCTGCTCTGTAAGTACCTACTAGGCCATTTTTTTTTTTGCAAATTATATGTTGCGTGTCTATGTAAATGACCAAAAATGCAACATCAAAATATTCGCAATCTCTATTAAGCATAATAGAACCAACCTAAGTACCTTTATAAGTTAACGCGACCAAAAAATAACAATTTGTGTGTACCAAACAAAACTCATCTTAAATTTCTATTTTTCACAATTTTCACCATGTGTTTTGCCCTATTATTGATTCAAAGGTTAACGGGAGTGTATGAGTATGAGTATTACCTAAACCTTCAAGTTGAAAAGTCTTTAGTCTGCCGCTACCCTAAACCTCTAACATGGCAGTCACGATCTCTGTACCGTTTTTAATAAACATAAAAATCCACTTGTGAAGCCACCTTAACCTGTTGGAAATTGTTTTTTTTTTTCATTTTGTAGATACAATTGAAAGAAACCGTATATACCTAGGGTTTATTTATAAACGTCTGTAACTCGTCCTACTAATACCGTCAAAGTGGGACGAGTTCAAGATTCACCCATTTATAAAATATAGCGTTCCCTCTTACAATAAGGAAATTCTCCCACCATGTCTACCCCCCTTTTGTCCTCCATAAAATCAGTACAAACAAATCACACTTCACAGAACACTCAACGGACGTACAAATGAACCCCAAAACACGACGGAATAATGATAACTCTTATCACTACCATCTCATCCTCAAATTAACCTTAAACAGTAAGCGATAAGGTTGGTTTTACTTTACCATACAATTGGGGAATTGACGACGCTTAACGCAATTATTTACTTCTAATTTCAGCTTTTGTTAGTTAGTATTAAGGTTCATTTTCTATTGAGAAAAATGTCTATTAGAATTTCGGATTGATAGAGTTTAGTGATTGGATAAATATATATTTCGTTGTAATTGTTTAGGTATTTCCCTTCTGTTGGCTATTTTGTGGCTTACGGGTAATAATGGGTACTTTATGTCAATTATCGACGGTGGAGAGTGGAATTGTAGGAAACTAGGTTTACCAACGGCTTTGCCCGTGTTCTGGGGATAGTGCAGATCAGTGAGTGCTTTATTTGGACTACCGATGAATTAACAAAACAGGGTTATTGGTAATTATAATAAAAAAGCGGTTGAGGGCTACTTTTGTGACCCTCAAAAGCAAAAAAAAATTTTAATCTACGACTTTTGGAAATTTCTTGCCAACAACCTTGTATAGAAAGTAGAAAATGATATATGTACATAAAATACTTAGGGCGACTTGCGTAAGATTGGGCTTTAATATATTTAGCAAAATACATTTAACGAATAATGTAAAGTTAAACTCTATTTCAGTAACCACAATTTTAGTTTTTTTTTGTTTCTTTTCAATGCTTCTTGTGTGTTTTGCAAGGAAAGTGTTTATTTATCTGTCTGTTAAAAGCGAATATAAACATATTCGTTCGAAAACAGTACTGTTTTTTGAGTTCCTTACCTCAAAAGGTTAAAAAGGAACCCTTTCAAAAAGGTTCCCTTAGTCCGTCTGTCCGTCTTCTTCTTCTTACTTTCTTTGTTCGCAGACCTAAGTTATGATTGTGCTAAACAATGCCTTCATATTTGGCATCAATGAAAATGGCCCGAATCTAATAGCCCTCGTCTCTAAAGTAGTAAGTTATAAGAGTGAGGTGAAATGTGAGTGGTTGGTGGTTGGTGAGATCTTGTGAGTCATTCTGACCTAATTCTGCGCTCTATTGATTTGTGTAAATGTGCAGACACATTGACTTTGTTATAACAATTCATGTTTTCTTACTAACTTTCAGTTATTTTCGGATAAAATAATATTTTACAATTGTTATAAAACTAACTAGCTTCTGCCGGCTGCATAGCCCACAGAAGACAAATTCAACCTCACTTTTACCCTATTAGGGGTGGATTTTCGTACAAATGTAGGACCAGCAATTTAAGCTGAGCGTCAGTCAGTCATTTTTTTTTATTTAGTTCAAAAACGACCGAACCGTTTGAGTGAACCTTAAACTCGTCCTATCTACCAACATTCATGTGGGACGAGTTGCAAACATCAAAAATAAATTTAATTTATTTCCTTTACAAATAAAATACAAGCAGCCGTCCGTTGTTTAAATTGTAGAGCTGTGGGCGTAGACGCTTAAAATCATTCATATTTTCCTAAAATATCAGAAACAATTTACGAAAAAACACATTGAACCCGACGATACTCCAAATAACAAAGCAATACCGATTCGGTACCGGTACTATCGGTACGTAATAAAAAACCGCAAGATTGCGGCACCGGGATGAAGACGGATCACATTTTACCGATAGATACTGAATTAACAAATAGATGTAAATGTGATTGTTGCGGGCCTCTGCAGACGAGCTGTTTGTGAACGCTTTAAGGTCTATACAAACCGAAGTCGCGCGACCCAGGCGACGGATGTGTGCTCAAAATACATAATATTAAAAATGTGGAAATTTAAGTGCAAACTAATTCTTAAGTAAATTTCCACATTTCGCCTGAGCCTAAAACGAAATGAAAAACAAAAAAAAACTATTAAAACCATCATCACATCACAGGTTTCTCATGGGATTAAGTGAATAAAATTGATAGATAGATACATTTTTAACATTATATAAAAAATAAATTAGAATGATTTATTTTTTTACCCTTAATTTAAATTTGTTGTTAATTTAAGAATATTCACAACCATGATTTCGACATAATCCCTACTCTCGGTTACCTCTGTATACGAGTTTACGCGTGTGCGCGTGATTATTATTAATATTGTGATCAATAAATGACAGCCACATCGTTGTAAATGATTTCTATGTAAACTGGTTTGACCAAAAACTATTATCTAATACAGCACAGACCACCAAAAAGTATCCAAGGTCGTCCATAAAATATTCCCTGCATATCCACAACTTTTTTCATTTCCAAAGTGACCCTTCAAACAATATCACGTAGAAAGTAGAAACCCCAAGAGTAGAGAAGGGGGGAAGGGGGGGCGGTATGTTCCTCAACGAACTGTACCACTCAAACAAATTACAAAGAATGAAACAATGACGGGGGATTAAATAAAGTGAAGAGTTGAACATTTAAATGCTTTTCACAAACAGAGTGGTCGCGCGACGTGACATGCGCCATTTTATAAACATCTTTGTTCTTAAGGCGCGCACACTGCACAGTGTCGTATTTTAATTAATTCAGAAATATAAAATCATAAATTAATCAGTTTCATTTACGAAATAAATATTGCAGGACATTGCCTACCCCAAAGAAATTGAAGAAGAAGAAAAAGATTGTATTCAGTGCCATCTAGCCCTAAGTTAAGCAAATAGGCCTGTGCTATGGTGGCCTTAGATGATGAATACTGATATATTTTTATTAAATATTTAGTAATTAAATAATTTAGTAATAAAATATACATTATAGAAATCTCTCTGTAATATTGATTTAGTTTAGATTTAGTGCGACGTAGTCCCCATAGCTCAGTTGTATAAGAGCACCGTAAAGTTCAGTAAGTACGGTCGACACTTAAAAAACACATCATAGTTCTAAATAAAGGAACACTGCTTGTGTTACAGTGACGTTGGATAACTTAATAATGGTAACTTGTTAACAGATATTTTGTCAGTGATTTTAACAGTCATGACGCGACTTTGAAGTCTAGTTCCATAATGAGAAGTCGCCTCAAGGAAGAGGCTGTGGTCCTTATTAATTGACTTCTAAACAGCGTCCCTCAAGGCGGGCTTTTCCGACTGAAATGTTAAATGATGTTTACTTTGTCTCTTGCTTTCAAGAATCGTGAGCTGATTCCGTAATACTTTCGAATTAAGTGCTCTGGTATAATGTCTTTATTCATATTTTTTGTGTTGCACCATAAATAACGTTAAAACCTTTTAATTTTAGTTTAAAAAAGGTCCTTTTGCTTTACCAAATGTCGTTTTATCGAAGATAAAATATTCTGAAATTCACTTTTGCTAATCAAAAGATTCAATACTTAACACCCTAGTATTTGGGCTCGCGGATCCTTATAACTTTGCGTCTCTTCGAAAATGTTTCCACAGTCTTATAATTTTTATATTATCATCCTTTACCTAGCTTTATCTTCTTAATATATATAAATCTCGTGTCACAATGTTTGTCCTCAATGGACTCCTAAACCACTTAACCGATTATAATAAAATTCGCACACCATGTGCAGTTCGATCCAACTTGAGAGATAGGATAGCTTACATCCCGATATTCCCACGGGATCGGGAGTTACGCGGGTGAAACCGCGGAGGGCAGCTAGTTGTTTATAAGGCTCTGTTTGTAAATTTATTCAATTTTAATAAATAAATTATTGATAGTGCAATTTTATTTAATTTTTAAAAATAAAACTCGTCTATAGCATCCGCGATCCAGTGCGATTGGCCTACTCGTATAAATCATTCGGCGGGCATCCCTAACTCGACGATCAATCACTACGGTCATTATATCGATATCATAAATACGCATCACTATCGATATGTCGATAGTACAGCTACTGTATCGATGTATATCGATAATAGTACTATTATATTACCTGTATGCTGTGTCCGAATTAATAATGGTTGTGTTATGTTACAAAGGGATTCCTTTCTGATTTATTTATAGCCATGATTTAAATTTGTTTAGTTGTTTGTTTACAGTGAGTAGTAATACAAAATTCAGTAATAAATATTGGAAAACTAGGAAATTACAAATACATAGTCAATTATTTTATTATTTATGTCTTTGATTTTTTATGGACAGTTCTTGTTTTTTGCTGCGCAATGGGCCAGTAAGTATTGTATTGTGCACAAAAAATTCCTTACAAAAATTTTGTTCTAATCAAAATTAAAAAATATTTTTTTAACTACTAATCTGACAAAAATATAAAAAATACCAAAAATTGCTACTTGATATCGAGAACCGGTCGCGTTAATTCACGTCGCGTGACTTTTGGTCCAGTTTGTGCTGACCTTTATTTATTTTTAAATGGTTTTATCAAAACCTTATTGACATCAAATATTATTTTCCAAACAAAATAAATGGATATAATTGAAACAAACAAACAAACGTCGAAAGCAAATGTTAACTGTGAAATAACAGATGTTTGCTGTTATTTTATCATTTATGTTATGTTTAACAATTTATTATAAAAACAAATACCTACTGTAACAAACAAAATTAAATGCTGAGTAAATCCTTTATTCTTAGTAATTATTTAATGGGTCTTAATCACGTGTTTTTATAATATTTTGTTTTTATTTCGACTAAGTCTTGAGGAGACTGGAGTAGTTGATTTTATAAACAGTTTTGTTTTATAATTCTTTTTTAAATATTTATTCGACGGTTATCCTGTCTGTCCACTTCTAGAAGACGAATTGCCAAGATTGTGGAAGATTTATTATTTTGTGTATAATTCGCTAGTAATAGATGCTTACAAAAAAGAAACAGAGCAATTTCAAAAAAGGAACAAAAAGCAGCACTTTAAAAACTTGAAGCCTCCCCTGTATAAATTGAGCACCCCTCCTCCGACAACCCTGAGCAATCGTCGTCGTAGCGATCTAAATAACCTCGTGGTAGCCACATGTGGTCGATGCATATTGCATGTGTCTGTCTGTCTGTTGAGAATTGATACTAGTTTCCTGATTATTCTATGCATAACTATTTGCGCAACTGAAACAATATTTTGAAACTATTTTAACAAAACATTACGTCATATTTTTGTAGAAGAGCAAAAATGTGAACCTTGGATTCGGCTGACGAATTTGTGGATATTTTTTCTTTCATTCTTGAGCTCGTCCCAACTTTTTTTGTTCGAAGGGGGTTAAAACGTTTATCGTTTAAATCTTGGGTACTTAACACTCAGAACTGTTGAAATGCACATGAGAAAAAAAAAACAGCGCACTCCGGGAGTGCAGGCAGAAGTGAAAACAATAAACTTGTTATTTCTCATAGAATATTTCTTGAAACGATCTGCTACTGCCATCTATTAGCACTCACTTAAACAAATATAGTTTATTTTTTATTCGCTAGATGGCAGTAAAAAAATTAAATCAGCGCCATCTACATTCGAATAGCGGTCTTTCTAGAAACTAAGTTTCTCAATTTGTGTAATAGATGGCAGTATAAGTTAAACAAAAAGACTAACACAAATAAAATCTCATCTGTCGCGTCAAATCTCATCTGTCGCGTCAAAATCTGTCGCGAGAACGGCTGAAAATGCTCACCCCCAAAAGTGCCCAACGCGCCATACGAAGTTTTCACTTCAAAAAACAATATTAAAATTACACCTATACAAAAAAAGGTGTCATAAATATCTGAAGCTACTAGAGTAATTTTGATGAAACTTGGTATGAGGATACATTGAATAATAGTGAGTAATATCGGCTACTTTTAGCTATCGCAATATTCCTACGGAATCGGAACTTACGCGGTAAAACCACGGGGCGCTGATCATCATAAAGGTGTAAATTACCCTCAAACAATCTCAGCAGCAATATAAAATATTAACCCGCGCGAGTCCGCGAATAATTGAATACCTACCTATCTACCTACCTACCTATCTCTAAACAAAGAATCCAGTTTAATAATTCAGAGAAACGTTTTGGAGAACGAGCAAAGAGGGGCAACTTTTGAAGTTCATCTCTCGTGGCGTCGTGGCCGACTGCCCGCTATTATTGTCTGACTTTTCACTTTTCTACACTATTAAAGAGAAAAGATTTTTTTTAATGTTTGTAACGAATAGGCTCTGAAACTGCTGGATCGATTTTGATGGAACTTGAGAATACATTGATTCATTGGGAACAAAGCTACTTTATCCCGATATTTTCACTGGATCGTAGAGACCGGTGTGTAGATAACTCAAAGACAGATAAATTATTTGCAATAAATCGTCCTATAAAAACAAGTTAAAATTTATGTCTGACTTGTCCGCGAACGCGCGTCGCGCACCATTGAAAAAAGCGCACAAAAACTCAACAACTCTTATAAATTAACACAATGTGCTTTTATCCAGATTTTCCATCGTGTCCGTGACTAACTCAAGTGAACCCTCACGATGTAGCTAGTATAGTCGGTACCTAATATAATAATTTGTATCAGACAATGGAGAACCTAGGGTACCTACCTACATATATAGGACATGATTTATAACTCTATTGTTAGGCCTCGCTAGTCGCTACTATATTAAGTATTAGTGAAACAACACAATGGAGCAGTGCACTGCGACTGCGACAGTTTATTGTAACTTGGAGGTGTTCTGGGGGTTCGTATTGCTCGCGTCCGAGGAATAAAAATATCCCACACGTGACGTGTAGTGCTTAATGAGAATATTCTTGTAATAGGCTTGGCTTCGGCTTGTAACCACCCACCGGATTTGTTCGTCCGTGTTTATGGTCATTCACAAATTGATGAATTTAAATACGCGATACGCCATAAATGTATGTATTGGCCTTTCGCGTTTATGGTTTTATGTGTCGAAACCGTTCCGATACGTAAGTCGGAAAAGTTTATGTTCCATTACCGTCTTCCTACCTCAACTCGCGTCACTCGAAAGCCCCCGTCTATTTGAGGATCTTTGAGTCACGAGCGTTTATGTAAGTATCTTCTAGACCCGCGTGCTACATCTTAGACCTCATCGTCACTTACCATCGTGTTAGATATTGGTCAAACGCTGACCTATTATCACTTATAAAAAACTTAGTTTTTAATTTAATTTACTTTTTTCTTTCTGTTATTTGTTAGTTAGTAATTTAATTGCCATCTCAACGTAAATATTTAATTCCAAATTCCCACCAATATACCAAGGTATTTACGAGGGAACGGGACTGTCGCCCTTAATACAGGTTGCTATCCGTAGCCTAGCTAGGGGACAGTTGTGACTTCATACTATGATGCTTAGCCATAACCATAACCTTAGTGTATTATTTTCCATGTTATATTTTACCCTGTATGTTTCGTTGGCAATAAATAAAGATTTATTTATTTATTTATTATTTAGTTCGGGCCTAAATATGTCACGCTTAGTATATATGACTAGCTTTTACCCGCGACTTCGTCCGCGTACAAGTCTAAAATGAACCAAGGAATCACGTTGTCCCATACAAACTTTGCCCTCCTTTGACACCCCTTCTGGGGTAGGATTTCGGAAAATACTTTCTTATCGGATGCCTACGTCATACAAAGAACACACCCTCCAAGTTTCAGGTCTCTACGATCAGCGGTTGTGCGTTGATCAGTCAGTTAGTCAGTCAGGACAAAGCATTTTATTTGTATAGATTTATGTCAGCTCGGGTTTCATCACGATATTTTCCTTCACCGCAAGAGTAGCTCATTTATGCCTTGTTATATGGGGTTATAGTATCTTCTGTCGCATTCTAAACATCTCCATTGTGTACAAGACAGCCAGTATATCAAGTATAACAAGATATTCACTTCCCTACAGCACTCTGGAGATTCAATACACTTCGTTAGGTATAATATGTAGGTAAGAACCTACCTGCTATGATACTAGATGACCTACTATTTTAGTGTTACTTACCTAGTGCTGAAGTGGTGTTATAGGTTAATTAATGTAGAGATAAATTCATACAATAATAAAATAATAATAAAAATAATAATAAATAATAATAATAATATAATTCATTCAGATTTATTAGAACCTGTGTTATACAGTACAAGCTGTGGCCAGTGGATTAACTTACTTACAATCCACGGTCAAAAGTCTCTGCCCACCGTAACGGTTACAATCCTGTGCAGCACTATTTGAACATTAAAACAACGTAACCTGTGGATCGAACCCACGTCGGTTTGTGTAGCGGGAGGCGGCTTATACCACTCACACAACTAAACACATAGCTAACATGTTGAAAATAATAATCACACTAAGTACTTTTAATTCAAGTATTTATGTTTGTGTGTAATGTCTATTAGAAGAAGGTCGTAACTCCAATACTTGTTGATAGTATTATTGTAGCAAACTGATCATTAACTTATGGCCCATACTGTACCTAAGTCTTGAATTTGTGGGAATATCGGGGTAAAAAGTAGCTTCTTTATAATGATAGATGATCATACCTACCAAGTTTCATCAAATCAGTCCAATCGTCCCGTGGAGATTTTCATTACTTTATTATTTAACTACTTTTTCTAAGATCCCTAGACACATTTTTAGATTCGTCAAGTCTGTCTGTCTGCCGTACGTCAGTCACTTTTTTCCGAAACTATGAGAACTATACTGTTGAAACTTGGTAAGTAGATGTATTCTGTGAACCGCATTAAAATTTTCACACAAAAATAGAAAAAAAAAACCAATAAATTCAAAATCAAAAAGAGAAACTCAAAATTTTTTTTCATCATACCCATACGTGTGGGGTAGCTATGGATAGGTATTAAAAATGATACTGAAGTTTCTAATTTCATTTTTTTCTAAACTGAATAGTTTACGCGAGTAAAAAAAAATATATGATATACATTACCATGCAAACTTCCACCCAAAATTGGTTTGAACGAGATCTGGTAAGTAGTTTTTTTTAATACGTCAATAACCGTAAACCGCCATTTACCCTATTCATAATTTTGTTTTTCCGTCGGGGGTTAAAACCAGAATATAATAGTACGGAACCCTTCGTGCGCGAGACCGACTCGCACTTGACCGGTTTTTTTATTTGCTTCCAGACTTTTTGCCTTCAGTATATATAATATCTACTCTTTATTATAAGTATTAGAAAACCCTTTTAGGCACATGTTAGTAACCCCAAGAGATTGTCGAAAATAATGAAAATCTATTTAATTTCAATTTTGGGACAAGTTACCTGATTTAAAAAAAAATTGGAATAGTTTTCAAAATAAAGCCAGCAGTATCGGTTTCATAAAGATTAAAATAAGTGCAAGTTTGACTCGCTCACGACGACGGGGTCCGTTTATATATTGTTTTTAGTACGTAGGTATTTGTTGTTATAGCATAAACAGAAATACATCATCTGTAATAATTTCAACTGTCTAGCTATCACAGTTTATGAAACACAGCCTGGTGACAGACAGTCAACCAGACGGACCGACGGACGGACGGACAGTCTAGGTAATAAGTCCCGTTTTTACCATTTGGTTTACCATACCCTAAAACAAACATTTTGAAAATCCCTCAAATTTTGGGTTTATTTCGTGTTAATTAAAGGGTAATTTTCTCAAACTTAAAAACTCGATCTAACTGATACGAGTATAAGTCCAGCAAGTCTCATATTTATCCAGTACCAATATATTATCTTTCCCCTTACGCACGCATACCTTCCAAAGATTTCCCTACTTACGTAATTTCCATCCCTTACCGCAAAAACAACCGCATCCACTAAAAATTTCATAGATTCATAATAAAACACGCAATCTCCTTAATAAGCAGTAAAAAGTGCCGCATCCTAGAATATATACGTATACATTCACAACATATAACCTCTCGAACTGAACTGGACAATGTTGGGAAAAATAAGTAAAAAATAAGGTAAAGTTAGGTATACGATCTATGATATTTAATGTTACAATGGAAAAGATAACACATTTAAACCTCTAAGGAACATTTTTAGATTAAAGATTTGAAATCGGCCGAGTGTCAGTAACATCCCATCAGATTTTTTCGCGCGAATGAGACCAAAACACGACGTGCCCACTCGCAGTGTTTAAATGCAGTGATAATTTTTTGGTGAAACCTTATTAGATATGTAGTGTAGGTAAGTAGGATGGTAGATCAATGGTTTCATTGGATTTCAGTACACAATGTATGGAGATAAGTAGCTTTTCAGGATTTGGTTGTTTGATTTAATATGAGTGATTTGTTTCCTAATCGAAATTGACTACAGGAAAATAAAAAGTTTTTTCGAAAAATGCTACTTTTCTCGGTAACTATATTATTTATACAAAAAAAAAAAAAATGTTAATGTTAAGTATTTAAAAATAAAGTTAGGTCTCCTAAGAACGTCTTCTCGTCGTTACATCGGTTATAAGACCTGCCCTCATGCACGACGATGTATCGTTTTAAATGTTCTCTCTGCTCTGCTCGGTTACCTATTTTAAATATCTTCGTATCAGAAAGCTAGGTAGGTATGTATAGAGTAACAAGATGTGGTAGGTATAAGGCAATATCTCTAAATCCCATGAATATGGTATGGCAGCGGAAACGAGGCGATGTTGGGATGTCAGGAAAGGTTTGGTACGAGATTTCACGGATCATTTTGTTTTTATAACAGACTTTCAATTTACAGGGTCGTTAATTCAACATGTTTGAAAGGGAAGTATTCCTTCTTTCTGCTGGTGTTTGTTTGGTTGGAATCCGACTCGTGCCTGCGGAGTTATGTCATGTTAAAAAAGTTCCAGATTTCCAGAATAAAACAAAAACATATCATTCTTTCCGCAATATTAAACCTATCTGATAATGGAGATGGCGAGCAGTCGTGAAGCGTGCTACATCAACCCCCTCTACTACATGATGATCACGACCGCTCTGTCAAGAGTGCAACGAAAAGGAAGAAGAATTTCACACTCTGAATTGTGGGCAATTAAGCTTCAAAAACTGGGGAAAAAAATATTTATACTTTCGCTTTACAATAAAAAATTAAAAACAATAAAAGAAACGCAATAAAAGCAATTTTCGGAAACGAAAACTTATTTATAACAGTTTTTTTCGAACAAAGTGTTCACTGTAAGTTTTTTTGAGACGATGTAAGAACAAAGTAAGCTTATGTCAGAGCTCCAGCCGGTTTAGTGATTTTTGCGTAAACAAGTAATAAAAAAAGCATAAAATAATGTGTATAATTCCCCCGCTACACGTTGGACCCCACCCTATACCCACGAGCAAGTGATTTGCGAGAACAATAGTGTTGTCATACGCTACTTGATACACATCTTATAAAAACCACTCAATATTGATGCCTTCGAAATGACGCCTATATCGGGGACTAGCTGCGCCCTGCCGTTCCATCTGCGAAAAGGACGATTTAACACATTAAACTAGCGAGTTGAGTAGTTTAGCAAGTTCTCTATGACAGAATAATTATTTAGTTCCAGTTGCTCATTGGCCAATTAATTTTTTCCCAGCTGCACATTGGCTAAGCAACATCATAAAATATTATTTGCTGGCTTGCAAATTGGCTGATGAATTTAAACAAGTTTCAAATTGGCTAAGCAATTTGATTTCAGTTATCCTTTGGCTAAGCAATTTGATTTCAGTTATCCTTTGGCTAAACAATTTCGACCCAGTTACCCATTGGCTAAACATTTATTGATTACAATTATCCATTGGCTAAACAATTTGATTCTAGTCGCCGATTTGTTTAGTAGTAGTAGATTGTGTAGAGATTTTTTATCCCAGTTGCTTATTGGCTCAGCTATTTTGACTTACTTGCCTATTGTCAAATTACTTAATGAAATGTAAGTCCCAATCCCGTGGGTGTATCAGGATATAGAGTATTATTTGCATTATTCCATAACTTTAGCTACCACCAATCCAAGTTTCATTGCAATTAGTTCAATAGTTTTTGCGTGAAAAAATAACAAACATACTCTCAAACTTTCACTTTATTATTATTAGGATTATTTAGGATCCTCGTGACTCATAAATCAGATGACAGAAAGACATCGAACCTTGAAAACAAAGCAATAGAGTTAGATTTGCGACAAGCATTGCAAGATAATATTGGTTCCTGATGAATGAATCTAATGAAACCATTCATAATGGAAATATATTAAGGTGGAGTCGTAGTTGTAGCGAGTTGTGGGCAGTATGTCCCAGTTGTTACCATTGGCAATGTTCTCAGTGATGACGACTGGGAATTTAATTGTAAAAAATCCCAATTGTCACCACTAACGAGATTGCTGATACAATTTGGAGGATCATGGTTTGTATGGGAATGTTAGAGAATAACAAAAAATTATAAGCACTTTTTTTTAAAGTCGGTTAAAAAGAGAAAATAATATCGACAGAGTTATATAATATAAGCGAGTTCTCTGCCGTCAAGTGAAGATCGCGTGTTGTAATTGTGTTTTGGTTTTGTTAATATTTTTTTGAATAAAATTGAATAAATTAAGCGCTATTTCATCGAATTTAGAGTAAAATCTTAAGATTAATGACCTCTCCGTGTAAGTAACAGCTGATTTTCTGGTAAATTTTTTAGAAAAAAAACTATCGTATTTCCAAAAGTCGTAGAACAAAAGTGGATTGTTACAGCCCCAGGAGTTGGTCTCAACCGTTTTCTTATATAATTACCAAAAACCTGTATATACCTACCTTATATACAGACAGCAAAGGTATAAATACAAATGAAATTGTTCTACTTTCGTGGTAACCATTTTTTCCCACCTCACCCTAACTAACTCATGTGTTGTAGTTAATGATTACAAAAACCAACGACAGACAGACAGTTACAAACTACATTATATCAATAGATGACTTCTAGATATATAATATATTAATTTGTGGAAGGTAATTTTTTACGAGCAATAAATAATTATTTGAATGGTCACCATGCCGGACTGCTAAACACAGGGTCGCGGGTTCGATTCCCGCCTCAGACAAGTATTTATGCTTAAATATTTGTCTGTGGTCTGGTTGTTTATATGTATTATAAGTATATATTTACAAAATAAAAGTATATAAGTAGTATATGCGTTGTCTAGCACCCATAACACAAGTGTAGTTACTTAGCTTGGGGCTAGATGGCGATGTGTGGAATGTCCTGCAATATTTGTTTATTATTATTTATTTATTAATTTAAAAAAAAAAACGAATAGGTACCTAAGTAATAGTTTTCTAGAATTCTTGTTTTGTTTTCTTAGAAAAATTACATCTCCAAATGGCCTTTAGACACAACAGGCATAGTATGCCGGAGTGCATTTTGAAACGAGATATTTTTAAGAAATCATAGGACAAATGTTTGACTAAATATTCCGTTTCCAAGACGCTTTAGCAGTCTGGTGGATGGACATTATTTGTTCGCGGTAATATCCTCTATCGATTGGCATGGGTTTCAAAATACCACGCAAAAAAATACTGTACCAAGCTTCCATACTAAACGTCCGGACCCCTTTAGCAACGTGGCTAGATTCGAACTCGAGATCTCCGAGGGTTTTTAGTCATCTATTTGTGTTACAGAATTCTGATAAATGTACAATCAGGTAACAAAAGTATGGGCTCACCGTAGAGATTTTTAAATAGCTATTATTTTAGTTAGAACTAGTTTTTCGCAGCGACTTCGTCCACGTATTGTTTTCTTTTCAAGCCTTTTTTTTGCGATGCCTAGATCATAATAACTGTATGTCAAATAGTCCGATCTATTGGAGCAGTGTGTTGATATTATTATGTAATTCAGTGAGTCAGTCAGGAGTTGAGACCAGTCAGATAATACGGTAGCAGTGTAAACAATGTTTAACGTCATCAGTTCAGACCAGTCAGATAATACGGTAGCAGTGTAAACAATGTTTAACGTCATCAGTTCAGACCAGTCAGATAATACGGTAGCAGTGTAAACAATGTTTAACGTCATCAGTTGAGACCAGTCAGATAATACGGTAGCAGTGTAAACAATGTTTAACGTCATCAGTTCAGACCAGTCAGATAATACGGTAGCAGTGTAAACAATGTTTAACGTCATCAGTTCAGACCAGTCAGATAATACGGTAGCAGTGTAAACAATGTTTAACGTCATCAGTTGAGACCAGTCAGATAATACGGTAGCAGTGTAAACAATGTTTAACGTCATCAGTTGAGACCAGTCAGATAATACGGTAGCAGTGTAAACAATGTTTAACGTCATCAGTTCAGACCAGTCAGATAATACGGTAGCAGTGTAAACAATGTTTAACGTCATCAGTTCAGACCAGTCAGATAATACGGTAGCAGTGTAAACAATGTTTAACGTCATCAGTTCAGACCAGTCAGATAATACGGTAGCAGTGTAAACAATGTTTAACGTCATCAGTTCAGACCAGTCAGATAATACGGTAGCAGTGTAAACAATGTTTAACGTCATCAGTTCAGACCAGTCAGATAATACGGTAGCAGTGTAAACAATGTTTAACGTCATCAGTTCAGACCAGTCAGATAATACGGTAGCAGTGTAAACAATGTTTAACGTCATCAGTTCAGACCAGTCAGATAATACGGTAGCAGTGTAAACAATGTTTAACGTCATCAGTTCAGACCAGTCAGATAATACGGTAGCAGTGTAAACAATGTTTAACGTCATCAGTTCATCAGTCAACAAACCAACTTTAACTTCCTATATTTGTATTGTTAGTAAACTTTAACATACGCAACTTGTATGACACACAAAGATATTCAATCTATTAACCTAGTAATAGAGGGAACATCTCAACATTATCTCTAGCTTTGAATCAACCAGACTAGAAACAAAAATCTGTAACAGCCACAGATTCAATTGATTATTTTTATTCCAAACGTAACCTTCCCGAAATGGTGTTTCTAACTTATAGACGAAATACAAGACAATTTACGTAGAAATAAAAGGTGATCGAAAAGTGAGCAAAAGACAATCAAAATTAACACAAAATATAACCAAAATGATAACCAGTGATATTCAAAGTGAAATGAAACAATGACCATCGAAACGGTAATAAAAACCGCTCGAAATTAAAACAATACACGATCGACACTGGAACAAAAGAAGATCAAAGTAGGACGAAATAAATAAATAAATAATATCTTTATTGTATAAGTTTAACAGTCTCAGTCTTAGTAGGTGTATATAATTGGTGTTGTGATTGCATGGCTTCGGCGTAAAGCGTTTCTTGGTAGAATGCATTCGTTGTTAGGTGCATTCGTATCAGGAAACTTACGACGACATGGTATTCCGCTCTTAAAGGGCGGCAAGAAGAGGAGTTCTCTCTATTTATCCGTATATTTTATATCTCTTCTTTGACAAACAATGATATATGATTAGGTAGTCGTGTAGGTATACCTATTCAATTCGGTCGCGGGGTGTATAGTTCACTTTGTAAAGTTTACTACCTTGTTCACTTTGGTGATGTTTCCTATATTCAAGTTTGTTTTAGATTTCCTAATGAGAGGGGAACTTGCTGCCTAAGTTAGAATTCGGTTACTATAGTAGCTGCGTGGTGTCCCATGGTTTTACTCGCTTAGATTCTGTACAGCAGAGATTATTTCTAATAATTCAATGTATCATATTTCTTAAGAGGAAAGGAACCGCGGGCTCTTTCCATACAAACTATTACAAACGTAGTCAACTGTTTTCTCCCTGGATAATGACACTAGAGCAAATATTTTTGGTGCATAAAACTTTTAAATGTCATGACCATTTAAATATATATTTTTAATCTTAATTTCTATGAAAATTAGAAAATAAAAATAACCAAAACATAGGGGCATTGTCATGGCAGTTAGAGAATTTATGGCACAAAAATATTTGTGCTAGTGTTATTATCCAGGGAGGAAACAGTCGACCACGTTTGTATGGAGAGAGCGCAGGTACCCTTTCACCTTAAGTTTTATTAGAATAGCTGAAGAAGTTTCAGGATTATTATAAACAAACAAATCTTTTCTCTTATTATTGTTAGTATCTATGGATAATAATAAAGGTTACGTTCGCAAAATTACGAAAAAAAAATAAGAAAAAAAACTTACTCTATATCAGAGACACAGCTGCAGTGAAGTTCGTGAAACGTCTCATCTTGCGTCAGTCGAAACAATTCTGACGGACGAAGCTAATCCAATCTCTTTGTTAGATTAGCTACACCCACTTTCCTTATATCCGTTAAAAATCCAAAATCCGTCCATTGGTTTTTACAAGAACTACCGACAAAAAAATCTATATCCATTGTTGTCTGAACTCTTATTTCCGCCATTTTAAGCGGCTAAAAATAGACTGAAAAAATGTAGATAGAAATCATGAGGGTACTTGTAAAAAAACAACAACCAGCAGATTGGTGAATTACATTAGGGAATAGTCTCGGGGGGCTGTTAGAGGAAAACCTCCGAATATTTTAGAACATTATACAAAAATGGTTCTTAATCCGACAACGGAGACGAGGAGGATTGCGGCTACTGCACACTGGAGACTAATCCATCGGTCGATAGTCTACTTGGATCCACTTGACTAGATCACCCAGTAAATTGGATAGCACTCTGGAGTTCATCGTAATTCACCTTTGGAGGCTAGAGACTAATCGATTAGTCGATAGTCTACTTGAATCCACTGATTAGATCCACCAGCCACCCCTACCACTCTGGAGTTCCGTGATCCACTTTTGGTCCTGTAACTATTCAACTTTTCTAAAATCCACTGACTAGATCTACCAGTGGATTGAAAACTACTATAAAGTTCATTGAGATCCACTGCTGTTTTTAACCCCCGACGCAAAAATGACGGGGTGTTACAAGTTTGACGTGTCTGTGTGTGAGTGTGTGTGTGGCATCGTAGCTCCCGGACGACTGAACCGATTTTGATTTAGTTTTTTTGTTTTCACCTATGGCATTTGATTTGCAATGCTGAAAGGTTTAAACGTGTCATCTTACGATAAGTCAACACATTTCTGACGGATGTAGCTAATTCAACCTATTGGTTACGTTAAACAATACCTAAGTCAAAATACAAAAATTAAATGTATTTACTTAATTGATCGGTCAACAAGCTATCAGCCCTCAATCAAGATCAAAACGTATTGGAGTCTGAGTTAACCCTTAATTTTGTTGTTTTAAAAGAGTCTACAAAATTATATTTTTGATTCTTGTCAAATTACTCAGTCAGAGCAGTTGTAAATTATTTTCCATGGATTAACCTTCGTAAAACTCGTTCCCGTTTTTCTAAAATAAAATTCTTAATTTTTTTATTTATCTAGTTTCTATAAATATGCAAAATGTTGTTTATGCCAAAAGTTGGAGAACATAATTTTGTAACAAAAACATTTTGATTTGACAAAAAGATAGATAGATAAACACCATTTTTAAATTACATAAAATAATAAAAAAAAACAAAGTTTAAGTCTAAGTGTTACAAAGGGCGACCTTATCGCTCAAAGCGATCTCTTCCAGGCAACCTATGGATGTACAAGAAGTCTGAGCAGTGAGCATTGAGCATTGACTGAGCAGTGAGCATTGAAAAAATTATGTAGTGTGCAAACATGCCTTAATTTAACAAATACTAAGTACAGACATTGTTTTTACGGTAAAGGAAAACATCGTGATAAAATTCGCGGCTTAGTTGGTTCTTCTTCTATTGTACAAGTTCTTTTCTCTGGACACGGTCGGCTAAACTGAGAGGGTAATATAAGTAGGTGTTCTACAAACTTACTCCGTCCTAGGTATTACAGCTCTTTGAACGGATAAAGTAACATTGTATAAAACCGTCTAGAATGTAAGAACCGATATTATTAATAAGCTTAGATTGCGTCGTTTGTCGGGGGGCGGTACGTACAGTGACTAATCCAGTGCCGGATAATGCCAACATGGGGCTCGTTGCAATTGTAAACGGGGGTCTTTTAGTTGTCTATAGGATAAGCAGATACTCCAAAAATGCTCCAAAACCACTTCTAAAATTGCAGCTGTTTTGATATGCTAATAAAAGTTAGCTACTTATCTATTACTAGTGACCCGCCCCGGCTTCGCACGGCTATATTATGCATGTATTATACATATAAAACTTCCTCACTCAATCTATTAAAAAAAACCGCATCAAAATCCGTTGCGTAGTTTTAAAGATTTAAGCGTACAAAGGATATAGGTTGACGACCCAGTTGGCACAATGGTCACCATGCCGGACTGCCAAACACAGGGTTGCGGGTTCGATTCCCGCCACAGAAAAGTATTTATGCTTAGATATTTGTCTTTGGTCTGGTTGTTTCTATGTATTACTAGCTGTCCCGGCAAACGTTGTTTTGCCATATAAAAAAAACTAAATCAAAATCGGTTTAGCCGTTCGGGAGCTACGATGCCACAGACAGACACACACACACAGACACGTTAAACTTATAACACCCCGTCGTTTTTGCGTCGGGGGTTAAAAATCATACAAATCGGTTCAGCCGTTTAGGTGTAGTTTGGCAACTAACACCGCGGCACGATTGACATCAATATTTATACGTCACTCAATTGTTTTGCCTTCCCGGCACTTCTCCATTAAAACTTGAACTTTATGTGATGGTATTAAAGTTGTTATTGACTTGTATTATTACGAATCGTTTGTATAGTATGGAGTATAGAAAAGTGTTGTTTTTAGACATTTTCAGGCAATTTTTAAAAAAATTCTCTCCGTAAGAACCATCCTCGTACCATATGGAATATTCTAAAAAAAGAATTGGCCAAATTGGTCCAGGCGTTGTTGAGTTATGCGCTTACCAACACATTTTGCGATTCATTTTTATATATAAGATAAGTATATATTTACAAAAGAAAAGTATATAAGTAGTATATCCGTTGTCTAGCACCCATAACACAAGTCTAGTTACTTAGCTTGGGGCTAGATGGCGATGTGTGGAGTATCCTGCAATATTTTTTATTTATTTATTTTTTATAGGGACAGAAAAACCGACTTTGTTTTACCTACCATTTCTTAAATTACATTAACGGTCTATTCCACTTTATGCACCTGGGTGACTGGGTGATATCACCCAGGTGCAGCTTACAGGAAACACTTTAGTATCCTTTGAGCACCTGAGTAAATAAGCACGCAGGTCCCCAAAGGCTATTCCAATAAAGTTATGATTTTGGGATCCATTAATCACTCGTGGATTTACATGAGCACCCAGGTCCTTGAAGGAAACTCGTTACCTGTACCTAATAGCGACCGGCAAAACAAGAATAATATCTTAGAAAAAACGGTGCCGCTGTAGTGTCTATAAAACATTGTAGTTTTTTTTGGCCCTGCAACGCCCCGGCCCCTTATAATTCCTGCTTCCTGCTTCCGATACTGGACTCATCATGTCGGTGTGTACCTTTGAGTTCCATCTCCGGTGATTATGTCCCCGAACTCTTCCCAGAACATTGTAAGCCAACCATGTCAGTAACCGTATGTAGGTGTACTCAGATATAAAATAGCTTTGATTTGCTGATTGTGTGCGGCGTGAACTCCGTGGGATGTACCCGGACTCACATCGTGTCGTGTCGTGTGAATCTAAATACAATTTGCGAGGGGTGTGTGTTTCCATTTTACGTTTTATTTTGTTTTATCAATCAAAAACATCAGTTGAAAAGTGCCATCAAAAGGTACCAGTTTGGGACCCAATACTACATTTGATCATGACTGCGAGACCTCAGAACTCTCTTAGTGATAATTATTCGACAATTTTCATCACTGGTGAATGGAATGGGAATACCATTTCATTATAGTATTCAATTTCTCCATCGACTAGGCTTTACTGGTAGACCTATAGATTTTATTTCCTCTTCAATCCACCTTTGGATCAGCTCCAGGAGAACCGGCTAGTCATCGACACAGTGTGCACTCTAGAATCATTTATCATGATATTTCCTTCCACAATACACCAAGTAGTAAATATATAAACAATGTAAACCCACTTCTCTAACTAAACTGCAACACAGTAACACGACGCGACGCGACACAACCGACGCACACGGGTCCACAGCCACCATGTTTACATGTGACACACAATACACTCGAATATGGCACTCTGATCGAATACATTATACTATTTGTTACACAACTGTTAGATAGATATATATGAGCCTATCAGACTATATCTGGTGGTGGACCTATAGCAGTTCTCAGGCTTCGGCTGCGGCTTGTTACCACCCACCGGCCTGAGTCGTATCGCCAAGCGGACTTGTCTGTGTTCCGATACTTAGCCCGGTGCAGCCAAGGAGGAGGACGGGTCGGAAAAGTTTTTGTTCCAATGCTGTCTTTCTACCTTCATCCTTCCTGTCTTCCTACGCATCCTTCAAAGGTATTTGAGGGTTTTTGAGTCACCAAGATTTTCTAAAAAAACGTGGTACGCTTGCCATCGTTTGAGATAGTGGTCAACTATTTATTATTTAAAAAAAAGGCTGGGTGTAAGTTCAATTTCGCGTCAGTGTGGCTGTGAAGTAACCAATTAATAAATATCTAGATGTATATTCATTCTTACTGATTATTATTGATAGTCATGGAGGAAAAAAAAAATTCCCCGCGCGGAAAACTTTTTCTTGCTTCATGTTGATAGTCATTTGTTTTGTATTGCTTTGAACTGATGTACGTTGTACGAGCTACCATTAGAGCTAGGGCAGTTCTCGGGCCTATGGCCGGTAGCTCTTTGAATGTTTTCGAAGTAGAATCAAATCCATCGGTTTGATTAGAGAGTAGTACGAAAAGTAACTAGTAGTTCGCCCCGAACTGAGACCTCACGAGTTTTTTTTTTCGATCACTACTTAAATGATATAACGTCGAAAGATTCAAAATACGATAGGTCTATCTAATTTAAATCATCTCATATATCATCTCAATCGCGTATTTTTTTATTTCACGTTTTTAACGGGATAATAACAACTTGAAATACAAATTGTGTGAGTTTAAAAAGCTCCTATGCCTCTTTCTGGCTATATCGCCAGATTATCAGTACCTATATTACCTACTCATCAAGACGATTTTAACGAGTCCATACGCGATAGGCCTATCTTGCTTATAGACTTATCACATCTAGGAACTGTCGCATGCCGTTTCGTCGGAATTTATGCTGTCGACACAAATACATATACACAACCCACATCTTGCGTAGAATACGAGTTCCTATAGCTCTATCACCAGAAACCAAATATCAGCTGATTCTTCAGTAGATACCTAGAGTACCTAATCCTCAAGACGACTTTAATGAGTCCAAACGCAATAGGCCTATCTTGTCTAGGACATAAGTTACTATAGCCTTCTTCCGACTCTATCACCAGACCAAAGATATCAGCTTATTTTTCAGTACCTAGAGTACCTACTCTAGGTACTCTAGATACAAGAGTACTCACTTACTCGGAACTCTAGCGCGATGGCGTCCTGGCGATGGCGTAAAATGTATATTTTACCGACCTAGGGTTAATAGAGGTAGCCATGAATACGTAGCCAACGACACGTCGCCACGCGGCGTCCCGGTGAGGTAAGGCCCTTACTCCGGTTCTGTATTCTATCACCTAATTCCAGATATCAGATGATTCTTCAGTACCAAGCATGTACCAAGAGTATCTACTTTTTAATTTGATTTAAACGAGTTCAACATGATTTTAATATCTTGCTCGGTAGATAAGTTCATAATAATAATATGGTTATTGGTTACCTTTCTCATCAGGGTTTTTATCATCAGACTAAAGACTCAATTATTTAATACCTAGGTACTCATCGTGATCTTAAAACGAAACAGAAAAAAAGGAGACACGCTTCAATACAAATATATTAGAGAAGTTTGAGACTTATGTCCTGTTATAAGTAAATAAAAATAATAAAAAGACAAGCTTATTATTTAAAGTCTTTGTGTCGGCTAGCACTGAAGCAAACAGAGGTCGAATTTAGGAGAAAGTAGAATAGAAACTTTATAAAAACCACAGTCTTCAGCATGTCTTCACACAAGGTACATCCCGTAGTACATTACGATCGTTGGATGATCGTTGATACCTACAACTTGAGTGACCCAGACGACGTCAACCATAGTAGGGTTGCCCAGTTATCGCCTTGGTTTCCTTTCAGCTGATCAATAGCTGGTTCCAGCATTAGCTTCTTTATAGGCCACCGGGAACAAACATGGCAGTAGAATTGGTTTATGGATTATAGAAGTAAAATTACACCTTCCGTGCATAACTTTACACTATCAACTTTTACGCGAATATTTGAATTTATTTGGGATGACCAAATATAATATGGATCATCTATTTCAATTAAAATATCACGAAGATATTGAAGATTTTTTGAGAAGGTTTCTATGGAATCATATTCTTTTCAATAATGACAGAATCAAAACCTGACATTGTCATTTCTTACGTAGTTTTATAAGAGAGTTTTATCTATGTTTTATATTCTCTTTGTTGTCATTTTTGAAGTTAAAATTCAAAAGAAGTTTTTAATTATTTGCCTTTTATAAAGGTAGATCCCCTTTTGCACCCCCTATCTCCGTAGCCCCCTAACCGATCCCTCTCATGTTCGAACTTAAAAATTCTATGGGCCTCAACTACTCTTATACCAAAAATCATGAAGATCAGAGCAACGGTACTCAAGTTATCGTCGAACAAACATACATAGATACATAGGTACAGCCGACCGACCGTCTCGCACTAGACCTCTCTCGCTTCGCTCGTTCGGTCAATAATAAATCTTGCAATAGATAAGAGTGGAACAAAATGTAGAAACAGATCTTTTTATAGATTTGTTCACTGAATTAGAGTGCTGAACAAAGCTGTAGTAGCATGCGTTTTTGTCGTAGCAACACGCACGAACAATCCCAACCAAAACATCATCAATTCGAATCCAAAGAGCGATCCAATCCAATTTCCATCTATGGGTAGCACCTGGGTCATTTAACTCAGGTGCTTAAAGTGGAATAGACAAATTCGACATGAGTTTTAGATGGAAGAAGATCTCTCTTCTAGCCTATACTAATATTATAGCTGAAAAGTTTGTTTGTTTGTTTGAACGCGCTAATCTCAGGAACGATTGGTTCGAATTGAAAAAATACTTTTGTGTTGAATAGTTCATTTATCGAGGAAGGCTATAGGCTACTTCTAATTTTGATATTCTCACGGGATCGGGACTTACGCGGGCGAAACCGAGGAGTGCAGCTAGTAATATTATAAAGCTGAAGAGTTTTTTTAACGATCTTAGGAGCTACTAGTTCGAATTGAAAAAAAAATGTTTATGTGTTGGATAGTCCATTTGTCAAGGAAGGCTACAGGCTATTTTATGTTTCGATTTTCCCACGGGATCGGGATTTACGCGGGGGAAACCGCGAAGCGCTGATTGTATTAAAATAACTACTAAACCGACCAATTGCTTTGTTCAAGAAAGTCTATGCTTATTTTAATAATTTCTGTAATTTCATATCTCCATTGAGAGTAACCAGCCAAGTAAACTCCACTGGGAAGTAAAGAAGTTGAACCAGAAACGAAGCACAACGTCTAACCTGACATAATTAACTGGAGTTTGCCGGATTAATGTTTCACTAGCTCGAGCACGCGGCGCGCGGCGTCTCTCGACATGAATAATTACGGCGATAGCACGTAGAACACGCTCTTCGGGGCTGTTCATTTATTTAACGTACATTCTCTTTGTAGTTGAGTGTAGTGATATAGAGGAATATCTAGGTTAGGTATAGACGTCAGGTGATGTGGCAGGCTCGCGAAGCTATATCTTATAACTAAACTACGTAGTTGGGGGTTCAAATGAGTATTTCTGAACACCCAGGGGATTAAACAGGGGGATTTAAGTGGAAAAAACTACAACTTCAAACCCTATGCGGATGTATGCGCAGGCGAAACTTAGTTTTCATGAACCCAAGGTTTGCTGCACACATTCATCTGTGATTTAATATTTATTAAAAATAAAATAAATAAATATTTTAAGACATTTTACACGGCGCCATCTAGCCCCCATGCCAAGCAACTATAGAGTTGCGTAATGGTGGCCAGACAACGAATTGAATACTTATATTCTTTTATTTTGTAAACATGTTCTTAGAAACATACAGAAACACCCAGACCATAAATTAAAATAAGAACATAAATATTGGTTGGAGGTGAGAAATGAACCCACGACCTTCAGCTCCGCAGGTGGGTGTTCGCCCGCCGTGCCACAGAGGTTGTCAAGAAAGGCCATGAATATTCGTTGAATGACAGGGGGACAACAAACCATCTATATCACTATCACTACATAGTATAAAATAAAGTCACTTTTCGCCGTCCCTATGTCCCTATGTATGCTTAGATCTTTAAAACTACGCAACGGATTTTGATGCGTTTTTTTTAAATAGATCAAAAGATGGATAGAGATTCGTTACTGTATTACCGTTATGGCAAATAAAATTTATTATTAGATAGATTGAAAAGGAAGGTTTATAATATGTATAATAAATGCATAATATAGCCGTGCGAAGCCGGAGCGGGTCGCTAGTATTATTATAGAAGGTTTGTTGTCCCCTGTCATTCAACCGAAATGACTTGACCGATTCTTATGATTTTTTGTGTGCATACCGGGCAGGTCTGAGAATCGGCGTACATCAATTTATATTTTGGTCTAAGGCAATATAACGTTTACTGGGACAGCTAGTAGTATTAAAAAAAGATTCCTCATTGTATAATATGTGTTTAATTGTCTCAGTTTTTTGTAGTTGTACCATTTATATTATCTCTTCTTCTCTCGCCTAACCCATAATCTTACGTCAAATCCTCTCCATCCTAAGGTTGCCTGGAAGAGACCGCTTTCAGCGGTAAGGGCACCTATTGTGCAACTATTTGATTTTGTATAATTTAAATTGATTGTACCTACTTTTTCTGTAACTTGTGTGTGCAATAAAGCGTTCTATCTATCTATCTATCTATACTCTAGAGGCATTGTTCAAAAATAAAATAGAGTAATACATTTGAAGCATTGAAGCATCATGAACACTTTATTTGTACAACACACAAAACATTGAAAAATATCAAAAAGGACAAGAAAGCTTATTAAATTGTACAAATAGGCGACTTTTGTAAGTAGATAGGTACATATATCAACCATTAAGTACATATTTGAATAGGTATTCTATTGATACCGAGTTCTGTACTACCCTAGCTATTAAGGAATCACATACAATTCGTACGCTCGATAACGAAATATTCTCGTGAATATACTGAAAAGGATGAAATATCTGACTCTTTAGGTAATACTAGCGACCCGCCCCGGCTTCGCACGGCTATAATATGCATGTATTATACATATAAACCTTCCTTTTGAATCACTCTATCTATTAAAAAAAACCGCATCAAAATCCGTTGCGTAGTTTTAAAGATCTAAGCGTTCAAAGGAAAATAGGGACAGAAAAAGCGACTTTGTTTTATACTATGTAGTGATAATAGGTAAGTACCTACATTTACAGTTATTTTTATACAACCGATCCCGCGGGATAAAAAGCAGAGTGTTTCCCTCCCAAGGATTTTATGTATCTTTTTAATAAGTTTCATCAACACAAACAAACAAAAATTAGGAAATCTTAAAAATTATCGGAGGCAAATGGAGCCAGAATGGATTTCTGAGATTTCCGGGTGATTAGACGATGCCGAAATAATAATTTGAATTGAGTCACCTTTAAGGGCCTGGGTGCTTATTTTGTAAGGTGATCATAGGACACTAAATTGTCACCTGGAAATACCTGGGTGATATCACCCGGGTGCTTAAAGTGGAATAGACCAGTGGAGCCACGATTCATGTGACGTAGGAAAATATTTTTTTTAAATCTATAAATATAAAAATTAAAGTCTTGACTGACTGACTGATAAATATCAACGCACTGCTCAAACCACTGCCCATAGATTTTTTTGTTTGGATCATGTTTTCTTTGGGAATTGTCGTATTTTTTCGAAATTCCAATCGTAAGAGGGTGAAATTTCGGCCAAAGCCGCGGGCAGAAGCTAGTTTTACTAAATTAACAATTATTATTTATACAGCCAAATAATCGGTCGATTTCAAGTCTCAAGTCTGAATTCAGACTAAAAAATGGAACGTTCACTGATCGTTGAAATTTTGTATTTGTTGCCTTCATTTTTGAGGAAACTTTTGTAAAAGAAAGAGGGTGAAGTCAGGGTATTAATTTATATTGTGACCTATTTATTATAGGGGAGTTTTCTTCGTGATTAAATGCTTGAAATATGGTGCCCTTAGCTTCATAATGTTCAAGTTTTAGGATTTTGTAAAACTCGAAGAGGCGCCGCTAAGGCGGGACCCAGCCGCAGTAGAGACAAAAACGTCTTATTTACTCCAAATAACAAACATGCATACTATCCACACAAACTTTTACATTTATAAGTAGACTCAGACTAGAAACAAATATCTCTAAATCATTAAAATATTTGTTTCACGGCTGGAATCAAACCAGCTCCCTTCGACCACGCAAACGAGTATTCACCCATAGTACCATTAAAACGCCAACATAATAATTGTCCCTTCCCCTTCCCCCCTCGCTCAGTTTGTACCACGATTGAACACACCCTCTATCCAAGATGATCTCAACCGGAATCACCCTGTATAAAGCAAACATGGCTTTAAGAAGCAGTTAACGTTATTGTGCTCCAAATCAAACCACCCCTTTGTTATTTAAATATGGAGTATCTACTAGCTGTTCCCCGCGGTTTCACTCTTATAACTATCAAGTCAAACGGGGCATACGCCATGCGATGTGAAAATTAGCTACGAATTAAAATAAAGCTTTTGTAAAATTAATCTACGAGTAACAATAAATCGACTTCCTTTTTGGTTTTGTTTCAATCGTCTTTTGTTTTTGCTTTCGATCGTGTTTTTTTCTTTTCGGTCGTCTTTTGTTTTTTCTTTCTATCGTGTTTTGTTTTCTGTTTTGGTCGTCTTTTGTTTTTTCTTTCTATCGTGTTTTGTTTTCTGTTTTGGTCGTCTTTTGTTTTTTCTTTCTATCGTGTTTTGTTTTCTGTTTTGGTCGTCTTTTGTTTTTCTTTCTATCGTGTTTTGTTTTTTGTTTTGGTCGTCTTTCGTCGTCTTATGTTTTAGTTTCGATCGTCTTTTGAACAATAAACCAATGAGCAACTAAATCTGACTAGTTCAATGGGACAGTTGCATGATGAAACTAGTAATAGTAGTTTACTACACAAGGTATGTAAGTGAGCTATTACAGAACAAGATCCAATATGGCGCCCGTGCGAGCGTAGCTCGCAAAGGGCGCTATGGATCGAGTGCACCCGAGATATTTAGACGCACGAGCGATCGAAGCGAGCGAGGGCGAATATAGTTCGAGGGTGTAATAGCTACTTACAACCGAGGTAGGTATACTACTTTACATCATTCATGCGAGGTAAATAAAACATTTTTGTACGACATCTTCGGCTTCAAAGATGACAGAAATCAGGCATGCCTACCACTTATTCATCAGACGAATACTTGACATGATGAACTAACATAAACTTGTATGTTCTTTTTTTAAATTTCAATACAGTCGTCGCTAGTGAACAAACATTTAGTTCAAATGAAATGCCGCCATTTTCATTTTTTACAGTATAAATCATTTTATGAAAAAAAAAAATTGACCAAGGAGTTTTGCATAGCTTGAACTGAAATAAAATGCCACCATTTTTATCGTTTTTTTTTGCAGTAAAAAATTTCGTCATTTTATAACAAAAGAGATTGGTTAACCAAGGAGTTTGACATAGCTTGAATGGTAAAGTGAACTTTACAGTTCAAGCATTCACCCTATGCTTGAATGGTAAAGTGATTTGAAAATGGAACGTTCCATCTAAACAATGCACTGTGTCGTACATGACAACTTACACAGCCTCTTGCCATACTAGTAAATCCTACTTACCGAGCAGTATGATGTAAAGTATTAATAAAATCTGTTTAGGTCCAAACACACAAACATAATTACAATCTTTCATAGTAATGTTAGTGGGATGGATAGAGATTTATTTCAATGTATCAAATACTCTCTACTTTATTTCTTGAAACATAAGGTCGATAATTAAATGGCAAAATTGTTGAAAGAAAAAACGCGTGTAATATCATACTTTCGTCTACTATGAAATATATTGTGTTCTTTTTGTATTCATGTATAGGTTAGATAATGTTCTAATGTTTGTTTGTAAAATAGTGGCAATTAACCATACTGTCAATCACACGGCTGAGTCGCAAAATGCCATTGTCACAAAATAATATCGTAAAGAAGCAAAATTTATCTTTTTCAGAATTTATTTTTTGCAATAATTCACTCTCGGAAAATAGCTAAAGGTAGAAAAATCTCACTCTCTTAGAATTTCAATTTTGGATTGCATAATTTCCCGTTCTCAGAATGTCTCTTTTGCAAAACCTTCCTGCCTTTCGCAACATAGCAAAATACACTTTCTTAGCTTAGTTACTTAACTCGGTGTTATGTGGCTTATTATTTATTTTTATTTATTTCAACCGAACCCGTATGCAACAGCTATACGAGTAGTAAATAGAATCAAATCACCTAGCCTTGATACTTGTAGTGGATGATACATCTTGATCCGTGAAAGGCACGGTGTCCTTTATGCCTCCTTCACTCTCCAAAGAATGGAGTGATCACTTATTTTGCAAAAAAGGTCCGAAGCCTTGTCCAAAGGACTTCGGACGGTTATTGCCTTATATACATACATATTTACTAACAGATTTTATTATATTATATTCAATGGACCCTTTTGAGCTAACGTAGAATTTTCGATCGGATTTTCATTATGGTTTTTTTTTGTCATAACCGATAATCTGGCCAATAACCGGTTAATGTTTTTGCAAAAAATGTTGACAGTATTAGTAACGCAGCCGCAGTAGCTTCATTTTATACCAATAACTTAATGGGGTTGAATTAGCAACATCTGTTACAGATAGATAGATAACTTTGTTTATACAACACAAGAGTAAACAGAACACGATATATGTACACAAAGTAAAGTAATAGCTAGAAAGTATAAGTTGCACAAATGGGCGGCCTTATCGCTGAAAGCGATTTCTTCCAGGCAATCTTTGGATGGAAAAGAACTGATTTAGCTTACAGGATGTTTATTACTTCTTACTACGTCTTTAAAAATGTTAGTCAGAAGAGTAGGGGTGTTGTGAGGCACGAACGTGTATTTCTATGGTAGGGTGTGACTTGCAAATACGTCAAATCTTGTGATAGGATGTTGCTAATCCAACCTCTTTAGGTAATAGGTAACATACAAATGAGAAGGATGTAAACGAGACTCTATCTCGTCTCTACAGGCTACCTGGCAATGTTAGCGTCGCGTGAGTCGCGCGATAAGTCGCGCCGGTCTGTTATCTATCTATCTATTAAGCTTCTATCTATATTTAGTAAATGAATGAAAATCGATAGAGAAACGCCTTCGTTAATATCTTAACCTTTGAGTTAGGTATCAGATCGCAGACCCAAAGGAAACGCGTAGAGACACCTAGTTTGATAACTTTACAATCGGTCGATAGTTGTAGGTTACTTACTGGTTTTTATAACTATCTATACCTAGGTACATAGGTACTTTTTTCATGCCAAAATAATAAATTAATTGACACAATTATGAGATGCAAAATAATAATTTGAATGGAGACGCCTTCGATCCCCTGTTAAGAACTAAGTCTTAACCGACGACATTTTTACAATTTCTTATATAACAATCATGTCAAATGACTTTGTATTAGTTTGTAAAATAAATGGCTATAGTAAGTATGCCAAATCATAATTTTTCCAAAATATTTTACGCCAAAAAAGAATTATTATGAAAAAATGAAATTATGCCAAAAGTTATTCCTTATAAATTATGTAGTTATGCCCAAATAAATTATGCTAAAACCGTTTTGCCAGAAGTGACTTTAGAGTTTATACGAAAAGTAGTGCTCCCGCTGTAAAAAGATTTAGTAAAATGAATTTAGCAATTTTGCCGCAAGTGTCCTTTAAGCACCCCAGTTACATAAATAGTTTGTCTACGGTACGAACAATCGGTCGAGTATAAAGTCTCCGATGTATAGAGACGCAACGTCCGTCCCTAAGTTTGATAATCAAGTAAAAGTCGGTTGTTCAGTAATGAACGCCCGCGCCCGCGCCGCTTCAGATTACATTTCATGTTGTACACTTTTAATGATGTTACCTTCCTTCAACCGACGCCGACGCTGTGGTACAAATAACTTCATAGTAGGTACCTATAGGATATACCTACTAAATGCGCTCCGCGGTTTCACCTGCGTAACTCCCGATCTCGTGGGAATCTCTAAATATAAAATAGCCTATATATAGCCACATGAGTAAAGAATAGAACCTCATGTGTGTCATGTCTTCCTCGATAAATGGACTATCCAACACAAATAGATTTTTTTCAATTCGAACCAGTAGTTTCTAAGATTAGCGCGTTTAAACAAATAAACAAACTTCTCAGCTTTATAATATTTGTATACCTACTTAAGTACATAAAAAAATCAAAATTAATTATTTTTCTAATTTTTGTTTTTGTAAATATATACTTAAAATACATAGAAACAACCAGACCACAGACAAATATCTAAGCATAAATACTTGCCTGTGGCGGGAATGTTATAAATTATTCAAAAAATATTAAGTAAATTCATAATTCATTTGGAATCATACAATTTGCATGACATCACATTGAAACGTCTTAAAAGTTAAGTTAGGATGTGTGCCATCAGAACGCGCCAATGCGAGGAGAAGGCACAAGAAACTCTTGGGTTTTTTTTATGATCATGCTACAAAGGTCAGGGTAACGAATATTTTTGAAGATAATATTTGAAATAGTGCAATTAAAGTCACATCAATGGATTCTTATCGACGACGAAGCAAAAAGTACGCCTTATTTCACAATTTCTGTTTATAAAAATGTTTAACCTGTTACTGGACAGTATGTCTTATATTATCTTTTGGTAACTTATTATAATAGAGCACACACGCGCAATTAAACTTTTTTTTTTGTAATATATAAGAGTACTAGCTGCCCTACGCGGTTTCACCCGCGTAACTCCCGATCCCGTGGGAATATCGGGATGTAAGCTATCCTATCTCTCAAGTTGGATCGAACTGCACATGGTGTGCGAATTTTATTATAATCGGTTAAGTGGTTTAGGAGTCCATTGAGGACAAACATTGTGACTGGAAAACACGATCGACCAGCGGAACCTTATATATATTAAGGTTCCGCTGGTCGATCGTGTTTTCCATACAAATTAATTTAGAGTGTTATCCATTTATTCTTTATGGAATTTGAAAAAACAAAAGTTAAATCTACATAACAAGTCTATATCTAGCCCATGTAGGCGACGAAATAGACAAATTATATTTAATTTAATATAATTTAATATAAATAAATATAATTTGTCTATTTCGTCGCCTACATGGGCTAGATATAGACTTGTTAAGTTAAATTAACTTTTGTTTTTTCAAATTCCATAAAGAATAAATGGATAACACTCTAAATTCATTTGTATGGAAAACACGATCGACCAGCGGAACCTTAAGAAGATGGATCAATACAATGTGTTAGGATGAGGGTTTTGTAAGTACGAAAGGGAGTTGTCCTAGACATAGTAAGGTAGGTACTTACGTACAATCCTAGATTTTTTCCTAATTTTTTTACTACTTGGATTAGTATTTACACGGGTGAAACCGAAAATTGTTGCTAGTATATCCCAACATACGATACAAAAGTTCCACCTTTTAAATAAAAGTTGAATCCAAAATAATGCAAAACAAAAGCTTTGAAGTCGAGCATTAGCTCTATCCCAACTGGCATTACATATCCTGAACACCTGGCTTTATCCCAACTCGCTCATTTACATCACCGGGGAACATTTGAAATTCACTTATGACCTCCCCTAACGAACCTTCATTGTTTGTGCTGTCTGTTTATTCACATTTTTTCCCCTAAAAAGTTGTGAAAACTTTTTCTTTGTGCTGTCAACTTTGAGTTTTGAGCCAGTTGATTGGATTCCCCAGGTTTTAGGGAGTTTTCGCTTGAAGAGTGCTTTTTACTGTTTTAAAATTGGGTTTTACATTCGAAAACTCGCACACGTTAGTTATAATTAAAAAATGGTTAAGTACTTTTAAGACTAAGTACTACTAATTATTTTAAAGGAATTTCATTGACCTTTTTAATAAATGCTGAAAAATCACCTCAATTCAACCCTAAAATTCAACCCATTGTCTCAATTCATTCCATTTAAAAAAAAACAGAAGTCCAGAACGTTGTATTATTTATTAAATCTTAATTTTTGATTTACAAATTTAAATACAAATACCTTACTTTTTTCAAACGTGGAAGCCCACTGTAGAGTTCTTAAATTGCAATTATGGTCTCTTAGATTCATCTTATTTGGGCCGTAGGTATTTTTATGGGACGACTCCAAATGCCATAATCCAAAATGTTTACAGCTCAAGCAAGGCTAAAGTTTAAAGAGTGTAATCTATAATAGCTTAAGTAATAACAAAAATAAACTTATTAATAACTAAAATAATAGCGATTTAAGAACTTTAGTGGGTACTGTACCTAGCAAAAAATTTAAATGTTTATTGCAACAAAGAAAAATGGTTAGCAACGTTATGATAAACCCTGTCATTGTGTGACCGTTTATGGATAGTTCCTTCCTTTAAATCCTTCCCATTTCGTGATGAATCTAGTAATTCCATAGTTTGATTCAAGAGCAAAAACCGAACTCCTCAAATGATTAAACTAAATTACTGGAATAATTAGCAACATACAAAAAAAGCTTTATAGCAACATTAACTTCAATAGTTTCATAAACAACTGTTTATTGTTCTCTTAGAAAAATAAGGAAAAAAAATGTACGGTTATTCGTTCATTGTATCATGTTTTTATAGAATATATTTAGATGACCGCAGAACACAGTGAAACGGCGTAAACATTTAGGTACAAGCTTGATGTTTACGTTATCTTTACTGCGAGAATTCATGTCCTTGCATACGAGTATAGTGATACACCAACACATTTACATACGTAGAGGGAACACAACAGCCTTGCTGCTAGCCTGGGCTAAACTGTACGAGGAAATCAATCATTACTTTCTTAACCAGTTAAATACTTATAAAATAAATACTTGTACAATTCAAAGACCTAAATCTATACCAATATTATGAAACTGAAGAGTTTGTTTGTTTGAATGCGCTAATCTCAGGAACTACTGGTTCGAATTGAAAAATTATTTTTGTGTTGTTTAGTCTATTTATCGAGGAAGGTTATAGGTTTTTATATTTCGATATTTCCACGGGACCGGGACTTACGCGGCTGAAACCGTGGAGCGCAGTACTTAGTAAATTCAAAGTCCTGACTGACTCATAGACTGTCTGACTGATATTTCAGCCTACAGCTATGATCAATTGACGGATTGGGCTAAAATTGTGCCATACAGATATAGCTAATATTATGACGTAGGCATCCGATAAGAAAGGATTTTGGAAACTTCTACTCCTACGTTAAGCGAAACTAAAAAAAGCTAATCAGCATAAATGAAAACAAATATTGTGGTGAAACCAATACGTAAGCCTCGGCTGACATACTTGTATACGGGCTGTTTTCCGCGATTACACCCTTTTGAATTGGGTCCATTTTGCGTGAAGATGGAGTAGGCTTGCCCAGCACCTACTACCCTCTCAGCTTAGTCGACCATGTTCAGAGGAGAGAACTTGTTAATACTTCTGGAGCCAACTAAGCCGCGGGTTTCATCACGATGTTTTCCTTCACCGTAAGAGCAATGTCAATTAATTAGCGCACATTTTTCATAAGAAAAATACATGTACACGGCCGGCCTGGATTCGAACCCACGACCTTCAGAATGAAAGTCGAGGTATCTACCACTAAGCCAACACCTCTCTCTCGGCTGACATATTGACGACTTCATTCCTCTGGACGCAGTCGACTTAGCAGGTGTTGGATATAGTATACTCCATATATTACATGCCCCAGGCACTACAGCACACATAATGGCATGAATTTAAGTTGCTATCGCTGTATCAAGCTTATGGTCGACCATAAGCTAATCTTCAGGGCGATCCCTCAAGTGCACTGGTCTCTTCTGCGTTAAATATCTATCGTCACTTTGAAATTAAAGGTTTAATAATTAATTGCTCTTCATTTTCATGCCCTTATCCAAATTTATGCATAAAGTCCCTAGTATTTGACCTCATACTGTAAAGTGATTGAGGCAACCTTCCTGACACCACTCCTTCATGACGGCTGCTGTAGCACGGGAGACGCAAAGAGCTGTGATCATCACAAGGTCTCCAAATCCCGAAGTAAATGGGGCCCTAATCTATGCTAGCGACTACACGGTAATTGATTGATATTTTTGAGACTGATGATGATGATGTTGTTATTTTGCAAGAGTCCACATGAAGAGTTGAAATTATGCACTTTTACTTTGGTGGCAGAAGCATTACTTCCTATACATACTTGCAACTGCAAATATGTAGAAGTCCTCGTTCCTGGTGTCGTATATATTTGAAAGGAATAACACATCTAAAGTTCGCCCGTTAAACTGGCTCCAAAATATCATTGAACTGTTTACGTCTAAAGAGTATCATCAAAATTCTATGAGGTCATAAAACGTGACAAAACTTGCGTCGATTGATGACGTGTTCGTTATCAATTGTTACATAACCATCGAAGGTTGAGCACGCTCCGGAGACGAGCTTCGAGATATTTGCGAAGTGGGAGCGGCAATGGACCGTATAATGTTTTAACATCTATAGATATGTGCAAATATATGTGGATATTTATCAGCCTTTATGGTAATAACTGTTCGGGGGTAACTCCCCCTCCCCCTAAAGGGGGTTGTTAAGTCAGCTCTGGCCATATCGTATTACGTAAATTGTACGGAAACTGGTAACTATTTCATTGTGTTTTTCCTACATATTTGGGGACAAATCGGATGTTTTAGGGTTCCGTAACGGAATTAGGGGAAAAAATTTACCATAAATATGTAGTGGGGATATATTTAGTGGGTCATTACTTACGTAGGGTCGTGTTATCTCCATATCTCTAAGCTTAGAGTGGAGTAAGCATGTTTAGTTATATTTTAATGTTGTTGTCTTAATATTCAATGATAGTTCTGTTCATTGCTAAATGCTTGAATCGTTGTGTGGGAGATGTCAGTTGGGTCCTTTGAGATCTAGATGTTATCAAAAGTCATGTCAAGGTTTCCGGGAACTATTACTACGTGTTCTGGGGTTTGGGTTTAGGGTTTGTAGTTTGTATGTAATCGTTATAACTTCAAAAGGAAAACTAAAGATATGTAGATAAAGTAATTAATTAATAACGATGGCTGTATTTTTATTATTTTACTTACAAAAACATTTTTTTTAAGTAATCGCTATTTTGGTGTATTTTATTTTAGTAACAATATGAGATTTTTTTTGTAAAAGTACATACCAAAGACTTTTGTAAAAACCTTTAATTAAACTTTTTGAATACATATTTACTTTTTTATTTTAATAAACTTATTTAAAGAATAATGTTCCAGCTTTTATCCGACTACGACGAAGCCAATAAGTTTATTTTTTAGACCGTATGTAGTATATTCCCACAAGTGCCCGACTCACCCTTGACCGATTCCCAAGCTATACATCAAACCCCCAGCTCCTGGATAAACAGAGGAACTCGTCCGTAACGTTCTCAATAGCCATTGTTAGATGTCTAATATCATATAATTGCGTTATTTATGTTGTATGGCTTCTTTCTGACCTTGGTTTAGTTATATGACTGAACTGTCTACATAGTTATAGTTATAGAGGTCGTCGTCCAATATACCATAAAAATGATAGCTTTGTCCTTGACGACAAATTATTGCTGAGCGGTTCGGTGGTAACTGTTTTAGTGTTTTAGTCTTTTGTGTAATAAAGCATTTATCTATGCCAAAGAGAGAAAAGAAAAGAGTAAAGTGGAACATTGCTAATTTTTTCTATATTTATAGGTTTTGGATCTACGGTGCAGACCCACCGTAGAGCTCCAAAACGGGTGTTATAAGAATGTTTTCAACACAAGCAAGATTCTAGACACCTGCTTTAGTTGAAGTTTAAAGTATTTTAACTCATTAATTAATCAAACAAAAATTATTAGAATGAAAACATTCCAATAATAGTAATTTTTTAACTCTACCGGGGTCTACAATTAAGCAGCTGACTGTACGTAAATGCAAGAAGTGTAGCCTTAAGTATCGTATAGTTAGAATTTTGAAAATCGGCTGGTAACTTTAGAGAAATCTCCAAAATTTGTAAAGAATGTTCTTATCTTACATCGGGGGCTGAAAAAGCCAGCAACACTTCAACCCAGTGGGATCTTTTGTGTTAACCACTACCTTAATGGAACGAATGTTGCTAATACTACCTCTTTGGGTTATTAAATTTATTGCATTTAAATGAGAAGTCATTGATTTAAACAGAACGTTTTCACGTCTCTACTGCGGCTGCTATCTTGGTAATGCCTTCCTATTTATTTTTAATGTTACTTGTAAAAAATGCCAGGTAAAGCTATACAACCTTGTCTTAACAAACTTAGTCGATGGTCATATACATCTTCCAGTTTTTTAAATCCGTGATATAACGGTGCTAACATCAAGGCATAATGCAACTAGTATTTTTTTAGTAGGCCCCATTACATTTACTTCATATACTGCAACTAGCGACCCGCCCCGGCTTCGCACGGATATATTATGCATGTATTATACACATAAACCTTCCTCTTGAATCACTCTATCTATTTAAAAAAATCGCATCAAATTCCGTTGCGTAGTTTTGAAGATCTAAGCATACAACGGGAAATAGGGACGGCGAAAAGTGACTTTATTTTATACTATGTAGTGAAGCTGTCAAATACGGAACCCTCAAAGCGCAAATCCGACTCGTACTTCACCGAATTTTAATATACTAATATTTAATTCACTAAAGTTTATAATTAAAACTAAGAAAAAAGGTATTTTTTAAGACATCGTAAAATCTTCTATTAGTCATAAACAAAAGAAGAGAAAAGATACCTACAGCCTACAGCTGGCTGTTGACACTTAATTTTCCGACATGCTCCATAAACCGGAAGCCTTTCAATTAAAAGTTTTTTACTCTTTCTTTACCAACATAAACTTAAGAGACTGTCTGTTTGTTTAATATTATACTTATATTTGTTTAATGACGTGTTTAAATTGGGATAAAAGTAGTTATTTTTTTTCATTTACAACCGGAAAATCTAACAAAGGTTTTTTTTATTCTGAATAGCGACCCGCCCCGGCTTCGCACGGTTATATTATACATATAAACCTTCCTCTTGAATGACTCTATCTATGACAAAAACCGCATCAAAATCCGTTGCGTAGTTTTAAAGATTTAAGCATACAAAGGGTAGTTTTAAAGATTTAAGCATACAAAGGGATATAGGGACAGAGATAGCGACTTTGTAGTGATTTACATCTATACGCTAGAAATAGTTTTTCTTTTGTAACGAATTGGCTCTGAAACTACTAGACCGATTTAGATGAACTTTCTAGTTTACTTTCTAGTTAGACATTCTTACGGAATCGGGAGTTACGCGGGTGAATCCACGGGATGAAAATAAATAATGTTCGGTATCTAATGTACTCTCACATCTCAAAACTCTTCCCTCGTTCGTCAAGTCGGGTCATTAGTCGTTTCACAACGCGAGCAGTTTAGTAGACAGAATTCTATCTGATGTTGCTAATCTAACCTTCTCTATATTTAAGATATACTGTTCTACTTCCTCTTTCCTTATATCATTTACAAATCAAAGGTAATAAATTTCTACATTTATAAGCATTTAGTTTCAACTGTGAAACTATGAAACATACTGTATTCTCCGAACCACGCAAAACCAAATTAAACAGCTAGTATACCGAAATAATCATTTCCCAACTCTTTGATACTTTGAAAACAAGTCGTGTTTTTTTTTCTTCTCTTTTTAAAAAGAAATAAAATGTAAAGTCAAAAGATTGAGTACAATTAAACGCGGCGCGGCGAGAACTCCTTTGAGATAAAACTTTGTAATACAAACACTAACTACGCTCTACGGTTTCACCCGCGTTTAGTCGATCTTTGAATTACAAAAAATATTCTATAAATATCTCACAGCTCGAACCAATTGACTGATCGGGCAAAAAATTGATAAGTATACAGATATCTTTAGACGCACAAAACCAACTACGCAAAACACCACCTTTACGCAAAACGTACAACTCGCTAAAATACCACTTACATAACACCAACTAGCTGTTATAACGAAGACATCGGCTAAGAAAGCATTTTAGAAAATTCAACCCCTACGCGAACCAAGCCGCGGATATAAGCTAGTTTTTTTTATAAATTCGTATAATGTATGTCCTGATTCAAAATCAACAGACTAATAAGTATAAAAAGCTGTTTGGTTGGAACATTGTAAACTAAGAAATTTTGGGGATATTTTAATATTTTTGACTCAATATTTTTGGTGATTCTAACTTTAAGTAGGGAATGGGAGGGATTTCTATGTGGTTACAATTTTTTTTAACGGTAGTTGGAAGTTTGTATGAGGAGACATTTTTTTTTAATTATTGGAGCTTAAATTCAGTCTATTTATCTTAAATATCAGCGTGTTTCAGAGTTTTTTCAGAGCTGGTTTCTATGGGTCTATAGTTTCCAAAGTTGAAGTCGATCGATCGGACAGACAGACTTGAACTTCGTAGATATAGATATAGTAACAAGGTAGGGAAGACGATTTCTTTTCTAATTTAATTCAACTTTTTATTGAAAGTTTTTTAAATTAGTTTGAATTGTAGAGAGTTTGCCTTATCATTGCGGGATTAGCCGATTACGAGTCCCCTTTACTTGAAAGTAAGCTTTTTAACAATTTTACTTTAATTTATCATATTAACAATCCATAAAGCAAATAGGTTTATAGAGTAGGTAATCTAGGTAAACCTATTATTATGTATCTAAGTATACATAATATAAAATAATTTAAAATCCTGACTGATTGACATATTAACGCAGAGCTCAAACCAATCAACGGATTGGGGTATTTGACATACAGATAGCAGTTATGACGAAGGCTCCGCTAAGAAAAAAGTTTAAAAATTTAACTCATATTGAGACGAAGTTGCCAGTAAAAGCTAGTAATCAATAAAAAGAGAAAATATTTAAAAAAAAAAGTGAGGGTTTTAGTCGAAAAAAAACACGGATTCCCGATTTTCCTCAAAAAATTCGGAGGTTCTTAAAATTAGTAAGTTATAAATCTTATCTTAGACATCTTTCAGTTTCATTTCTCTAATCACCCGTCTAAGCAGCGCCATCTACCGAGCCATATTAGAACTTGATATTCAAAATCTTTCATTAGGTAATATTGGTATAGGATTAAATATTTGATCAACATTCAAACAAAGAACAGACTGAACTAATCTCCTTGCAACTGCATCCCATCACAATTACCGCGTTTACACACGCGAGTGGGACGAGCGGACGGTGGGACCAGTTACTGGGACGCGCGGACGGTGGGACCAGCTACTGGGACGCGCGGACGGTGGGACCAGTTACTGGGACGCGCGGACGGTGGGACCAGTTACTGGGACGCGCGGACGGTGGGACGAGTAACTGGGACGCGCGGACGGTGGGACGAGTAACTGGGACGCGCGGACGGTGGGACCAGTTACCTACTGGGACGCGCGGACGGTGGGACCAGTTACTGGGACGCGCGGACGGTGGGACCAGTTACTGGGACGCGCGGACATGGGACGAGTTACTGGGACGCGCGGACGGTAGGACGAGTTACTGGGACGCGCGGACGGTGGGACAAGTTACTGGGACGCGCGGACGGTGGGACCAATTACTGGGACGTGCGGACGGTGGGACCAGTTACTGGGACGCGCGGACGGTGGGACCAGTTACCTACTGGGACGCGCGGACGGTGGGACCAGTTACCTTCTGGGACGCGCGGACGGTGGGACCAGTTACTGGGACGCGCGGACGGTGGGACCAGTTACTGGGACGCGCGGACGGTGGGACCAGTTACTGGGACGCGCGGACGGTGGGACCAGTTACTGGGACGCGCGGACGGTGGGACCAATACCCTTACCACGAGCTGTGTACGCACTCGAACAAATGTACTGTGTTGAATCCAATATATTTATGAGCAATGAGATAGATAGCTTTAAAATACTATCTCTGTCTCTATCACGCCGTTTGTTCCAGCTATCTACAGTAAGTCATATAATTGAGCGCCTTAAACAGAGAGACTTAGGTGGCTGCTCAGACGCAATCCGACCAAGGGTCCAGTAGCCACATTTTGATAAATAATAGGCGTCTACACAGAAAGAAAGGTTTCTTGAACCAAAAAATAATCCTCTCCCTAGAGAATAATTTCTTATTTTCATTCAATGTTTTTGAACTTGTAGTATTCTTAATTCTTAAATTAAGAATACTACATTATGTTTTTAGCTCAGGAGTATTGCTTATTATTTTAAGATTATTTACTAAATCAATTTTTTGAGAGTTTTTTTTTTCCTTTAAGATACCTTTCTTTCCGTATATTCAGCTACTAAACAGCAACGTTCATTCTCACTAGTTCGATTCATTAGTTCGACCGTCGAACTAGTGAGAGTATTTTTTCTCACTAGTTCGATTTGTTAGTTCGATCCGTTAACTTATTATTCTTAATCGAGATACAAAAACAATAAAACATGTGTGATATGTGTAACAAAGATCACAAATAAATTCATTGTATGTATATATTATAATAAGTAGGATTCTGAGTGAAAGGGAACGTAAGCAGAGATAAATGTTCAAAGATCTCTGATCTCCGCTCGTGTATATCGGCCGACTCCATTTCTAAAGTTTCCTGGGAAATACGTTTGTGTCGAGCGCGTAAACGACACATGGTAATGCCTCAGCTACCACCAGTCCGGACTAGTTAGCGAGTCCATTTGGTCCTAGATCTGATTAGTGCCGCCGAAATGTGGACTGTATGCGATGGAATTAGGAATTCTGCGTTAGTGATTAACTCTATTATTATTGTTTAACTATTATAACTTATTATACTATATTAACTACTAGCTGCGCCCCGCGGTTTCACCCGCGTAAGTCCTATCTTTCTCACCTTTTAAACCTTCCCTAGACCTCCACGAATAATTCAAGACCAAGATAAGATAAATCGGTTCAGCCATTCTCGAGTTTTAGCGAGACTAACGAACAGCAATTGATTTTTATATATATAGATTATATGATTAACTCTATTATCCTTACCAATAATTTATAAATGGGAAAGCATGCTTGTTAGTTCCGTTTTTAAGAATAAAAGGCTCAAGATATTTTTATAACAAGTATAGTTGCTGCTTTTTGCCCCCTAAACTGAAAGGTAAAATATTTAAAACCGTGATAAGACCTGTCGTCATGTATGGATCGGAAAGCTGGGCCGTGAAGAAGATGGATGAGAGAAGTGCATGAGACAAGATATGAGAAAGATGAGATGACGGCTAATAGGAGTGAATGGAAGAAGATGACATATTGCGCCGACCCCAAATAATTTATTGGGATGAGGGCAGAAAGATCAACATGATGATGAGTTGCTGCTTTTTATGTGGGCTAAACCGCGAGGCGCACCTTGTCTTCTTTTGAGGCTGAGTCTTAACTGAATAAAGTTTTTCAAACTATTAAAACTTTGCTCTGATCTACCATTTCAAATAGGAGCACTCTTGTGCGCACCTCGTTAGTTTGAACAAATATTCTATAGGTATCTACGCTAAACCGAATCAATTAAGTTCGAAACCCTCTATGCTGAATACGATTTTTGATCTAATGAGATCTAAAGAGATTCAATCTAGCGTTTACCAGGTCTTTATTCGAATTCGGCCTAGAACCTATGGTAGATTTAATATGCCTGAAGGCAGGTGCGGTGTTCTTCTGTATATTATTATGTTGATCTAGCGTTCACTTGTTTTTTTATTTCAGATAAACCAGCCTCGCACAAGAGTGTTTCCAACTAGTAGACCCATTTTACCCGCTGCAGTGTTATAGGTGTTAACATTTAATCTACTCATCTCATCATCTAAATAAGTGAGGTTGTTTTGAGCGCGTGATGGCTGTATGTAGCAGGCAGTTTTAGTTCGGTCGTGTTTACGTTACGCATGTCGAGAGTTGAATCAGTTCGTGTCATGTTACAGTAACTTGTGCTGCCAACTAACAACGGTTTAATTATCTAACCGCACTACTATAAGAATTCTATAGCAAACTTTATTTTTTAAATCGACTAGATTACAATGTTTAGGTGAATATCAGTAGTTATTACTATCATCATCACTACATAGTATAAAACAAAGTCGCTTTTTCTGTCCCTATATCCCTTTGTATGCTTTTTTTGAATTTTTGAATATAATTATTCATTGGAAGAATTAGTTAATAAATGGAGAGGTATTATGAGAAGTAGTGTATACCTTTTCAGATTGTAACACACTGGTGCGACGTTTACCATGAATGATTTCAATTTTAAAAGTTAAAAGGCTTTGATCTAGCGTACCCTTTGATTTTTTTCGAGCTAGAGAGCTTCGCACAAAAGTGCTTTAAACTACGAGTAAAATGGCTGTAAAAAAGTAGCTAAAATAAGTTATAATAAAGAACTAAATAATGTATTTTTCGAGTAAAATTCGAGTAACAATGGTATCAGGTTACAGAGTACCGTATCACATAGTGCTTTGTTAAATAATTAGCTGTTCCTGCCTTTGTTTCCTTGAATATTCTGTTAGTGCAGGTATTCTCGGGGAAGGAGGTTGTTCGACTGATTTCTTTACTACCAAGTGGGATGGGTTGAGGTTTATTTGTTAACTTTGAATTTTAAGTTTTTACTAGCTGCATCTTTCGGGTTTACCCATGTTAGTATCGGACTAAAATAATTGGGATTAAAGTTTATTTCTTATTCCAAGATTTCTGCTATCTACATAGAAAGTTTTATTGCAATCGAATTGTAAAAGTAATACATATTATTTTGATTGGAATGAATAGAGGTGTTATATGAAGTATACGTCAGAGTGCCGATATGTGACTCTTTATGTGTGTGGTCCACTCTCTCCCAGTGGCTTTGAGATATTTGAACCGTTTAGTCGTTCCCAATTAATTTGTTAAGAGTTAATTCAAGTGTTGCTGTTAAAATTTCTGATTGGTATGTAATTACTATTATTTTGAGATGTGCTGATAGTAAAGTGCCATTATATTTATACTCATCATTTTCAGCTGGAGATAAAGTAGATTACAACAAGTTAACACTTTGTATTAACAAAAGGCCAATAAGTTCACTAACCGTTGACAGGTTTTATAACTCCCTAATCGAGCCGACGGCAAGCAATCAGATATTTGAAAAGTTTGTGTTCGTTCCAATAATATAGTAAACGTTTAAACATTTTTGAAAAGATTTTTTTTATTTCATATGTTAAATAGTCAAATAATTCTGACTAACCAGTTGTTAATTCAATAAACGAAAAGAGCTTTGAAGGGAGTTTAACAACCGGAAATATAATAACAGGTTATATATTGAGTTCCTTCAGACAGTGCACAATGTTGGCACGACACTGACCACGACAGTATTATTTACTTTTTTTTACTAAAAAAATTTGCTTTGCATTTGACCTCATCTCACCTGATGGTGAGATAAGATCGAGATGTACCATGCTCCCATAGAAAGAGAAAGTCATGCCTGGACAACATGATCAACGAGTCACTTACCTTTACGGATGGATTCCTCTATAAATTATCATTTGAAATTTGACTTCCTAATTGTAAGGTGTTCTTATTCATTCTTCAATGCAATGCCCGGAAGACAAACAGCCGACGCGATTGATAGGTTTTTTTAATCCAAAAAGCATCGTATCTAAAAATGTTACTGCTACAGTTTGAGTTTGTTAACTATATTTCGATTTTTAAGTAGAATATAACCTTTTGCTTGTTTTTTATCGGATTATCTTTACAGAAATTTTGTCCATCGTCACTTTTTAGACACTATAGGAAAAATAATTTAAATTTTTATTAGGTTTTTTTTATTATTAAATTAGTTATATATTTCATTGTGCACCCATTTATGTTGTTTTTTGTCGCATTTTTGGGGTGACCAATGTGCGCTGTCAGTTAGAAATTTTGTCGCGTTAATTTCCTAATTAACGTAACAAAGTTTTGTGTGTTGGTTCATCAAAAACTCGTTTACAATTTACACCTTTTGACTTGACATTTATTATACCGCCAAGTTGTTAACTAAGTATTATACAGGTTAAATCGTTTTAACTTGATTCAGGAAACTAAAAACAAGGACAAAACAACAAGAAAGCCTCTAGGGAAATAGTGAAAACGGTAACGGGTTCCCATGTAAAAAGCAACATTATAGATTGGTACAAAAATATAGACTTTTTTTTAATTAACTGGTTCAATTCTTGGTTTTGCTACCTGATAACTCTCCAAGCCACTATGGTCTGAAATTCATAATTGACATCGTTCATAATTGTGTTGGAGGCATAAACTGAGTCATTCTTATATTTATAAAATCACAAAGGTCTGGCGGTAGATAGGATCTTGGTCTAAATATATTATACAACTTGTATACTTGCCTCATACATGTATTCATGCTTAGATATTTGGCCGGTACTTGATCGACATAAGCAGGAGCTGCGTGTCACGGAGATGAAGATGCTGCGCTGGATGTGTGGAGTGACGCGAAAGGATCGCGTCAGGAACTCCCGCATCCGGGGCAGCCTTCATGTCCGAGACATTGCAGATAAATTGCAAGAGTGTCGCTTACGCTGGTACGGTCACGTCTTGCGAAAACCGGCTAGTTACGTGGGGAACAAATGTCTTGCCATGGCGCCTCCGCCGGGCCGTGGCAGACTGGGTAGACCCAAGAAGTGCTGGCTTGACGTCGTAAAGGGTGATATGCGTGCAAATGGCCTTACTAACCAGGATGCCGAAGATCGTGCGAAGTGGAGGCGTAAATGTAGAAAAGCTGACCCCGGGCTCCCGAGAGGGATGCAACCGGGAACATCGCTCGGATGATGATTACAAAAGAAAAGTATATAAGTAGTATATCCGTTGTCTAGCATCCATGACACAAGTCTAATTACTTAGCTTGGGGTAGATGGCGATGTGTGGAATGTCCTGCTGCAATATGTATTTATTTTATTTATTTATACAAGTATTTGTTTTGTTAATTTTTATTAGTAACTAGCGACCCGCCCCGGCTTCGCACGGCTATATTATGCATGTATTATACATATAAACCTTCCTCTTGAATCACTCTATCTATTAAAAAACCGCATCAAAATCCGTTGCGTAGTTTTAAAGATTTAAGCAGTCAAAGGGAAATAGGGACAGAAAAAGCGACTTGGTTTAATACTATGTAGTGATAAATACCAATATCAATAAAAATAAAACATGGCCTTATTTAAACTAAGATACTTTATCCCGATATTCCCACTGCTAGTTATCATTATTTTTACTTCAAATATTATTAAATTGTATATTATATAAGGGAGCTTGTTGCGATGCATTGCATCATGGAATCCAACGAATGATAAATATCTCAAGATCTCTTTGACGCTGCGAGATAAGCCGCCGCTTTCAGGACACCATTTATACCATACGATATACGCATTATACAAACGAAGCTAAGTACAGTCACATTACCAATTAGCTGAACCCCACGTGACCCAGATGTAGTGTGTAACGTATACGATGACGAATGTTTACAATAAGAAAATTAATATTGTATTTTAAATAGGTCAACACGTAACGTGGAGACGACACATACCTAGTGACAAATGTTTATGTAAAAGGAAATAAAATTGTATTCTCTACAAATCATAACAATAACAAGCTACGTTTACCTAGATAAGATAATTAAATAAATTGTACATTTTCATTAGTATATAAGCACAAGAGTTTCCCCAATAAAGGACAGTTGTAAAACAGAGTTGAGAACCAACTACTACCGTGTTATTTACACATTCTTTACACAGAGCTCACACTCGCAAATCTGTAAAAAATATAGTATTTACCTATTTTGTTATTTTTTTAAGCTATTGCATAGCTTTTATCGCGGGCGTAGAGCGCGGCGACCTAATCAAGAAATTCCGTAACAAAAATAAAACCTAATACCCCCACTCCGCCTACCATGTAGCTCGGCCGAGCATTCGCTTAACGTGTATGTATATAGTACGACTATACGAAGCTCGCACGATGCAATAGCTTTACCGCGGCAGTCCCCGAGTGGCACACGTTTTTTTATATTGTTTATTGTATTGTATAATGTTTAAAAATAACATAAACAAGTTTACTTTACAACCTTACAGATTTGCGAGTGAGCTCTAGGTCACGTGGGGTTCAGCTAATTGGTAATGTGACTGTACATGGATGAGTCACTGGTTATTATGTTATTCTATTCAATAACAATCGTCAGAAGGGATAATAAAGGATACTGTGATTCCAATTCTATTGCTTTCTAATAAAATGCTTTGTCCTGAGTAACTGACTGACTGACGGATCAACGCACAGCCTAAACCGCTCACCGTATAGACCTGAAACTTGGAGGGTGTGTTCTTTGTATGACGTAGGCATCTGAGAAGAAAGGATTTAGTTTTTATCTTTCACTACGTAGACGAAGTCGCGGGCGAAAGCTAGTCTATCTATATATCTTTTCTTTTTTTTGTCGTCTTTACATCCGTTTAATTTCCTAAAATTCTCTTATGCCAAGTTTCTGTCACTGTGTCGCAACTGAAGGTTGCAAGTTCAGTTCCAACCTCGAAACAAACATTATTTCAGGACATTGCAAACATTTAGCCCTAAACTGAGCAACTAGGGTTGTACACCTGTCTGCGTAGACGGTCATATGGTCGAGCGGACAGACCAGTTTAAGTACTTGGGATCTGTGCTTCACGCGTCCGGCGACATCGATTGCGACGTCAAGTCACGCATTTCAGTGGCTTGGGCCAAGTGGCGTGAGGTGACTGGTGTCATTTGCGACCCCAAAATGCCGGTTAAACTAAAGGGACAGATCAATAAAACCTGTCCTGACCTGTCCTTTTGTATGGTAGTGAGGCGTGGCCGGTGCTTGATCGACATAAGCAGGAGCTGCGTGTCACGGAGATGAAGATGTTGCGCTGGATGTGTGGAGTGACGCGAAGGGATCGCGTCAGGAACTCCCGCATCCGGGGCAGCCTTCATGTCCGAGACATTGCAGATAAATTGCAAGAATATCGCCTACGCTGGTACGGTCACGTCTTGCGAAAACCGGCTAGTTACGTGGGGAACAAATGTCTTGCCATGGCGCCTCCGCCGGGCCGTGGCAGACTGGGTAGACCCAAGAAGTGCTGGCTTGACATCGTATAGGGTGATATGCGTGCAAATGGTCTTACTAACCAGGATGCCGAAGATCGTGCGAAGTGGAGACGTAAAAGTAGGAAAGTGGACCCCGGGCTCCCGAGAGGGATGCAACCGGGAAGATGATGATGAGCAACTAGGGTTGTAACATGGTGACCAGACAATGGATAAAATACCAACCTATATATATTTTTATAATTACGTACTTATTATAACGACTTACTACTTAGTCAAAATATTGAAAATAAATCGTACGATGTAAACGTCTCAAACCAAATATATATTATATCCAGTAGAGTACAATAAATGAAATATTGCTTCTAAAGTACGAATAGTAAAGTATTTTTAATATAACAGATATCATCACAAAAGTCATAGTTGCTGTTATTTTGATCACCTGTGGCTTAGTGGGCTAGCACTCACATTGCGGCACTTAATGTTACAGGTTCAATTCTGCCGTGGAACTGTTGGTGAACGGTTGTCTAGCTACTATAACACAAGCCTAATTACTTTATTTGGGACCAGATGACGCTGTGCGAATTGTCTTGCAATATTATATTTATTTACAAAAGAAAAGTATGTATAAACTATAGGTAATTTATTTCCACTATTACAAATAAAATTAAAAACAAATAAAACTAAAAGAAACTTACAATCATTAAAAACACTACACAAATAAATTAATACAAAAATAAATAATTAAATAAATAATAAAAACTACAATTCAAGAATTAATATCTGATCAAATAAACCGCCCGCGACACACCCGGCACAAAAGGTAATTCATTAAATCAATTTTTAATCCAGAATTATATCCAAACTAATGCAGTGAAACTGCGGGGCGCAACTAGTCGTTCATTACATTACTACATTCACCCCACACTTTCAAACCTGAATAAGCAAGTTTAAACTAACATACCTACTAAATATAATTTCCATGAAATTCTGTGACATTGTAGGTTAGGTACATAAAATATACAAAGCCATAATCAAAGAGATAAAACATCTATACTGCAGTAGAGAGTACATCTGAATAATTTCAACTATCTTCTGAATAAATAAATATTGCAGGACATTCCACACATCCCCATCTAACCCCAAGCTAAGTAACTAGACTTGTGTTATGGGTGCTAGACAACAGATATACTACTTATATACTTTTCTTTTGTAAATATATACTTATAATACATAGAAGTAACCAGACCACAGGCAAATATCTAGGCATAAATACTTGTCTGAGACGGAAATCGAACCCGCAACCCTGTGTTTGGTAGACCGGCATGGTGACCATTGTGCCAACTGGGTCGTCCTGACTGAATGATTGATGGATCAACGCACAGCCTAAACCGCTGATCGTAGAGACCGGAAACTTGGAGGGTGTATTTTTTTGTATGATTTAGGCATTCAATAAGAAAGGATTTGGAAAAAAAAAATCAATCCCATAGGGGGTGATGTTTTGTTTAGTTTTTAAGACGTTTCTATGTGATCTGTGTACAAATGTAATAAAATGTATTAAGCATCCAAAGGAATAATTTTTTTTTACTTTGACTATGATGTCGCGGTTGAAAGCTAGTTTTAACTAATATTATAAATCCGAAAGTTCTTTTATTTATTTCTTTCTTTGCTTCACGTTAAAAACTGGCACGGTAGTAATAGTATAGGTGATGTAGAAGAACATTCAATACTTTTTATCCCGAAATTACATCGGAAATTGCGCGGGTGAAAAGGCGGAGCTAGTGATTATTATAAATGAGAAAGTATGTTTATTACTTCTTGACGCAAAACCAAAACACCGCGGAATACCAAAGTATACCTAAAAATTGTACCACGGTTTGCGTTACAGTATACACACTGTGTAATATTTTAGAAAATCCAGACCAGAAACAGATTTTGACATCTGTAGTAAAGTTCAATGTTTAGATGTAATCTCTAACGTATTCTAAGTATTATATCTCTATTTATAACTAAATTAAACAATATCGCAACATCTCAGCTACGTGCTTCGTAGAGCTTGCTACAGCTACGACACCGCTACGTCGTAGCCGTAGCCGGTTGTAACGTCTACGGGGCTACGAGTAACCGCATTACAGGTTGCCATGACAACGGTATTGTAATTTCATTTACTTCAACTATATCGGAGTCTGTTGACATTCTATATTGTTTGTTTTGTTTATAACAAAGACTTTTAATAAACAGTAGACCGGAAAAAAATACAACTTTTTTATTGTTTTTAGTCATACTGTACGGATGGACGGCGGACAGTGAAGTCTTAGTTACATAGTTCGGTTTTACTTTTTTTGCTTCGGAACCCTAAAAGCCGACAAAGTTTTTGTAGGATAATGTTCTAAAGATCTCACAAACTACGGAATTTCGAACGGCGCGACATTGTACTGTCGAACTAACGAACATCGTACTGATACACATTCGGTCTCACAAATTACGGAATTTCGTATTTCGAAATTCAGTAGCAGAGTCATCTCTAATTAATTGTAATTTTATCTTTCTGGTTTGAAACAAAGACATTCTACATAACGACACGCGTGCCCGAAATGTCAAAAAAATGACGTTTGAAGTGCCCAGACGATGACGTAATTTGGCCGCCGCACGCGCAGGTGCAATAAATCAATCTTTACGACCACTTGAGAAGGTCTATTATGTCAACAAACGACTGTTTTGTTTAGCTTAGAGACTAAAGATTACGTTACAAGTGGTCCGAGAGTTCTAAGATGTTTATTTAATTTGTATAAACAGATTGAATTCGAGATATGAAAAATATCACACGAAAAATATCAAAAGAAGACTGAACAATTCGTTGTATGTAGAACAAAAGTTGTACAATGTACATCTAGACGTCTAGAACAACATTTCTAAGACGTTCCAATATGATCTAACGTAAATAAATCCAAATGTATAAATAATTTTGACTTTGACTTTTAGCCCCCTTTCGCCTTAAAACACCCTCATCCAAACACATTGTATCTAAGTAAGTAAACATAACTCAATGAAAGTCTATTTATTAGAGTAAATGAAGCATAGATAACTTTCAACTAGCGACGTTCCATGGAATCTGGCTCAGCTTAATTATATATTCTAACTTGTTGATAACTTACATCTCAATACAAGAATTGTTCACATTCGCTGAGGACGTAGGTGGAAGATTTTAGATCGATCGATACTTGATCCTTATCTATAACTAAGTCGTTTTGACTACTCACAAAAAAGTGTGTCGACATCACGTTTCGGGAACATTTCCGGATACAATTTTCGAAAAATATATCTACTTACCTACTAACATTTACAAAAAAACGATTTTACAGACAAACATTTTTTTAGGGTACCGTAACCAAATGGTAAAAAACGGGACCTTTTTCATAGTAAAAAGGTCCCGTTCCACTGACTGTTTTCAGGCTGTATCTCATGAACCGTAATAGCTAGACAGTTCAAATTTCCACAGGTTATGTATTCCAAGTCCAGTCAAGATCTAAAGTCGATTGGTTAACGAATTTTTCTAGCAAAAATACTATTCGTTTTATGTAAAACTATACATTTTCCAGACGACTAACACCTCAAAACAGACCGACAGAAAGACAGACATCTTATAAGGGTTCGTTTTTTACCTTTTGAGGTAAGGAACCGTAAAAAGTGCTAAAAACTAAACTAATCAATGTGATAAATTAGTATAAAACGTACTACATTTAGTACTTAATAACTATTTTATACACTGATTTGTTAACGGTACAAGTTGAAAATAATAGAAACTATAATAATAAAACAAAATGTAATCAATTGGGATTCTCAGAGACGGGTTGCCCGGTGATCAAGTCGCTCCGGCACAAACCCGAGCAGCTAGCTATCGGCCAACTTAAAATCTTTAGTCTGCGTTTGCTATTATTATTGGTGGAAACTTTGGTTAACTACCTAGGTATCTAGTGTATGCAAAGTAAATCTTATTTTCATACTGAAGCAACTCTGTCGCTAATCTCTGATTATTACTGAATCTTTTTGATTTGGTTTCGATAAACGGATAGGTGGAAGAATTCTACATAATTGGACCTAGAAACTGGACAAAATATAACTTAATTAGGATTTCAAATAATGATCAATGACGTTGACGACATGGTGTTGCCACATCTTAAAAACTTCTTAAAATTAGGTTAATCATGATAATTTTCCCAAACTTTAAATTAAAATACTTTAATCTTTATGTTAAATTATTTTTTTTTATTTAGTTTATTTTTATAGTAAGTATCAGAAATCTTTTGAGTAATGTTTTATGTCATTTCTTAAAATGTATTAAAAATCAAATTAATGAAGTAAAATCTAACATATTTATACCTTTACCTTATTGTTTACCGTTCCGATCACATTTAAAGAATCTATTTAAATAAAACTCATTTATTGTATTTTTGAATTATTGTTTTTAAACGAAACAATAATAAAACGAAAATCTATATTTTTTTGTTTCGTGCCGGGCCGGATGTTTGACATTCCCTTAGAATAAAATTAAAATCAATCATTTTAATTCGTTTAAAAAACTACAGTCACGAACAAAAGTGTTACTTCAACTAACGAAAATCGATAGAAAGCACTTTTCATCAGCAACGCTTGTAGAGTAAACTTAGCGGTACTTATGACGACGACGCGTGTGACCAACAGCTTTCTATAGACTTGTTACCTCTCCACCCCCTTGCCGGGGGGACGAGGGTAGGGGGTGGTATACTCGGGGATAAAACTCGTCGACATTTGGTTCCTAAAATGTCGGAATGCAAAAAAATCTGGTACGTCTGCGCCGGTTACCAGCGCATAACAGGCTACTGGTTATAATTATCAGAACATGGACATTTGTGCAAATTAATTTAAATATTATAGAAAACGTTTATTTCAACATTTCAGCGCTAAATATTTATAAATTTCAATAAGTTGGGCATAAAGTTCCGTATGTTTTATAAGATTAAATCTGAATATTACACTTATAATACCTGGCTTATTCCAATTTAGCCCATTTTTTTTCCAAATCGGCCCAAAAATATGTACTCATACCTACCAGTGATACCTCTAATTGAAATAAACGAAAAATAAAATAAAATCTTTTCATTGCTTATTTATATTCAGATTTTATTAAATTAATTAGTCTCTCACTTTTCTTAAAAATAAGTCTACCTAATCTCTATTTATGACATTATTTGAGAGACAGAATTACTGAATTGAAATAATATTAACAATTATCTCCAAGACTGTACCTACTCAAGGTGGGTTCTATTATAACTTTTATTTGCCAAGAAATTATAGAAACGCTGAGTTCCGGCAACGAAGGGGAAACAGGGAGGGGGGGATAAAGATATATACATACATAGGTACATACATACTTACTACATTTTCAGAAAATATATGTAAGTACTTCTACGCCCCGCGGTTTTACCCTTATAAGTCCCGATCTCGTGGGAATATCGAAATAAAAAGTACCTAGCCTATGTGTTAATACAGGTCTTCAGCTATAAACAGACCGAGTTTAATCGCCATCGGTCCAGTAGGTACTTTTGGTGTGAGGGAGGAACAAACATACAAACAAACACACACATACTTTCACATTTATAATATTAGTAGGATTTGTGGACGAACATATATTAACAGTACTAGACTAAACAGTTAGCCGATGGCTAGTCAGTCGATGAAGGCGATGCGGTGACGTTTTAAGTCTGTTTTGAGTAGGTACCAGTAGCGAGAGCTGCATACAACCCTATTCTTGTTGGCATATCTTTATAGATTTAGGCATTGGTACCTTTCTAGACCTATCTTTTTTAACACAAATCACCAAAGAAAAGAATGTCAAAAAACAACTATTGATATTTTTACTCGACTACCGCGACGTCATAATGAAATTCTATTTTTATTCCCTGCGTGATGACAAATCTTACCATTTGCCCACTCCTGTTTCATAATACCAGAAGGGAAAATTTTTGTCATTGTCATAACTTGACATAAACACATAGTAAAATTTGTACATTCTGACACAGGCACGATATAACGTAAATATAATCTGAATTTTCGTCATTTTGTCACTATGACGTTCTAACCTGTTCAACTGTTGTACTTTTTGTCACTTACACAATATAACCCCTTGGACGTTCAGACGTGTGAACAGCTTAGTCCCGGAAGGCAAAAATTCTAGCTGAGTCACGCGATTTCACCCGTTTATGTCCCGAATCCTTGAATATATCGCAAGGCTATATACCGTTGCGCCGTTGCGTATTCTAGGACTTAAGCCATCTATATACTGAGTTTCATAGCAATCGGTCCAGCCGTTCTCGAGCTATAAATACAAGGGCTGAAAAACAGGTGATAAATGCTATGTTTTCTTTTCCAATCCAATTATTTAACGAAAAATATAATATTTTAGTCTAAATTGGATCATTATTAAACATCGCTTGAGTACCCCTGCAAGATGCCAAAACGTGACCAAACCCCACCTTCCCCCCCCCTGCAGCAATGTGGTTTGTCACTAAACCAATGAGCTAATGTTTATCTCCCCTGAGAATATTCAAAGAAAAGCAGGACAGGCGTCTACTACTAATATTCTAAATGCGATAGTTTGTACGTTTGTTGATACTTTTCAACGTCAAATGAAACTATTACCTTCCGTCTTTCTCCGATTAATATTTGGGGGGAAATAACACGAAAAAGGATTTGGGTGAGAGATGTCAGAAACAAAGAAAGTAAATTTAGATTTCAGGTCAAAATCTGAAGGCCATTGTCCCCTAAATTGGCTAGATTTTTTAATTTATGGGAAGATGCCACTAAGTATCTCATTTTCCCCCATTTGGGGATATAATGGGGTACAATGAGAATACCCAGTTCTATTACATCCCTCGACGAAAAGCCACATTGAAATTAACTTGAAGCCTAGAATAGCACGTGGATAACTTGATATTCAGAGACTTGCTCGAGTGAAACCGTGAGACGCAACTAGTGATCTATATGCAAGTGTAGACAGTAAGTTATTATGCAAGGATTAAACTGGACTTTAACTTGGAGTTAGTGATGTCGGTATTCTCACAAAAAACAAGTCGGGGTTTTTTAAATATTAATATTGTGAAACCGCAAAGCTCCTGATCCTGTGGGAATATCGGGATAAAAAGTAGCCTATGTTACTGTCAATGAATTATTGTATCCTTATACCAAGTTTTGTTTTAATCGACTCAGTAGTTTCGTAGCCTATTCAATGCAAACAATCAAATCTTTTTTAAATATTAGCAAGCTATATTATTCTTTTTGTGGAACCAGTACTTATTTGCATTTTCAGAAAGAAAAAGAAATAACTTTGGATTCTGTATGAAGTTAACAAAACTCATTAAAAATGAAACAAAATAAGTAGGTACTTACCTCAAACTCACACAGAAAGATCAACAATGTTTGAAGCGCAACTGATTTTCCTCGATTTTCAACTGATGTTCAACTTTTTTTACCCAATCGTTCATTGGTTTTTCCCAATTGTTCATTTATTGAACGACTGAATTAATGTAATTTATGTGAAAAACCATCTGTACTACCTTATGCAATTGATGTAAAGTTTATGAAATTGAAAAAGCTCAAAAAAATTGGTTGTCTGTAAAGTCGGTTTACTGACGATAGTTGAACGTGACAACGTCTTAAGAAAATACTGATGGAATGGTAGCATTTTTCAAAAGAAAATTTTAATTTCATTTGATACTCGATCAAAACATGTAAATGTACCTACTATAGTATAGCAGCTGTCTACGCTGACGCATCGCTCACTCAAGAAGGAGAGAGACGGATGTCGAACGCTGCCGAACGCAAAGGCCGATTGTGCTTCTTTGTCGCTCGTTCCGCGCTCTCGCTTGCACTTCAAGCCTTACATGGAACGCCTCAAAGCGAGGTAACGCCGCATTTTTTCGTGCGTGCAGCCGGCTCTTTCGAATTATAAGACGTTATCACGTCAAAAATACGATTTTTTAGATTTTTCACGATTTTTTTCTATCGAGGCAAATCACTCTAATTGTGTTTCAATGTGTATGACAATACAAAACATTTCTTCACCTTCACGACAGTAGGAATATCATTCTATGGATTTTAGTGGTTGATACCCAAAAACTGTTTCCAGGACACCTCTTATCGCGCTTCTGGTCACACCACACTGCGTCTTAAATATTTGGTTTGTATTGTTTTCCCCCATATGATTGTTTAACAAAATGTGTCTATGTTGATATTTATTTTAAAATATTTTTTAAATAAATAATAAATAAATATTTCAGGACATATTACACATCGCCATCCAGCCCCAAGCTAAGCAACTTAATGCTTGTGTTATGGGTGCCAGATAACGGATAAACTACTTATATACTTTTTTTTTTTTTGTAAATATATACATATTATACATATAGGAAACACCCAGAACCAGAAACAAGAATTTATGGTCAGCATAAATACTTGTTCCCGGCGGGAATCGAACCCGCAACCTTCTGCGTCGCAGTCGGGTGTTCGCTCGACGCGCCACAGAGGTCGTCAACCTCAATCCTAGATCAGAATGTGTTGCTAGTGTTAGTTATGTTTCATAACAATCATTTTGCTGTTCTATGTTTTTTTTATTGTTTGAAATAAAAAGTGCATATTAGAGACAGAGATTGTGTTCCCATCCCTAGTACGAACTAAGCGGTATATTAGACAATGTGATTATAACGTGTTGGATAGTTATTTCCTAAGTCCGGCGGCGGACAGACCGACAGACACTCTGTGGTCCACATTCTAACATATTAGATACTTTAGCCCCGAGGTTTTAACCACGTAAGTCCATATCCCGTGGGAATATCGAGGTAAAAATTGCATATGTGTTAATGGAGATCTTAAGCTATCTACAAGTAAATTTTCTTCGACATCGGATCAGTTGCGTGAATTCGAGCTTTCGTATTGGTTATGTTTTTTTTATTATTTCATCTTCTTGTTACGCTTAAGTCAGTGATAAACTTTAACGAAACCTTGTCGTGGAGTTTTTGTATAAGAGGACATGTCAGATTAAGTATCACTTTAATTTTGTCTACTCTGAAATTTCTTATAGAATTTCTCTCAAGACTTACTAGGGAAATAAATAAATTATAAAACACGAATACGATTGCCGTTTTTTTAGGTCGCATTAACTCTCTTAATATAATCACTATCACTACATAGTATAAAATAACGTTTATTGGTCGTGGTCCGACTGCCGGAGTTCTATCAATCGAACCACGGGCAAATAAAACTGTCCGTGGTTCTATCAATCGAACCACGGGCAAATCAAACTGTCCGTAGTTCTATCAAAAAGTCACTTTTCGCCGTCCCTATGTCCCTACATCCCTATGTATGCTTAAATCTTTATAAAAATAGTATGAACGTAAAAAGCCTAAAACAAGCAAAAAAATCTATAAAAAGAAAAAGCCACAAAAAGAACAAAAAAGTATAAACGTGAAACCCTACAAAAAGAAAAAAATAACCTCGAAATTATGATTCTACTACGTAAGTACATGTGAATTTTTTTGATTAAATATTGTCGCGTCGGGGGACCGCTCTTTTTCGAGTCAATTTAATATAATGTTAACATTTTTATTTTATCATTTTATCACTAGTAATTCTTAATACTTTAACATTTTCGTTGAAATTTTAATATCATTTTACTTAGGAAGGTGTTTCTATAGGTAAAGAGCGGTCCCCCGACGCGACAATATTTAATCAAAAAAATTCACATGTACTTACGTAGTAGAATCATAATTTCGAGGTTATTTTTTTCTTTTTGTAGGGTTTCACGTTTATACTTTTTTGTTCTTTTTGTGGCTTTTTCTTTTTATAGATTTTTTTGCTTGTTTTAGGCTTTTTACGTTCATACTATTTTTATTATTTTGTGTCGGGGGTTTTTTAAATTTTTAATTTAATTTTTTATTTCATCCTTTTTGTAGGGAGGGACTTTTTAATTTTTTTTATTTATTTCTTTATTTTCTTGCGATTTATGATTCAGATAATTTGGTGTAAACAATAACTATTATTAATTTATAGTTAACTAGCGACCCGCTCCGGCTTCGCACGGCTATATTATGCATGTATTATACATATAAACCTTCCTCTTGAATCACTCTATCTATTTAAAAAAACCGCATCAAAATCCGTTGCGTAGTTTTAAAGATTAAAGCATACAAATGGATATAGGGACAGAGAAAGCGACTTTGTTTTATACTATGTAGTGAAGATTATTTTTAACCCTAAACTGTTTTTTTTATTAAAGGTATTCTTTTTCAATTTTTTCCTTTAGATATTCAACTTTTACAACTACAAGTAGGTATTTCATAGCTATTAAATATTAGAACTACCTAAGTATACATAGAAGAAGACGTCTAGATCTAGGTTATCTATACATCTTCTCTAATATATATAAAATACGTGTCCCGTTGTTTGTGCGCGATGGACTCCTAAACTAGGTACTTAACCGATTTTAATCAAATTTGCACACCGTGTGCAGTTTGATCTAACTTGAAAGATAGGATAGCTTACATCTTAATTTATTCCGATATTCCAACGGGATCGGGAGTTATGCGGGTGAAACCGCGGAGCACAGCTAGTAATATAATAAAAAAATGGAAAGAAAAGAAAAAAGATCCAAACGAAGCCAAAAAACTCAAATTAACTTGATACTCGGGCATATCTACTAACATTCGGTTGTTAATCCTGAGTATTATCCCCCATAACTTTTAGACGGCTGGACCGATTTTGATCAAACATAGATATTTGTAATGTACGAGTCATGCCCTTTCATTTGATACCCCACTCGAGTATATCTACTTACATTCGGTTTTTGATCCTGACTTTCATCCCCCATAACTTTAAGACGGCTGAACCGATTTTGATCAAACATAGCTAAGAACACTCCCGACTAACTTATCTTTCAAACAAAAAAAACTAAATCAAAATCGGTTCATCCGTTTGGGAGCTACGATGCCACAGACAGACACACACACACACACACACACACATACACACACACACACACACACACACAGACACGTCAAACTTATAACACCCCGTCGTTTTTGCGTCGGGGGTTAAAAACTACACAACGAATTTTGACGTGACAACGTTTTATAAATTGGTTTGCCGGGTGACACTTCAAGAAACTGCGTTACGCTCCGCTGACGTTATGCGCTCACAATGAGAGCGAGTGAGAGGCACGCGGGCATGGTTAGCCCGCCTAAGAGCGAGAGAGACAGACATAAAAAGTGAAAGGCACGCGTCCCTTCCACTCGAGCACAGTTGTTGTCACGTAAAACTTTCGCCCGTATACCGACTTTACAGGCAACCAGTTTTTTATGCGGTTTTTTTGATAGATAGAGTGATTAATGAGGAAGGTTTTTAAATATAATTAGTACATGCATAATACAGCCGTGCGAAGACGGTGCGGGTCGCTAGTTAGAAATAAATTATACCTACATAAAGTCAAATTTTGCTGTCACTAATCTTGAGTCCTACCTGAGTTTCGTGCCGAAAAGTTTTCTTTACGAATTGAGAATCTCCTCTTCTTCAGTCTGTTAATAACAGATACAGTTCGGAATTCCCCCTAGACCCACCGATGGGACCACCACTCGCAATACATTTTCCTCATACATTTCACAATAATCCCTACACGGTATGTGCATTAAAACAAAAATTATAAAGATCCAAATCGAATAAACTTCCGGGAAACAGCTAACAAGTTCTCGCCAAAATGAATAAACGAGTGAACTAGACATCTCGCGCTCAACAATAAAAAAAACATCAAAAACAGTTCAGGGTTTTTTGTATTTTAGTACTATTTATTTAAAATTAAGATCAGTCTATCAAAACAAAAGCTGTTACAAGTTTGACAGCAGGTCGAGAATTTGACATTTCTTGTATTCATTTGTTCAATAATTCTGTCATAAGTATGGTCGGAACATAATTGAAGTTGGATTTATTTTTTACCCAGTCCTCCAATGAAGTACTTAAAATATTTGTAAATATTTTTGTTTAATATCCCAATCTGTCTCTATTGGGATATTAAACAGAACGTTTGGCATATTTATTATGCAAGGTAGGAGATGATTCTCATAGAAAATGTTAGAGGCGCGGAACAAGAGGAAAAACACTAGAGCCAACATTTATGTCAAACTGACATAAAGTTTGACGATTCTGGCATTAAATAACGGCACATGGTGATCTCTACAAAATGCCACATTATTTCCAGGTTGAGTCAAAATACCGAAACTACCGAATGTCCAAATTAAATCGCTATAGTTTTCTATGGCTCAAACATTTACATTACCTATAAAAATTGTTTGATTGGTTTCTGTAGCAATAATAATTGTTATTGTAAGTCGAGCGTTAGGTGTCTAGTTGACTCGGCCGGGTTGTAAGCTAAGGATAAACACAGTAGTTCGATTTCGCGTTACATCGCCCGTTATTTATGGCGTTTATTCGTTACATCGCAGCTGAGCAAGCAATGTACATTGTTAACATTTTTCACTGTCTTTCGACATGCTTTTAATGCATTAAAGCTCTCCGTTCATATTGCGTAATTAAATTAAAACCGTATTGTCATACTATTTTTTTGTTAATGGCTTGGCACGAACATGCATTAGAGCCAGCGTCATGTAAATGTATAGATATATTCGCATACCTTACGAAACCTAATTATTTTTAATGTTTCGATTTTTTTATTTATTTTCAAAATATTTCAGCACTTACTTAAATGGAAAAATAAACAAATGGTTGTCTGTAAAATCGATTTACGGACGATAATTTTGCGGAATAACGTTATAAGAAAACGATGAAAAATACAGATTTTGTTTTGTTTTTCCTTTACTTACTTATTTCATTTTCTTTTTTTTTGCCTTTTTATTTGTTGATTTATTTTTTCCTTTATATAAGTCTTCTATTCCTCACTCGTTACCATTACACAAGCCCAGATGAGCGATATGAGCGAATAGAGTATGGGAACGGACGCGTCATGGTCATGTTACCATGAACGGAACGCAATCATGACGTTACACGAAACATGAGACTTTTTTGTGAATGCTCACCAATTTATTAGTAGTAGAAAAACATATTGGCGGTTTCCCGCCATGCCCACGAGAACTTAGGGGACATAAATAGTTAGGTATATACAAAAAAATATGAATATTTCAACAAATAAACCATTCTATTCATAAAACCCATCAGTACATTGCATGTTTCCGACAAAGAGACTTAAAATACAACAGGCTAGAGAGAGAACATCCGAAACTTCTTCAAAGCAAAACTTTACATATTTTAAAGAATGTTTCATTCATTTAGTCACACATTATGAAATTCTTTGAAAATATTTAGTTGCTAGTCGCTAGGTAAGAACGAGTGGGAATAAAAATTCCAGTTGTTTCTAAGTAACGTAACCACTGGTAACGACTGGGATTTTTTACCCATTCGTTCCCAGTGAGTACCAACAAGCGGATTTAAGAACAGCCTGTGTCTTAAGTTATGCCTATTTAGTAACTATGGTGTTTTAATTTTATGTCGTCATTTGCAATTTGGACATTCTGACTGTCACCCGTCTAACGTTGTTAAGTCAAAGGGCAGAATTGACTGTTTGTTGTCTAGATACCAGATTCTTAAAATACCTGATTCCTATTATATCAGGTTTTCATAACACCTGAAGTACAAATGAGAAACTAAAACAGAGAATAGAGTGGAGTAGGGAAAGATGCCATGTTGTGCGCAGACGCAGACATCATCGTGGAAAGGGGAAGAAAGAAGATGAAGAAGTCTCAGGAAGTTGAAGCTTTTGGGTAATTCCAGGGGGGGATTATTGTAAATCTGCCAAAAAAATAATATAACCATTTTATTGTTCTACCAAAAAATATTATTGTTGTCCGGTCTACTTCTTGTAATTTGTCTTTATACCTTTAACGAGAGACGAGAGAAGTTTCCTCTAGTAAAATGCTGATGTTTTTAAATCTCTTGGTTCTGCGAGAGAGGGCGCGAATGCGTTTTAATTCATAAAGTGCTGGGAACATAATCCCTCTATTCAGGCGTATTTCAATCTTCAGCCTTTTTCAAAAGCCTTTTAGCTCTTTTTAAAGTATTATTGATATTGAAGCCTTCTTTTTTATACGACTCCTCGCTACTGAACTACACTTGCTTGCAATAAAACACAATCGGTTTTTTGACTTGAAAATGTATTTTATTCCAATAAGTAGAATACGGATGTAGCGGATGTAACGTCTTGTTCCCACTGCAGCTGCGGTTATGATAATAGCCTATACGTATTTTTTGTTTGGCCAGCGTTTGAGTTACTCTAGACAGGGCTATAATATTGACAATGACTATTATCGGCGGTTCAGGTGCAGATAAAAAAAAAGGCCAAAAAGAAAAAAAATTACCGGTAGGTAGTCAAAAGTCAAAATGTTTTTATTCATATTTTGGATGCTTAAGTACATTTTTTACAAAAATCAAATAGAAACGTCTTAAAAACTAAGTTAGGCTGTGTGCCATTGAGAAGAAGGCACAAGAAACTCTTGGGGTTGCAGGTAAAGCCACGCCTGTGACGCAGAAGGTTGCAGGTTCGACTCCATCCACAAACAAATATTTATGTAGCTACATTATTATTTTAATGGTCTGGGTACAAAAGAAAAGTATACCTACCTAATTATTCAATCCATTGTCTGGTCACTAAAAAAACATAAGCCTAGTTGTTTAGCTCGGGGCTAGATGGCTCTGTTTGCCCTGTAACATTTTTCTATTTTGTTATTGCTTAATTATGATGGATTGAGGTTTATTAATATTTTTATAAATCAGGTTCAGATTAAACTTAAAAACTTACTTAAGGTGGCATACCTTATGTAAGTTTTAACCTAATTAGTTTGCAAGTGAGTGTACCATACCACCTATCATTTATGAAACGTATTGATATTAAAATTATCTTTAATGTATTAGATTTGTATAAAAATAGGTGTAATTTATTAAAGATTTTTTATTGAATAATGATAAAAGTACATTTACCTTACATTTTTTGAACTATTTTTATCTTCAAAGATGTCACAGTTGCAGCACAGTATAGTAACTATTAAGTTTATTTGCTAATCTGTATTTAAATAAGGGAAAATCATTGACTCACTCACTCACTCACTCACTCACTCATCACGATATCTCAGAAACAACAAGTGCTAGGTGACTCAAATTTTGCATGGAGATTCCTTTTACCAAGTAGGTGCTCCATAAGGAAGGATTTTTGGAAATTCTACCTCTGAAAAAATAAAAAGGGCTGATAAAATTTGTTGATGTTTAAACAAAAATAGAAACGAACAATAAATAAATACTTAGTCAATAAAACGCATATTAAAATTTAAAAAAAATCTTATGAAGCCTAAATTAAAATAAATATATAATCACTAATCACGAAAACTAAACTGAATCACGAAAATCGCGCGACTATCGCAGCTGTATGAAACCTTTATGTAAAGTACAGTTAAACATAATATCATCTATGCCATTTAGTATTAATTAGAACAGGTCATAGTAACAGCAAGCAGTAGTTAGTGACGCAGGGTCCATCCCAAGGGTGTAATTCATCTAAATTACTTCCAAGTTGGTACCTACCTACGTCTTACTTCCTTTACACGTCATCTTACACTTAGAGATGCTTAAAGGACTTCAATATTTGATTTAATAATTTTGACCTCCATTTTAGTCTAATAATAGATGTTCTAGGTAAACGTGCTATAACTCATCCATATAGGATGAGATGGTCATTCGCTGGAAATTTAAAAAATATATTATATTACTATTAAAAATAATATATTAGTGTAGATTATTATACATCGTCAGCAAACTTTAATCTATGCTATTCTGAGTCATGGAATAAAATAAATAAATATTGCAGGACATTCCACACATCACCATCTAGCCCCAAGCTAAGTAACTAGACTTGTGTTATGGGTGCTTGACAATGGATATACTTTTCTTTTGTAAATATATACTTATAATACATTAGAAACAACCAGACCACAGACAAATATCTAAGCATAAATACTTGCCTGAGGCGGGAATCGAACCCGCAACCCTGTGTTTGGCAATCCGGCATGGTGACCATTGTACCAACAGGGTCAAATTCAATCTATTTACTGTAACGGTTTTTCTAATTGACTGACCCTGATTCCATAATGGTCTTGTGGTACATTATTCAGTCCCAGCATGCCGACTGCAGACTGCACACTAACGCACTCTTTCTAATTCCCGGCACGGACCGGCACTACCCAGATATACCGGTAAAACCGGTAACTAGGTCAATCGATACCGGATCCATCAATAAAAATAACTTCACACTAAAACTCCTTATTAGCACCGTCAGGTGGTATAACCAATAGACTTAAAATAACAGCGGTGTAGAAGGAACATCGAACTTTTTATGTCTATTAATGTAACAACTTACTTTGAAATAGCTAAGGACTTTGTAGATAAATAAGAGCAGTTTAATAATAATAATATTTTGTATGGAAACTAGCTGCGTCACGCGATTTGCCTGCGTAAGTCCCGCGGTCTCGCCGGAATTTCGGGATCAAAAGTATCTTAAGTCCTTCTTCATCTCCTAAACTACCACTTTGACAATTTTCATCAAACTCGGTTAAGTCGTTTCACCGTAAAGATCGAACAAACAAACTTTCGATTTTTTATTATTAATTAGGATTTTGATACTGAATTTGGCTACATCCCGACTCTACCCGATCCCATCTCTACCCGATTTTAAAATACCTAACAAAAACTCCCAACTAAAAAGTACAGTCATAATCAAAAACATTTAAACTTTAAACGATATAAAATTTAATTGTGACACTAACATAATTCTATTGTCACTACTGACTAATAACATCGCTTTTTTTAATAGTTATTGCTTCTTACGGTATGCTTAGCCAGTACTAAATTATATTTTGCATCAAATTGCAACCCGATTTTTAATCGGGCTTAAAGTGTTTTTAAAACAATTAGAATCGTCATATAGTTTCTAAAGTGAAGGACTATAGTGAAACAAATTCCAATGAAGCCAAAGTTCAGGTGTTTTCTATTTCCACAATATTATTTGTGGTACAATAGTATAGTGGCAGTATATATCTAAGATAACGAGAGCGTATAATGGGGGACATATTTTCGTTGTTTGAAGTCGGTAACAAGCCGAGGTATGCTCTCCACCAATATTTGAGATTTATGGGCGATTTCATTAGAGTCTTGCGAGGGGATGCGGTCACACCGACACACTGTGTTTGCATCTACTTGGGATATAAGACATTGAAGTTATACACTATCGTTCTATTGATAGTGTTTGCAGTAAGAGTTTGGAACAAACAAGTTTCGATTTCACGGGAACTCAAGAAATATCAATAAAAAGTACTTTCTATTTCAAGCAAAAATTTATATAGCAAAAAACAATTATTATTACATAATTTAAATGGTTTTTTTTTTACTAAAATAAAATTATTAATAGACTAGCTTTTGCCCGCGACTTTGTCCACAATGTTATGTCGACTTAATATTATATTTCTGACGTTGCCATAAATCTATACATATAAAGTGATTTGTCCTGACAGACTGAGGGAACAACGCACAGCCTAAACCTAGATCGTAGAGACCTGAAACTTGGAGATAAGATCAGATAAGAAAGGATTTTCTGAAATCCTACCCCTTAAAGGGTGAAAAAGGGGCAAACGAGATTCCTTGGCCCATTTCCGACTTCTAGTCGGACCATTTCCGATTTAAGTCCGAACGTCAGAAATATAATATTAAGTCAACATTACATTGTTGATCTTTTTTGGTCGTCGAAGCGTTTTTTTATTATTAATTTGGATTCTGTATACGTCTTGACAGGTGCGAACTATGAGCGCACATATTTCACCATTAATTGCTATGATTTTTCCCATAAATTTAGTCCTTCGTTACGCATCGGTGTAAGTGTATGCCACATTTAACCGAAGCATACCGGTCGTCCGTTGCATAATGCATGCCGGTATATTTTTACTGGCGAATGCTAAACCTCGTCGCGACTTAATGCCGCAATCTCTTAGTGTTGTCGACGCGAACTGTTTGTTCTTGTTCTAGTTCTCTTGTTTGTTACGCTACTGTCTGAGATGTGGTTCCGACAATTTGTTGATATTTTGTTTGGTATTTTATTTATTTTATTGATATGATAAATTTGGCGGGCTTTCGGTACAATTTTTGTAATTGACGACACAGCGTTTGACTATTTACCCGATGGTAAGTGACGATGCGGTAAGATGTAGCACGCACGTCTAAGAGACACTCGTGTATGAGGTACTCGTGACATTAAAGAATTCAAATAAGAGAGGTGCTTCCAGGTAGGAAGATGGTAGTGGAACGAGAACTTTTCCGACCCGTCTTCCTTTTGCAGCTGCACCGGCTTTATGTACCGGAACACGAACAAGTCCGCTTGGCGATACGACTTAGGCTGGTGAGTGGTAACAAGCTGTGGCTGAAGCCTCACAGGTGACATTAGTCTTGCAAAATTATTTAAAATGTCTACCGTACAATTAAAATAAACGCTCCCTATAAACGCAGAATTGGCTAACGGTATCCTGAGGTCTTGTAGATGTTGTTTGCTGGGCTTTAGGCTTGACCAAATGTAGTACTGTGTCCCAAACTGAATGGTTGGGATCGATGAAAAGTACCGCCAGTTTGTGACCCAATACTATATTTGGTCAGGTTATCAAGTAAAGACGCGAAAACCTTAGAAGATACTTAATAATTTTATCGCAGGTTGGTTATCGAGGGGGACCCAGCCCAGAAAAAAAGGTCTACGTTACGAAAAAGCGTATGATACTTATATATATTTTTTACAAAAATATAAAAAAGGCAAATGGCCTTTGTTCCAAACGCATGACATATTTTTATTTAAACTAGTGAATCTTCTGAGGATGTGTGCTACATCTTAAGCCCCATCGTCACTTACCATCAGGTGAGATAGGGCTGAAACCCTGACCTATAAAAGTACTATGAATATAAATCAAATATTCATCTGGTGTTACAGATTAAATCGAGGTACTTAACGTCAAAGAATAAAATAGAAAGATCAGTGGGTACTTGTTTGTATTAAAACCGTTAAAAGTGGAATTAACTGCGTTCAGATTTAAGCTTTATTTGTTTTTACTTTGCCATTAGGATTTATGTGAAAATTGAAAATGGTTTTTCTTGAAGCAAAAAATATTATGTCCGAAACAAAACACAAGCTTATCTACGAGGTGCGGGTGGTTTAGGGATGGGAATGTTATATATCGATGATGTTTTATCGACTATCCTTTTCTTTACGATATAAATTACGAGAGGCGCAGTGAAGGGTTGGAAATAGTTTAAGGTACTAAAAATAGGTACTTTAAAGCTGTAGTGCAAACGGTTAAGTACATAACCATAATTTCTCAGTTAACTTACCGGTGTTTAGTCATGTTGTTTGCATCCAGGCAGATTCTTTATAGTTTTTCAAAACTTGATTTTTAAAACTTCACTGTCGAAAAATTTAGAGAAAAAAAACTTTAAAAAATGCTTTTCGATAGGTACCTAATTATTAATGTGACTGTACCAGACTTTAGGATGGATATAAACAACAGACTGTAATCTATCGATAGTGTCAGTATGAACCAATTAAACTTGATTGTTAATTTTATTTTTGTAAATATCTTCTAAATGCATTGAAATAAAAACGAAATTCGCCTATCTTAATCAATGCTGTCTAAACTTCAGGGGCCTTATTCTGCTATTTGGCCAACCATTGTCATTATATCGAGACTCTATTGATATTATATCGAGATTGTGACTTTATTTGGTATTCTGCTAAAGTTTTAATAACATCGCAATATAATCACTATGGAGTCTCAATGGTATAGTAATATTTACCTTGCAGGTGTTGCCTAGCAACATGGTATATGTTGCTAAGCAATATACCGTTTTGACAACTATCGAGATTCCATTAAGCCACGATTGTAGAGCAGAACACAAAAGTGAGTCAGTGGTGTGTCAGTGGTGTCTCGATAGAATAGTCAACGTTAGGAGAATACGAATTTGACATGTAATGTCATATTTTTGACATTAAATTTCTATTACGATTATATCGACACACTATTGAAATACAATTGTGTTAGCAGACTGAGGCCTCAGGTCAGGGTTTTGACATTTCTTATGTACCTATTCAGCCCCAAATATGATCGCAGCTTGATTTAAAACTTTGAATTTCAATGGTTTATTCATACAGTTCTCTTAAAAGTATAATCAGTAAACATACATAAGTCAGTCACAAAATGATTATTAAGTATTTGTATCAGCCGATAATTTAGTCAGTAGTCTGCTTTCGCTCTAATCTTTAAAACTCGATATAAAATATCGAAATTTTATATCGTCGTGTCCTATCACTAGTCCCCGTCGGTGTTGCTAAATAATTCATGAGGATGCCTGATTGGAAAAAGAGTAGGCGAGTTGATGGCGTCTTAATACGAGCAGAGCAGATGTGCCTTATATACTTACTTAGTACATACCTACCTACGCAGTGGGAGGTAAATCAACACCATATTTATATAATCATTAACGTAGATATTACAATATAATAATGTTTTTACCCGACTTTCCTAGCGGAATGGGTTAGGTTTTTCGCGCCTATCTTTGTATATGTTTTTAATATTCTTTATTCCCTCATATCTTTCAAACCACTTGATGTATTTCTTTTATTAAGATATCGTTAGATTTGTCTCATTACTCCAAGTTTTCTTAGATTGGTAACATAAAAAAAATATGGGCGCTATTTTTCATTGTTTATTATCCCGTCTATTTGATAACCGTTTTATTCCTTATTAAGTGCGAACAAAATGGTACTTTGTACCACACGTAAGCAGGCTTAATGAGGCTTAATATGCTTCTGTAGCCGTGGCCATATTGGTCGAACAGAATAGGTCGTAACTTGAAAAAAAACGAAAAAAAAACGGCCATGTGCTAGTCGGGCTTGCGCTCGAAGGGTTACGTATCATTATGTTCTGGTTTCGTTATTTGTTGCTATAGCGGCAACAGAAATAGATACATCATCTGTGAAAATGTCAACTGTCTATTAGCTATTACGGTTCGAAAACAGCCTTGTGACGTACGGACGGACAGTGGAGTCTTATTAAAAGAGTCCCGTTTTTTACAGAACCCTTAAAATAACTGGTGTGTCAGTTAGAAGCATTGTTTCCCTAATAATTAACACTACTGTTACTCTAATACTTACCTGTTTATGTGTTTGAATTATCTATGTAATTGACTTGCCAATATTGCGAAATGTGATGACATGGTGAATAAATGATTTATGATTTATGATTTTATGATTTAATGACGACCCAGTTGGCACAATGGTCACCATGCCGGACTGCCAAACACAGGGTTCGATTCCCGCCTCAGACAAGTATTTATGCTTAGATATTTGTCTGTGGTCTGGTTGTTTCTATGTATTATAAGTATATTTACAAAAGAAAAGTATATAAATAGTATATCCGTTGTCTAGCACCCATAACACAAGTCTAGTACTTAGCTTGGGGCTAGATAGCGACGTGTGGAATGTCCTGCCAGCAATATTTATTTATTTATATTTTAATTCACTACAGTAGTGAAGTGGGAATATAAGAAATCCACTAAAACTCCCCAAAACTAGTAAATAAGTTTCTTCCAAAAATCCAGTATAATGTTCCCGGCATTTCTAAAGATATCAACTACCCTTTAAAACATCGTTTATGTGAATTTTACAGCAAGGATAGTAATGAAAGTTATGAACTATCGGATTGCTATAAAAATATTCGAATTTATCCGTTTTTGACCTAAATTGTTAAAATCATATTTCTTACTAGCAACCCGCCCCTGCTCCGCTCAGGACCATTAAAGCCTACATTTTTACACCTTTTTAAAAAAAAAGGAGATGGAAAGACAGATGAACACTTAATTGCACCATAAAAACAAAACGTTAAATGATTACATAAGTATAAAAAAAACAAAATTAATGAAAAAAAATAAAAAAAAAACGTGTGGCACTCGGGGACTGCCGCCGTAAAGCTATTGCATCGTGCGAGCTTTGTACAGTCGTACCATATACATACATACACGTTAAGCGAACGCTCGGCCGAGCTATAATACATGGTAGGCGGAGTGGGGGGTGTTAGGTTTTATTTTCGTTACGGAATTTCTTGATTCGGTCGGCTCTTAATTAGACTGTATGCTTTTTTAGGGTTCCGTACCCAAAGGGTAAAATCGATACCCTATTACTAAGACTCCACTGTCCGTCCGTCTGTCTGTCTGTCACCAGGCTGTATCTCATGAACCGTGATAGCTAGACAGTTGTAATTTTCACAGATGATGTATTTCTGTTGCCGCTATAACAACAAATAGTAAAACAGACCATACTCCGAGTCGCACTTGGCCTGTTTTCTGTTTACAGTTAGCTGTTATGAACACCTAGCTCAAACAGGCATCTGCTAAGAAAGGGTTTCAGTGGTAACTCGTGGTCCCGATGGGTCGACCCATTACCGGGTCCAAGGGTAATTTGAATTACCCGTGGTTCCATGACACTTCTTATTACAATTTGACAATTATTTTGACTTTTATTAGTTTGTGGTAATTTATTCCTACGCGACGAAATCGCGGGTATATTTAGTCGTACCCAAATTTAGGTATACGGTATGGTTTTCACTAATATTTTTGTGAAAATACATTGTACAAACAGTGGTTTGGAGTCAGGAAAAGAAAAGGTACTGTTATTTGTTATTCTAGAAATATTTTTTACAATTTCCGCAAGATTTCATGGAAAAATATTTTATCTATATCAATTGAGTCGATCCAAACCTAAAATAATATTTCCAGCATATTTTCCATGGTTTGTTATGTAAGGTTGACGCCGACATAAGCGTTCCAGTAACGAACAGTACCGGTTGAGAATTTGCAAAAAACATGAAAAAATGTGTTAGATTAGATAAGGTTGAACATTGATTTTTGGAATTCAAGAACCTTTTGTATAAACAGGATATACAGTCGTTTGTTTTAATAGAACAGTCAGCAAAGGGCTGAGGGTAACAGGTGCACATTTTAAACATTTAATTTTTTTTATAATACAGTTCAATATTTTTTTATTTTGCGTGAAATAACAACACTTCTGAAGCTTTAAAGCTTTATAGTTTGTATTTAGACGTCGCAGATTTAGGATAAGGAGGAAGTTAATAAAAATCGTTTTAGCCAAAGATATGTACGGTCAGATTACCAACTAGCTGAACCCCACGTGACCCAGAGCTCACTCTAAATTTCAGAGTTTCAAAGTAAGAAAACGCTCCTGTAATGGATTTAATTCGCCTTGTCCGCAAACTCGATACCTCGCGTGATCCTTCCTCGAAAATAATGACAATATTTTATTTTCCTGCATTCTTTTGAGAAAAGCACTAATATGCCTCGGCGGAAATGGCAATTGCCTGTCTCTTATTAATGAAGTCCTCGCCTACAGCCCTACCTTCAAACTCATAGGGAGAGTCCCAGCCAAAAACACCGAGTTTAAATTGAGTATTAATGGAAATATAACTAATAATGATCAAGATATCGCAAACGAATTTGAGATTTTTTTCAGTAATGTAGCTGTTACTTTGACGAAGGCTTTAAATTCTTCTACCCCCATTGCAGAAGCTTTGCTAAAAACGAATGTACCAAATTGTAATAAAACATTTAAATTCCAATATGTTAAAAATCATGACATTATTGTAGTGCTTAAGCAAATAAATCTCAAGAAAACTAAAGATCTATGGGGGATGTCTGTCCCGATTGTTAAATCAATTATTGAACTGATTATACCAGAACTAGTCATTATATTTAATCGATGTATAGATTGTGGTGTGTTTCCTGATTTAATGAAATTGAGTAAAGTAGTTCCACTGTTTAAATCTGGTAGTACCTCAGACCCCTCCAATTTTAGACCAATATCAGTACTACCCACGTTAAGTAAAATTTTTGAAAAACTTATTTTAAAGCAACTACTGAAACATTTCCATGATAATAATATCTTACATAATAAACAGTTCGGTTTTAGTAAGGGGCGCTCGACTACTGATGCGGGTATAGCGTTAATTAAAAACATATTTGATGCTTGGGAGGAGTCACATGATGCGTATGGCATATTCTGTGACTTATCCAAGGCATTTGATTGCGTTCAACATAATACATTGATCATGAAACTACACCACTACGGTATTAGGGACGGCGCCCTGGATCTTATCTCTTCTTATTTGAGCGGTAGGGTCCAGAGTGTTGATGTTAACGGGAAACGATCCCCCGGATCTGCGATAGCAATGGGGGTTCCTCAAGGATCCATATTAGGACCTTTCCTGTTTTTAGTTTATATAAATGACTTACCTTACCTTGTAAGGGACAACCATGGGATAGTGTTGTTCGCAGATGACACCTCCTTGGTGTTCAAGGTTAAAAGGCGTCAGTCCAACGTTGACGATGTGAACAATGCCCTCTCTAGAATAGTTGATTGGTTCAATTCCAATAGTTTATTACTGAATGGATCCAAAACTAAATTAATTCGGTTTACACTTCCAAATGTAAAACAAGTAAAAACTGTTGTATAGATTAATGATGAGGAAGTTGAATTAGTCAGTAAGGCTGTCTTTCTAGGTATAACTTTAGATCCTAAGCTTCAGTGGGGCCCGCATGTGGAAGCATTGTCCAATAGACTTAGTTCTGCCGCCTACGCCGTTAAGAAAATTCGCGAATACACGGACATTGAGACTGCTCGCCTAGTCTATTTCGGCTACTTCCACAGTGTCATGTCGTACGGCATCCTACTGTGGGGGTGTGCTGCAGATATTGATGCTATTTTCATATTGCAAAAGAGAGCTGTTCGAGCTATCTACAAAATGGGCCCCAGGGAATCACTTAGAGAAAAATTTAAAGAGTTAAATATATTAACGCTCTATTCCCAATATATCTACGAAAACTTGCTCTACGTTCACAAAAATCCTGATATTTTCCGTAAAAACAGCGATATTCATAATTTCAACTTAAGAAATAAGGATGAACTGACCGTGCCCGGTAGTAGGCTCCGGAAAATAAACAGGTCGTTTAATAGTACATGTGTGCTCTATTATAATAAATTACCTAAAGAGGTATATGACATGTCCATTAACAGGTTCAAAACTTTTATAAAGCACAGATTGTGCAGTAAGGCGTTGTAAAGAACCCCCCCCCCCCCCCTATTTTAAATCTAAAATCACTCACCTAAATTAGTCGAATTTATTACTTATTTTAAATATATAATTTTAGCATTTAGTATTTTAATGGAAATTTAGTATTAATTAATTATGGGGAGTTGTAGCTTAATATGGCACGTGACGTCTAGTGGAAATAAACCCTAGATATGAAGTGTAGTAACCAGATCCTAGTGACTCGAGATTCTTAGCAAAATATTTTTAAATAATCTAAAACCAAAATAATTCGTAAGCAAAGACGGGTAAATATCGTGTATGTGGATATCCTATGATTTTAAGAAAATAATTAGAAATTTGAAAATTCGTAAATGAAGACGGGTATGGACGGACGGACGGAAGGTTAATATGATGTATGTATTATACATATAAACCTTCCTCTTGAATCACTCTATCTATTAAGAGAAACCGCATCGAAATCCGTTGCGAAGTTTTAAAGATTAAAGCATACATAGGGACATAGGGCATAGGAACAGAGAAAGCAACTTTGTTTTATACTATGTAATAATAATGATAGTGATAAGTCAAGATATAGACAATTTAATATAAGTCACATAATAAATTTATAATATAATAATATTATGATTGGTAGACACTGGTTAACTCCTTCCTCTCACATCGCGGCGTTGGAAACCTGACGTTTCCTAAGTTTTACGATATACAAGCCTGGTTCATAAGTGTTGGTTCATAAGCTTGGTTCATTTGTACATGTGTATATATTTAGGATCTACTTATACCTGACGTTCCCCAAGTTTTACAATATACAAGCCTGGTTCATAAGTGTTGGTTCACAAGCTTGGTTCACTTGCACATGTCTGTACAATTAGGATCTGCTTATACCTGACGTTCCCAAGTTTTACAATTTACAAGCCTGGTTCATAGGTGTTGGTTCACAAGCTTGGTTCACTTGCACATGTATATATATTTAGAATCTGCTTCGCATTTGTAGGCAGGTAGACCATCATTGCCATTTGGCCTGTAAAGAAAAACAGTGTGAGCATTTCATCATAACATCCCTATCACAGGACAAATAGATAAACTAGTTATGGAACTAAAACATATTCCATATTGCAAATTATAACATTAGATCCAGACGATAATAGACATGTCTCCTGTAAAGTTATATCGCCTAATGTAATGTAGGATAAGTAACTAAAGCGCACTAATGATCTTAGGAAGGTAGTAACCTTATACATAATACAGTTCTAATCTATAAAGCAAGCCACTACATTAGCATTCCACTATAATAGCAACTACTTCAGGTCAGCATATCGACCTCATCATATTTCATTCCCCGGGTCATCAGATCGGCCTAACACAGCGCACCTCCACAAGTAGAGTAGTGTTGGCCCTTCTTGGCGTAGAGCCTATTCAAATGGTGATCAAGGCATTGAAAACCCAGACACCTCATAATGTACAAACAGATCAATTAACTGAACAGGAACACAATTTTATAACAGAACTAAAAACCGACTTATATAATTTATTAATCTGTGAAAAGAAATATATTATGTAAAATGCTCAGTAGGAAAGTACTAAAGTACCACCTACCTCAAACTATCCATAAGTCGAATGATGCATTATCCTAGCACATGTAAATCCATGTGTGCTCATTCAACCATACATATCTTGAACATTTCTAGTTTATAACATTTCTCTGGTTCTTTTCTAATTTTTTATCACCTGACTTTTCTCTGACAATGTTCCAATGCTGTCAAGAATACCTTTTTATTTTAAAAAACTAATTGTTTTCTAAAAAGATCAGAATCTTCAAAAAGGTTTTATAATACTTTTGAGAATTTTAATTTTATAACCCAACGGAAGAAGGTTGTTCCGTTACAATCGCCCCCCAAAAATTATGACGGCGATTAAGACTCTAAGCCAAAGTAATTTTTCCAAAATTAACTTCATTGAAAAGTTCTAAAATTTAAATTCAGTATATCTCTATTATTACTACTATAGTGTCCTACTATTATAATTCATTATAAGGAAACCTGAGAATGACTTCTGCGATTTGTATCACTCGCCCCCCGGAACTTACGACAGTAGTGAATCTTTAAACAACGTAAAATAATTCAAAATACTTTTATTAATAACCAGCTTCGCCCTGAGAATTTTAATCTTATAACCTAATGGATAAAGGATGTTCCGTTACAATCGCCCCCCAAAAATTATGACGGCGATTAAGATTCTAAGCCAAAGTAATTTTTCCTAAATTAACTTCATTGAAAAGTTCTAAAATTTAAATTCAGTATATCTCTATTATTACTACTATAGTGACCTACTATTATAATTCATTATAAAGAAACCTGAGAATGGCTTCAGCGATTTGTATCACTCGCCTCCCGGAACTTACGACAGTAGTGAATCTTTAAACAACGTTAAATAATTCAAACTACTTTTTATTAATAACTAGCTGCGCCCTGAGAATTTTAATTTTATAACCTAATGGATAAAGGATGTTCCGTTACAGCGTACTATGATACTTCGTCTTACCTTAATGATAAGAACCCATGGACGTGACTTTAGTTGCTCCATTTCAAATAATACTTTCAAATATTTGTAATATTGACCATTGTGAGCGTGATCACATGAAAAAAAAAAAACCCCATGAGTTTCTTGTGCCTTCTTCTCATTGGTGGGCGCGTTCCGAAGGCACACATCCTAACTTAGTTTTTAAGACGTTTTCAAGTGGTCTATTATACTTTTAAGGTATTATACATCCAAAAAAATAAAAAAATTTGATTTGATTTGATTGATTTGATTTGATACTCGACCTGCAATTGCCTATTTCACAGCCTTTGCACTAATATACTATTAATATCCTGCTTGAATCAATTCACAACCTACCAAAAAGCTAAAGCTAAATTTAGCTTTTTGGTGACCCTAAAAAAGCCCTTGTCGCTTTCAGTTACAAGGCCGCCCAATTATGCAACCTAAACTTTCTAGCTATTACTTGGCTTTGTGTATATCGTGTTCTATGTTTCTTGTGTTGTACAAATACGTACGTAGTTACTACTTACCTATATACTTGTATTTAATCTACAAAGCTGTAAGAAATATAAAGATTCGACCTAGAATCTCGCCATCCATAAGATCTCCCAAGTAATTGACAACATCCACGATGTATTAGTTTCCTTAAGTCGCTGGCTTGCCGCCAAAACACAACCCAAATACATGATACAAACATATAAAAATATATCTCATTTGAAAACCAAATAATGGCACAAAATGAATTAATTAATACATATATTTTTTACTAACAACGCCTTGTGGTTTTACTCAGGTTTGTATTAATCACGTGGAAATATTGGGTTAAAGAAGCATTTTCACAAGAGTTTATTTATAGCGGTACTAGCGACCCGCCCCGGCTTCGCACGGCTATATTATGCATGTATTATACATATAATAGAATAGAATAGAATTCATTTATTGTCAAACTGTGTACATGAGCCGATGATAATGCTTAAAATAGTCACAACAGTTCACCACACTGGGCATACAATATTAAAATTAAAATTATTTATAAAATTGCAAAGATTAAATTCAGCAAGTACATATTTTCATATTTTCAAAATGCATTCTCAATATCATTAATTACATTACATTTAATTATTACGTCTTTAATTGTTTAATAATATAGTTAGGCAATGTCAATGTGTAATAAATAATTAATATAACAATCAAAATAAAAATCCAAATTATAATAGTCAAATGAGTAATAAAAATATTAATAATACAACGTCAAAATTAAAACAACATAAAATAACACCCCATGTACTTATCTAAAATTAAAATATTCGTCAAGGTTATAAAATGTTTTATCTATCAGCCAGTTTTTCAATTTAAGTTTAAATTTAGGTCCATTTAAAATTTTGATGTCAGAGGGTAGATGATTAAACACAAGAATTGCCGTTATAAAAGCACTTTTGTGAAACATCCTATTGTTGATCTTTGGAATACAGATATCATGTCTACACTTGTCACGAATGTTCTGGCGTCTATCCGATCTAATGGTAAAGTACTCTAAATTATTTTTAACAAATATACAAATTTCTAATATAAATATACCAGTCAATGTTAAAAAATATTTTTCTTTGAACACCTGTCTGAGAGAGATATAAACCTTCCTCTTGAATCACTCTATCTATTAAAAAAAACCGCATTAAAATCCGTTGCGTAGTTTTAAAGATTTAAGCATACAAAGGGATATAGGGACATAGGGACAAAGAAAGCGACTTTGTTTTATACTATGTAGTGATGATAATTACATGCCACCATGTTTCGTGAAAATGGTGCTTAAAATAGCATTGAAATATCGAGTGCGGAAAGAGCCTATTTGACAATTCACTTTAATTCACTTCACTTCACTTCACTTTTTTTTAATTTAATTTATATACTTAGGATCCAGACAAATAGAATGATGAAACCCGCGGCTTAATTGACTGACCCCAGACTTATTGACGAGTCCAGTCCGGTGTATGCGGTCGACTAAGCTGAGAGGGTATAGATAGATAGATAAACACTTTATTTGTATTTGTCTTTTTTTGTATATGTCCTGAGCAAGGCTATTCTATCTAAAACATGTCCTAGGCACAAGTTGCTATGGCACTGCTGTATGAATCGGTTGACACTCAACGTCTCCCCTCTCAACGGACCTCCTGTCGAGAACTTTTTCACGCTCATCGTCCCTCCTGAACTAGGGGAGACGATTAGCGCTAATTTTAAATAAGATCCCCTATTTCACCCCAAGGTAAGACGTTAATCATCTAGATGAGACGTAAATCCAATATTATTATTAGACAAACAGACAAACTTCCTCATTTAATACTTATTAGTGGGATTTTATTTTGGTAGGAAACAGATGAAATTTTTGCGGTAAGCTGTTATGGAGATGCGACACGATGCGTTGCGGTTGGTTGCCTTGCCTTGCCGCATACACCCATACAATATTCATGGGACCTCCGCTACGAGCCGACGATTGGGAAAAATTGAATTCTGTATGTACGTAGGTATATGATACTTCTACGTAGGCGTCATATCTATAGCCTGGTACATTCTGTGTACTATCAGGGAACAAAATGCAGAGAAACCGTAGAGTTCTAAAATGGCTGAGGTACTTGCAGGTAGAAAGGTCCATTAAAAGGTTTTTTTTTAAATGTTGATATTAGTGACAAAATAACAAGAAAATAAACAAATAAATTGTTTTTCAGATTGACAATAGAACAAATATTTAGTGTCAAATTTAAAAAATATTATTTTTATTTAATATTTTCTAAACTATAGTGTAATTTTGGCTGGTACAAAAGTGGTGCTGCTTGTTAACTAATGTCGAGGACGAAGCAAGTATAATTATCTGATGACCTATTTTTGAGTAGTTTTCCCTATTTTTATGAAATTTTTTAATTAATTTGGTGACCTTTATTATCCGCAGATAATTTAATATTGGAATGTTTTCATAATGTTTGTCTAAAAAAATCAAGGCTCGTTTCGAAGGCATCCCAACTTAGTTTTTAAGACATTTTGATTAATTTCGTGACAATTTTATAATTCCAAATGAATTTTTTTTTTTACTTTGACTACAAATTAATTAGTCACATTTTTAGTGATAGTGGTCATACATTTTTGCCCCCTGACAGTACCTCCCATATCCATAGCCAATAGATATCCTATCGATAATGCTGACATATCAAAAACTCTATATTTGTCTTTGGTTTTTAACCGACTTCAAAAAAGGAGGAGGTTCTCAATTCGTCTGTATGTTTTTTTTTTTTTTTTTGTGTGTATGTTACGCGATCATTCGAAGACGGCTCAACCGATTGAGATGATTCTTTTTGTGTTCGAAAAGTGATACCTCAGGGGTGGTCCCATAAAAATTTGGTGAGGATCTGATGAGAATCTTCGGAGTGATGAACAGAATTGCACCTCGAGAGTGCAGCAAATTGCTCAGTTTTCGATTTCCACCAGTAGATTTGGCCCATAAACGAATAGTTACCGATAAATGGAATATCTGAAACCACCTTCTCATCAGAAAACTCTTCAATCGGTTACGATTACAGGTTACAATTTGAAGAATTTAGTCGAATTTAGTCGCGGGACTGGGTTTGAATTAATGTTGATAGAGAACCCTATCTTAAATGAAGTTCTGATGAGGATCTTCGAAGTGATGAACAGAAATGCACCTCGAGAGTGCAGCAAATTGCTCATTTTTCGACTTCCATCAGTAGAATTGGCCCATAAACGAATAGTTACCGATAAATGGAATATCTGAAACCACCTTCGCATCAGAAAACTCTTCAATCGGTTACGATTACAGGTTACAATTTGAAGAATTTAGTCGAATTTAGTCGCGGGACTGGGTTTGAATTAATGTTGATAGAGAACCCTATCTTAAATGAAGTTCTGATGAGGATCTTCGAAGTGATGAACAGAATTGCACCTCGAGAGTGCAGCAAATTGCTCATTTTTCGATTTCCACCAGTAGAATTGGCCCATAAACTAATAGTTACCGATAAATGGAATATCTGAAACCACCTTCTCATCAGAAAACTCTTCAATCGGTTACGATTACAGGTTACAATTTGAATAAAATATTCGCTTTTGCCTCGCCGGACTGGGTTTGAATGAATTTTGATAGAAAACCCTATCCTAAATGAAGATCTGATGAGGATCTTCGGAGTGATGAACAGATCTGCACAGCGAGATTCAACAAATTGCTCAGGTTTCCATTTCCACTAATAGAAGTGGCCCATACACAAAAAGGATGAATGGGGCATCCGAAAACACCTTATTACCAAACTCTTCAATGGGTTACGATTAGGTACAGGTTGCAATTTGAAGAAACAGTCGCTTTCGCCTCATGGAGTAGAATTTTCAGTGACAGTGGCACTAAAAATGGTTAAATAAAAAATAAATAAAAATTTAAAAAACCGACTTCAAAAAACCTGAAAAGAAAAACTAACAAAACCTGAAAAAAAAAAAACCAAAAAGTGAAAAATAATCCATTTCGGGTCACTAAGACAGCAGATAACTTAAACATAAGTACTTACTTGGAAGTCGGACTGGGTGACACCATGTTTTCTTTAAACCTCTCAACATTCAATCTAACCCAGTCAGACTTTCAAGTAAGTACTTATGTTTAAGTTATCTGCTGTCTTAGTGACCCGAAATGGATTATTTTTCACTTTTTGGTTTTTTTTTTTTTCAGGTTTTGTTAGTTTTTCTTTTCAGGTTTTTTGAAGTCGGTTTTTTAAATTTTTATTTATTTTTTATCTGTTCTTTACAAATAGTTCGGACAAATATACTGAAATGGATGACTTAGTTTGAGGATAAAACTCAACAGGAAAACAAGGGAATCAGTTAGTGGAATTGAAATGTGATAAAACTAATAAATATCGGAAAACTCTTAAGTTTTACCAGATCTTGCCAAATACTGTCGATATAATGTTAGCAGAAATAGACCGGACAACAGTCTCACTCATGGATTTATAATGTGTTTCGATACAGATATTTTAATACGAAAGGGATATTTTAGATGTCTAAGCCAACATTTTTTGTTATACCACTTTTGAAAATTCGAATTTTTTGTTTAAAAATAAAAGAACAAGGGCGAATAATAGTCTCAAAATTTATGGCGTCTTAAAATTTGAGTACAACCAAATGTTTTTAGCGCTAATTATTTATTCTATATCCACCGTTTATAAAATAATATTGATTAGTATAAACACTATTACTTGGTGCTTCCGTTAGACTTAATTTGCATTTCGGTAATACCAGTACTAGAGCATTACTTCTATTTTAGAAGTTATAAAAATTAAATGACACATTTTTTTGTCTATGGATAATATGTATTTATATTTTTAATTATTGTGTAGGTACTTATAATAACTAAGTAATTATAATGAATCAAAGATAATGAATATACAAAATAAACAACAAAATAATGAACTAAGGTATTTTAGCAGTAGAAAATAAATTGAAATTATGGCAACACTAAACTCAAGTGACGGATAGTATAGAGGTTGTGATGCGTTCTGTTAGGGTTAATAACTTGCGCGATATCTGGAACATAACCTATAAGGTAAATTAAAATGCTAATATCTTTTTAACGGCGGTTCCTATGGAGAATTTTGGTTGTTATATGTATTCTAGGACTTGTGTAGATTGTTTTAGTATTTTTTTTACATCAAGACGCCAACGTTTTATATAAAAGAAAACCATGTATGGAAAACTGCCCATGTTCTTCAAAGTTTTGTATTATTAGAAAATCAGCATTTGTCGGCAATAAAGATCATTATTGTTTAATATAGTAGACTCAATAAATAAGTAGCATTTTTGAGAAAACATTACTACGAAAAATAGTTCGATTTTCCAAAAGTCGTAGAACAAAATTTGCCTAGACGTGTAGAAGAAACCCCTTTCGTATTTGAAACCGTTCGTCCAAACACATGGCATAATTCAATCAGTTAAAAACCTTTTTATAAATAATACGTAGATACTCTAGATACTAAAGTTTCGCCATTTACTGCGAGATTTTCGCGGAAAATCTTCCGTAAGCTTTACCAAAATGATGTGGAATACCTTTCACCACTAATTATACACGGATGGAACGAGGAGTGTGGAGTGAGGAACGAGTACACTATCATTAATGGATGCCGCTGCAGATTTCCAATCTGAAACGACGTTGATTGAATCCACTGTTAGTAGGGATGGGATCTACATTGCAGGGTCTATATTAATAACTTACATAGTATAAAACAAAGTCACTTTCTCTGTCCCTATATCCCTATGTATGCTTAAATCTTTAAAACTATGCAACGGATTTTGTTGCGGATTTTTTTTATAGATAGAGTGATTCAAGAGGAAGGTTTATATGTATAATGCATGCACAATATAGCCGTGTGAAGCCGGGGCGGGTCGCTAGTTATAATATAAATACGGGTTGCGTTACTAGTACCTAGTTATTTTAATATTTACCCGACGGCGACGTTTCGACCGGGTTGTAAAAACAGAAATATTTAACATTATAAATACAGAAATGAAAAAACCCGTTAGTCAAATAACCCGCCCCTTATCGTTCCCGGCGTAAAGGTTCCCATAATGCTGGAAGCATTGCCACGCTGAATGACGATGGCTAACCTCTGCGCTAGAAACGAGCCGAGGCGGGAGTCAATTTTAAGTCAACAAAAAAAAACCTATTAGAACCATTTTCAACTTCTACGCGGACGAAGTCGCCGGCAAAAGCTAGTTAACAATATAAGATTACCATTAATCTCTAATAGTGATGAAATTAATACGTTTTCATCCAATCAAACCCAAAAACGCAAATCAATTCAGAACATGGCTTAACCCTTACTTATCGAGTTAAGGGTCAAGTCCCTCACTGGTCCATAAATCAAATAATATCTAACCTTTGAGTAGTGAAACCGACAGTTATTGTAATCGATATTATACTAATAAAGTTATAACTTTAGAATTAACTGTCCAACAGTTTATCCAAAGGGTTTAAATGGCTTAAACTTTGCTTTAAATATACCGTTTTACAGTTTTTAAGTGAGGTTTTAGCTGAAGGGAGGAATTAATTGCTGGTGCTTAAAGATTTTGATACCGAAATCTGTTTTTAGTATTGTCTGATTTCATTTTAGTGTTTTATTCAATTACATAATATTGTGTTGAAAACGTGGGGTATTTCGATTATCCCCCAAAATCCCCAAACTGGTAATCTTCAAGTCAATTTGAGGGATTATTGGAGATGAATGTTGCATTTTCCCCAATAATAATGGGAATATTGTGTTATTGTCCCCCGAACTTTAATTGAAGAAAGACGAAAAGCAATAATTTAGTTTGGCGTAAAAAAAATCCCTCTGGACCAATTGACCACCAAATAACATCACCAGTAATCGTCAGTTAGAACTTCAATTATTATTGTCGACCAGTGATCAAATAACACAATGATACTCCAATATCACTCACCAGTGATAAGATGTGGTATGAAACAGTAACTTATTTTGCGTTGAAAGAATAAAAAATATTATTTAATTTGATCACGGGTTGAAACGAAAATAAATTTTAGTACTAAACGGAAATTTAATATAATTGGTATGAAAAAGTGGTATGAAACAGAAATACGCCATAAACACACGAATAAAATTGAAACAAAAGACAATCTAAATAAAAATAAAAGTATACTATACCCCATTTGGGGGATTCCATTTGGGGGATAATGGGAATTCCCCACTTTTTCAATACAATAATGTAATTATTCAGAATACCATGAAAAATGTTTTGAAATTGCATTATAAAAAGCATGCAAATGATCTAAGCGTGCAGAAACCTTCGCATTGAATAATGCATTTCACGGTCATTATGATCGTATGCCAATTACTTTAAATTATTACATAACTTGAAGAAACCAATAAATAAATAATAAATATTCTAGAACATAATATCGCCATCTAGTTAACAATAGTTGTATTTTGGTGGCCAGAGATAATAGATAGCATACTGATATGTTTTTCTTTTGTAAATACATAACATAGAGACACCCAGGCTAGAATCAAATATCTAATACTTGTTCGAAGCAAGAATTTAGTACAGAAATAAAAAATAACAAAGTTACATGATTATTTTTAATTAATACCTACTAAATTGCAAACATCTCATTTATGATAACATAAATTAATAATCTTAATTTAATAATCGCTTTGTTGTATTTTTTACAGTCAAGAGAAGATTCTTATGAAAATAGCTAGTGAATAATAATTTTGAATACAGGGTTATTGGTAATAACCCTGTAGCAAGCCGTTAAGAGCTACTTTTGTGCACCTAAGCAAACAACTTACAATCGAAAAATTAAGTCAGACTAAGAACAGTAGAAAAATTAAGTCAGACTAAGAACAGTAGAAAAATTAAGTCAGACTAAGAACAGTAGAAAAATTAAGTCAGACTAAGAACAGAAGAAAAATTAAGTCAGACTAAGAACAGTAGAAAAATTAAGTCAGACTAAGAACAGTAGAAAAATTAAGTCAGACTAAGAACAGAAGAAAAATTAAGTCAGACTAATAACAGTAGAAAAATTAAGTCAGACTAAGAACAGTAGAAAAATTAAGTCAGACTAAGAACAGTAGAAAAATTAAGTCAGACTAAGAACAGTAGAAAAATTAAGTCAGACTAAGAACAGTAGAAAAAAATAAAAAAAATTGTAAAATTTTAAAGTTAATGATTCGTGTATGGAACAGCTGATTTTCAGGTAAAACGAACCTCCAATTTTTTAATAAAATTTGAATTTCCAAAAGTCGTAGAACAAAAGTTGTTTGTTAAGGTGCACAGAAGTAGCCCTCAACGGCTTGCTAGTATAGTTACCAATAACTCTATATATTTTTGGTACTCAGGACCGCAAGACAGCAAGACTCGAGTATCCCATCCCTAGTCCCGAGGTACCTAACACTAATTAAATCCTCCAAAGAAACTATCGAGACGGAATGCCGCGATGGAGTAACGCTCCGAATGTACAATACTCTCAAACCGTTTAGTAACAACTAAATACTTCGCTAACGACTAACGCCCGCCGTTACAAGGAGTACCTTTCACTTTGTGAATAGAGGATTTAAGAAATCTATTAGGTAATACATACATTTTTATCTTTACTAGGGTAGGGAACCGGGAAATTCCGGAACAGAAAATACCGGGAAATTCCAGGTCTTTCACAGGCCAAAATAATATTAAATTAAAAAATATTATTAAAATAAAATTTCACCATTTTCGATAGGAATTTAGGTAACTTTTACAAACCTATTACTAAGTAATTACTAACATTATTAAGTAAGGTTAAAATACTATGCGGATATTGCTTCTCCATACAAATGTATTTCCCTATTTCCTTCCTGAATAAAGTCTCTTGACATTTTTTTTTCATACTGGCTAACAAACAAACAACTATACATGATGAAACAAATATATACATATACATATAATGAAACTTGGTGTTTTGATACATTGATTCATTGGAAGTGACATAGACTACTTTTTATTCAAATATTCCCACGGGATCGGGACTTATGCGTGTGAAACCACAGGGCACTTGTTTATGTAAATATTGACCATTTAAAAGAAAATTATGAACCTTTACGACCAGAAGGCCAATTCTCGTAAATAACATTGTTCAAATTACATTTCAATGTCATTTCGATTGCATTTCGATCACAAATAATACCCTCAAAGTAGCTCAAAATACCCCCAAAGTTAGCTTTTTGTAAAAAAGAACTGACTTTGAGGGTCTCTTTTGCAATCGAAATGCAATCGGAATGATATTGAAATGTAATTTAAACGATGTTATTTACGAGAATTGGCCTTCAGAGCATCTTACTTTCAATTATTATTTGTCTACGAAGCAAAATTCTTAAGTTGAGCAAATTACCTAATCTTTATATAGTCTAAAGATCTAAATAGATAACAAGAAAAATGTCTACCTATTTACCCTAATTAATGAATTAGGGTTAAGAAATGGTAAAAAAAGGAAACCTTATAAGACCACTTTCTTATTAATGACCTTGTCCACTAGATTCTGAGGTCTAAAGTCCCTATAAGGTGTATAAAAATCAAGGTAAAACAACACGATGTAAATATATGGACAAATTTAGATTTTTTTTCTAAGTAGTAAATTGGCTATATGAAAGAGCGTCGTTACCAGAAATATATAATAATAAGTACAAATGTGTGAAATGTTGTTTCTAAACTCATAAGTTAGATGTTGTGATAAATTGGCTAAAGTACAAGTAGGTATGTACGTTGTGCGAGGCAAGGTCGATGGTACTTTAACATTTCTTTCAAGATATATGTGGATTCATTTATTTATTTCATATTTTTCTTTTTTTTGGCACTCGTGTTGAGTTTCCGAGGCTTTATAAAAAAGTGATTTGAGTTTTTTTTAATTGAGGACAGGCAGGAACATGATAGGAATTTCGATTTCTATTTGCCTCCATTTGGGGACAGCATTAGGGGACAGGCAGGAATGACCTATTGATTCATTGGACGTCAAGCAAATGTATGGAAGATAATAATCAAGTTTGATACTATTATTTTTCGTGATTCTGATACTGATATTTTAAATTTATTACCTACTTACCCGATTTTGCAGTATTAGTATTAGGTCTCTTCTGAGAAAAGCATGGCTTGAATGATATTCTGCGAAAACGTTTTGCGAAAGTGACGTTGTGCAAAAATGACGTGTGCAAATGTCGTTTTGCGACTATGGCATCAGGTATGCGACAGTAACAAAATTTTTTAGGATGTCATTTTTCGAAATTGGCATTTGGCGTAAAAACAAAATATTTCAGTAGGCGTTTGGATTAAGTAGCGATACGTTTATAATTTAGGAAACCCTAAATCTTCCCAAATTATATATCACAAATTATTATTTAACTAGCGACCCGCCCCGGCTTCGCACGGCTATATTATCCATGTATTATACATATAAACCTTCCTCTTGAATCACTCTATCTATTAAAAAAAACCGCATCAAAATCCGTTGCATAGTTTTAAAGATCTAAGCGGTCAAAGGGAAATAGAAACAGAAGAAGCGACTTTGTTTTATATGTAGTAATTATTCCTAAAATAACTATTTCGCGATACGTCTTCTTCGATTTTAGTTCATTTCTCACATAGTATATTATTTTTAGAAACATTAAACAAACAGTGCACGAATAATATCATAGTGACAAAAGAAATTAGTTTTCAATTAGAGATGGCGCTTCTCTCTCCCGACTTGAAATCACTTTAAACAGCACCGAGACCTTGTAATGAAGTCGTCTTTCTATTTGTTCACTTACTTATTGTTTATTTTACAACTAAAAACTGAAAAGTAAGTACAATAAGACTTATTTTTATTAGTTATTGTGGTAATATGACGACCCAGTTGGCACAATGGTCACCATGCCGGATAAACACAGGGTTGCGGGTTCGATTCCCGCCTCAGACAAGTATTTATGCTTAGATATTTGTCTGCGTTCTGGTTGTTTCTATGTATGTAGTAGTACATATTACTACATAGTAAAAAATATAGACACTTTTCGCCGTCCCTATGTCCCTATGTATGCTTAGATCTTTAAAACTACGCAACGGATTTTGATGCGGTTTTTTTTAAATAGATAGAGTGATTGAAGCAGAGCTATGGGGGCGCGCGGCAGACTGGTTACGCGCCTTCAGGATGCAGAAGCGCGCTATTCGAGCGATTGTCCGAGTGAGGCGTGACACGTCGGCGAGGCCATTCTTCGTAACCTTAGGCATCCTCACCCTACCCTGTATTGTGATCATGCAAATTGCTGTATACATAAGAATAAATCTGAACACTTTTAGAACACAAAGGGATTTTCACTCGATTAACACGCGTCAGGCTAACCAGCTCAGTACTATTCCTAGTCTGACTAGGACTGCTAAGCTGGCGCATGTGATAGGTCCAACGGTGTATAATAAACTCCCTAATGACGTGGTTTCGGCGGTCAGCCTTCCAAGTTTTAAAATTAAATTAAGACGTTGGTTGGTCGAACGGTCGTTTTATGACTTTGATGAATTTTTAAAGTACAAAGCGTAGATTTGAATATTGTTTGACATTGTGTTTCAGTTATTTTATTTAAGTTATTTATTGCTCTAAGTAATTGAGTTTACTTTTTATTTAATTTATTTATTATCCTTGACATGTAATGATTATTTACCAATAAATGAGTATTGAGTATTGAAGAGGAAGGTTTTTAGATATAATACATGCATAATACCCGGAAGCCGGGGCGGGTCGCTAGTAGTATATATATAGTATATCCCTATATGCTCGTGACTTCCAGAGTGAAGGTAGGAAGACAGTAGTGAAACAAAAACTCTTCCACAAAACGAGGGCCTTTCGTGCTGAATCGGCCTACGTTATAGGGTTCCGTATCCAGAGGGTAAAAACGGAACCGTATTACTAAGATTTTACTATCCGACTGTCCGTCCGTCTATTTGTCATCAGGCTGTATCTCATAAACCATGTTATCTAGTTGAAATTTTCAAAGATGTTGTATTTCTGTTGCCGCTATGACAACAAATACTTAAAACAGGAGTCGGACTCCCACTTGACCGGTTTTTTGCTAATATCCTGGAGGTACCAACTAGTATCTATGAGGGATCATAATATTAGGTACACGCTGTATAAAAGTGACGAGGATCCATTATTGTGAAAAATAAATGCTAGACACAATAGATACCATAAAACTCTCACTGCCATTATACAAACTAAAACATAAAAGAGCTTTCGTACAATAAATCAAACGAATGGCTTAAAAAAGCTGTTTATTCATGTTTGTAGCAATAAAATATGCTTACGAATTAAAATAGTTTTTTCTGCAATAAACTAGGCTGCACCCCGCTGTGTTACCCGCGCAGAAAAACGTATGATACGTAACAAACACACATACCTACTCGTTTTGTTCTATCTATTATAGACTGATTGACTGATTTAAAGAAATGTTTGAAGAAATATGCCGCTTTTCATCTTCATTCCCACAGGATCGGGACTTGAGCAGGTAAAACCGCAGAACACTGCTGGTCCAATTTTACTTCCTAATAATATTATAAAATGTGAAAGTTTGTGTGTTTGTTTGTCACTCCTTCACGCAAAAACCACTAGACTGATTCCGGTGAAAATCGGTGTGTAGATAGTTGGAGACCTGGATTAACACATAGGCTACTTTTTATCCCGATATTCCTACGGGATCGGGACTTACGCGGTTGAAACCTCGGGGTGATATAAAGATAATATTTCATACGTTTGACATTGAAATATATACCTATATACGTTTTAATCCCTCTGTTGAATAAAATAAAAATTCGCATCGTAATCCTCAAAGCTTTACAAAAGATGTTAAGAAAATTTTAACAAAGCATACAGACTAGAAAGTTGATATTGGTGGACGGTACTTACCTAAAGTCTCATTCAAATAAAAATATTTAAGGTACCTGCGACCATCTGTCACCTTAATGAAAAACTAAATATTTTGTGAAAATAGAGAAAACAAACTAAACTTCGTATAACGACGAAGAACGTAGAAACTCAGGTGAAACTGCGGGACACTGCTAGTTATTTTATAAATTAAGAGGTGTGATTATAAGATATAGTAAGTTATTTAAAGAATACATCAATTTCTAAATCTACGACCCACTTATTTGAGATTGTCATTGCCTACTTAAAAAAATTAATTGGGATTTTCATCCCTACTAATTTATGAGTAACTAGCGACCCGTCCTGGCTTCGCACGGCTATATTATGCATGTATTATACATATAAACCTTCCTCTTGAATCACTCTATCTATTAAAAAACCGCATCAAAATCCGTTGCGTAGTTTTAAAGATTTAAGCATACAAAGGGACATAGGGACAGAGAAAGCGACTTTGTTTTATACTATGTAGTGATTTAAAAATATTCACTTCTCGCCTATTCAAACAAGACAAATTCCTATTTTTCTTATCAAATAAATGAAAACATGTAACGCGATGTGACAACTGGCCGTGACGTAACGTGACAAGTGACCGTGACGCCCTCGGACGGAGGACAAACGGACAATGTTTAAAAAACAATCTCCTAACGTTTCACGATTAATATAACTCTTGGTTTGTTTGTGGCCACGAAATATGCGTGTCTACCTACACAGAAAAAAGTTTCCTGAAGCAAGAAATAATCCTCTTCATAAAGACTCTATAAGCTCTCTAGAAGCAGTATTTTTATGTAAGAATATTGATTTTTAAATGAAGAATTTCTACTGCTTATCTTATCATTTTAACCCCCGACGCAAAATCGACGGGGTGTTATAAGTTTGACGTGTCTGTGTGTGTGTGTGTGTCTGTCTGCGGCATCGTAGCTCCCGAACGGATGAACCGATTTTTTTAGATTTTTTACTTAAACTGAAAAAAAAAAATTCAATAGCGTCTTAAAGAGAGGATTATTTCTTGTTTCAAGAAACCTTTTTTTTCTGTGTAGCAAAGAGTTAAAAGGTCAGTTTCTTTAATGCAAATCTGCATCATTTTCTGGAAAGGTCGTGGTATACTTATCATCAACCAGAATCCCTACAACGATCCTCTGCGAAGAGGATTTGGATAGTTTTTTTCCCCTGCCAGCGCCCAAAGAACACGGGGAACAGGGGATTTAACGGATTTTTTAAATTCCAATTATTCAATTAATTATATTGAAATCATTTAACAAATTAAACTATTTAGGTAATCACAGTTAAAACTAAAAACAAAACAGTTGAATATTACAAACGCTCACAGCCTCACTACCCGCTACCCGCTAATTTCACAGCCCAATAAGGATGCTATATCATTAATTATTGTCCCTGACGAGAGGAATGCTGGTGACGTCACCTGACATACGTCACTACACTTCAGTTCAATGCTAAATGACTCCGCACCTCTGCGCGTGCGACCAATCGTACGTTCTGCTATTTTCTTTAATACTAGTTGCCCGCGACTTCGTACGCGTCGTCATTGTTTTGCTATCCATACAAAAACCTTCCTCTTGAATTACTCTATCTATTTAAAAAAAACCGCATCAAAATCCGTTGCGTAGTTTTAAAGATCTAAGCATATATACAGGGACAGACTGCGGGAAGCGACTTTGTTTTAAACTGTAGGGGAGTTACGGTTTTGTACCACTAACCTTGGCTCTCGAAGGTGTTCCGAGGGTTCTGGTCGATGGAATCCTTGTTCATCAAGTCCAGAGAGTGCTGGTATCCAATTTCCACCTCAGACGATGTGTCGAAGGTAAGGGGACCGAATTCTAGCCACTTACAGATCCACACAAAATATGTCCACAGGAATATATCGAACTTGATACGCAGTCCAATATTACGAAGAATAAAGGTCCACATGTGTGATGCGCGGCGCGGACTGGTACTACAACGGAGCTCGATGGTAGTGCTCGCTCGAAGGTAGCGAGACGAAGACTGTCCCTAGTGGTACGTTCGATATTCGGTAAGGTGCGTTTTCTTTCAAGACCTACCGCTCAACTATAGATAAAAATAATCGAACTAATAATTATACTCTGTTTCTCTACGGAACATTATAATATACTATGTAGTGATAGTAATTTTTAACCGACTTCAAAAAAGGAGGAGGTTCTCAATTCGTCTCGTTTTTTTTCTGTATGTTCACCGAAGCTAGAAAACGCCTGGACCGATTTGAAAAATTTTTTTTTTTACTATACAGGGTTATTGGTATATATTAGAAAGCGGTTGAGGACTACTTTTTTCAAAATTCGAATATTTTTAAAAAATGAGGTTCTCATGAACCATGATAACTAGACAGTCGAAATTTTCACAGATGATGTATTTCTGTTTCCGCTATAACAACAGATTGAATACAATAGTACGGAACCCTTCGTGAGAGAGTCCGACTCGCACTTGGCCGGTTTTTTGAAGGGATACTATCGTCTCTAAGATTATGAACAGTTGCAAACGGTTCATACTCTTATCGACAGTGCACAGAAACAACTTTAGCCACCCAGTCCTAGATGAAAAATGATTACCATGACATATTGTTGACGAAACATCCCTTAGGAATCAACATATAGACAGATTCCCAACTAGATAAATTGACTACTATACTGAATTTCGACAGTCCTATTTGATAAGTCTTTATGATCAATCAATTAATTTCGTTTGCTTGCTAAAGCCCGAATACTGAAAGGCTTTACTTATTTTAAGAGGCGAATTAATTGACATTTAAGTGTCACGTTTACATAGTATAGGAGCGTCTTAAATATTTAGGGGACCCCTAAATATTTGAGTATTCGGGCATAAGTGTTGCAGAGGTCTTATAACTTATTTTAAGTTTTAATTTAACACTTAATATGTTTTAATTTCGACATTACTTATAAGCAAGGATTTATTCCTTGCATTTCAAATCGAGAAAACTTCAACATGACTCCCCTTTACGGGTCATTCGTGCCTGTTCCTAAATGCCAGTGGAGGCTGTCCCCAAATGGGGACATACAAGAATTTGAATTATTATTCCTGTCTGTCCTTGAAGTTCCCCAAAATAAATTCGGGGATAGGCAACAAGTTAGGTTTCAACGAGTTTGGTTTATTTTATTACTGTTTATCTCCGAATTTATAAACGGGGACAGGCAAGAATTTTGATTCTTATTTGTCCTTGTTTAGGGACAGAATTCGCGGACATGTAGGAATGACTTGGCTTTACTAGTAAAGATACGAGTTTGATAAAAAATTTCTTTGACAATATTTATTGATTACGACGTATATTTTCGAGCGAAACCAGATTACAAACATTTCAAATTCTTCTGGACGATCGAGAAGTAATTCCATGTTCGCCCTAAAAGTAGCCCAATTGGAACCGAGTACTTGTAGTTAATAATTCGTCCCTTTATTTCTAACCCTTCTGTAATCCTTAGATTATGAGCAAACTGAGCAATGTGAGCGGAAAGTATTAACTCAGAACGCAATCGAAACGGACTTATACGCTTTTTAATTTACCACTTTCTGTAGAGTTAGGAATTGTATCTGCCAGTGGAAATGGCAAAACAATATTCGATTCTAGTTACATCCATACATATCGCAATTAATTGGTTTATTGGTATTGCTTGATATCTGATTTTGTTTATATTTATATATTATATGTATGTATTTTTTTTATAAAGACCACGATAGTTAAAAAGTTAGAAGTACAAAGTTAGAGGTATTAATTTTAGTTATAATGCGGTTAAACTTTGATAGCAAAATAGGCCATTTCTTTTCTAACTTTATTTAACGTAATTTAATAATTGATTTTTGTTTGAATAATCAAAAATAGCTAGTCTGATTTTGATGATTTTATAAATGTTCGTGTAAATAGTTAGAAGTTAAAAATTCACAATTGGACCCAGTAGGTAGCTCAGGCAGGCAGGAGAACATCTTTTGGGTCCACTATTTTACGGTACTAAACTTTTTTTTTAAATTTATTTATTTAATCTTATGGCATAAACAGTCGATCAATATTACTTCGAGTAGGTTGATCGACTGGAAGCTGTGAGGTCATATAATAAGACAGTACAGCAGCCAAAAGGTTGTTGTTCGTTTAGCGCCACCCGGAGGATACGTGCAGGGAAATTGGTGGCTTATTTTTTTAAATTATTTAGTACTTATCCTAACTTATATTATAAATCCTAAAATTTGTTAATTACTTACGACTTAAACGACTGTACCGATTCGGCAGAATAACAAATAAATCAAAAACTGTTACATTTAAAACAAATATTCCTTGGATTGCCTAGGTCACTTGTGAAACTGTCACTTCTACCTTCGATATTGTTATGTCTATGGCATCTTACCTTAGGGAAATAAGGCAGCTCAGATATAACAATATTGACGCCTTAATTGTCAAGCTTTCTAGAGGTTTCTAGAGGACTTTGATTGAGATGATGCCTTTTTAATAATATACTTTTTAAAATCCCTGTTTGTTGTTTTAATAAATTGAAATTAAGTACAAAAAAGATTTAATATTGAATTTGCTTCGTCCGAAAGTATGTTTATAAATATGAAGTTCAAATTCAAAATAATCAATGTATTTGTTCAATATAAAAATAAATTCTATGATATGACCAGACTCTGAAACTACTGGACCGATTTTAATGAAATTTGGTATGAGAATACATTGAAATCCGGGGACAACAGGTGCTACTTTTTATCCCGATATTCCTAAGGGATCGGGATTTATGAAAGTAAAATTGCCATGACTGGTACAAAAATATTTAAGTAAAAGCAAAAGTCAAATCAAGAATATTGTTATTTCGCAAAAAAAAACTATAAAAATAATAACCACCATAGATCATCCCTTTCATCCCCTCGTGTTCACAATATAACGTAGTTACAGAAACGCTTGTTTCCTCGAAAACATTCCAATATAAAGTAAAAGTGGCCGACAACGCACAATGGTATCAGCGACAAAAAAAACGAACATTTTTGTACTAGAAGACCAAGAACAGTATTATTAAATAAATAAATATTGCTGAATATTAATTACAGCGTCATCTAGCTCCAAATATAATAATTATTACAGAGCCAGCAACTTTAATTGGCTGGAATTCGAACCCATTCCCTTCGAAATGAAAGTCGAGATATCCTTCCCTATACTATATAAAATTTTCGTGTCGCGTGTCGCGGTTACCTATGTCCACCTAAATGGCTGAACCGATTTGTGTGCAAATTATTGTGTATATTCGTTAGGTCTGAGAATCGAACATCTATTTTTTGTTTAATATAGCAAAAAAACGTTTGCCGGCACAGCTAGTAGGTATTATTATAATATTTAAGAAGCGTAACAAACCGGCAGTCAACACATTTTGTCTCGGTGTACTCGCGCACCGAGACAAAATTTGTTGAATGCCGGTTTGTTACAGTTTGTTAAATTCTTTTTATACAAATAATCAATTAATCAATCAATTTCATTTATTCCTGGAATGTAGTTTTACATGGTGTTCAAATAATAGGTAATTTCCTTACATTCTACCATAACAATGGTGTGGAATTTTAACAAGTAGGTTTATTTATATTTGCAAAATTTAACTAATTTAAAAATATTTTTTAAATAAATTAATTCTATCTATCTATCTATTGTTACGGCAGGTGTCATAGTTCCCCAGTATCTAGCCCACTACCATCTCATCACAATAGCTCAAATAGTTTTTTCCTGTAGATTATCAATAGTTTTATCCAAACCGGAGGTTGTCCTTGGTTGTACTTTGTAGACAGGAATAATCGCCGGTTTAGAATCCACCCCATTGTTTGCTATAATACTTGTTATTGTAAAGGGCATCTATGTGTTGGCTTCGGCTCCATAGCCCCGTGATACAGGACTTATAATAATACTAGCTGGCCCGGCAAATACGAAAGGGGGTTGAAACAACTTTTGTTCTACGACTTTTGGAAATTCGAACATTTCATTCGAATTTTTTGTATGAAACAGCTGATTTTCAAATAAAAAACCCCTCAGAATTATCGGAAAATAAGTTCGAATTTCCAAAAGTCGTAAAACAAAAGTTGTTCGACCAGAACGTCTAGAACAACTCCCTTTCGTATTAAAGCCCCTTCGCTGAAACAAAATGTATAGATGGGATTTATTGTGATTTACGAAATAAATGTACCTATCTTAATCTGTAGCATGCGTCTGACGCACACTTGAACCATAACCATTGTGCGTTGAATGTAACGTCGGCAAAAAAGATATCCATGAGACAGTCATATTTCAAACAGTCAAGTGTGCTGTCAAATCTGAACGTATGCGTTACATAAATAAGAACGGAGGCGTCACGTTTTCTCACTAGTCGAGGTACCTCCCCAGTTCTCCCTATACCTCCCTATGTGGTAAATAAATCATGGTCATGTCTTCGGGAATACTAAACCGAGTTCGCGCCACGCCGCGGTACGGAAAACACGCGTGTGTGAGCCGAATGCAGATCTTGTCGACGAATATACGGTCATATATTGTGTTTCGACGTGATACTACTTTCTGATCGGTCAATAGGTCACCTGCTAATACCAATTGTAACGGATGCAACGTCCTAAACACGTCAAAACATCTACCCAACCACTCGGTGTGGACAGAGAATGTAGCTAAACCCTTTGTGATAATGTAAAGGCAATGAGCAAACCAGAATTCCTCTTTATTAACCTTTTAACATAGAGATTGGATTAGCTACACTTGATGTAAGAACGTATAGGTAGAACAACGAATCATGGCTCCCAGCGGAAATTGGTAGGGATGGTTTGCGCATGTAGGTACTATCGCGGATAGAATTACTATAGCCAAATCGTCACCCACCGTTTAATATTTTGCCCAACCCGAAAAACATAACTATAAATTATAAAATTAAAATGAAGGAGGAACTAAAATTACATTGAATTTTAATGCATTAGGTTATGTAATTTTTCAATTTAGACTTAGGTAAAGTTAGGTGTGTGTGGGTTTTATGTGCGCGACAGTACTTAGACGACTAAAGACGTGCGGGAGCGGGACAGAGCGCGGCTAGAGACGTGTGTGCGAAACAGAGAGCGATGATGTGAGCAAATGACCCTGCCCCGTTCAACGGACCTAAAAATTTAGTTCTGCGCAAACCCCTTCCACTTTTCACCGGGGGCCATGATTCGCTGCTCGACCTATACGTCACTATTTTCTCTCCTGAATCTTGAAATATTTATACTTTCTGCCAGGAACGGGAATATAATATATAGTGCTGACGTAATCAGTCTGTTGTGTCACGTGCGTTAATAAATAGGTAACGTCAATTGAAGTTTGTGTTTTGTAACGCTCTCCTGTTATCGTTGTAGATGTCACAGTTTAATTTAATCATGATTTATGATCCTAAACTAATTTTAATATGTAGTTACCTACTTTATGTTTTGTATTAATTTTTTTTAAATTATTACCTACTCGGTTTTGTCGTTTGAAACACAGGATCACCTAGTTAAGACACACGTGGACATAGAATTAAGCAAAATGTAGTACCTAAGTATATCTTTATTATTGTACTGTTTCTGAATTAAATTTATCTTATCTTTGTTATGTCAATACGATAATATGAATTAAACCGAAGTGGTAAGACCAGAAGAGGTGGTGAGAGGTGTCTTTGAAACAGTTTTTGGGTATCAACCACTAAAATCCATAGAATGATATTCCTAGTGTCGTAAAGGTGCGTAAAAACGCCTTTGGGTACTGAATCCTAAATATCTGTTTTATTTGTTAAATAAATATTAAGTAAGTTCATGACCTTTCAGCCATATCTAACTTCCGTAAATATTCTTAACTCTATGAAATTTTTCTTGCAAAAATTATGAAAAAAAAAACAGTATTGAGGCTCAAAAAATATTCGTTTATTATTTTACCTATCGCATTGACCCATTTAATACAGGTGGACCATGACCAATAGACATTTCCAAATTTCTATTATTTATCGTTAAGAGGAAAGGGTACCGGCGCTCTCTATTATCCAGGGAGGAAACAGTCGACTACGTTTGTATGGAGAGAACGCCGGTACCCTTTCCTCTTAAGGTGGACTACAGGCAAAGAATCTGCCCATGGTCCACCCAGGTGAACCCTGGCCTCAGTCCGAATATAACCCCGTACGTTTCCAACCCCACTCAACCACAAAGGCTGAATATGTGAAAGCCTTATGGTTCTAATACGAAAAATCAACTGCTGATCGTTGTTTGCTTTGTACCAAATTGGTTTTTCTTCTTTTGCAAGTAAATATTACCGGATATTATCAATAGGGCGGAAAACGTTTTATTTTAGAAATAGCCTTTTTACACCATTAAGAAGAGGGCCTTTTTATTTTTATGTATTATACAATTGTTATCAAAATTCACAAGGTTTTTTAGGTTTTAGGCTATTTATGTTGCCAAACGCAACACGCTTGAGAAATACAAACTTACTCGTCGCTTTTAACTAACCTTGTTGTTTGTTATTCTCAAAAGTGCTGAGATGGAATTGTTGGTGAGATTTTTACCGATATTTTGGGGTTATTTGAGACGAATAATTAGCTAATAATATTAAAAAATTATAATTCAAACACAAAATAAAATCTTAAATTGACGTAATTTACAAAAATTAAATACATAGGTATAGGTTCAAATCACTATGAATAAAAGGCACTTTCGAAGTAAAAATGAATTTTAGGGCACTTATTGTATTGTATTCCTAATGCCCAATATAAGGCGCACGAATTTAGTAGTCTTGATTTGTGGTTCGATACTAAATTATTTTATAACACTAAATATACTTTTATTTATTTAAAATTAACAAAGCACAGGGTTGACACATGGGCTAAGGTCGGTTAACAACGTTGAAAGTTGCTGAATACTTACTAAAATTATTATGCTATAATCCTGCACTGATTTTAAAGATATTATACCTAAGTTTTTGTTTTAGACATTTGTGGTTAAAGTTCAAAGACCTGGTCATTTACAAGGGTAAGCCAGTGATCTCTCTAATCCAGGGCCTGGCCACTGGCACCCTGGTGTAGACTCCTGGATGGCCTGGCTCTGCGCAGCCGAGCCCGTAGGAGACGAGCCCTACCAGGCGGTTGTTGTATACTGCTGGACCACCAGAGTCACCCTGCAAATATTAACATATTCCACTATACCTCTTATACAATTAGTTTCAGCGAAGAGTTTTAATACAAAAGAGAACAAACCCCTACACGTCAGCCTACATTTTTCGATAATTCTGAGAGATTTTTTACTTGAAAATCAGCTGTTTCATACAAAAACTTCGAACGAAATGTCCGAATTTCCAAAATTCGTAGAACAAAAATAGTTCGCCTAGACGTCTACAACAACCCCCTTTCATTTTAAAACCCCTTCACTGAAACACATTGTATAGAAGCGCAATCTTGCATTTGAAGTCTTACGCATAATATTGCAATCAATCAGTGGTTTCTTCAAGGTACAATCTAGAGGAATTTAAGAAATTGCAGTGTCCTTATAAGACCTGAAAATATAAGCACCTACCCAGATTTTCATAGGCAAGTCGATTGAAATCAATATTTTGGGTTATTTTTACTAGTGAATTAGCTCCTATCAGTCAGAGTGCAAGAGACTTGATGATGTAATACGATGATGATGCAGGGGATGATTTACGACAGTAAGCTTAAGACTTCGTTATATTTTTATATTATACAGTGTGTACATACTCATAGAACTGTTAAGAAGTGGAAATTCCTGACTGCATCGCTATCAACTTTGAAGTCTTTAAGTTCCGAGAGAATAGGTATCTTCTAGGTGAGTAAGCTACATAATCGTCGCGCCACCATTTAGTGAGAAAGGGTTCAGACAAGCCTTCGTTTTTTACGGAATGACAATATTACAGTCTATCGGACGTCAACATGACCTAAATGCATGGATCCACTTGGAAGCAAAGTATTAAAAAGTGGTGGACCTCTGGAAATAAGACCACCCATATAATCACCCAGTTTTTGATTGCATTTATTTATTATTTACCTGACAAGCGTCCTCTCTGCCTTTACTGTATCCCGCGCAGAACATCCTCGGAGTCACAGCTTGGTAGTACTGGTTGGGGATAGCAAGGCAATTTTCTTGGGATATCACTGGCACCAACACTTGGCGTAATATTGTCTGCATTTTTCCTGTCTGTTAAAGAAATTCCTTTAATTTCGTTTGTTCCACTACAGTACTGTGCGAGGGTTTCTTCCCAAAGGAAGAAAGAGTTTCATGTTTTATAGGTAATTTATAGAAAATAGTTTAATCTGTCATGCACGGATTGATTACCTGTACGAATTCAGTTAGATAGTGAACCTATGTCGATGTTTCCGTAGAAATGCAGCAGGCAGTATAAAGAAGATGTTCAGATTATTTTCTAATCACAAGTTCCAAATGAGAGTCCCTAGGAAGTGTGCCCAAAAGGCTGGTAGCCTTACCTCGTTGGATGGCGATGCTTATCCGCTGTCCGAAGTAGGAGCCAGCCTTTTGGTCACACACAGCTAAAACTAGTAATTCTTAAATGGTTGGGATAGGGCAGGCCAGAAGGTAAGGCAGAAGAAGAGTTGATCTGCCTGTCTGTCTCTGTGTTTAAGTAATGAACACAACTCAGCTATTGGAATCACTTCGCAACTCCTCCAACAAAACTTACATTCGCCGCAATATATCCCCATCCACTGACAGCTACAAACGACCCCGGCACGATATCTTCCGCTCTTCCAATAGCAATAGGCATAGAGCTCTTGGTGTAAGGAACAGCTTTTTCCAGCAATAGCAGCTGGTAGTCCCAATCGTGGTAGTTCTTCTTGTTAGATGCAGTCCATCTTGGGTGGAAGAAGTGAGCGCAGATAGGGTAGGATGTACTTTCTGTTGTTTTGGTAGCTCCAGCAAGAACGAATTTGTAACGGTCTCTGAAAACATTTATCCACTTTTAGCATCCAATTCTTAGGTATGGTGTTTTGCAGTACAGCATTTCTCTTTGTGGAATGTGGATACACATAGTAAGGGACGTTCCATCTTGAAATTTGTAGTGAGTGAAATTAATATGACAAGTGGTATAGCTAAGTTATGGGCCGCTCTCCAAAGGACTTGATATAAAAGTCTTGCTAAGTTCAAAACATTCTAATATTACCAATTTTGGAGCTCTACGGTGGGTCTGCAATTTTGTTGCCTGATTGTACATCGCACATCACAGCATAGAACACCATGTACACAAATGAAATTTAAAATTTGAAAAACTCCCGACTTTTATCCCCGATAACTTTCAAATTGCTGAACCGATTTTGATCAATCATAGCTAAGAACACTCTCGACTAATTTGCCTTTCAAACAAAAGAAACAAAATCAAAATCGGTTCATCCGTTCGAGGCTACGATGCCACAGACACGTCAAACTTATAACACCCCGTCGTTTTTGCGTTAGGGGTTGAAAATTAAATGCGCGATAGAACTGTTAAGGTCATAATGCCCTTAATAGTTCGATCCTCCGTCAGTAACTCTAAGATGTAGAAAGATGTCCTTACTGGCAATGTGCTGCCGTCAAAACCCATTCCGGAGCGATCAGACTTCCACCGCAGTAATTGCCGTATAACACCGCGTATGGTGCTTTTTCTATGTTTATCTCATTTCCACCGACTATACGGAAACTAATCTGTGAAGACAAATAATATAATTAAAATTTGACGTACTTACCTACTGACTAGCTCTAGGTTTTATCTAGAAAGAATAAGTCTCCAATGTTTCGCCAAGGGAAGCTTTGCCACCTTACCACAACCTTACACTAATAAGCCAGTGAGTCTTATAGGGGAAGGGCAAAAGTTTGATAGAACCTGACATTTTTATTTCGGCTGAAAAGTATATAACTGTGTTTCAAAATTAAATAAGCTTCCTCGAAATGTATTTACAGGTTGTTCCTTCTGTACCTTCTATAAATTAATTGACCGAACGAGCGTAGGGAGAGTGGACTAGTGGTGTGACACTCGGTTGTTTATTGACGACCTAGTTGTCCCAATGGTCACCATGCCGGCCTGCCAAACGCTTTGGGGGTTCGCCTTGCGGGTTCGATTCCCGCATGAGACAAGTATTTATGCTTAGATATTTTTATGTGGTTTGGTTGTTTCTATGTATTATGAGTATACATTTACCAAAGAAAAGTATATATTGAGTAGTATATCCATCGTCTAGCACCCAAAACACAAGTCTAGTTACTTAACTTAGGGCTAGATGGCGATGTGTGGAACGTCCTGCAATATTTACTTATTGAGACAAGAAGATAGATATTTGGACACGTTAAATTTATCTTAAGTAAAAATTATAAAAGAGCCAGGATCTGATGGTTGGCTTTTAGAACTCATCGTCTCAATAAGATGGACCTATCTGGTTTGGGTTCACTAAATCATCCGATGTCCAGGGTCTGATGATAGCGATACTAGGCACCTATCATTTAAATAAGATAGACCTGTCATATGTGGGTATTGTGGAGTCTTTCGTCGTTTTATCATACTTTTTAGTGCTTTACGCTGAAAAGTAAACATCGGTAAAAAAAACTGGCGAGGTGTCAGTTCGGGGTGAACCCTTATGATGAAGTTACCTAAAAAGCGGGATGCCAATGAAGGCATTGTGTCTAAATGGAAGGTTTGCCTAGAAAGCTTTTCGCACTAAGCGAGAGATGCCATTGAAACAGAATACCTGAAATGTGATATGACTTACAAGCAGTTAGTATGCTTAATGTGGATGCCTATTAGCAGAAGCGGTTTAAATTGACTTACGCTAACTTCACTGGCCTCCGGTTCCTCGTGGAAGTAGTTGTACGTCCTCGGAGGAACGTTCCTGGCGATGAACACTCTTTGATAGTTGTTGATGCAATCCCGGGTCAGCAGACCAAGCGGTATCTGCGAAGAGGCGACCGTCGATTCTTCTAAAAAAGAAATTAGTAAGCACCCGTCGTCTAATACTTCTATACTAGTATTATAAAGAGGAAATATTTTTGAAGTGAAAACTTCTTATGGCGCGTTTGGCACTTTTGTGGGTGAGCATTTTCAGCCGTTCTCGCGACATATTTTGACGCGACAGATTTTGACGCGACAGATGAGATTTTATTTGTGTTAGTCTTTTTGTTTAACTTATACTGCCATCTATTACACAAATTGAGAAACTTAGTTACTAGAAAGACCGCTATTCGAATGTAGATGGCGCTGATTTAATTTTTTTACTGTCATCTAGCGAATAAAAAATAAACTATATTTGTTTAAGTGAGTGCTAATAGATGGCAGTAGCAGATCGTTTCAAGAAATATTCTATGAGAAATAACAAGTTTATTGTTTTCACTTCTGCCTGCACTCCCGGAGTGCGCTGTTTTTTTTGTTTGTAACGAATAGGCTCCGAAACTACTAGACCGATTGTAATGAAACTTATTACGAGGATACATTGATTCATTGGAAATAACATAGGCTATTTTTTTATTCCGTTATTTCCACGGGATCGGTATTATAGATTAGTTCACCCGTTTAGAAGCTACGATGAAGTTAGTATGCAATTCCCTCTATGTTTTTACATACAATTTGACATCCATGAATAATTTACTTATTAAACTGATTACACTGCACTAAAAGATAGAGAAAAACTCAAGAGAAACCAATCCATGTATAATTTACAATAATTTATAATTTACGCAAAGCAAAGCCAGGGGGATGAGCTAGTGTTATATAAGTAATCTAGCTTTCACCCGCGCCTTTTTACAAGCTTTTATTTAATTAACGTAAAAGTTGAAATTCCAAAATCCTTCTGTTAACTGTATGCCTTAGCCCGAACCGTGGTGTTTTGCGTTTGTGGAGTTGTGCGTAGTTGGTATTTTACGTAATTATTTCTACTATTCCGCAGAACACCACAAAAACTCAAGTTGGTGTCGCGTATGGTGTGATGCGTCTTAAGGTATCCAACGTTGGTGCAGATCGGAGTCTCTTGCAAATTTGTTTCCGGTCTAGGATAATAATATTATTATGTTTTCAAGGCCAAAATAAAAGGATTCTATTCATGGTCTAGCATCCTTAACACAAGCCTAGTCGCTAACCTTGCCGCTAGATGGCACTGTGTGCAATGCCCTGTTTATGAATGTAAGTAGAATCAGCTTACCTTCAGAAATAACATCCAAAGTAGAATTAAGACCAAAAACTGAATTAAATAAAATGAAAAACACTAATAAATAAACAATTTTCACCGAAGGAAACATGACTACAACCTTGTACATTATTTATCGCACTAGATTCTAACCATAATATAACCTAATTTGAAAAGGTGCTACGATTAGAGAATCATAATTTACATTGCTCTAGAGGGAACATCAAGTTCGTTCATGCGTTTTTGTTTTAATGTTCTTTTTACTTTGAGTTGTATAATATCACTGTATGTTTTTCTATACAAATAAAATAAATAAATAAAGAACCTTTTCAATGTGGCCGTGAAATACGTTTTGGAGATATTAATCTGCTGTTCGTATCAGTAAAATACAAGCTTTCAGGTTGATGTCTGACTAACTATATCATTAAGTTGTACGTACAATCGATGGTGCAACTGGTATAAATTGGTACAAATGTGGCATTATCTAATCGTCTTCAGACAATGTACCATTGACGGTACAATACATTATCTAATCGTCTTCAGACAATGTACCATTGACGGTACAATACATTTTTTGTTGTGTGAAGTTTTGCAAATAAAGTGTTGACTCTAGGAAAATAATAATATGTTGATTTTGGCCCAGAGATGGGCTATTGCTTTGGTTTCACGCTGAAGTTATTACCAATTTGTGGTGAAAATATTAGATACCCCACCTAAATTAGTTGCATTAATGCTCTTTCTTCGAGGACCTTCTCAAAGAAAGAGCATTTAATGTCTAATCCAGGAGTGATTAGACGTTTTCACCTGTCGTTAATTTTTGTAATGAAAGTTAGTATGTACCTCCAGAAGTTCTTCTGCCAGGCAGGCAGACATACCCAAGCATGTACTGTTGAATCTTGTATAATGTGCTTATCCCGAGGAACGATTCGTATCCGTGATTCAATTAGCCACAGCGCCATCTGTTGGTGATGGGGTGTCGTCAACAAGTCTTAAAATGTGACTTATACTAATCAATGTTTGTGGCGCAAAATGTTAGATGTTACCTCTATTACATCATAAATGTTTATATGTCTTCTTGACTATTGAATAAAAGTACAATCATTATAGAATAAAGCATTGGTTTGTTGTGACAGGGGAAGTGCGGGGCGGGGAGATAAAGAAGAGATAAAGTCACCGACAATTGCCAACACATCGCAAATGTAGAACTGTGTATTAGTGTGTATGTTGTAAACTGCATTATTCTATCCATGATGTAAACCTTGAAGTTATATTTCCACGCCGTATTGAATAACTACTAGATTAAAATAATTATTTTATTGGTAAATTTTGTGTATTTTCAGTCAACAAAGGAATAAAATTTTCTTCATTACAATTAAATAAAAACTTAAACTAATTAAATAATCTATATACCGTATTACATTTAATAAATATTAAAAGTCCAAATGGAGGTCCTAGAAAGGAAGACTGTAGTTTGTGTTCAAAAATAGTCAATTGTTACATAATTTACATAATAAGGTACCATGATAAAACCGCAGTTCTCTAAGCATACCGTGACCATTATCGATTCAAACGAAACGTATATAATATTATTATTAAAAATAACAAGCACCTGTAACGAGATCCCAACCCATGTTGAAGGTGCAATGTAGTCATTATCGCGTAAAAACAGACAGACGGACAAGAAAATGATCTTATAAGGGTTCTTTTTTTACCTTTAGAGGTACGGAACCCTAAAAATGGATTTGAAGATTTTTGCTATTTATAGTATTTATTATAGTTTCAACTTAAGAAATAGGGATGAGCTGATCTTGCCCGGTAGAAGGCTCCGGAAAATAAGCAGGTCGTTTAATAGTACATGTGTGCTCTATTATTGACCGAACGAGCGTAGCGAGTGAGGTCTAGTGTTGAGACGGTCGGTCGCTCGTATGTTTGTATGTTTATATGTTTGTATGTTTGTTCGACGATAACTTGAGTACCGTTGCTCTGATCTTCATGATTTTTGGTATACAAGTAGTTGAGGTCCATAGAATTTTTAAGTTCGAATATGAGCATGATCGGTCAGGGGGTTACGGAGACAGGGGGTCCAAAAGGGGATCTACCTCTTTGGCACACAAAATATAGGGCAAATATACCCGAGTGGGGTATCAAATGTAAGGGCGTAACTTCGGTGACAATAATATGGTACCATGGAACTGATCTGATGATAGAGCTGGAAGGAATCTGCAGGAATTATCTCATTAGCCATACTTCATAGTTCATTCATTCAAACTACTCGTCAAGAATCGTCTTGACGAGTACTTGCTTTGTCTTTCAATGGTAACCAGGGTCTGATGATGGAACTGGAAGGTGGTCATAGGAACTTCGCAATGAAACGACACAACCCCATCGAGTTTGGGCTCGTTAGAATCGTCTTGACGAGTAGTTTGTCTTTCAATGGTAACCATTGAGCCAATGGGTTTGATCTAACATATTTCGTTATCAAAGACCAAAAAGTATAAAATAAATTGATAGTTTAGAAAAACTAAAAAAACCCGCTTTAATAAAAAAAACAACTAAAAAATAGAATATAATATTTAATAAATTTGGATTAAGAAAATTGTAAATAGTAAGCGTGTTACATTCTGATTGCAAAAGAAAAATAATGAAGGTGTAGCATCACAACACAATGTAACACGCTTACTATTTACAATATTCTTAATTCAAATTTAACGGGTGTGATGATTGAGCTGGACCTATGCTTTTAGAACTTAACAACAACAACAACAAGTTAACAACAACAACAAGTAATGCCTGCCGTGTTTGGATTCCCTAAATCATCCAATGTCAGATATTAGCGATAGTAGGCACCTATCATTCAAATAAGATAGACCTGTCGTATTTTGAGTCTTTCGTCGTTATATTATACATTTTAGTCCCTACTTTACGCTGGAATATATAATAATCGCTGAAAAAAACTCGTGAGGTCTCAGTTCGGGGCGAACTACTAGTAATAAATTACCTAAAGATGTATATGACATGTCCATTAATAAATTCAAAGCTTTTATAAAGCATAAATTGTGCAGTAAGGCATACTATGATACCTCTTCGTACCTTAATGATAAGAATCCATGGATGTGACTTTAATTGCTCCATTACAAATAATACCTTCAAATTTTAATATTTGTAATATTGACCTTTGTGAACATGATCACATGAAAAAAAAACCCCATGAGTTTCTTGTGCCTTCTTCTCATTGGTGGGCGCGTTCCGAAGGCACACATCCTAACTTAGTTTTTAAAACGTTTCAATGTGATCTATGTACCTATATATTATACATAAGCATCGAAATGAATAAAGAAATTCGACTTTGACTTTGAAGGGTCGACTTTGCTTTGGTACATTTAGATACCTTGGTTATATAATAGAACGAAGTTCATTATCGCGGGTTGGCGACCTAGTTGAATAAAAATGTTACGCGTTACAAAACACCGTAAGAGAAAGAGAGAATGAAGAAGACCGATAACTAATGTCCCACATGTTATATCTCCCATTATATTAAAATAACATGGGAAAGGGACTTCGTTCCACAAGCGTGTCCCGTGACGAGCAAATGGTGGTTGGTCAAGGGTTTGGTCAAAGTATGTTTTCATCAAGGTTGTTTATTTATTTAATGGAACACAAAACAGAATACAGTCATAATAATATTAAGCACTTAGATAAAATATGATAATTATTTTTACTGACTAGACTGTATCCTAAACTGAGCCTAAACTAAACTATGTGTATTGTGTACTCAGAATGGTTAATTAGGAGTATATTTTTTTTAGTTCTTATGCAGAGAACAGTTTACTTAAAAAAACAATATAAGCAATAAGCATTTTTTTAATCTTCTATACATATAAAATCCTTTGTCCTGACTGACGGATCAACGCACAGCCTAAACCGCTGATTGTAGAGACCTGAAACTTGGAGGGTGTGTTCTTTGTATGACGTAGGCATCCGATAAGAAAGGATTTTCCGAAATTCTACCCCTAAGGGGGAAAAAAAGGGGGGCAAAGTTTGTATGGGACATCGTGATTCCTTGGTTCAATCAATTTCAAATTTTGCATAAACATTCTTTAACAAAATTGATGGAACACGTGTTTCGTATTTTATTGAAATTCATCCTCTAACGGGGTTAAAAAGGGGTAGGAAGTTATTTTGGGGGTGATTTCCTCCGAAGTTGATATCAATACTCCTTTTACTTACCTACATTGTATTTTGACACCCATTTGACACATGTTTGAAAACTCAATCCGATTTTTTCAAAAAAGGTTGCAATTTTAGGAGACGGCCTCATGGGGACGTGGAATTCGAAATTTGAAATGGTAGAACATTTTGTCACTAGGTACATAGTATAAAAAAAAAGTAGCTGCATCTCACGGTTTCACCCGCATAAGTCCCGATCCCGTGGGAATATGGGATAAAATGGGATATCCGTGGGATAAAAAGTATGCTACACTATTATGTATTCTGTGACGTTCGTGTTTCGTAGGACGCGTTCGTGTCGTCACGGGCGGGGGTTTCTCGAGCGGCTGCAGTTTTTCGTTGATTACTCAGGTTCCACTTATTAGATTTAGATGTAAAGTATAACACGACCTTCCTCGAAAAAAGAGCTATCTTAAAGTGAAAACCAGATTTCAATTGGTTTAGGCGTTTTTTATTGTATAAGTAACAAACAGACAGACAGATAGACTTGAACTTTAAAAACTACATGTTTTCGTTTTAATATTTTCTATTTTTTTATTTGCTTCCAAGTAAGTACAGAATTTTCGTCCTCTTTACCTTTATAATGAGTATCAAAGAAAACATGTGAAATATAAATACAATGAAAGAATATAAACTAACCTACCAATTTCGGTAATTTTAAAACCCAAAGAAATGTATTAGAGTTAAAACTGTTACATCTCACTGGTTAAAACCAATAGAAAATCCTATAAGAACCATTTTCAACTTCTACGCGGACGAAGTCGCGGGCAAAAGCTAGTTTATTAATAAAAACATTAATTATTTTTGGTGGTTGTATTTTGTCAAAGCGTTTTCCGTCAAAGGTGCGTTTAGCCAAAATATGTATTGCCAAAACGTTCTATTTTTTTAGGACGAAGTCTATCCTAGTAGTGCTTTGTATTTGTTTACAATAACCGTATCTAAATCGGTGGAGCCGTTTTGGAGATAAATGGGAACAATTGAGTGCACAAACAAACACTGTAGATGCATTATACCATTTTCCGTTCGCGGGTATAAATCTATTTTGCTATTTCTTCCCTTAATAATGATACTAAAGCAATTATAATTTTATGATAAAACCTAAGTTTAATTACATCAAGCCTCTGTGATTTACTTTTTATTTTTTTAGATTTTCAGAGGGTGTTTTTCTTTATCCGCGACTTTGTTTTAATCTTATCTGACGTCTCAATTGTGTTTTTTGAAATGGTTTAAGTTGTGCGTTAATATATTAGTCAGTCAGCCAGGACTTTAAATTTTATATTTATAGATAAACCACTATTTTCCCGTATGGATAAAACCGCGAAATGTCACTATACTAATAGTTAGCCTCGTAACAAGAACAAAGAATTCCAAACCTCAACACATTTAACGAAAGGAAATCCCTTTTCAACGTGAAACCACTTTATATAACGAAACCACACGAACGAAACCGAAGCGAAAACGTTTAAACATTCAGAAAAGGGTATCTTGCAAGTAACCCTTGCAAATAGCAAATCAGGAATCAATTGTCCCGCGTTCTTAGAGATATACTAATATCTCTACTGCACTAGAGGTTACATCAATTTTTTTTTGTAATACCTTATCACCTTATCGCGGGTTAGCGAGAGTTTTGACCTAGTCGAGAAAAATATTACACGTTGCATAAACGTGAAACGAAAAACCGTAAGAGAAACTAATCTCCCACACACGTAATGAAAAAGAAAGAGCTAAAAAAAAAGAAGGGAAAAGGACTTCGTTCCAAACGCAAGTACCGCGACACGTTCAATTTTTTTTAAACTTAGATCCTCAACGATTGTCAGTTACGTCTAAGTACCATCAAATAAATGCTACTAAATTCACTGATGAATTCAATTGGATCTACTAAGTGGATTCTCGTAGACTTGCAAGTGGGTGGATTCCAGTGAAGTTGTATGGTGTGGTGGATTCCAGTGAAATCCAGGCTAAAACGGTGGATCATGGTGAACTCTATAGTGGTATTTTATCCAACGATGGATCCAGGTAAATGTACTCAGAGGATTCTAAACTAATGCCATCAGATGGCGCGACAATCCTTAAAACAAATCAACCTATAAAACAAGCCTTTTTTATTTCGACTCGACACAGTGTGATCCCTATGGACTCGTCGTAATATCTTCACTTCGTTGATCTTAAGGTCGTAGATTCAAATCCTGCCAAGATTTTTTAAATTATCTGCGCTTTAAAGATATTATTTAACTAGCTTTTGCTCGCAATTTCATCTACTTTTTTTCTTAGCAGATGCCTACGTTATAAAAGTTATCTCTTTGCCGAATTTGAGTCCGATCCGTCCATTAGTTTCATCTGTGCGTTGATTTATTAGTCAGTCAATCAGGAGTTTGAATTTTATATTTATAAAAGTACGTTTTGGTGTCCTCTCTATTCCACTATAATTTTTATATCTATGATTTTCCTCCATTGTCTTAAAAGTGGGGGTTCGTTTATGTACAGATAACCCCTATATTGTCGTGACACCCCCGTAATGTAGGGTAGGTAGGTACCTACCCCGAGGGGAGAGAACTCGAGAAAAACTATAATATGCAAATTTTTGTACGTTTCCATTGTAATTTAAGGATAAATATTTTAGGTGCTGACTCGGTCTCTGTCGGACAGCACATAAATGAGCGAGATGGTAAACTTATTTGGACATTTTAAAGTAATTTGCAACTTTTAAAACAATACTTCGGTAGCATTTAAATCTATCAAAAAATCTAAGTTAATGCATGTATTTTATAACGTTGAACCAATGAAGAAATGTACAGTCACATTACAAATTAGCTGAACCCCACGTGACCCAGAGCTCATTCGCATATCTGTAAAAAATATAAAATTTTTTTTTTTTTTATATTGTATTGTTTAAAAAAACAGAATCGGGTAAGTAACATTACCCTACAACCTTACAGATTTGCGAGTGAGCTCTAGGTCATGTGGTGTTCAGATAATTGATAATGTGACTGTACCTATCATTATAACAAGTTATATCAAAATAAGCTCAGTAGTTTTGATTAGATATTTTTGTTTAGATATATTTTATAAGTATAGCGTTCAGGAGCAAATAAGATTAAGCTTTTCTAGAAACTATGTTTTATTTTTGAAATGTAGGGCTCTGTTCAATTGTTTACAATGAACCATCCTTGCAGTCAATCTACCAATTTTCCAGGTATACGAATAACAAACACATTACAAAATCATACAGACATTGCAATTCAAATGTTGTCAGTCGAATACCAGCCAGTGTAATAGGAAATAGGTGCGTCTTCCTATGCAATGTAGTTCATAATCAATCACGGCTGCGCTTGGTCAAGTTTAGCTACATCTTCAACTGTATTTCATATTCCCAAGAGGCAAATGCTACAAAATTTATAACATAATTTTAACGTCTTATAAATTGATGAACACCGGCAGCACTCACAAAAAAGTGTGACGTCATCGTTCATGTTCCGTTATTGACAAGATAACCACCGCAACGATAATACGTTGCTATGGTTACCGTCAATGTTTTCTTATGACGTTACCACGTAAAATTATCGTCCGTAAACCGACTTTACAGACAACCATTTTTTTGCTCTCCTTTAAAGTCGTAGTTTGTCTCTTACGACACTTGAAATGTCCACCGTCGACAATAAATGCAATCAATAATTTATTTGCCTATATTAAATTTTATGTTTATTTTATTGAATAATTTACTTCTAATTAGTAAATTATTCAATAAAATAAACATAAAATTTATATGTATAATACAAATTAAATTAAATAAATCAAATTAAAACACTTCACTATCACTACATAGTATAAAACAAAGTCGCTTTCTCTGTCCCTATTTCCCTTTGACTGCTTAAATCTTTAAAACTACGCAACGGATTTTGATGCGGTTTTTTTAATAGATAGAGTGATTCAAGAGGAAGGTTTATATGTATAATTGCATAATTTAGCCGTGCGAAGCCGGAGCGGGTCGCTAGTATATAATAAATAAATCAATACAAAAATAAATAAATAAAAATAAAAAAACATTTGCCTTTATTGCATTAATTTCATTTAAACAAGACAATGGAAACTAACCCGAGTGAAGTGGGTACAATAAAGCCCCAAGGACCTTATAATTTAAAGTTATAATATTATTAGAAACTCCATTAGTAATTGATAAGCGCGTCCTATTGTTTGTTTACAGGAAGAAGGGGTATTGTTATTGAAACGAAAATATAAGCCTTTTTTACGCCTTTAAGGCCTATCCGCACAGCACAGTGCCGTACCGTAACGTTCCATCAGTGTCAGTGAAAAATTATATAGTTGCATACTTTTTGTACCTACTATCCGTACTGGTCAGTGACAGTGATGTTCAGTGCTGTCAGTGCTGCTCCGACGCTCGCCGTGATCCGGCGTCAATTTGTAGCGGACAATATTTTGCCTGACACGGTCGCAGTGTTTCAAGATGGCCGACGAAAAGTTAATTGAATTTGTCTGTGTGTTGCCCGTATTTATCACGACGTTTTTTGACAATCGACCCCTAGGTATATTCATTATGGCAACCCTTGCGATGGAGTACTAAAAATTACTGTGCCGTGTCGGTACTGGCACTGACATGTACGAATAGCACTGTACGGTACGGAACAGCTGTCGTCAGTGTGCCGTCACTGCGTCGTCACTGAGCTGTGCGGATAGGCCTTTAGGAGACAAATTTTCAAAAATAATTTCATAGCGGGCTTAAATTGGAACCCCCATGCGAAGTTACTTTTGTGGTTTCAGAGAAATCGTAATAATTATTTTTATTTATTTATACAAAATAGATAATTGACATTTCGTTAGACAGTTGAGAAATAAATGTTTGAAGCACTTTTGTTGCCGTTAAAAATAACTGTAAATAATAACACACTGTTTTAATTAATATTGTTACGTGCGAGTCAATGAAGAAAAAAATATTTTATTTCAATTTTCAGTAACTCGTACGAACCAACGGGTTTATAACATGCGAGCTACTGAAGTACTCTAAGATATAGGTGCTCAATATCTGTATACTTACATACTTCAAAGGTCAAAGTTTTTATATTTTGCGCTGTTTGTTTGAGTCTAATTTTGTAAAAGGGAACACCATGAGAGCCCGTGCTACGAGACCGCGTGCTACGATGTGGTCAGGCTAAGGTGCTACGAGTAGCTACAACAAATTACCCTCTACGATGCTTCCCGAATTCCGGGACCGTTTTTTAAGGTTCCATACCCAAAGGGTAAGTACGGGACACTTTTACTAAGACTTCACTGTCGGTCTGTCTGTCACCAGGCTATATCTCATTAACCGTGATAGCTTTAATGAGAACAATTGGAATTTTCATTTTTACCTAGTCTGTTGTGTTCCACTGTTGGGCACATGCGTCCCAATTTTCCTCCATGTGTCTCGATCTTCAGCTATTTTTGGCCACTCTACGTAGAATGCATCTAGATCGTCGCGCCATCATTTTTGGGTGTACCTCGAAGACGTCTACCGTGTTGAGACACCCACTGGGTGACTTTGTTTGCCCATCTATATAGAAGCAATGTTCTATATGTTCCTGAATTTGAAATCGAGCAGATAAAAAAAATAAATTAAAATTAAAAAAACCGACTTCGAAAAAAACTGAAAACAATTTAAACTAAAAAAACCTGAAAACAAAAACTAAAAAAAACTGAAAAGTGAAAAATAATCTATTTCGGGTCACTAAGACAGCAGATAACTTAAACATAAGGACTTACTTGGAAGTCGGACTGGGTTAGATTGAATGTTGAGATGATACATAAAACATGGTGTCACCCAGTCCGACTTCCTTCGAACACAAAAAGAATCATCTCAATCGGTTGAGCCGTCTTCGAATGATCGCGTAACATACATATAAAAAAAAACAACACACAGACGAATTGAGAACCTCCTCCTTTTTTGAAGTCGGTTAAAAAGAAATGACCTTCCCAAAGTATCCCCCCCCCATACTACAAATACCTACATAAAGTTTAAAAAGACCTTTTCCACTTGAATCTGTACCGCGGGGATACGACAATATTTCTTTAAAATAAAAACAAATCAGTTAGGTACCCATCCCTGAAAATATGCCGTCAACGTCCCACCCAATTATAATAAAGAATATTTTTAACGATTTTGACGAAATTTAATAAAAACGAAGTCTCCATAAAACAGCTAAATCCCTAATTACGTATAAAGTCACTGGGTGAGGCGACCTTTTTCAATTTTCACAAACAAATCCTCTCTTTGTTTATTATTATGAAAATCTCTTTAAAATTCAAACATTGCTACTTTTTTTTGAGGGATCTTTTTTTATTTTGTTTATACTGAATTTGAGAGAAAAGTTTTTGGAAAAACCACTTAATATTCAATAGGTAAGTAGACTTACCTGTCTGAGTAGCTGATTACCGAGTAAATTACTAACTGTATTTGGCGATTTCACCTGTTAGCCCTGGTCCTGTGGTCCTGTGGTCCTGTGGTCCTGTGGGAATAAGTGGTTTTGAAGTTAGGTATGAACAGATGAACATACATACACAATGGTCAAAAACATAACCCTCATTTTTGGCTTTGCCGTAGTTGGATAAATAGAAGCCGCAGTTCTTCGTATCGTTGCGATGAAAACAAGCCGATGGATCTCCGATCATTCGAGTTCAGACCACCAGATGATGAGCATGATTCTCAACCACGAGTGGCTTAATACAGAGACTTTTTAATGACACAGTTCAAATTCCTGACTGACTGACTGACTGATATTTTTTATCAACTCACAGCCCAAACCAATGGACGGATTAGCCTAATACTACGTTAGGCATTCGAAAATATTTTGGAAATAAATATTAAACACTGGACACAGCAACTAAACTTGTGTAACGGCGGATAAACTACCATAATTTTTCAAAAAGAAGATCAAATAATCAAAATGCTACGTGACGAATTGAGAAACTCCTCCTTTTACGAAGTTGGTTAAAAAAAGTCATTTTTGTAGAAACATTTTTTTTCTTACATATCAGCGTTTGACCACTATCATACCTGCCTGATGGTAGGTGACGAAATAATGAAGACAACTAGAACTTATATAATTCATACCCTGTTTATTCCACCTACTAAGTAGTAGCTCAACGGTAGAGATAGGTGGAAAAAATTCCATTCTTCCCCACCAAGGGGCATACGTTGGTAGGGACTATAGAACACTCGCCCGATTTGCAGACCTAAGTACATCCCTTCAACAAATATGGCGTAACAACTTAGAAATTGCCATTAAAACTAAAGAGAGTGTAAACGCTAGCTGCGTAAGGTAGGTTAGATTAGGTACATCCGTGACAGTAGACCGTATGTTCCACAAAATGTCACTCTGCATAATAAGAAGGTATACAGGGTTATTGGTCAGAAAGCGGTCAAGGGCTACTCTGTGCACCCTAACAATCAACTTTTCCAAGACGATTCTACGATTTTTGGAAATTTTCGAGGTCATTTTCATTAGTAAATCTGTTGATTTTTTGAAATAAAAGTCAAGGGTACAGACTTTGAAAAGTCAATAAAACTAAAAAAAAAATAGTATAATCTTCTATGTCTTCAGGTTAATGACCTCTCCGTGTAAGTGACAGCTGATTTTCGGGTAAATAACCTCAAAATTTTCTAAAAAATGTTTGAATTTACAAAAATCTTAGAACAAAAGTTGATTGTTCGAACCTGCGTTGATTTCGCACCGGATCAGTAGTACTACTAAATAGTTCAACTGGTAGTGCAAATGATATCGCAAAATAATAATCATCCTATATTTTTTATACCAATCAATAGTCTCGCTGATAGAGATTCATTCCTGGAAACAGACATAAAAAATCAAAAGGAATAGCTTCATTTTGTAGTACTTATTCTAATATTTTCATGAAAATATGCTTATTAAAACATTTCAGAGGCATTAATTAAAAAAATTATTTAGTTTTTAAATTCTCCACATTAGGTGATTTTTCCTACATCAAAATTGAGGAAACAGTTTTTTTTTAGTGCAGCACTTTCTTATGTACGTCATTAAGCTATCTATATCTCCTCACTACATTGACGACCCAGTTGGCACAATGGTCACCATGCCGGACTGCCAAACACAGAGTTGCAGGTTCGATTCCCGCCTCAGACAAGCATTTATTCTTAGATATTTGTCTATGGTCTGGTTGTTTCTATGTAGTATAAGTATAAGTATTATTTACAAAATAAAAAGTATGTAAGTAGTATATCCGTTGTGTAGCACCCATAACACAAGTCTAGTTACTTAGCTTGGGGCTAGATGGCGATGTGTGGATGTCCTGTAATATTTATTATTATTTTTTATTTCTTTATTTGTTAAATTTTTCAGGGATAGTTGTATGAAAATAACAATAACCCTGTATATAACCTACATCACTCTCCCTACATACATATATTATAAGGTAATCTTAGTGACCTCTTTGTCTGTTGGTAAATTAAGGTACAACTTTAGGTATCATTTTTCGTGTAATACCCTTGTTTCCTTTTAACCGACATTAAAACGGGGAGGTTCTCTGTTTGTTGCATATTTTATGTTACCAGTCCAGTAACTTTATGACGGCTTGATCAATTAAGACGCAAAAATAGGGGTGTTATAAGTTTGACAAGTGTATCTGTCTGTGAAATTGTAGCTCCCGAACAGATGAACCGATTTTCATTTTCTTATTTGTTTGAAAGGTGAATTAGTCAGGAGTGTTCTTAGATATGTTCGATCAAAATCTGATCAGTCGTTCAAAAGTTATACGCAATGTTCCTTATCATTCGGGGTTTTTTAATTTGTCTGATTAATAATTTTATTTTTAAAAGGATATAAATGTTTGATTCCTAAAAATATTATATTCTAAGAAAAACATATTTTCAAAAAATTGTACTGTGACCAGATTTGAACTCGCGACCTTCTGCTTTTGCTTACCGTATCTAAGTGGTTGGCCTATAAAAATTGAATGAATGAATGTTATTTATTTGCTCGAAATATGATATAAAGATGTTCAAATCAAATCAAATTTCTTTATTTACCACAAAAAATATGAAATAACAATTAAGCGACTCTACTCAACTCAATTAAGCGGTTTTTCCACAAAAAAGCAAACTCATAAAATGTTACATAAAAATATAGCTCTCAACATATTTCACCGGCACTTAACTTAGCATGCAAATACTAAGTATGATTCAAAAGTGCGCTAAGCCGAAACGCACTTGGCCGGTTTTTTTAAGGTCTTTGATTCCACTAACCGAAATTAAAACCGTTTCACGACAAAAACCTCATTTTGACGTGACGTTCTCAATCCGCAGCCCAGATCATTTGGTCGGATTGTAAAAGTGTTCGTCCTTGAGAATTAAAATAACACTAAAACTAGAAGAAAACAATAAAGGAAAACATTTGAAGAGTTATTTTCAAGTGGAGTGGTTTTGTTAAGGAAGCTGTCTTTTGCAAGGTTTAACGTAAACTTCAATGGAGGTCCTCAATTCGACGGGAGGTTTTAATGTATTACTTTTGATTTTTATCCATTTTTAAAGGTTTCTTTTTACACAGCCGCTATCCGCGGAAATTTTTAGAACAGAATGATGTTATGGTGATATATTTGAGTCGAACATGGTTAATTAAAATTTATAAGAAACTGTTCCCCGCGGTTTCACCCGCGTAAGTCCTGAACCTGTGGGATTTTGTTTTCCTGGTTCCAAGCTATTGGTTATCGAAATATAGTAAATGGCTCACCTTTACATTTTTATTAGTAGAATCGGTCCTATAACTACCAGATAGGGATTGATTGGAACTACCTTCTCATATTGAACTCCTCAAAGTTTGCGCTATGGAAGCGGTGGCTCAACCACGATATTCCTAAGTAATCTGCCAACGTCAATACAAGGGCGGATCCAGGGGGGGGTCATGGGGGTCATGACCCCCCCCCCTGAGCTGGTTCCAGGACTTAGGTGGACCACTAATTGAACATAATGATTTTATATATTTTATATTTTGTCACCATACAGATTTTATGTAACTACATACCTTCAATATTTAATTAATTTAAAATAATAACTTTGTATGATGGCAAACGTTCGGGAACGAACGCATCGAAAATTTGAATTTTACCGCGCCATTTAACGTCTATCTAGACCTAACCTCAATCGTAATCGGAACGACTTAACTTCAACGAGATGGCAATATACAGGATGTCCGGTAATGAATCGATAAGCGGGCACCTACGGATAGAGGACACTGTGCCGGTTCAGAACAATGAAAGTTATGTTCCATGAAAGTCTTCCTGTTTCCGAGATATCCGCCATTTAAAAAAAATCACTTCTTTTTCTATGTTTTTTGATGTCAAATAGACCAGGGTCGATAATTTTTAAAACCAAAAAAAAATAATAGTATGATGAAACCCATTAGAAAAGAAGGGGAATATTATAAAAATAAAAGGAAAAATAATTTACGGGCGATCTGAGGTCGGACGGGGATGGGGGTGAGTCTTTAAGGGTAAAAAACGGTTTATCTCGATTTCCGGCAAAACTAAAAGTCCTATGGAAAAAAGTCAAATGGCAAAGTTGTAGGTAATAAAAAGATCTAAAACTTTTGTATCCACACTTTTCTCACGTAACCTCAAAATTTATATGAAAAATTCAAAAAAACCAAGTTTTTGGTTTTTTATTTTTATCTTTTACAAAAATGTTTGTTTTTTCACGAAATTTGGTGAAAACTTACCTTTTTATGTCCGAAATACGCTGTAATTTATTTGATTAGAAATATTTATTTTTATACTTTAATATGAATTAATATCGAAAAAGCACCCTAATTTTCAATCGAAAATTCACCCGTCAAAATATCAGCTTTTTTCAAAAAGTTGGTATGCTTTCTGTTCGCTGAAATCTCTACTTTCCGATGGTGAAAAAAAAATGTTACTGTAGTAAATCTTTTCAGAAAATGCAAAAAACCGATCGAGAAAATCGTTTTTTTTTTTTAATTATTATATATACCATTTTGAGCTATTATTAAAATTTACACTTTAATTACTCGAAAATCGTAAGTAACATTGATAAAATAATTGCAAATCAAAATATACTACTATAATTACGTACACAGGTTACGTAACTATAAAACATCCTACAAAAAAAATCGATTTTCTCGATCGGTTTTTTGCATTTTCTGAGAAGATTTACTACAGTAACATATATATTTTTTGTCACCATCGGAAAGTAGAGATTTCAGCGAACAAAAAAATACCAACTTTTTGATAAAAGCTGATATTTTGACGGGTGAATTTTCGAGCTTTTTCGATATTAATTCAACATACATAAAAAGGTAAGTTTTCACCAAATTTTGTAAAAAAAACAAACATTTTTGTAAAAGATAAAAATAAAAAACCAAAAACTTGATTTTTTGAATTTTTCATCAAAGCAAAAAACCGATCGAGAAAATCGAATTTGGTACCAGGGTGACCATACATTTTTTTTTACACCGGGAAAGCTTAAAGTTCAGGTTAAAAAAATGAAAAATCATGAAGTTTGAGTTCAAGTTTAAAAAAACTTTCAATGTGTCATAAAAATATTGTTTTCATTTGATAGCACATTTATCCTGAAATACTATCCAAAAAACAGATTGGGATAATTCCTTCATTTGCAGTTTTGGCATCACAAAACATAGAGAACGGAGTGAAATTTTTAAATTTTTTAAAATGGCGGATTTCTCGGAAACCGAGAGACTTTCATACATAACTATATTCGAGTTATGTTCGTTTTTCTGATCCGGCCCAGTGTCCTCTATCCCTAGGTGCCCGCTTGGCCATTCATTGCCGGACACCCTGAATGTACAAGTTATTATAATGTGTTAAGTTTTTCAAAAGTACAATAAAAAATAAATATTTTTAAGTACAGTACGTACCTGCGTATATTAATAAAATACCTACTTTTTACTTGTATCTATTGCTATCAAAATTAAATTATAAGTTCTTGACTTGACCACGACTATGTGACCCCCTCCTGGCGCCAAAGCTGGATCCGCCCTTGCGTCAATAACATTCTTACGTTTAAACAATAAAGCCAAGGAAAAACTGCTGATTGCTTAAATTCAATTACGAGAACACCTCTAAGCCCCCCTCTCATTAACATCGCTTTCAACGTAAAATAAAAAGCGCGCGAAAAATCAGTTTCATTGTAATAATAATCACATTTCCTTTATTACTGTGAAGCTTTTTTAATTTGTCTCCGGCGTTAATGCCATGCCGGCGAGCGGCGACATCTTGGTAACGGACCGTGAAGGTGGGAGAGAAACAATGCTTCCTCAGAGTTTAAGGCTGTGCTTATACAGGGTTATTGGAAATTAATTGACACGGCGTTAAGGGCTTCTTCTGTGCACCTTAACGATCAACTTTTGTTCTACGACTTTTGTCGAAACTTAATACATATCCCAAAAAAAATATTTAAGTGTTTCTTGTACTGTCTGGTAATTTTCTATGTCTATGCTATTGATTCTGTGACGTAGACGTAGAGTTGAGTATTATTTGAAATGTTGGATTTATTTTTTTATTTTTGTATGGAATATTTTTATAATGAATTTCCAAAAGTCGTAGAACAAAAGTTGATCGTTAAGGTGCACAGAAGAAGCCCTTAAACGAAGTAGGCTGGCATCCGATGCGTTAACGCCGTGTCAATTAATTTCCAATAGCCCTGTATAAGTAGATAGCTAGATAGTATAGTTATATGGATGTACCTAGGTAGAGTAAGTACCTACCTTGATGTCGTAAACCATAATCTACATAGGTACTATCCACACTTCTGCACCAATATAATATGGAGAAAAGATTAAGACCGATTTTGGTGTTTGGTATAAGCATACATTGATTCATTGGAAATATCATAAGCTACTTTTTATCCTGATGTTCCCACTAGATCGGGAGTTAAGTACAGCCTTAGTTGAAAAATAATGCGAGATAAAATGAATTTATTGTCTTTAAGCTGGGTAATTTAGGTTTTTTTTTATAGTTCTTACCTCTTGGCGTACAAAATGGCGACATTTTTCACTAGTTTTTCACAAATAAAATCGGAGTCTTTGAATACTAGTTGGTAGGTGAGTAGACTAAATATTAAAAAAAAAACTAAATCAAAATCGGTTCATCCGTTCGGGAGCTACGATGCCACAGACAGACACACACACAGACACGTCAAACTTATAACACCCCGTCGTTTTTGCGTCGGGGCTTAAATATGTTCATCATCATCGCTCGCGATGTTCCCGGTTGCATCCCTCTCGGGAGCCCGGGGTCCGCTTTCCTACTTTTACGTCTACACTTCGCACGATCTTCGGCATCCTAGGTTGTAAGGCCATTTGCACGCATATCACCCTTTATGACGACGTCAAGCCAGCACTTCTTGGGTCTACCCAGTCTGCCTCGACCTGGCGGAGGCGCCATGGCAAGACATTTGTTCCCCACGTAACTAACCGTAAATAGCATTTTAAAATGTTAAAAATTTATTATGTCTAATTTCTGAACTAATTTTGATAGATTAGTTCGAAACCTGTAGAAGTAGATGAAATATAAAACTAACTTTCTCTATGTATAGTTATTTTCATACACTCTTTCCGTTTACCTATCGCATTTTGTTTTTGCAACATTTTAAAGTAGTTTGAATGCAAAAACTAATACTTAGGTTGATTATTCTAAAGGGCTGTGTGTATCGATAAGTAAATCGAATCGCCAGATGCAGTCCGTGTAGTGCACGACGACGCACGAAGTACACGTGTCACCGGCAGCCAATCACGCGCCAGCGGCGCTGATCAAAGGAAGTATTTGACGGAGCTCAGTACAGCGCGTTTAGTACGGTCGACTGGATACTCGGATACGTTGGTGGGCTCTTGCCACGTTTTATAGGTGGATAAGTTTTGTAATTACATGAATTTATAGGACTGACATCTCTGCGGCATAGCGAAAATCTGTTTCATATTTTCCAGATTGTAATTAGGGATGTCAGTTTAATGTTTCTTCTTTTACAACAAGAAACAGTTTTACAAATTGACCCGCAAATGTTTATATTTAATTATAAACCTCTTAAAATCTTTTTTTTTCCAAAAAGGCATAACTGATTAAAAAAATATTTCTTTAATTTGCATTAAATTAGAAGCTACGTGTAGGTAACAACCGTAATTAAAACTAAATATTTAGTAAAAATAAGGAAAACTATTTAAAAACAGGTACTTAATCTGGAAAAAAAATTACTTGTTTATTTTCTTGATAAATTCCCACTAATATAAATATTTTAGTAGTCCTTCCTTATTACTCGCAGGTATGGTCGGCTGCATAATTGCAGACCCACCGTAGAGCTCCAAAACTGCTGTTATAAGAATGTTTTCAACACGAGCGACATCTGCTTTAGTTGAAGTCTTTTAACTCATCAATAAAATTAAAGAAACAAAAATTATCAGAATGAAAACATTCCAAACATTCCAGTAATTTTCGAACTCTACCGGGAACTGCAAATATGCAGCCGACTGCAGTACCTTATTAAATGTTTTATAGGGCATAATTCTCATCGTCTTATATGAGACGTGGCTACTTACAACAAACCACACGGAGTATTAAAAAATGATAAAAAATGATTTAAGTTGCAACCGACCACGAATGCAACACCACTTTCCTTGCTGTATGAAATGAGTACTTACCTACATATATAATGAAATCCCTTCTCAGAGTGAATCCTACCTGTCATCATAATGTAGGTAGGTACCTACTCATACATCTACATGAGGGTAACCTAAGTAAGTAATTCCCGTGTCTGTCTGTAATTGAGTGAGCCAAGGCAGGAGCCGTGATGATGATTGCCAATGCTATTAAACCGGCTCGATTGACTATAGTCCGAGCGGTCGCTGGAGAAATGTAAGTACAGTCGGCTGCATAATGAACTCTAGTTAAAAAATTACTATTATTAGCATGTTTTCATTCGAATATTTTTGTTTGATAAATTCATGAGTTGGAAGACTTTAAACTTCAACTAAAGCAGGTCTAGAATCTTGCTTGTGTTGAAAACATTCTTATAACAGCCGTTTTGGAGGTCTACGGTGGGGCTGCAATTATGCAGCCGACCGTACATGACTTCTCTACTATAATCAGAACTATACTTTTGCATTTACCTAGCGACCCGCCGCAGCTTTGCAGATTGCAGAAGACAATCTGTTCAGTAGTTTTCAGATTATCGCATTAAGACAGCCGCGGTGGTAATTTGCCTTTGATACTTTCATTTTGTCTTATGGAGGCATGAGACATAAATTAAATAGGTATTGAATAAATTATAGGTGTGCCTTCAAAAATACGCTAAATTCAAACGCGGACGAATTCACGGGTAAATTAATTACTTATAACAATGTGTTTCAGCGAAAGGGTTTTAATACGATAGAGGTTTGTTCTAGACGTTTATTTCCAAAAGTCGTAGAACAAAAGTTGTTCGCCTAGACGTATAGAACAACCTCCTTTTGTAATAGAATCCCATCGCTGAAACACATTGTATTTATTATCACTAATTAATATTAGCAGTGACCTCTCTGCCTACACTCGTCTTAACCCAATCAAGCAACGCAAGTACCGTTAATAACTATTACAATCATATTTGACCAGAGACTAACTCGTGCACACGGCTTCACTCGATACCAAAATGTAAAATATGAATCTCTCGGCTGTATAAGCGATGCGGACGAAGTCGCGGGTATAAGCTAATGTTCGATCGACCTATTTACATAAAATATTTATATATGTCAAGTTTCAGCCCGAACTGTCTGTTAGTTTTAGCTTTGCTTATCTAACAGTTAGTAAAAATAAAATAAAGTTATTTCACAAACGAAACACTTACAATTAAGGTTCCGCTGGTCGATCGTGTTTTCCATACAAATGAATTTAGAGTGTTATCCATTTATTCTTTATGGAATTTGAAAAACATAAGTTAAATCTACATAACAAGTCTATATCTAGCCCATGTAGGCGACGAAATAGACAAACTTGTAGTTTGTCTATTTCGTAACAAACTATACTTAATTTAATATTATATTAAATTAAATATAGTTTGTCTATTTCGTAACAAACTATACTATAAGTCTATTTCGTAACAAACTATATTTAATTTAATATAATATTAAATTAAATATAGTTTGTCTATTTCGTAACAAACTATATTTAATTTAATATAATATTAAATTAAATATAGTTTGTCTATTTCGTAACAAACTATACTTAATTTAATATTATATTAAATTAAATATAGTTTGTCTATTTCGTAACAAACTATACTTAATTTAATATTATATTAAATTAAATATAGTTTGTATTTTTTGTAACAAACTATACTTAATTTAATATTATATTAAATTAAATATAGTTTGTCTATTTCGTAACAAACTATATTTAATTTAATATTATATTAAATTAAATATAGTTTGTCTATTTTGTCGCCTACATGGGCTAGATATAGACTTGTTATGTAGATTTAACTTTTGTTTTTTCAAATTCCATAAAGAATAAATGGCAAACACTCTAAATTCATTTGTATGGAAAACACGATCGACCAGCGGAACCTTAAGTCAATTATTGGATACTCCTCAAGTCAGTCAGTCAATACTTTGTAGGTATTTTATATTGAAACATAGATTACGAACAGACGTTTGCATTATTTCAGTCAGTAGGGAGTCGGGTTTAGTACAAATATTTAATTAAACCACGATGTAAGCTTAATTACTGCCAAACGTCAAATTAAGACTAATTGCTGAGTTGATTTGCGTAAAACTATTAAATTATGTATAACGTATGAATGTGTAGATTTATATAACAATTTATATATTATAGGTACATAATAAGATGAATGACTGACGGATCAACTCACAGCCAACCGCTGATCGTAGAGACTGAAACTTGGAGGGTATATTTTTTGTATGACGTAGCCATCCGATAAGAAAGGATTTTTACCACCCAGTTGACACAATGGCCAAGCACAGGGTTGTGAGTTCGATTCCCGCCTCAGACATGTATTTATGCTTAAATATTTCTCTGTGGTCTGGTTGTTTCTATGTATGATGCGTATATAATTACAAAAGAAAAGTATATAAGTAGTATATCCGTTGTCTAGCACCAATAACACAAGTGTAGTTACTTAATTTGGGGCTAAATGGCGATTTGTGGAATGTACTACAATATATAAACTTACTTATTTTATATTTATTTATTTTGTAAAAATCATCTCCTACGCGGACGATGCTGCGGATAAAAGCTAGTCTATAGGTTCGTATAGCTCGCATCCGTGGGATTCAGCCCTAGATGTCCCACACGTGACCCCGGGGTGGAGCTGATGGAGCGATCCGCTGGGAGGCTTCGGCTTGTTACCACCCACCGGCCTAAGTTATATCGCCAACCAGACTTGTCCGTGTTCTGATATGTAGCCCGGTGCAGCCACATAAGGATGGGACACTAAAGTTCTCTTGCCACTGTGCCGTCTTCCTTTAGCTAGGTGTCACTCAAAGGCCCCCGTTTATTTAGAGGTCTTCCTTCAAGTCACGAGCGTAAAGGTATCTTCTAGACACCGCGTGCTATATCTTAAACCACATCGTCGCTTACCATCGTGTGAGATAGTAGTTGAACTATTTATCATTTTAAAAAAAATTACATTGAACCACTTTAAGGAAATTAAAAAAAAATACCGCTCAGCACAGCTCTACCCCAGGCGTCGGAGAGAGTCCATTGGAGGAAGACAGTAAATCGACTGCACCAGCAGAGTCACGATACTCAGCATTGAGGGAACGACGGAAGAACAGGATGAAGTTATAACTCGGTAGTTAATAGTAGTTAGTAAAAAGGAAGAGTCCATTTACGATTATGAAATCATAATCTTTAACCAAACTAATATTATACTTAGGTAAATCCGAAAGTTTTATTTATTTGGTTGTTCTTTTCACGATCAAACGAACGATTTGGATAAAAATTGACATAGAGTGGTAATTTAGAGGATGGAGAGGACATAGGATACCGTGAAGTTCCCTACGCGTGTGAAACCGCGGGGCGTAGCTAGTATAATGTAACCTAGGTAAGTAAGTACGCACAACAAAGTAAACGCTAGCACCTACTTACCGAACTCATTATAAATTTATTGTTTTAATTAAAGTGGAAGTGGTAAAAATGGGGTGAAAGCTTCAACAAACGTAATCGGGTAGAAACCTCGCGTTGTTCAAGTACCAATAACTTTATTAATTAACTTTGTACCACGAAAACAACGTTATTTTAATTAACTACGTAATTCCAGGGGATTTCATAATTACAGGATTAACAATTTTACAGTAGGTAGGTGTTTAAAAAGTCACAAATGTTTAAGAAGTGAGGATACCGGCTTTGAAACCGCCGGCCGGGTAATTGTTTTTTCTTTTTTTAATCTTAATTTGTAATTTCTATGATAATTAGAAAATGAAAAAATACCAAGACATAGGGACTTAGTCAAGGCAGTTATAGGTTTTATGGCACAAATATAATTATATGTGCTAGTGTCTGTATCCAGGGAGGAAACAGTCGACTACGTTTGTATGGAGAGAGCGCCGGTACCCTTTCACCTTAAAGCCTAGTTCGCATCAAGCTAGTATTTTAGTCGAGTAGCGAGTAATTTAGTAGCTAAAATACAGGCTACTGCTCAACCCGTTTTGGTCGAGTACAGTTCACAAGTGAGTGGTGTATTGCAAGATGAACATTCTACAAAACAAAGCAACGATGAGGTGGCTACTAATCAACTCGACTAATCCGACAGGTTTGGACTTGTTACTTGTTTAGCCGGTGAGCTAGTGAGCAGAGAGGCGAGGGGGCAGGGGGCTACTCGCCACTCGCCTAATAAAAATAGAATAAAATGGATCGACTCGACTAAATTACTTACTAACCAACTCGACTAATTTTTTGGTGTTCGGACACGTTTAGCTATTAAATTACTCGCTACTCGACTAAAATACTAGCTTAATGCGAACTAGGCTGAGATGAGTCTCATTATTATTAGACTGGGCCGAGGGGACGGAGTGGATCCGTGGAGTAGACAAGCGTCGTCTGGGCACGGATCTTGCACGGTGTTATATAAATAAATAAATAATAAATATTGCAGGACATTCCACACATCGCCATCTAGCCCCAAGCTAAGTTAATACACTTGTGTTATGGGTGCTAGACAATGGATATACTACATTGAAGTACTTTTCTTTTGTAAATATCCTATCCTACTAATATTATAAATATGAAAGTTTGTGTGTGTGTGTATGTGTGTATGTTTGTTACTCCTTCACGCAAAAACTACTGGACCGATTGCGTTGAAACTCAGTATGTAGATAGCTGGAGACCTGGATTAACACATAGGCTACTTTTTATCCCGATATTCCTACGGGATCGGGACTTACGGGATAACTCTTTTACGCAAAAACTACCGAACAGATTGGGATGAAACTCGGTAAGTAGATAGCTGGAGACCTGAATTAACACAAAGGCTTTTTATACCGATATTTTCACGGGATCTGGACTTACGGGATCAGGACGATGTATTTAAAAAGGTTGTAGTTGGGCGGAGGCGGAGAGTGATGAAGGGGAGAAGGGTAGGACAGAAAATGGGGAGCACAGGAAAGGGGGAGGACAGGAAAGCAGGAGGACAGTAAAAAGGAAGAGGATGAAATGGGGAGAAGAGGAAAGGGGGAGGAGAGAAAAGGGGGAGGGGAGGAAAGGGGATGGTAGGAAATACGGAGGGGATAAAATGGGGAGAAGAGGAAAGGGGGAGGAGAGGAAAGTGGGAGGGGAGGAAAGGGGATACTAGGAAATAGGGAGGGGAATAAGGGTAAGGAGAGGAAAATGAGAGGGTGGGAAAGAGGGAGAGGAGGAAAGGGGGACCTAACCTTACCTAACCTTCTCCATCCGTGACAGTAATGTGTCAAAAAAACATTCCGGGCCTATCTGGACTCCTATAAACGTAAGCGCTCGCTTCGCTCGCAAGTGTTTGCTACTTCATCCGCGACGGTTCCGTGTTAGAAAAGCATTCTGGGTTTATCTGGACTCTTAGAAATGTTACAAACTTTCATACTAATTATTAGCAGGAAGACTAACAATAGATAAAGGAACAAGAAAACTATATTTTTATATAAAAAGAAATGATTTTATTAGTAAAATAGTTAGGTCCTTAAAGACTATTCCTAAATACATTACAAAATCAACAACAAACACATTTTTGGACGAATTTAGGGTTTTTCTATACGAATAGTGGAGGCTTAGCTAAATAAAACATAATGTCTTAAAAATACAGACAGATGGACAATCAAGCGATTTTATAAGGTTCCGTAGCGACAAATGGGACTGTTTTTACCTACGGAACCCTAAAACAGTCAAGCAGGAGAAAATTAAAAAAGCTCGTGACATAGTGAAGATGTAAACACATTTTTCGAGTAATAAAAGATAGCGGGTTCGAATTTTCACAAAAAAACTCTGAAATTTCACGGCTCTTGACAAAACGAAATGAATCAGTGTAGTGTGAGTTTTTGCGGATTGCGCCCTCATTTATAAAACGTTAATAATTTTCCAATCACAGATTTAATCTTAAACTAAGAACTTACTTTAAATTAGATATACCGTCACGAATCTTGAGCGATGCGTTCTACGCTCAAGATTCTTGCCGATATAAATATCTTTATGTTTTACTTTTATTTTAGTAAGTATGAATATTTAGTTTTTTTGGTTAGATTATTTAGCTTTGATCTGAATAATTTAACCTCGAGATTCCTTTGAAAGTTACCTGGAAACTTTCCTTTTCGAAGGTAAGATTCTGACGGACCTAGCTAATCCAACCTCTGTTAGAACCTTCTACACAATTCTGACAGGTTAGGTTGGACTAACTACATCCGTCAGAATAATAATTGTGTAGAAGGTTCTAACAGACAGGTTGGATTAGCTAAATCCTTAATAATTGTGTAGAATTTCTTGAAAAAAAAAGTATTATTTTTGAAAGTTAATTCATTACCATAATTTTGGAATGTTTCACGGAACTTACCTCGAAAACATCGTTTCTTACCGAAAGATTCCATAATTTTCAACTCTAGTTACTGACATAAGCCTTGAGCCCCTTATTCCAAAACGAGGTTTAAGGATAGTCCGAGATGTAGCTTTAAACCTTAGATTTAGACACAAATTAACTCGAGAACTATAGTCTAAACACTATCCCAATAGATTATTTAAGGAACTATAGTCTAAACACTATCCATAAAGATTATATAGGGATAGTGTTTAGACTATAGTTCACGAGTAAATCTGCATCTAAATCTAAGGTTCAAATCGACATCTCGGACTATCCTTAAACCTCGTTATGGAATAAGGGGGAATGTGTTGTTCTTTCTGTGCTTAAAATTACGGTTTACGGTTTACGGTTTAAAATTCTTTATTTCTCATAAAATTTACAAAAATCACTTACTGAGAAATCAAAATATCTTAACATTAAGTTAAGTAAACAATAATTTATCATAGGTGAGCGTAGGTATTAAACCGAACATTACAATGTTTTTGCGTAACTTCAATGTGAACACAACAATATTTTTTAATGAAAATAGCTATAATTATCAACATTAACTCTGTACTTTCACACTAAAAGTAACTTTAGATTTATTAAATTGCAATTAAATAAGTATTTAGCAAATAATTGCAAATAAAAATTCGTGTCTATACCTAGTTATGCATATAAACAAACTTATAAGTGCAGTTACAGGCACGAATCTTGAGCTTAGTTCTACTAACTCTCAATATGTCAGGGTTATAAGTTATTTTATAAGAAAACGGTGGACTTCCCCATGTAAGTAGGGTAAACATTAAAAAAAAATGTTTTAATTTCTTGCATATTACCAATATGAAAAGCGCTGAGTTCCGACTACGCTCAAGATTTTTGGCAAATAAAAAAATATTGCAGGACATTCCACACATCGCCATCTAGCCGCAAGCTAAGTAACTAGACTTGTGTTATGGGTGCTCGATAAAGTAAATACTTAGTAGATATTTTAGAAAAATACATGTTACTGCCTTGGTAACATGTATTTTTCTAAAATACATGTTACCAAATTACTTTATAAAAGTGGCCACGTAGGGTTCTGTACTGTAGTTTTTTTTTAACACGCTTTTATAAGTTTCACCTGTTTGTTTGTTCATAGTATTTGTTGTTATTATTATTATAGCAGCAACAGAAGTAATCATCTGTTAAAATTTCAACTATCTAGCTATCACGGTTCATAAGATACAGCCTGGCAGACGGACGGACAGACAGTCTTAGTAACAGGGTCCTGTTTTTTTTTGTTTTTTTTTAGGTAAAATAATATTTTTTAGGGAACCCGAAAAAATGATTAATTTCATTTTTCGAAGTCGAAATAAAAGGGGGTTAAAATGGAAATAAAAGACTCGAAATTTGAGATCATAAAATAATAATAAGAAACTAAATTAATAAATTTCAATATTATTATGTTAAATTGCATTTGGCAGGTTAAATTAATTTAACTGGCAGTATTCGAAAAGTTTTTTGTAATAAGCACATATTTATTTTTTGTATGGCGTTAAAAATAACAGTAGAAGCTAGTTTTTAATTTTAAATTATAAGTCATACTGCTAGTATGACTTTTTGGACTCGAATAAAATTATTTCGGAAAATTATTTTGTGACATTTCGGAAATATTTGTCCAAATAGTCATACAATAGAAACTCATCGTATAATTCATTGGAATAAACAATTACATTTAAATAATTTAATTGCAAATAATTTTAAAATACTTTCTTTCTAAAAGAAAATACATTAAAAGATATAAACTTAAAAAACTCTTTCAATTTTCCAAACGTACCGTAAATCACACTCGAGTTATTTTAGACTCTATTTTTCAAACAGTAAAGTCTAAAGTCCTTTAAACATTTCCTAACCCATATTATCACAAATCCAATGGTTTCTCAAGCCATTTTCAATTCTAATTCTAAAGAATTAGAGCTGACAATTCCACACCACTGTTTAAAAATAGGTAAAATTTCAATTCGAAAACACAATAGCGTCTAAGCATTCAAAGAACCGTATGCAGTAGAAAATAAAGTTCAAAATTCAACAAAAGAAATATACATTTAAACATATTCAACGCCGGGCATATCCAAGCTATTCTGTTCCTTATTTCTATGAACATAAGGTTGGTTATCACTTAGAACATTCAGAACCAGTTGTACAAACAGGCAACAAAAGTGCAGACCCATCAGCTCCACTGCTTTTATTAGAAAGTTTGTAATTCAAGCAAGTTTCTAAGCTCCTACTAGAGTTAAATAATCTTTCAAAATATTAGATAAACATTATTAAAATTAAAACATTATAGTAATTTTAGAACTCTACGGTGGATCTGAAATTCTGTTGCCGACGATACATCTTAACACAAGCTAAAAAGAACACTATGTCCCTTACAATAGAGTTCAAAATCAATATTCACATACAATCGTCTTCAACTCCGGACATATCCAAGCTATTCTGATCCTCATCCTTATAGACATAAGGTTGATTATCGCTCGCCTTCCTGAGTAGATCCTTGAGTAAAGGCTGTATATCACCAGGCAAGGCCCTTTGTGCTGGATCAGCTGCCCAGCAGGACTGCATGATGGACCAGCATTCGTCGGTGAAGTGAGGCAGACGTTCTGGACGTAGACCTGGATTTATAAACGGTGATTTTAGGGTTCAATAGGTATTAAAGGGAAAAACAGGAACCCTTATAAGATCACTCTGTTGTCCGTCTGTCTGTATGTGTGTCACCACCGATTTTCTCAGGAACGGGTGGACATAGCAAGTGTATACCAGATACTGAAGTCGTACGTTGTGTCGACCATGATTTGGCGGGAATTATTAAATAAAAAAACATTGTACATTTTACATGGCACCATGTTGCACCAATATAAGCAACTAGACTTGTGTTATGGACCAGACAAAGGATAGAACTAGGTAATGGATAATATGCACTTTTCTTTGTAAATAATATTCATAATATACATACAGAAAGCCTCTTTATTTGGGTCAGAGTTAGTATTAATTCCGATATCTAATTGGGTAAGTATGTTTTTTCTCGTTTCCGTCAAATTATGGTCGATAGCTTCTTAAGAAGTAAAGTAGGGGAAGTAATCTATTGATTGTTTTAAAAAAGTGATATATCGGTGTGAAATAACTTAATAAGTTACCTTTTTTAACTTTATTCCACAATTGTTCCTTGTTGTTGAAATCTTCGAAAGCAGCAGGTAACTTCACATCGTTTGCGCATAGATACCTGAAATAATTTACAAATAAAATCTTATTGCAGGTCGAGTTTAGCCTGATAATTTGAAATCCGGTAGATAGGCTGATTTGGCCATGATAGTGGAGCCCGACTGGGTCATGATATTACAGTCTGACTTGACTATTATAGTGCAGCCCGACTTGATAGTGTACGCCAGCTTGGCCATGGCCATGATATTGCAGTCTGACTTCGCCGTGGTAGTGCAGCCTAACTTGGCCCATAATAGTGTAGTCAGACTTCGTGGTAGGTACTGTAACCCAACTTGGCCATGATATTGTAACCTGACTTGGCCATGGTGGTGTAGTCCGACTTGGCCCACAATAGTGGAGCCCGACTTACACCATGATAGTATGGACCAGTCGCCAGGACCAGTCTATTACTAAGTAATTTATATTATAGTTCTCTTATCGTTCTATAGTATTAAAATTGTTTGTTATATATTTACTGTATGTTTTCTCAAAACTCTCTTAAAGTTTTGAAGATATCCATACCAACTTTTCAAGACGATTTAATGTCATTTAATGCGAATAATTCCAACTCAATAAATAAATGTATATGTTTATGCGTGGGAACCTGTAATTGGCTCTGTTTTTATTATTTTATGTTTAAACTAGCTTTTCCCCCCGACTTCGTCCGCATATAAGTCGAAAGAATGTTTATGTTTTGAAGTAGATTGGACCAAGGAATCACGTTGTCCCATACAAACTTTGCCCCCCTTTTTCACCCCCTAAGGGGTAAAATTTCGGAAAATTCTTTCTTATCGGATGCCTACATCATACAAAGAACACACCCTCCAAGTTTCAGGTCTCTACGATCAGCAGGTTTAGGCTGTACGTTGATCTGTCAGTCAGTCAGTCAGGACAAAGGATTTTATATTTAAGATTTTGGTTACAGCTGTTGGTTCTCCTAAAGCTAAATTAATAACTTACCAGAACAATATACCAAATGCGTAGACATCGACACTGGCATCGTAGTCCCCGTTGAGCAGCTCGGGCGCCATGTGGACCGGAGTCCCGACCACGGAGCCCGAGACGAGAGCCCTACACGAACAGAACCCGAGGTCCGAGAGCGAAGCCCTACTCGACCCGTCTATCACTACGTTCTTCAGCTTTATGTCGCGGTGGACTAGTCCGAGCGAGTGTAGGTAGCGGATACCTAGGGAAAAAAACATTATTTTACTTTTTTGTGTAATTTCTTACTATAAAGACTAGCTTTTACTTGCGACTTCGTCCGCTTAGAAGACGAAAATTTTAAGTAGATTGGACCAGGGAATCACGTTGTCCCATACAAACTTTGCCCCCCTCCCCTTTCTTATCGGATGCGTACGTCATACAAAGAACATACCCTCCAAGTTTAAGTCTCTACGATCAGCGGTTTAGGCTGTGCGTTGATCCGTCACTCAGTCAGGACAGCATTTTATATGTATAGATATTTTGCATCATAGAGGAATAAACAATCGACTGAGATACAGGCTCGGCCTAGTTCAGTTGTTAGTTTGACCTATGTACCTATTTAAATGGCTGCTATAATATAGGTAAATAACCTAATTTTAAGTTCTATAATATTGTTTACTTATGTATAAGATTTGGTATTAACCTTATCCAAACAAAGATTTTATATTTATACTAGCGACCCGCTCCGGCTTCGCACGGCTATATTATGCATGTATTATACATTAAACCTTCCTCTTGAATCACTCTATCTATTAAAAAAAACCGCATCAAAATCCGTTGCGTAGTTTTAAAGATTTAAGCATACGTAGGTATATAGGGACAGAGAAAGCGACTTTGTTTTATACTATGTAGTGATAAAGAGAAACTGTTTTTTGTTTGTAAGGAATAGGTTTCCAACTATTTCTACTAGGGACCAATAGGGACTAGGGTTCAAGTAACTCGATCTTTTTGGAGTTTTAGGAATTTCCGCGGGATTTCGCGAGTGATTATGGATTATTATCCGGCATCGTGGGAATTACAGCGTCAACAACCTCTTACCTTCAACAATATCACAAGCTATCAACATCCTCGCCCGTTCACTGAGCCCGAGCCGGACCGCCGCGTGCAAGTCTCGCACTTTACGTTCGGATACTAGTAGCACGCCGCGGTTACCCCCGCCATTGCGTTGCACTATCGACCCGTATAGCCTCACTATGCGGGGGTGAGGGGGTATACTTCTGTTGAACAAAGAGAAACAAAACGGTGTAAAAACTGCTTTTTTTTTGCAACAGAGATTGATAACCCAAACTGACATAAGAGCGGAAAGGCGCCTGACTATGAATTCGTGTTCGACTGATTTTCCAAGCATAGAATAGAATAGAATAGACAGGTTATCAGCTGTCTACATACCGAGTTTCAACGCAATAGGTTCAGTAGTTTTTCGCAAAGAAGTAATAAACATATAAACAAACACACAAACTTTAAGATCTATAATATTAGTAGTATAAACTGACCTTGTGTAAAAGAACTCCATGGCCAGATCGTGATAGTGCCTGGTATCGGCTGGCAACACCGACTTGGCCGCGAGCGGGGCGCGGCCCCCCCAGGCTCCGCGGACTGCGTACACTACGCCGTATTGGCCACGACCTGAAAACCGGTGAAACGACAACATAAAAAATAACTTAATATTTTCGGTTTCTATGTTAGTACTGAAACTTAATGTAAATTCGACTAAGTAGGATTCAAACCAACGACCTTAAATATTTCGGTGCAGGTTGCGATTAGTTGAAAAATAATTCGGAAATAAGTACATTAAATTTTTATTTTTTGACTAAGAAGGCGAGATATATTTTCCCCTATTGGGAGAATGATCCCAACTTCCCCCAAAAGGGAAAATGAGTACCCCTGGAAAAGTTTGAATGATCGAGAAGAAATTATGTGGGAACAATAAAGACAAGTCGCAGATTTAAATCCTATCAAAGCGAATTTTGTTAAATGCTAAATATGAAACTATCGGGCATCGGTCATGGTTATGATCCACCTCATCAGTCCACCCAGAGGGACGGGTGGACCATGGGCACCAGTTGTTCTACTAAGACTTACCAATTTCTCTCCCCAAATCCGGAGTTCCATACATGAGTAGATCACACATCGACGTACTCTCCAGACAGAGGCGGGCGAATGATGGCGCGTATCTGTTTACATAAAGATAAAATATGGGTCTTAATATGGTGTCTATTATCACTATATCTATCTGTATACTATATTATAAGGAGGAAAGATTTGATGTTTGCAATAAAATTTTTGAAAACTTACTTCTTCCTAATAGCCAGTCTAATATCTTCAGTGTGATGTAGTCTATTGGCTAGAGCAGTCTCCAACGCGCTCAGCGCTGATTGGTACTTCTCGTGTGCTGAACTTAGACGTTCCAAGATCTGAAATTAAACAAAGTCATTTTTGTTACACTTGTTCGGAAATGGTCACTATGTGTCACTTTCTTCTTCTTCTTCTCGTATAGTGGTGTGGCTCACCTATTGTTAGAGTTTTCAGATCGCCTTAAGGCCTCTAACTTGACCTAACGACTGCTACTAGAGGAAGCAACCGGGACCAACGGCTTAATGTGCCTTCCGAAGCACGGAGGGGCTCACGAAAACACATTTTTGCCACACTTGTAATTGTCCACCCATCGAAATAATGACCGCACCAGGCGTCGCTTAACCCGTACAACCGTAAACGATCAGCGAGCGTCGCTTAGCTGTGAGCCTCCTCACTTTGATCCTGTATTATCGGACAGAGAGTCGAATCGTACTTGCCCGAAAAAGAGAAAAGTAACATTCCCTCCACATGCTGAAGACTAACTGCGTGATTTTTTTGTTTTGACTTCAAGGTTTAGTGCTTTTTTATGGAGCCATAGCGGTGAGATGGTTTTAAGGCGGGCAGGGAGAAGAAAAAAAATGCAGTACATTAATATCATACGAATGTATCTACTCCTGTAAGAACATGCATTGGTCTTACGGTGAAGGAAAGCATCATAATAAAACCCGCAGGTTTGTTGGTTACCGACGTATATACGCGTTCTTTCCTCTAGACACTGTCGACTAAGCTAAGAGGATGGTAAAGCTGGACAAGTCTCCTCCACCTAATACATATCCCAGGCACTACATCAGCCTGAATAACATGGATTAAAGTTGCTGGCGATGTATTAATTATCTAGATTAATCTATAATATAAATATTGCAGGACATTCCACACATCGCCATCTAGCCCCAAGCTAAGTAACTAGACTTGTGTTATGGGTGATAGACAACTCATATACTGCTTTCTCTTCTAAATATATACAAATACATAGAAACAACCAGACCACAGACAAATATCTAAGCATAAATACTGGTTTGAGGCGGGTATCGAACCCGCAACCCTGTGTTTGGCAGTCCGGCATGTGTGACCATTGTGCCAAATGGGTCGTCACATATGAAACGTATGTTGCTAATCCAAGCTCTTTGGGTTACTAAGTTTATTGCGTTATGACAACCTTCTCATGTCTTTGTAGTCGGTTAAAAATTATAATCTCTTTGTTTTCCAAAGCATAAAGCTTAAAAGGCCAATGTATAGATAATACCTGTGTAGACATAACCCTAGCCAGCCTATGCGCGCTGATCCCGGAGACGGCGTGCACGGCGACACGCCGGCGCCACGCCGCCGACAGCCCGCAACATGCAGCCTCGCTCGATGACATGCGGACACTGGAACGTGGACGGAAACCTACACTGTTAACGGTCCTCTTTGATGCATTATATACTTGACTAGAACTGGTGGAGCTACTAGGTAAAGTTCTTAGGAGGCGGTATAGATCGGGAAATTAATCATGACCCCCAGCGGAAATTGATGGGGAAGGTTTGCGCATGCAATGCATTAGGTTATTTTACCAATTTTTCAAATTAGGCTTGGGCAAAAAACACACACCTAGTGTGTGGGTTTTATCCGCCAAACGGACTTACGAATTGAGTTCTGTGCATACTCCTTCCACTTTCCGCTGGGGGTCATGATTCATTGCCCGACCTATACTCTTGCCTTAAACAGCCCTTCAATTAGAAGATAATATTATATTGAATTGTTAGGCGACTTTTGTCGTTTACCATTGATAGAAAAATGTCAAGGTATAAAATAGACGGTTAAGACTATCCTACTCTTTAGCCTGGCGATAATGTTCTTCTTAAACATGCCATTAAAGGAATTATTTAAAACGCATTTTCATATTGTGATCTTCCCCCAAACTGGGAGGTAAAAGTTTCATTTATATCTGAAATATTTTAAATCAAGAATTATTTCCCCCGAATGAAGGAATATGGGAATGAGATTATCTTTCATCGATATCATAAAGAGAAATTTGAATAATTTTTGATTAATTTTTTGAAGAAATTTGAATAATTTTTGATTAATGTTTTGAAGAAATTTGATAATTATTACATTGAATAGGCTCCGAAACCACTGGACCATTTTTGATAAAACTAGTTATAAGTATAGAATTAAATCTTTGGGAATAACATGGGGTACTTTCATCCCGATTTCGGAACTACACAGCTTCAAAATATAGACGTACTTAAGCAAGAGCCGCCTCAAGGAATGCAACAAGGTAGTGAGCATGGAGTAGGCGTGCCTGTGCGTCAGTTGGACTTGTCGCGCGACTGACAGCAGCTGACGTACGGCCGCGCTGGCTGGACGGCCGCACAGTGACGTACGGCATTGCCATTCCAGGGAGTCTATACATCTGGTAACATTAAAAAAAATCATTTCAGACGAAACAAAAATCATAAAAATTCGCTATTTATAAATAAAATATTGGACAAACCGCCGAATAACTCCAAGCTACTAGCAACTAGGCTTGTGTTATGGTGGCCAGACAACGGATAGAATGCTTTTCTTTTTATAAATACACAGAAACACAGACCAGAACAAATACTTGTTTACAGAAAAAAATATTTGTACACAAATAGGTACTTATTCGACGGCGGTAAGCGAACCCGAAAGCGAAAGTCAAAATATGTGATTATATAACTAGCAGAGTCCCGCACCCAGCGTAAATCTTGTTCCCGTGGATTATATGCATCCTTATACCATATTACGAAAAAATTGGTTTAGTATTTCTTAGGTCCGTATTAATAAACCGAACTCAATATCGATTTCAATCTTGAGTTTGCTCTTGAGTTGTTGCGCTGATTAATAAACCTATCTTAAGACGCGATTTAAGAGCGACGTATCACTTGAGTCATACCGTATTAATAAATCAAACTCAGCACTCGAGTCTGATTGCGGGTCATACAAATATTAATTTTTTTTAAATATGTTCACATTAAAAACAAGTTGACAGCAAAATATGACGACACTACCTACCATAGGGTAAGAACATATAATTCAAAGTAAGAACAAAGCGTTACTGTCATTCAAGATCAGTCTCAAATCTCAAGAGCGATATCAGCCTGGTTAAAACTTGAGTTTTATCTATTAATTAACGCTTAACTTAAGATAGTGACCACATCTCAAGACTCACTCGATTGATACGCACTCAAGATCGATATTGAGAGCGATTTATTAATACGGGCCTTTATGTTTACAGTATTTTAATCATTTTTTTTCTATATTTTTTTTTATTTATTATTTGTAATTTGTTTTTTTACATTATTTTTTTGTATTCTAAAAAACACTAAGTACCTACACCTACTTTAAAATAAAAGAACCCTGACCTTAGTTATTATTTACCTTTGTAAAGTTCCGAAGTAAGTCTCCTTCAAACAGTCGACGAACTTCACCAGCTTGAGACTTATTTTCCGACTCAATCTTGCCAAAACTGTAAGGAAATATGTAAATTAAATCCACATATAAGAATTTATCAATGGGCGATTTCCAGGAATGTTTAAATGTAGATCAATGACGGGAGGGAAAGTCAAAATTAATAAATAAATTATAGTTTTCATAAAAGAGATTTTTCAATTTTGCTCCAAGTGGTACTTAATATTTTGAAGCATATTTTGGATAAAAAAATAAGCCAAGTGCGAGTCGGATTCGCGCACGAGGGGTTCTGTACGATTCTATTCTGTTTTTGTAGGTATTTGTTGTTATAGCGGCGACAGAAATACATAATATGTAAAAAAATTCAACTGTCTAGCTATCACTGTTCATGAGATACATCTTGGGGACAGACAGACAGTGGAGTCTTGGTAAAGATCCCATTTTTACCGTTTGGCCACGGAACTTAAAAAAGTAATAAAGTATTCTTTATCTGCATAAAATGTACGTAAGTAACATAGTAAGTTATTATTTGTAATAATATGGTAAGTTGTAACATTTTACAAAATACACTTTATTGCTGCATTTAACAGTGGCTATGTGCAGTAGTCGTACTAAATAAAACTTACAGATATGCGAATTTACAGATTTAATGATATTTAAAGTTGATGGTTTGATAGTCCCAAGGTGAATGAATGACTAGGTAAAAAATCTATACTAATATTATAAAGAAGTAAAGCTTGTGTGTTTGTTAAATTGTAAGGGGTAATCAAGGGGATCTACTGAACCGATTTTAAAAATTCTTTCACCAATAGAAAGCCACATTATTGCTGAGTGCCATAGGTTATAAATATAAAAAACCGAAAAATAAAAAGGCTTTTACGTGGTAGTCCGTTTTGCAAAGTGAAACGCTGCCATGCTATGAAAGATATATTTTTGAGTTCTATAGAAAAGATGTGGAGCTTGAAAATGCCTACAAAAAAGTCAACGACAGCATATGTCTAACTTTTATATTTAAGTTACAAAAAGTATTTTTTTTAATATTAGTATAGATAATTTAATTTTTATTATTAATAAAATAAATGCCCAACAAAGTGGGCACGGGTCATCTATTATAATTAAAGCAAAACGCCTGACAAAAACTTATTCGCAAAATGTTTACACAATAAGGCGACACGAAGGCGAAGCACGACAGTATCAGACCATCATCAATAGTACATACCAGTCTGTTGTACATCGAGTGTTGCATGCTTCAATGAGACGGAGTAGTTGGTGCAGGATGTGACGTCACTCCGGCTCCAGGTCCGGACGCTGGACGCTGACGTCATCTCCGACTCGTTCTCCACTGGGATCGTCGAGGGGAGGGGGGAGGGGGAACCCTGCTGAATATACAGATGTAAGTTCATTTCTCATTCTCAGTTAGAACCTGAATTGCGAAGGTAAAATTATTTCAACAATTACTCTTTTTGCCAACAATCACACTTTTTGCCAAAAATAAGAAAGGAACAAAACATTTATTTGGACAAGCACACGACTCAAGTAGGGTTATGGTACAGTCGGCTGCATAATTGCAGCCCTCGGTAGAGTTCTAAAATTACTATTATTGGAATGTTTGCATTCTAATAATTTTTGTTTGATAAATTGATGAGTTAGAAGACTTTAAACTTCACCTAAATCAGGTGTATAGAATCTTGCTCGTGTTGAAAACATTCTTTTAACAGCCGTTTTGGAGTTCTACGGTGGGTCTGCAATTATGCAGCCGACCGTACATCTCACCTACGAAAAAACTGGTCTGCGGGCCAAATGTCTACTTTTAAAATGTGTATGGGTAGATTCGTCCGGACCAGTTTAGAGTAACGGACCAGAAAGACAATCAGAAATCACACTTTTGGCTAACGATCCCACTTTTTGCTAACGATAACCCTTTTTGCCAAATATCACACTTTTTCCCATTGATTACACTTAATACTAACTATAACTCTTTTTGCCAACGACCACATGTTTGCCAACGATCACACTTTTTGCCAACAATAACCCTATTTGCCAACAATATAATCAAACTTTTTGCCATTAAATGCACATTATCCATACGATAACACTGCTGACATCAAAGTCCTGGTTTCTGCTGCTTCAATTCTATTACAAATCGGTATGAGTGAGCGAGAGGCAAGATACCGCTGGGGGAGTTTGTACTGCGTGCGAGAGAGATAGAACTATAGTAGTACTTACAGTACTGAGGCCGATCCATTCGCTGCAGTAACTGTCCTCAGTGCTAGGTATAATGTCGTAGTCTTCTAGATACGAGTCGCTCGCTTCCTCCCCGTCCGAGGGGGGGGAGTGAGCGAGAGGGGAGACGCACCGGGGGGGAGCTTGTACTGCGTGCGAGAGAGATAGAGTCGACGATAGGTGGTGTTGGTGGTGGTCTTGATGCCAGGGGAGATCTGGAAACAAGAAATTAGGGTAAACTTATTAGATGTATTTGCAGCGCTCCGCGGTTTCACCCGCGTAACTCCCGATCCTGTAGGAATATCGGGATTAAAAGTAGATTAGGTTACTCCCAATGAATCAATGTATCATCATACCAAGTTTTATCAAAATCGGTCCAGAAGTTTCGGAGCCTATTCGTTACAAACATAAAAACAAAAAAAAATCTGTCTTCTTCACTACATAGTATAAAATAAAGTCACTTTTCGCCGTCCCTATGTCCCTATTCCCTTTGTACGCTTAGATCTTTAAAACTACGCAACGGATTTTGATGCGGTTTTTTTAATAGATAGAGTGATTCAAGAGGAAGGTTTATATGTATAATACATGCATAATATAGCCGTGCGAAGCCGGGGCGGGTCGCTAGTTAAGTATATTTAGTGTAGATGAATTAATTTTGTATTTAAATCTACGTATGACGACTTCTGGCCGTGTTGAGTCACGAGTTCAGTTCCCGCCGTGGGTTTAAGTATGTTTTTATAAAAAGTATCATCACCGTCTTCCAAAAATGTGGGAACAACTTATAAATTACATTACCCCCCGAGACTTGCATCGGTTATGGTGACCACGACCGCTGCAACTAGGTCGCAACGTCGGGTAAATACGACCCGTGTTGAATAAAATGATGATATTACCATCAACACTCCAGTCCATATGCTGTACATCATGCTTCAACTCCTCGAGTACTTCTTCCATCATCTGGACTAATTCCTGTTTCTTTTCACCTTCGGAAAACTTTTCATGTATCGTCTGAAATGAATAAATAATATTCAAAGATAGGGGTAGTTTTTCGGGACCCTTTTACTAAGACTCCACTATCCGTCCGTCTGTCTGTCTGTCTGTCTGTCACCAGGCTGTATCTCATAAACTGTGATAGCTAGACAGTTGAAATTTTCACAGATGATGTATTTCTGTTGCCACTATAACAACAAATATACAGAATGCTTCGTGCGCGAATCTGACTCGCGCTTGGCCGGTTTCTATTTTTTTTATTACTTAAAAGCTGTAAATTATAATTATACTTTTGTGAAATAATAAAACATTTAAGCCTACAATATGAACTGTCCAAAAGTGACATAAATAACATGACGTTTTGTTGCAATAAGCTTATAATTAGCGTCTTCGAGGTAGACCCAAAAAGCTATGGCACGAACGACTTGGATGCATTCGACGCAGAGTGGCCAAAATTTGCTGGAGATTGGGACACATAAAGGGAAATAGGGGAGACCTTTGCCCAGCAGTGGGACACAACAGGCGAAGTAAAAACAGCCTATAATTGGACCGAGTTATGCAGAAAACAGCCATGTCGCTACATGGCCGCTTTATGAGTTACAAACATAGCCACATTAAATTCTTCTTTTATAAAGACAGCCATATCGATATCTCTATTATTTATGGAGATAGAAATCGTTTAATAAAGGCATGTTGTGAGTTGGTAAAAAAACAGCCATCAATATGTAAAATGCAGCAGTATTTAGCATAAATTGAAAAACCTGTTTTGCACAAGTCAGTCAACACGCACAAGTGGCTGTTTCTTGCAAATTGTAAAATGTAGGAATTAATATTTTTTCTCGTTTTGTAAAAAACAGCCATCGTGTAACTAACTTTATTTAATAGCCTTAGCCTTAAAAGGAAATTTTCATTTAATGATATATATTACTCGGCTGATTGCGCACGATTTATTTCTTATGTTTAAATTTAACTAGAAACCGCCATCTTGTGTGGCTGGCTTTTACGTTATTAGTTTTTAAGCAGCCACATTGAGAACCGTATTTTTTAATTATAAAAACTATGATACAACGGTCTGAGTCAGATACATAAACACTTACTAGTTTCTACTTTTGTATAAAAAAGTTCGAATAAATAAATTAGTAAACATTGGAAGAGCATCGATTTCAATTTTTCGACAACAATGCAAATATTATCTCGAATTTTTATTTTGGTCACATGGCTGTTTTCTGCATAACTCGGTCCAATTAGCTTAAATATTTGCAAATGCCCGGGGAACGCAAATTCCATTGAAAAATGTCATTGATTTGTGACAAGACGTTTAATCATAGTACACTACTGCAAATAATGATACAAACCTGATATAGATGATGTTCCTGTATAGCAACGTACTGTATCTTCTTGGGTACGATCTGCAGCTCGCGTGCCATGTCGAACGACGCCAGGATGAACTGCTGGAGGAGCTTCACGTGGATCTGGAACGTATCACATACTGGGGGACGTTGCATACAGCGACATCTAACGACGAGTTCAGGCAACTAGCCTGGTGTTATGTTGATAGTAGCACAACGATAGAGATAGGTGGAAAAAAAACTATTCTTACCCTTTTCCGTGGGAATATCAGGTTAAAAGTAGCTTATGTCTATCCAGCCCCCCGATCGCCGTAATATATGACGCATTAGTCGAGTGCACGCAAACACTAATCGGTATTACCGTATAATGAAGCTACGCAGTTAAAGTAACGGTTACTACTATAACTGCACGTCTACTTCACCTATGCGTGAAACAAGCTGTTGCCGTACGAATTTTTTTACTAATCTTCTTAGGTGACAATTCATTTGACATTTATGTCACGTCAAAATTTAGCTCGATACGGCGAGCGCGCGACGTTCAGGTTTGCGTGACGTGTGCGTCTTAAGAAATTACACAAATATGAAATCTATAGTTATGACGCAAACGCAGTCAAGACGCGCTGCATAAGAATACGGCGATCGGCCCGCTCGCGCTGGTCTCTAGCTATCTACACACCGTTTTATTGCAATCGGTCCAGAAGTTTTTGCGTGAAGGAGTAACAAACGTGCACACCAAACTTTACCAAATATTAGTAGGATGGGAGATTAGTTATCGGTCTCCTACATTATCTCTTTCTTGTACGGTTTTTCGTAACGCGTTACATTTTTTCCCAGCTAGGTCCTCTTGCCAACCCGCGACAAGGATCTTCATTCCAAATAGAAGTTAAACAAGAAAAATGTAAGAACTTCATTAATTAAATAAATGTGGCATAGTATGGGTACCCACCTCACTCAACTTAGTACTAAACTCCAACAAGTAACTATGCAACGTTTCACTCGCGAACTTCACGACAATATTCAACAATACGCTTCTACACTCGACTAGTTTGTCCTGTCTGTTCTTCCCACAAGTTTCGTTGTTCATTCTCAACTGGTTCGTCGCTGTTACTGTCGACGTTTTGTGGTCGACTGTACGTAGTGATTCGTTGTCGTCGAGTATGGCCCATTGGCTTTTAACGTAGTGCTTCTTTGGTGGTGACGCTGGAATAAGGACAACGATGAAGTTAGCTGCAGGTTAAAACTTGACAATAAATGATTTAAGGTAAATGTTATCTTAACAATGGTCACCGTGCCGGACTGCCAAACACAGAGTTGCGGGTTCGATTCCCGCCTCAGACAAGTATTTATGCTTAGATATTTGTCTGTGGTCTGGGTGTCTGTATGTATATTAAGTAAGTATATATTTACAAAAGAAAAGTATATAAGTAGTATATGAGTTGTCTAGCACCCATAACACAAGGGTATAGTTACTTAGCTTGGGGCTAGATGGCGATGTGTGGAATGTCCTGCAATATTTATTTATTTAACCATAGACCAAACTCGCTTTTTATAAGATTTAAAAAAAATTACTTAGAAGAAAAACGAAAAGTAACTTTTTCTTGTAATCTACGAATTGACACTACTATAATAAAGAAAGTTTTTTTGTTTGTAACAAATTGGATCCGACTCTACTGGGTAGATTTTGATGAAAAGTATGAGGATACATATGATACACATAACATACTACATAACGCTAACATAACATAGCATATCATTATTATAACATAGGATATTTATTCCGATATTCCTATGAGATCGGGGGTTACGCAGGGGAAACAGCGGAGCACTGCTAGTCTATAGTATAACTTTTCAATTGCTAAAAGCTTCAATACACCTTGAAACTGTGTTAAACAATAATAATAAAATAAAAATAAATATTGCAGGACATTCCACACATCGCCATCTAGCCCCAAGCTAAGTAACTACACTTGTGTTATGGGTGCTAGACAACTGATATACTACTTATATACTTTTCTTTTGTAAATATATACTTACTTAATATACATACAGACACCCAGACCACAGACAAATATCTAAGCATAAATAATTGTCTGAGGCGGGAATCGAACCCGCAACCCTGTGTTTGGCAGTCCGGCATGGTGACCATTGTGCCAATTGGGTCGAATAAAAAATAATTAACGGAAACAGAAAAAAATAATAATTTACGGTTAATTCATAACATTCAGAATATAATAGAATAGAATAAAATATAATTTATAGACATTTGTGTCTTATTTGTAAGAAACAGTAAGAAATAATTACATAGAAAAGTAAAACAAACAAGAAACATTCAAACACAACAAGAAACATTTCAATTTGGGATAGTTGCAACCCCATGAGTTTCTTGTGCATTCTTCTCATTGGTGGGCACGTTTTGAAGGCACACATATTAACTTATTTTTTAAGACGGTTTATGTGATTTCGTACAAATTGTATGATTCCAAATGAATAAAGAATTTTTGGTTGAGTTTTGAGTTTTTTAATTAAGTTTTTAGTAGTTAAGAAATTAGGTTCTATAGTCACAGATTTCAAAATAATGTTAAATTTCGATTTATAACTTGATAATCATTACGAAAAACTGTAAATAATTTGAATTTAGCGATAGATTAACTTACACATAAGTTCCCATTGATCAATAAGTTCATTCATAAAAGCTATTTGTTCATCATAAACACTTCTCTCGCAGTTATTCAATGATTCCATGTTGTTGTTATCTGGTGATTCTAAATCTCTGAAATTAAACAGAAAATATTAAATTCTGTGAGTTATAGGTTCGATTCCCGCCTCAGAGCAAATAGGGCTAAATGGCGCGTGTGAAATGTCCTACAGTATTTATTTGTACCACATAACTTTATCCTATTAATATGTTCCCCATTAGTATTATTCACCTGATCCTCGTTAGCATCTCCTAATCTGTTTCAATTTTCATTATCAAAGTTCGCAATCATACTTTCCGATACTTTGTTGCACATAAGTTTGAACCCCATTAGTCTGCTTTCCGTTAGTATTTTCGGATCTACTTCAAACCCCAAATATACATACACAGATACTTCTAGCACATAAGTTTTATCCCCATTAGTATGTTCCGCATTAGTACAACTCACCTGATCCCCGTTAGTATCTCCCGATCAGCTTCAGGCAGATCCTCGCCCCATCTTCGATCCTCAGCGGACTCGGTTGCTTCACCTTCTAATATAGTCCGACTACACAGTTCACTTGCGTCAGATAACAATATGAACAGAAGCTGGGAGTGAGGGTTCACTTCGCGGAATTGGTGGAGATCTAGGCAATTCTAAAAAAGAAAAATGTTAAGGTGAAAGGGTGCTGCATTCATTGTCTAATAAAAAAGAATCAACAAAATCAATTAATAAACAAAGTTAGACCCTCTTTTTTTTATTCATTAAAATCACTAATATATTCAAAATATAACGGCTTTTAATTTGCTACGACACGATTACTAAAGTCGTTGGCAATGAATGAAATGACATGACAAGTCAGGACCGGCCGATGTGAAGAGTTAATACAAAATTGTTTAATATTAGTAAGATTATTGATCTTTATCTATTCTTTGAATTGAAGAGGCTCTAAAACTACTGGACCAACTTTGATAAAACTTGGTATGAGAACACATTGATTCATTGAGACTAACATAGAATACTTTATCCCGATATTCCCAAGGGATTGGGACATACACGCTGATGCTAGTTTAAAACAAGTTTGTTGAATACGTACTTCAGCACTAAAAACCGTAGGTTCCCTTCCAGTGACAGCATCACTCCAAACCACCTTCTCATCACAAAACTCCTCACTCTTCGCCTCAACTTTCTGGTTCATGTTAAAGAAGCTATATTTACTCCAGAAATCTTCCTCTATCGTCACATTTGGACCTCCAATGTTATCGTAGAATATGTTCTTTCCCATATTGTCTAAAGCATATAGGTATACAGGGTTGAACGTTTTGAAAATGCTGGCCCGTTTTGTGTAAAACTCTGCATGGATAGTCTTGAGTTGCAAGTGGTTTGAGGTACCAGGGTCGCAGTCTATGTCTGGTGGTATTACGATTTGGAGGCCATCTTTGAGGAATTGATTGTTTAGTTCGACTTCTATGATTGTGGTGAGGTCTGATGGGCCTTGCCTTATTAGATCCTGGAATACACGAGAAAATATATTATTTACCAATTCTATTGGAGTGTAAACTTCTTCTATCGCGGTACGCGTATTTTTAACCGACTTCAAAAAAGGAGGAGGTTCTCAATTCGTCGCGTAAACAGGAAAAGTATTTTTGTAGTGCACAAATTTCGGTATGTTTTAAGCACATTAAAATAAAAAATACTGTTTTTTTATTTTGGAGCTAACTCAAAAACTCTCAGAGCTATAACCATATAAGTGTTTCTAACAAAACGACGAAGTCCATGGACACAATACTAGCGCCAGCGAGTTTAATAGCGCGCTCTAAATGAAGGTAGGTACCTACGTGTCACTGTGTGTATCAATACTGAGATACCCAATAATTTAGAAATTGCAGAAAGTTTTTCACATTAAGTTTTGGTTTTTTTTTTTTTTATTTTTTTGCGTAAATGTACTCCACTGCCGACATATATTCAGCAGAAAAAAAATGTGCACTACAAAAATACTTTTCCTGTATATATTTTTTTATTTGATGAGATAAAATCTCTGAACTCGTTACGAGACGCAATGTGACAGCTACGTCATTATCGGGTTCAAACAGTACTATATTTTGGTCACTCGGTAATAAACCTTTGTGGCTTGGTGGTTTTGAGCGCTACTACTTTTGAGCTAAAATTTCCTATAGTTTTGAAGCTATCCTAAAATTTAGAATTAAAACTAGTCTAGCTTTAAAATGACAACGAATTTTTGCCTCAAAATTACCCCAAAAAATCGGTAAAAATTTCGCCATTTCAGCACTTTCGAGAAAAACAAAACAAATTCGTTACAATCAACAATGTTAGTTGTAAGCGATGGGTATTTCTGGCGCGTTGCGTTTGGCAGCATAAAACCTTAAGAGGAAAGGGTACCGGACGCTCTCTCCATACAAACGTAGTCGACTGTTTCCTCCCTGGATAATGACACTAGAGCAAATATTTTTGTTGCATAAATAACTGCCATGACCATGCCCCCCTATGATTCGATTTTTATTGTTTTATATATCTTAATTTCTATGATAATTAGAAAATAAAAAACCAAGACATAGGAGCATAGCCATGGCATAGGTTTAATGCAACAAAAATATTTGTGCTAGTGTCATTATCCAGGGAGGAAACAGTCGACTACGTTTGTATGGAGAGAGAGAGAGCGCCTTAGTGAGTTACATTGAATGGTACAAACCTCAACTGGCAGTATGTCCCAGGGTACCTTGTTGCAGTGCAACTCCTCGACCAGCTCGAACTCCGAGTTACCGAGTGACAGGTGCACGGACGTACTGCTGCCATATTGTATACGGATCTAAAATATATTGTTAAGTTTATAAATAGTTCATATGTTAATCTAATGAACCATTATGGTTGACTTGTTAAGCTTTTGACCTATTGGTGTTGATATAATAGATATAATTTTTTTTAACGTTAACTAAATCTTTATATACTCAAAAGAACAGTGTTCACTTGAATTGTGCTTAAATCTATGTTATTTAAGAAGAGAGGTACCCGGCGCTCTCTCCATACAAACGTAGTCGACTGTTTCCTCCCTGGATAATGACACAAGAGCAAATAACTGCCATGACTTTGCCCCTACGTCTTTTTTTTTATCTAATTATCATAGAAAGTAAGAGTTATAAAAAAAATTGGGTCATGGCAGTTATAAGTTTTATGCCAAAAAAATATTTGCTCTAGTGTCATTATCCAGGGAGGAAACAATCGACTACGTTTTGTATGGAGAGAGCGCCCGGTACCCTTTCCTCTTAAGCTACGTTGTAAATAATTATCTGTATTTGTTAGAAAATCTCAAATAAAACCTTGACTCATTTATTTTAAGCAGCTTTAAAAGATGTTGATTTTACCTACCAATCCCGAGCCAGTTAGTAGATATTTTGTTGAAATAAAGTCACCTACCCATCGACACCCCCTCGGCAACTGTTCAGGCAACAGCGTCCTCCCGAGTAGCGCGTGCAGGAGTCGAACCCGCGCCCTCGAGCTGCTGCCGCACACTACCACCGCTGTGCCGACCGTCCATCTCTGACCTATTGCTTGCACCTGGTGTGATACTTCTGGATCTAGGGGGGAAATATATACAAAATAAAAACTTGAGAGATGTCAAGGAACACCAATTATTAGTGAAGGAATTGTAGTTTTTTTTTTGTAAATAATCGTCGCGACAACACACTGTTCAATGCGAAATAGAAAGAAGAAACAATAATAACTGGCTTGCTTTCTATGCAAAAAGTGTCGTTACAACTTTTGGTCTTATTTTTTTCCGTCTAGCCTCCTTTCGCAACGCGCGATAAGGAACTTCGTTCCAATTATGTATCACTAGCGACCCGCTCCGGCTTCGCTCGGCTATATTATGCATGTATTATACATATAAACCTTCCTCTTGAATCACTCTATCTATTAAAAAAACCGCATCAAAATCCGTTGCGTAGTTTAAAAGATGTAAGCATACATAGGGACAGACAGCGGAAAGTGACTTTGTTTTATACTATGTAATGATAGCTGTGCCCCAATCCAGTGGGAATATCGGGAAGTAGAGTCTTCAGAAAAATAAAGTATAATCAGTTTTTTTACTAGAAAGTTATTTAAAAATAGCTAATAAAAATAAGCTAAGTATATAAATTATTCTTCAGAAAATCCTATTAATGCATGGTCGGAAATTCGGAATTCGAACCCACGACCTTCAGAATGGAATAAATATTGCATAAATAAATAAATAAATATTGCAAGACATTCCACACATCTCCATCTAGCCCCAAGCTAAGTATTAGACTTGTGTTATGGGTGCTAGAAAACGGATATACTACTTATTATACTTTTCTTTTGTAAATATATACTTATAATACATAGACAACCAGACCACAGACAAATATTTAAGCATAAATACATGTCTGAGGCGGGAATCGAACCCGCAACCCTGTTTTGGCAGTCCGGCATGGTGACCATTGTGCCAACTGGGTCGTCAACTAGGAAGTCTAGGTATCTACCACTATGCCAACATAGTTCTAGCAAATAAAGATTAGAATCTTTGCTTAAAAACATGTATAAATATCAGATGGTAATTACAATAATTAAGATCAATATCTTCTACATTACAAACGCATACTAATGATTATTGAATCAAAATAATTAAAAGAAACATGTCAAAATAATATAAAATATAGTAAATTAATTCCTTATTTTGTAAAATGTTAATATTTACCTAATGTCAGTTTATTTCAATAAGTCAATTCCATATAAAACAGGCAAACACTTAAATGTTATAAATCACTACATAGTATAAAATAAAGTCGCTTCCCGCTGTCGGTCCCTATGTATGCTTAGATCTTTAAATAAATCACTACATAGTATAAAACAAAGTCACTTTCTCTGTCCCTATATCCCTATGTATGCTTAAATCTTTAAAACTACGCAACGGTTTTTGATGCGGTTTTTTTTAATAGATAGAGTGATTCAAGAGGAAGGTTTATATGTAAGTATACTACATGCATAATATAGCCGTGCGAAGCCGGGGCAGGTCGCTAGTAATAATAATAAATATTGCAGGGCATTTCACACAGCGCCATAAGTAAGGCTTGTGTTATGGTGGCCAGACAACGGACAGGATACTTTATATACTTTTCTTTTGTAAATAAATAATAACTATACATAGATACAGAAATATCAAGACCATAAACAAAAATCACGGTTTGAGTCAGAAATCGAACCCGCAACCTTCTGGCCTAGTAGTGAGATTTATGGGAAGTATAAATATTCTCTTATTCTGATTATTTATTTTATCCTACTAATATTATAAATGTGAAAGTTTGTGGTTTAGTGTGTGTGCTATTACTCCTTCGCGCAAAACTGTACCGACTGCAATAAAACTCGGTATATAGATAGCTAGAGACTTGGATTAACACATAGGCTATTTTATCCCGATATTTACACGGGATCGGGGTTAACGCGGTTGAAACCGCGGGGAACAGATGGTAACAAATGAATAGGCCAGCGTTAGACCACAATCTCTCCCATTTGCATTGGTAAGTGACGATGAGGTCTAAGCTTTTATTAAAGTATTTTATTTTAATCAAAGGGTATAAATGTAGCACGCACACATCCTTAGAAGAAACCTATACGCTCGTGACTTTCGAGACTTCGATGGACGCGAGTGAATGTAGAAAGACGGCAGTGGAATATGAACTTTTTCGACCCAACCTCCTTTTGCAGCTGGTTCAAAGTCAAAGTCAATTTTGTTTATTCATTTAGAATCATGTACAGTATGGGTCATAAGTAAATGATCAGTTTGCTACAATAATACTAAGTAAGTATACAGAAGTATTGGACTTACGACCTTCTTCTAATAGACGTTACACACAAACATAAATACTTGAATTGAAAGTACTCAGTGTGATTATTATTTTCAACATGTTAGAGCTATGTCTTCAGTTGTGTGAGTGGTATAAGCTGACACCCGCTACACCAACCTGCCACCAACCGACGTGGGTTCGATCCACAGGTTACGTTGTTATAATGTTCAAATAGTGCTGCACAGGATTGTAAACGTTACGGTGAGCAGACTCTTTCGACCGTGGATTGTACAGTGCATGGGTTCACTTTAAATAGTCTTAAAAACTAAGTTAGTAAGTGCGCCTTTGTAACGCGCCAATGAGAAAAAGGCACAAGTAACTCATGTGGGGTATTCTGTTTGAACTTACCAACAGTAAGTATATCAGATATCTCTTGCAAAGCTCGCTGTGTGTCCCGCACTAGAGCACGCAAGGTGCGTGCGCGGGCGCCGACGCGACGCGACCACGCGCACCCGCCTGCCATCGTCGTCTCTCTGGAATCTATTTTTTTTATATTGTATTTTAGGAAACTCAACAGCTAATACATAATTATAGAAAGTCAATTACAGAGTTCCACGCATATAAAACATAAAAAGTAAAAGGAATTTTGATGTGATCCTAACATTAACCAACAACGCTACATAAATATTATACAATTACTAGCGACCCGCCTCGGCTTCGCACGGCTATAAGGGACATAGGTACGGCGAAAAGTGACTTTATTTTTTACTATGTAGTGATTATAAATTATAAATAATAAAGATAATAGGTTACAAACAAACAAATCAATAAGTATATTGAATCAATAATCAATAAGGATACAACAAAAAACCGACCAAGTGCGAGTCTGACTTGCTCACGTAGGGTTCCGTATCATTACGATCGATACAAATATCGAGCAAAAAAACCCTAAAAAATATTGTATGTCAGACGAGACTGTATAGTTTAAAAGTCTTTTGGGGATATTTTTGTCAAAAAAAATAGTTAACATGAAAATAACCTAAAATTCTTAAAAACATACACAAAAAAACCGTCTTCTGTTTTTACTATTGTTGTTATAGCAGCAACAGAAAAACATCATCTGTGAAAATTTCAACTGTCTAGCTATCATGGTTCATGAGATACAGCCCGGTGACAGACAGACAGATAGACGGACGGACAGCTTAGTAATATGGTCCCGTTTTTATCTTTTGGGTACGGAACCATAAAAACTATATTATTTAGTTAGCGCCTTAGTTGTCTCCAAATGGTCTATTTCACTATAATGGCGACACTTTAAGTGTCCTGTGAGGGCATATAAATAAGGGCCTTAAAGGCGTCTCCATTTTTTTTAGTATTTTTCACAAATTATATTTCAGCGTCAAACGCAATATAATTTGTAATAACCACTATAAATAAATAAAATAAAATAGTTTTATTACAGGCAAACAACCCATATCACACATCCTAGAAATACTTACAAGTGACAAGTAAAAAATAAAAGTAAAAACAGTAATAAAATGACAATTAAGTAAATATAAAATTAAAATTCTGGTCAATCTAATTCTTCATTTTTGACGTGATAACGTTTTATAAATTGGTGAACACCTGCAATCTCTAAAAAGTGTGACGTCACGCGTCGTTACTGGAACGCCTCATATTATTGACAAGGTAACTATAGCAACGTTTTATTGTTGCCATGGTTACCATCAATGTTTTCTTATGACGTTATCACGTAAAATTATCGTTCGAAAACAGACTTTACAGACAACCATTTTTTTGTTTGCTTGTATGTGCAGACTGTTCCAATGCCCAAATAACTATCACAACTGCCTGATGGTAAGTAACGATGCGGTTTAAAATGTAGCACGCTTTGCTAGAAGATACCTGTTCACTCGCGATTTGAAGACACACAAATTGTACACGTCAGGAAAGACAGACGCAGGCAACCGATTCCATTCTCTTGCAGTAGGTACGAATATGGAATGACGAAAGGTGTAATTAAAGGTATTCTTCATACACGTTTTCAAAGCGACTCGATTAAAGATTCTACAGTATGTAGCGATTTATCGTGCGATATTGCCACGAGCTTGCGCCGCGCCGTGTCGCTTTCCAAATAGATTTTTAAATGATATCATTTGTTAATAGTAGGTATTTAAGTACCTATTTAACGTAAACACCTATAATGTTTAAAAGCAATGACCTATAATAATTTAATGCCTTGAGAATAAACATTAATTTATTATATTTATAAATACTTATAAGTATAGTTTTGTTTTCTAGTTTTCCGTATGCTTCGTTCGTACATACATACTTATCTTTTACCTACCTATTAATTAAAGAAGAACTATGTGCGTCACAGGGTTTAAACCGTGATAATACCCTATTTTGGAAAAAATAACAATATAAAAAAACCGCAGAACGCATTTTTTTCCGGAACGCGGCCACAGGGCCTAATGTTGATTACTGCTAGATGCTTAATGCTTGTTGGGTTTTGATTTTGATTTAATAGTAGATGCATCAAGGGCATAAAGCAATGTCTTATGTTGTGTGTGGCATATTAAACCCCGAGTGTAACGAGGGACTCACGGGTTAATTCCCGAGCGCAGCGAGAGAGTTTAAAGTTAACTCCTGAGCGAAGCGAGGGAGTTAAGTAGAGTCCTGAGTGAAGCGAGGGGTTCAAGCCGCCCAAGACGAAGACATGCTTTATCCCGAGGTGCATACTCTACTTTTCATACCGTCAGTCCAATTTTTTTTTAATTCTTGTATCTTGTATTAAAATAATCAAAAAATGGGGCAATTGCAATGATATGGTAGCATGATGGTAAATATTTGGTAGGTATTATAGGCAAAACCTATTTGCTTAGACCTAACGTAACAATCAAAATAAAAAACATAAATCGTGGCCTGCTAGATTTTTGTAGACAAAATTCAAATTCAATTTATTTATTGTTTGTCACAGGTAATAGGTTCTTAAAAATAGCAACATAACATAGTTCCTTTGTAACAATACCACTAGGTGTACAATAATTTTAGTATTACGCCACATTTTAGTGTTTCAAAAATCACTTGTCATTTTAATTAAACACAGCAAATAATAATAATGTTAAGTAATGATATAAATGTCAATGAGATAATGAAATGATTAATATAATGTCAAAGAACAAAACACAACACAAAATTATTAGTTACATATCTAGTCAAGTTTAGTTATAAAATGGATTTGTCATTAAGGAATTCATTAATTGAGTATGTCTTATTCACTAAAAATTTCTTTAACGAGGCCCTAACAACGCTTACAGATTTAGCCTCTTTTATATAAGTGGGTACTTTATTATAAATTTTTATAGCCATGCAGTAAACACTCTTGCCAAACTTTACTGTTCTACTCCTCTGTAATTGTAGTTTACCCTTAGATCGCGCACTATGCCAATCAAATTACTTATAATAAATAAAACCTATTTGCTGAGACCTTCATAATTAAAACCAAGAATTTTCACACGAATTACAACGTTCCAAATTCAAATCACTTTATTCCCTTGGGAGTTTCATACAACATTATCTCCCTTGGGAATAAAGTCTTGCTTTAAGTTGGGGTTAATAGGGCTTTAATCCGTGATTAAAGTGCTGCATGTGTGTCAAGCATATTATGGGAGACGACCAGAAAATATAGCAGTCCAACGGTGGAAACCAGATTTCAATAATTTTATAGTAGTTTTTAATTGCACTAACAAACAGACAGACAGAGATGATTTTTCTATGAATTAGAGTTCGACTACTATTGTACTTGATACGTGTTTTTTTCCGCAACTGGATGTCTATAAATCCTTTTCGCGTCCTTTTTGCGTCAGGATGGAGTAGGCTTGCCAAGCCTATACCCCTCGCAACTTAGTCGACCGACCCGAAACTCGTTAATTGGCCGCGCACATATTTGTTCTGCACGGTCGGGACGCCGGAGTTCGAACCCACGACCTACAGAATGATCAAGGACCAATATAGGTCAACACCACTTCTGTCGATTCCACTGCTATTTCTTAGACTCGATTTTTTTATTTGCTCCCAAGGTATAGACTTTCCTTTCTTCCTTTATTATAAGTATGCATAATCATAAATTGTCAAGTAAATATTACGGCGTAAATTATAATTATAATTAGGAAGAGCGAAGTAATCAAATTACCATATTATCAGTTCGAGTAATTGCAGATGTAAATATACAGTTGCGTCATACTGACTCATAGCCTTTACTCTGATTCCATTTTTATTGCCGAGCTTGTACCGAATCACTGGGCGGCTTAGATCTAACTCCATAGGCTTAAAAAACCCTTTTTGAAGTTATACTTCTTTAAACTTTCTTCTCTTTAAACACGTTATGAAAAAATGATGCGAGTGAAATTTGCGCTAGCATCTGTAACACAAAAGTCGCATGTTGCAGCTTCGTAACCCAAAAAAAAACCGGTCAAAGTTTTGAGAGTTAAATTTTTAGATTCGCGGGCACCATTGTAACACTAAAGTAACAGGTTGAAGCTGCCCGCAAAATAAATATCAGACGGACGGACGTATAAGTCGTATAACTTCTAGAAGTTACCTATAACTTTTGACGCGCGTACATAAGGCACACATTTTTTTCTTCTCTTTTTTGCCTTATCAGGGAAGGCAAATAGTTAAATATAAGCAGGATGAGGAGCGGTGTTGGCTTAGTGGTAGATATCTTGACTTTTATTCCGGAGGTCGTCGGTTTAAATCCTGGCCGGGGCCATCGGACCTTCGGATTTTTTTATGAAAAATGTATGTGCACTACATTGCTCTTACGGTGAGGGTGAAGGAAAACATAGTGATGAAACCGCATCCACATATCCACATAGCACCATGTCGGAGCCCACACGGCGTAACTACTTGCAATGTGTTGTGCAATCACAAGTCTCATAGTGATGGGTCCAAGGTGATAATATAAATCTGACTCATATGTGTATTAGGGGTTCGCACGACAAATACCCAACAAGAATAATGTCCAAAAGCATAATATTAAGTGTCCAAGTAGTTTTAATAGCCTTTAGCTTTTTGTGTTTTATAGTTTACTAGCGACCCGCCCCGGCGTCGCACGGCTATATTATAGCCGTACATATAAATACATATAAATCTTCCTCTTGAATCACTCTATCTATTTAAAAAAACCGCATCAAAATCCGTTGCGTAGTTTTAAAGATTTAAGCATACATAGGGATATAGATAGGGACAGAAAAAGCGACTTTGTTGAAGTTATACTTCTTTTGGCGCGATGGAGAAAAATGATGAGAGTGAATTTTTACGATGCGCGCGCACACCGACACCTAAATTCTACATCGTAAAGTTAGTTCTAGGTGGCCGCAAGATGACAGCTATCATAAAACCAAATATGTTAAAGTAACTAATGTTAAAAGATTTAAAACTCCCGCCATTTGTCCTTTATAAACATTCTCCCTTCACTCGATCCATCAATCAATATCCCATCCTTAATAAAAAAAAAAAACAATCACTTCCTTTTTTCCGCTTTCTCAACAAGAGAGCTCTCGCGACCAAAAAATCAATTAAATCAATAAAACTCAACTTATGTCGAAGTGAAAACCAAAATTAGCATCGACGGACCTATATAACGTGAACTTCCAACTGTGCTGCAAGCGGGGCCCTGCAGAAGAGGATATTTCAAATATACCTAAGGAAACCACGCGACAAACACCGACACGTGAGTCCTTTAATTCCCTTCCAGCATTATCCTAGCGGTCCCAAATCAAAAATCAATAATAATTTAGATACAGTCCACATCAACATCAACATTTTATGGTCCTTAGCGAACCAGATTTCGAAAAAAGTATCGGTGTCCTATCGTCAGTGCAGTTCTAAGTTCAAACATAGTCCGCCATATTTATCAAAACTTTGTATTTTTTCACTTTATTTGTGCTAAGTAGGTAGGTATTTGTGAGTTCCGTGCGCAACATATAACGCTCGGAGCATTAGTACCTATATCGTTTCAAATCCAGTGTAACATACGGCACTCGGATTTATCATATTTTGTTGGTTCAGTGCGTAACATACGACGCTCGGAACATTGTCATATTGTTGAAATTCAGTGTAACATTTTTATTCATCATTTTGGGTACCTACTTAGGAACATAGCAAAACATAATCAAATTATTCTCATTAATTCATGCATAATTAGAATAATAAATACATATTTTGTTGTTGCGAGGAAACATAATAATTATAGTAGAAATTAACAATCGTCCATTTTCTTGAAACGGAAGTCATCTTTATCAAATCGTTCGTTCATTCGTTTGTTTGCAGATCAATCAATCAATCAATTCTTGTGCATTCTCTGCTTTCGGTCACCCAATCCAACGGAACCGGAAACATTTGTTGTTTTGTTTTTCTTTCAGTCGTGTTTGTGTCAAATTGACAGTGACATTTATCAAAATTGTATTCAACCTTGACGTATCAAAACAATAGTGAATTCGCCGGTTGTTTGTTTACATTTTGTGTATTTTCGTGAATTTAAACTTTAAAATGTCAGAAGTCGTAATTAGACACCTAGAAGCTAAACGTGATATCGCGATAAAACGCATACAAGATGCCGTTGTTTGCGCACGCGGGTGCGACAAAGACCCCAGACTCCAAGTCAGACTCGAGACTTGGTACTCACGCCTCGAAAGTTTACTAGAAACGGTTAATGAGTCAATCATTAAATTAATTTGCGAATACGGAGACACAGGAAAGGATATAACAAAGTTTAAAGAAGAACAGGAAAAATATCTTGAAGAAGTGGACAACATGTACTCAGAAATTTTGGAAACTAGACAAAAATATCTTGAAAAGGCTGAACAACCATCTGATAAACATGAAAAAGTAAACAATAACAAACGTAAGTTGCCACCCATGAAACTACCAATGTTCTCAGGTCAGTTCAAAGACTTTCCCGGGTTCATTAACCTTTTTGATTCCCTTGTGCATAATCGTAGTGATATAACAAACGTAGAGAAGTTTCAATATTTAATTTCAACCTTGTCCGGTGAACCTATTAACCTTATTCGTGCTTTTCCTGTGTCCGACGCAAACTACCATAGTGCATATCAGGCTTTAGTTGATCGTTACAACAACAAACGGTATTTAGCATTCATGTGTTGGGAACAAATCAATAGTTTGAAACCAATGCACACCAGTTCACCCACACTGCTTAGGAATATGTTAAATGTTGTTAGTGAAAATTTAGCTATGCTCAGTTCATTGGGTTTGCCTACTACGCATTGGGACTTTGTACTATTTCATAATTTGCTAACAAAATTGGATAAAGCATCTCGTGAAGCTTTTGAGCTACAACATACAGCAGATTTTCCTACCTTTATGGAATTGCAAACATTTTTGGTGGAAAGATGTAAAGCCCTTGAGCGCTCTTCTATCAATTCAAACATTAATTTAATTCAACCTAATCAAACACAAAATAACAAACGTGTTAATACAAACAATCAAGCAAGGCCTACCATGCTTTTGACTCAGGCAACTAATCAATCGTGTGTGTTATGTAAGGAGGATCATGCTCTTTACTCTTGTAACAAATTCTTAGCAAAATCTCCCTTTGATAGATATCAATTAGTACGTCAAAACAAATTATGTTTTAATTGTTTGCGGTCAAATCATATAACAGCAAATTGCAAGTCTACTTATGCTTGTAAAACATGCAACCAACGTCACAACAGTCTCATTCATTATGGTAACAAGACTGACATGAACGGTCCTGTTAAGTCACAACCTAACACTTTGAGTGCCAGCTCGTTAACACATTCAGTGCCGGCATCAGGGTCAAACAATAATATGGTAACTCCTGTCACCTCGTTGTCTAACACATCATCAACTTCGACATCAGGAACACATTTTGTTTTGCTTGCAACAGCCGAGGTGGAGGTAAAAGATAGTCGTGGTTCCTATCAAAAGGTTCGCATTCTCCTTGATCCAGGCAGTCAAAGTCATATCATTACCAAATCATGTGTTCGTCGTTTAGGTTTGGCTCAATATAAAATACAAACACCCATGTCAGGCATCGGTCAAACCCCTGCATGTTCAACTAGCAAAGTGTTTTTGGAAATCAAACCAGTTGGGAAGCCAGAGCCTTCATTCACAACAGAAGCAGTGACGTTGGATAAGATCTGCAGTGACATGCCCACCCATCCTGTAGACATTCGAAACTTTGAACATATTTCAAATATTAGGTTGGCGGATGAAACATATCATGTGTCTCGTCCTGTGGAGATTCTCATTGGTGGAGAGATATTCCCACAAATTCTTTTACCTGGAAAGTTGGATGGTGGCCCACATGCAGCAACTGCTATCAACACAATTTTTGGTTTTATCCTGATGGGTAAAACATTATCAAGTTTGTCGTCATCCCCTCCATTATCAATCAATCATGTGTCAATGGACACCAACTTGGATGTTGCTGTTCAAAAGTTTTGGGAGTTGGATAACATACCATGTGAAGATAACATGCAATCTCACTCAGTGGAAGATAAACAATGTGAAGACATCTTTCAATCAACTCATCAACGTGATACTGAGGGACGATACATCGTTCACTTACCATTTCGTGATCAATCACCACCCAAATTTGAGGGTGCTTATGATATAGCTCTTCGTCGTTTTATTCAATTAGAAAAGCGCCTCATGGCCAAGCCAGCGTTTCATGATCAATACAATCAACATGTTATGGAATATTTATCAAGTGGACAAATGGATGAGGTTCCTCCGGAGGAGTGCCAGTCAGCCAAAGCATTTTATTTAGCGCATCATGCAGTTGTAAAACCTGATCATAGTCTACGTGTAGTCTATGACGCTTCAATGAAGGATAAACAAGGTGTATCCTTAAATGACACTCTTTTGACAGGATCTAAACTACAGGCTGACATCACCAACATTCTTTTACGTTTCAGGCTCCATGCCATTGTATTTTGTGCTGATATTAAGCAAATGTATCGTCGGATTTTGGTGGCAGAGCATCACCAGGATTACCAACGGATCCTTTTCAGGTGTTCTCCTGGTCAGCCAATTCAAGAATATCGACTTAACCGTGTAACATTTGGTGTTTCTTCTGCTCCCTTTTTAGCAATTCGTGTTTTGCATCAACTTGCTCGTGATGAGGGAGATCCCTATCCAGCTGCAGCTCGGGTGCTGCTGGAAGACCTGTATGTAGACGATGCCTGCACCGGATGTTCAACCATCGAAGAGGCAGTCTGTCTCCAGCAACAGCTGATTAACATCTTGGCAGCTGGTGGATTCGAGCTTAGAAAGTGGTCCAGCAATCATGCAGCTGTATTACACAATATTCCAGAAGAACATCATGCTAATGTCAACCAAACTTTTGATAGTGATGGCCATTTTGTAAAGGTCCTTGGATTGGCTTGGAATTCACAAATGGACATTTTCAATTATCAAGTGAATCAAATTAATCGTGAATGTACCAAACGCACTATGCTGTCAGAGCTGGCGCGTATTTATGACCCAGTTGGTCTTCTTACTCCATTGACATTTTTAGCCAAGCATCTCATACAACGCCTGTGGTTGTTAGGTTCGGGATGGGATCAGCCTGTCCCCATTGAAATACATCAAATTTGGACAAGTTATATTCAGCGGTTGCCTCATCTGTCTAAACTCCGGATTCCACGTCGTATTACGTCCGATGACGCTGTGTCATATCAACTCCATGGATTTTCAGACGCGAGTGAGGCAGGTTATGCAGCTGCTGTGTATCTTCGTGTTACGAATCAACATAATCAGCATCGAGTCATTTTAGTTAGTGCTAGATCGCGGGTCTCACCCACCAAGCGTAGGACCCTACCAAGGCTTGAGTTATGCGGGGCTTCATTACTCGCAGACCTCATGCGACACATCATCAATTTGTATAAAGAATTGCTCAACATAGAGAGCATTCACATGTGGACTGATTCTATGATAGTGTTATCATGGATCAAATCAAATTCATCAAATTTTAAAACATTTGTTGGTAATCGTATATCAAACATTCAGCGTAAGCTTCCAGAAGCTATCTGGAAACACGTTCCAGGGAAAGACAACCCTGCGGACGCTGCAAGTCGTGGTTTAACACCCGATGAGCTTATCAATCATGAGCATTGGTGGACAGGCCCCCCGTGGCTGTCCTTAGATCAAGAATTTTGGCCCAAAGAGCCACAACATTCCAATATAAGCTATTCGGATTCTGAAGTTAATTGTGAGAAACGTGCATGTGTTTTGGCAGTCTCCAATACAGCAGATATTCATTTAGTCGATCATTTAATCAATAAATTTTCATCTTTGAGAAAAATTCAACGTATTCTAGCATATTGTTATCGTTTCATTGACGCTTCGCGGAAGAAGAGGCACGCAGGCCATTTAACAGAGAAAGAACTTCATCATAGTCTTATGACTCTTGTAAAACATACTCAATTAACAAATTTTAGTGAAGAGATCAAACTCTTAAAATCAAATCGTTTGTTACCAAAACTATTCCGTAAGCTCAACGCCTTTTTGGATGAAGACAACATTTTTCGTGTGGGGGGTAGGCTTTCTCAATCAGAACTTACCTTTGAAGCAAAACACCCAGCCTTACTTCCTCGCAAGCATCGTTTGACGCAACTTATCATTCAGTGCACTCATAATGAACACTTACATCCGGGGTTGCAAGCTTTACATTATCTATTACTTCAAAATTTTTGGATTCTGTCTCCCAGACGAGCTATTAGTCAAGTAATTTCAAGTTGTCATCGTTGTTTTCGCACAAAACCTTTACCTTTTCAGCCAAAAATGGCAGACTTACCGCGTTCTCGCATAACTCAAATTAAAGCATTTCAAACAGTGGGTTGTGATTTTGCAGGACCTTTTAACATAACACTTCATCGTTATCGAGGAGTACGCACAACAAAAGCATGGTTGTGCCTATTCATTTGTTTTGCGACGAGGGCGCTACATCTCGAACTTTGTTGTAGTCTAAGCAGTGAATCATTTTTAGCCGCTCTCCGCAGATTCATAGCAAGACGGGGTCGCTGTAATACCATTCACAGTGACTGTGGTACCAATTTCAAAGGTGCTCACTCTCAACTTGTAGATTTAATGCGTTCAGCTTGTGTATCAGAGCGTATTGAGTTTAAATTTAACGTTCCAGGATCTCCGCACATGGGTGGTCTCTGGGAGGCAGGTGTTAAATCAGTTAAAACACACTTATATCGCGTCTTAGGCACACAAATCTTAACATACGAGGAGTTGAATACACTTTTGACCCAAGTAGAGTCAGTTTTGAATTCACGACCATTATCCGCTATGAGTTCTGATCCATCAGACTTAACAGCGTTAACTCCTGGACATTTTTTGACATTAGCTCCTTTAACGTCGGTGCCTGCACCTGACATTTCTAACACAAAGATGAACAGACTAACTAGATGGCAACTCATACAGAGAATGCACCAGGATTTTTGGTCTCGTTGGCACAACGAATATCTTGTTAGTTTGTCACAACGTTTAAAATGGACAATTGGTTCACCTCCAGCAAAAATTGATCAACTTGTTATCATCAAAGACGAAACCACCCATCCATTACGATGGCGTTTAGGTAGAATCGTCGAATTGTATTTAGGCCGCGACGGTGTTTGCCGTTCAGCATCGGTCAGGACTTCACAAGGTATCCTCAGACGACCACTTGTGAAGTTGTGCCCCTTACCGGATATAGACGATTAGGGTTACCATCATTTATCATTATCATTGCATTCATAAAAATCATCATTTTTGTTTCATTTAGAGATCATCATCATCATCATCATCACACATCATTATTTTGTTTAATTTAGAGATCATAAACACATCATTTTGTTAACATCATCATTTATTTATTGTCAAAACTGCATTGACAATAGAACACCGGACTTGGGGATTTTCGGTCTCATAAAATTCGCCAGCGGGGGGGAAGATAATGTTAAAGTAACTAATGTTAAAAGATTTAAAACTCCCGCCATTTGTCCTTTATAAACATTCTCCCTTCACTCGATCCATCAATCAATATCCCATCCTTAATAAAAAAAAAAAACAATCACTTCCTTTTTTCCGCTTTCTCAACAAGAGAGCTCTCGCGACCAAAAAATCAATTAAATCAATAAAACTCAACTTATGTCGAAGTGAAAACCAAAATTAGCATCGACGGACCTATATAACGTGAACTTCCAACTGTGCTGCAAGCGGGGCCCTGCAGAAGAGGATATTTCAAATATACCTAAGGAAACCACGCGACAAACACCGACACGTGAGTCCTTTAATTCCCTTCCAGCATTATCCTAGCGGTCCCAAATCAAAAATCAATAATAATTTAGATACAGTCCACATCAACATCAACAAAAGGTTCGCATTCATATATCTACTGCAATACAATGCATATATCTACTATGTGAAACTGAAAATGAGGTTAGTACAAAGAGGTACTACTTCATAATTATTTTTATATGTGACTGGAAAAAAGTATAACTTCTTACGCGCGTACATAAGTACACGTACACATTTTTGAAGTGAAAACTTCTTATGGCGCGTTGGGCACTTTTGTGGGTGAGCATTTTCAGCCGTTCTCGCGACAGATGAGATTTTGACAGATGAGATTTTAACAGTTATTGTGCTTCTACTACTATGCAATATTGAAAACAGCGCCATCTGTGTTTTATACTATGTAGTGAAGTGATAGTGATTTAGTCCATATGCTCATTGTAAGTTTTTTGTTGCGAATAAATGGATTCTATTCTATTCTTAGGTATTGAAACGTCCAACCAGAGAAATGTTTAACTTTTAAACTAAAGTAAGTGGGTAGGTTTCGCAGCTGAGAACGATTCTTATTTGTTTGTTATTAGGTACCTTAAGTTCTTTGTTGAAATAAATATTTTTTAATTTAATTTTAGTTTGGCGTAACGTAACGCATGACGTTACACTTTTTTGTGAATGCCGGTGTTCATCGATATAATATAAGACGTTAGCACGTCAAAAACAAACTAACATAGAAGTCCAAACTGAAAAAATAAAAATAGGTTGTGGACCAATCTGCTTAACAACTAAATAAAACAACTTATTGGATTGGAACTCAGATAAAAAAACAAACAATACAATAATATTCCTTTACCTTGAAATACAAAAAAAGATTGTCCTTTCACAATACAAATAAACCTATATCCATATAGATATAGGGTTGAAAGTGGAACCTTTCTCTGAACTTTCTGATAAGTTAATTATAAACGGTGGTACATTGTCAGAGTTGGAAACTAACCGGAGGTGGCAAGTAGCGATAACCTAGGGCTAACTACCTTGGATACACGCAGGAAAGAAAATATTAATAATTACTTTTACTTCAAAAATTAAATTATTTTCGTCTGGTATTATGGTGGGCAGTTGTCTATCTCTATATATATAAAATTCTCGTGTCACTGGGTTCGAACTTGAACTCCTCCGAAACGGCTCGACCGATTCTCATGAAATTTTGTGAGCATATTCAGTAGGTCTGAGAATCGGCCAACATCTATTTTTTTTTTGTTTTTTTGAAGTGAAAACTTCTTTAGCGGCGTTGAGCACTTTTTCTGTAATGGGTATAAAATCTTAAACTCGCGTCAGGACACGTGACCTGAAGGCCAATTCCCGTAAATAATATTGTTTAAATTACATTTCAATATCATCCCGATTGCATTTCGATTGCAAAAGATACCTTCAAAGTCAGTTTTTTTTTACAAAAAGCTAACTTTGAGGGTGTTTTGAGCTACTTTGTGGGTATTATTTGTGATCGAAATGCAATCGAAATGATATTGAAATGTAATTTGAACAATGTTATTTACGAGAATTGGCCTTCTGATCGAAAAAGCGTAAGACGGATGGAGAGGAGAGAGAGAGTTAATTTGGCTGTGAGTGTATTAAGACGTACATATGGTATTTTTTACCGGACGACTATTGACGGACGACAAATGTCGGACGACTATTGACGGACGACAAATGTCGGACGACTATTTGTCGGACGACTATTTGTCGGACGACTATTGACGGACGACAAATGTCGGACGACAAATATCGGACGACTATTTGTCGGACGACTATTGACGGACGACAAATGTCGGACGACTATTGACGGACGACAAATGTCGGACGACTATTTGTCGGACGACTATTGACGGACGACAAATGTCGGACGACTATTTGTTGGACGACAAATGTCGGACGACTATTTGTTGGACGACAAATGTCGGACGACTATTTTTTTTTTTTTTCATCTAAAACTCTTTTTGCGTATGTTCTCGCGACATATGAGTTTTTTTTTTTTTTTTGTAAATAGCAAAACAACGTTTGCCGGGACAGCTAGTCTATATATATAAAAATGAAACCCGTTTTCCGTTGTCACGACATCACACGTGAACGGCTGGACTGATTTCGCTAATTCTTTTTTTGTTGTGTTTGTTTTTGTCAGGAGAAGGTTCTTATGAAAGAAAAAAATTACAAAATTGCGCAGAAAATTATTACGCGGGTGAAACCGCGGGGCGCAGCTAGTTTAATATAGAATTAAGTACTTCTTATTTTTTAAAAGCATCTTTGGAGAAATTAGAACAAGATGTTTTCACATCTTTACTGGGGCTGCTGCCCAGATACAGACACAAAGTAGGTACAGTAACAATACTTTACCAAAACTTAAACGGGTTTGATTCTTGGCTACGGTTACGGCCTTTTCCAAAAATATAATGATGCTGTTTTAGTTTTTATCAAATTCGGGTACGCAACTCCTTTCAACATTCGCCATCTCTTATAGTTTAGGAAAAGGCCCTGAAGTTCCGTTTATAAAATGGGTGCGTTTACTTATGTACGCGCGTGAGAAGTTATACTCCTAGAAGTTATACGTCTGTCTGTCTGTACGTTCGTCCGTCTGATATTTATTTTGCGTGCAGCTTCAACCTGTTACTTTAGTGTTACAGTGATGCGCGCGCATCTTAAAATTTCACTCTCGCAACTTTGACCTGTTTTATTTTTGAGTTACGCAGCTGCAACATGTGACGTTTGTGATAAAGATGCGCGCGCATTTAAAATTTCACTCTCAATTTTAACGCGCCTAAAGTATAACTTAAAAATTAACCCTGTATACTTTCTTATACATATTATCAAGTTTAACAAATGAATAGAGTTATCATAGAGCTATCCCAATTAAATTCATGTTTGACAAGCCAGAACATTGAACTCCACTGAACAATTTCTTATCATAATGCTACGCACAAAACTCAATTATAATACACAAACAATAAAGTTGATATTTGTTTAACAATACATGTGTAATAAAAGTTGTTTGTAATAAATATTTACTGAGATGAAACACTTGACGAATGGTATATAATAGACCATATCAGGAATAACACTATAAATATAAAATTCTAAGTCCTGGCTGACTGATTGACTGATATATTCAATTCAATTCATTTATTTCAGACTTTTCAATCACTAGTTTTGTTAGTATTACTTAAAAGCTAGTAGGTAGTAAATAGCGTGACCCAGTTGGCACAATGGTCACCATGCCAGACTGCTAAACACAGGGTTGCGGGTTTGATTCCCGCACAAACAAGTATTTATGCTTAGATATTTGTCAGTAATCTGGTTGTTTCTATGTATTATTTAAGTAAAGTATACAGGGTGAACTTTTATGTGGGCCTTCAAGGCTATATCCTAAACTATTAGAGATAGCGAAAAATGCTGAAAGGAGTTGCGTGTTGAATTGAAGCATTGGGAGCAACAAGGGCGTTCAGCACCCAAAGTCGGATATAATAAGATAAAAAAAACTTAATTTTCAAATGATTTGAATTGTTTTAGAATAATAACAATACCTAAATCTTTAAGCTACATCTTTGGATGTATAAAAGAATCACAAAATATTTATAAAATATAAAACATTAAAAGCTTTAAAGCCGATGTTCTCGAAGCTCAGTTTTTCGAGATACACTCTTGTTGCACCCAACGCTTTAATTAATGCTAACTAATACTGTACCGATTTTGATTTAAATCGGCTTATTGGTTGTTTATGGGATGGAGAAGGACATGGCATACTTTAGATCTTGAAGTTCCCACGGGGTCGGGACTTACTGGTCACTACATAGTATAAAACAAAGTCGCTTTCTCTGTCCCTATATCCCTATGTATGCTTAAATCTTTATAACTATGTAACAGATTTTGATGCGGTTTTTTTTATTAGATAGAGTGATTCTAGAGGAAGGTTTATATGTATAAAACATGCATAATATACACAGTACAGTACAGCTGCTGCATTGCACTTGATCTTCAACATATTGTTGCTGAGAGAAGTGGCGGTGATAAACCTTGAAACTAATAAGTACTAATTCTATCAACAATTTCCTATCGACATCGAAAAACAGATATAAGTACTTAAATAATTTGGCAGTATTCTCAACGAGGGTGATTGAATAAGTAGGTACAAAACACAACAAATATTTTTAATGGAACACCGAATCTAGTGTAAGTACTTGTATTATAAGCTATCAGTGGGTATGTCCCTACATAACAGGAAAATCCTGCATTTTACAAGATTTTATTGTACTTATGACATTTATTATTTGTGTATTCTAAATTGCCTTAGGTTTGAAAGGTGACTGCGCAACTCTAAAAACAAATGGCAGACGGTTACTATGCTAGAAAGATACAGCCCCTTTCCATATTATCTGCAGTAATCTGTACCAAATTATTTTAATTCGGTTTCTAGTTAGAATCATCTATACCCAGAGTCCTAACCTACTACATTGAAGTGGAAGGAATAAGTACTTACAGACCTGACCTTCGCAACAAAGAAAGAAGTTCTCAATTTAGCTGGTTTCTCTTGTTATTGAGGTAATTGCGTAAAACTTACAGAACGACCTATTTTCTGCTCTGTCAAACCGAAAAATGAAGGTAGGTAGCGCAAAACCATTTCATTTTCAAACTCAAAAAGTTTTTAAAAAGCGTAGGTGTAACCGGTATTTTGAAGGTATTTTATAGATTGATTATTGTGCACTTTCTTGCAGCGAATTTCAAATAAATAATTGCAACAACTTACTTGGAAACTTGAAGTAAACAATCCACAGTGTTCCAAGAAACTTTCACATTACCGACACTCAAGGTTTTACAAGAATTAACTCGAAGGGAAAAGTTTCATGACAATGAAGGCTTTACACAAATAAAATATGATGAAAATAAAGAAATCATTGGAATTAAAACAAAAATAAACACAGCAAGACGTGCAACCGTGCTCAGTCAACTTAGACGAATGACATTGACGGATAAGTCAGCTGTCAAAGTGGAATCAATGTTGCTAGTATAAAAAGTTAATTTCCCTGTATATTATTTACTTATTTTTGTATACGGACTAGCTCTATAATGTTAAAATTTAAACCATTGACATAAATAAATGAGTGATCGAACTAAAATTTTTAACAAGCACTTGCAATAAGAAATGTTATTTAATATTTATACCCATACTTACATAAAGAAGTAGGTAAGTACCAAAGTACCTACATTCTAGATTACACGTTTACGTAAAAATAGGGAGATTTATCTCTTGTGGCTACTCTAAAAGGAAAATGTCAATGCGTTTTGTTCCATTTCCTCTGATTACAAAAATGCGCGAAAGGAAAAAAAAACTGTCGATTTTTGCCGGCATTTCCGGTGACTTGGCAACAAGATAAGTAAATGAAATACTACTCTAATCTATTCCGACGCGTAGGCACATCGTAGGCTTATCGTTACGACTATATTTCTATGCCGTCGTACCTTCCTACATACAATACAAAGTAGGTAAGTAAGTAGGTAGGTAAGTACTTAGGTATTTATTTTTAGGCCTACGTTTGTGACCTAGGGTAGGTAAGTACCTATTTCTTTAGTAAATAAGTACCTACCTATCTACTTACCCACGCACTCGGTCATAAAAATAACAGTAGATAAGTTTCGGACTTACTCTTATAGGTACTAAGGTCCGTATTAAGGTTCCGCTGGTCGATCGTGTTTTCCATACAAATGAATTTAGAGTGTTATCCATTTATTCTTTATGGAATTTGAAAAAACAAAAGTTAAATCTACATAACAAGTCTATATCTAGCCCATGTAGGCGACTAAATAGACAAATTATATTTATTTATATTAAATTATATTAAATTAAATATAATTTGTCTATTTCGTCGCCTACATGGGCTAGATATAGACTTGATAAGTAGATTTAACTTTTGTTTTTTCAAATTCCATGAAGAATAAATGGATAACACTCTAAATTAATTTGTATGGAAAACACGATCGACCAGCGGAACCTTAATAAACCGAACTCAATATCGATTTCAATCTTGAGTTTACTCTTGAGTTGTTGCGCTGATTAATAAACCTATCATAAGACGCGATTAAAGAGCGACGTATCACTTGAGTCATACTGTATTAATAAATCAAACTCAGCTCTCAAGATATGTCTCAAGATGTAGTTTCGTGAACTCAAGTCTGATTGCGGGTCATACAAATGTTACATTTTGTAAAATATTTTCACATTAAAACAAGTTGACAGCAAAATATGACGACACTAGCTACCATAGGGTAAGAACATATCATTCAAGGTAAGAACAAAGCGTTACTGTCATTCAAGGTCGCTCTCAAGATCAGTCTCAAATCTCAAGAGCGATATCAGCCTGAGTTTTATCTATTAATTAACGCCTAACTTAAGATAGTGACCACATCTCAAGACTCACTCGATTGATACGCACTCAAGATCGATATTGAGAGCGATTTATTAATACGGGCCTTAGTATACGAATTTACACATAATTTTATCTAATTTAACAAAAATATTCACTGTCTTTTCGTCTTTTCTTTGTATTGCTAGGTTGCTATGTCAGTAATTTTTTTGGACTTATTAAAATCGGCTTTCTCTGTTGTACCTACAGGAAGGTCTTGTGTGGTGCTTTTTTTTTGAACTACCTACTTAGAGGAAAAACTCAACCATAGATTGCAGCCGCGTTCGGGTGAGCGTGTCTCTGCGGCTATTACTTATCCCACTATTTATTTTAATACTAAGGTATAGGTATTTATACCCACCTTCCAACGGGATCGGGATTAACGAGTATAAAACAGAGGTGCACAACTAGTCAATAATAAATTATTTTATGTACTATAAGTACCTACCTATGGCATTCGATTCTATTCTAGAGTGAAAAATGATAGCAGAAAATCGTCTAAAATAAATTTTAAGGACAACGGTCTCTAAACTAAGGTAAGTACCTACATTTAAGTTAGAAAGAAGTTTAGAGAACCTCCGCGCCACCTACACTTAACAAGACTAATCAAACTTAGATAAAGAACCAATGCACTAGGTAACGTCGACTACTGACCCAGTTTTAGGCGCCCAGTAAAAATAGCAAATGTCTATAGCTCAAACACTATTTTTAGTGCGCATCACAATAAACTGAAATCACTGTGTTATCTTTTGTTTGAACAGTATTGTCGCGAGTGTTGTGAGTGAAGGAAGCTGGGAAGGCGCGTGGCGTGTCGCGCGCAAGGCAACCAGCCATATAACATATAGCTACATACAGCCTTACCTACCTTACGTTTCACAAAAATCGATACGCGCGCCTCAGTTCTCAGTTGTTTTCCCGTGCCATCTACGGCCGCTTAGTTCTCGCTAGGTTTTTTAGTTTAGTAAACAAGGGAACATGTTAAACTAGTATTTAATAGCACTGTTACGATGGAGAGTTGTGTTAAGCGATACATTAGGAGTGAATCAGCGAGTTGCGCGCATATGGTCGAAGAGAATACGGCGAACAATAGAAAGAGTGCTGATCCCCATGAGAAACTGAAAGCCCTTCTCAATTCACCTGAAGAAGACACAGACGATTCGTTACCACCTTCAGATGCACCTAAATTCGGAACAGTTATCCATAATAGAATCTTTGTGGGTGGTTTCTCTTTGACGACTACTGATGAGGACCTGTGGAAGTTCTTCTCTGGCTTCGCGACAGTGACGGCGGCTAGAGTCATCTACGATCGAGCTGGGGTGTCGAAATGCTACGGGTTCGTCACGTTCGCCAGCCCGAGGGTGGCGAGACTGATCGTCAAACAGGTCAGTCTTTGTTCTCTATGATCAATAATAATAATTAGTATAACACCAACTATGTTTCGTTTGAACATGTTTCGCATAATTTAAGTGGGTATAAATGTGGGGGCAGGAAATGATCAACCCCTTTGTGAGTTGAAAGGTCAAATGCCACCCTGTCAGGCCGAGCTTTATGGATATTAACGTGGGTAACGGGTTTTAAATTAAACTTTTATGAAACGTTTTCATTTTGCTGACCCAGCGTTTTGATACTCGTTTTGAGACCAATAAACCCTATAAAAACATACATAGGTATAAATAAATCCTAATAGTACCTACTTACCTACAGGTACCTATTAATTTTAATGCGATATTTTTTATTCATATAGCCTCAGTTTTAGATCTAGGTAGGTAGGTATTTTGTTTTAGTATTCATCAAAAAACTTTTTAATTTTTATCGAAGAAATGTAGTTCAAAATCCGTGATACCTACAGTCTACAGCGCTTTATCACGTATCTAACCATTATTGTAGTTAAATATTCATATTCTTATTACTTATAATAATATCTATAAATTTACATATTTACTCGAAAGCCATAATATAATCCTATCACGAGACAAAACCAAGTAGGTAGGTACTTAATAATTTAGACAAAACTGATAGATTGATGAATAACTTTATGGCTCAGTCGCAAAACGTCCACTTCACAAAATGTCGTCTAGTCGCAAAATGCCTCTTTCTCATAATGTCTATTTGTACCTACAATTCAGGAAGGAACTGAGAACACGATATTACACAAAGCAAAGTAGCTAGAAAGCATTAAGTTGAACAAATGGCCGACGTTATCGCTGAATACAATTTCTTCCAGACAACCTTTGAATAAAAAATATTACTGCTTTAGCTTGGTATGTAAAGGGTACATACTCGGGGGACAATTAAAAAAAAAAGGTCAATCGGAAATTCTTAAAGCAAAAACTACATAACCGATTACGGTGAAACTCGATATATAAATAGCTGAAGTCCTGGAATAACACATAGGCCAGTTTTTAAATTTAGATAATTTCAACAAAACCCGCGGGGCGCAGTTGGTACCTATATTATAGCCCAGTATCCAAGAAGCTTATGATTTTGTTTCTAATTTTATACTTACTTAAATAAAAGGCACGGACAAACAGACTGACAGACGAACAAAAGGTGATCTTAAAGGGTTCTTTTGGAACGAGGTTCCTGGCGAGAGGACCTAGTCAAGAAAAAATGTTACGCGTTACGAAAACGTGAAACGAAAAACAGCAAGAGAAAGAGAGAATGGAGGAGGGAAATGAAAAAAAATATGAAAAATTTAAAAAAAAAAGGTACATAAGGGAATTCGTTCCAAACGCGTGTCCCTCGACCAGTTAATTTGTTTTCACCTTTTTAATGTACGGAACCCTAAAAATGACAATGAACTTGAAAAACAAAAAGGTAGGTCTAAAACCTCAGCATCTCAAAAAAATGTTATCACAACCTATGTACCTAACTACAAGCAACTGATAAGAAATACCTATCTACGACGTTTACTGATTGCGGGTTGACAGCACTGTGTTGGTACATTTTGATCAATCATAGAAGGAACGAGGTCGGATCGCTTATCTTACAGCTTCCGCAGATATAGGTTATTCAAGTTGGCCGACTAAATCGCAAGGCAGCCCTTACGATAGCCCGAATCCCTAATCACTCGACTTTATTTCAACACCTGCCCCGGCTTAGCACGGCTGTATTATGCATGTATTAAATCTAAAAACCTTCCTCTTTAATCACTCTATCTATTAAAAAAAACCGCATCTAAGTCCGTTGCGTAGTTTTAAAGATCTAAGCATACAAATGGACATAGGGATATAGGGACGGCGAAAAGTGACTTTATTGTATACTAGCGACCCGCTCCGGCTTCGCACGGCTATATTATGCATGTATTATACATATAAATAAAATAAATAAATAAATAAATATTGCAGGACATTCCACACATCGCCATCTAGCCCCAAGCTAAGTAACTAGACTTGTGTTATGGGTGCTAGACAACGGATATACTACTTATATACATACTTTTCTTTTGTAAATATATACGTATAATACATAGAAACAACCAGACCACAGACAAATATCTAAGCATAAATACTTGTCTGTGGCGGGAATCGAACCCGCAACCCCGTGTTTGACAGTCCGGCATGGTAACCATTGTGCCAACTGGGTCGTCACATATAAACCTTCCTCTTGAATCACTCTATCTATTAAAAAAACCGCATCAAAATCCGTTGCGTAGTTTTAAATATCTAAGCATACATAGGGATATAGGGACATAGGGACGGCGAAAAATGATTTTATTTTATACTATGTAGTGATGGTGCGAATTTCGTAATTGTATGATGAAACTCACAGCTTAGTTGTCTCCGGAAGTCATGATGAGTTGTTCCCTGTAGACACGGTCGACTGGGCTCTGAGGGTGGTCTATGTTTTGGGTGGGTTGTTTTCCGCAAACAGACCTCTTTAATTGGGTCCTTTTTGCGTCCATCTCAGCTTATTCGACCGTGTCCAGAGAAAAGAACTTGTCAATCTGGAGCAACTAAGTCATGGGTTTCATCACGATGGTTTTCTTCACCGTAAAAGCAATGAGGCAAGCTTATCTCCATCTAATACATCGTCCCGAACTGGATTACAGTTGCTGACGTTCGCTGTACAAATCTTAAAGATTAGATGCAAAAAACCTCTTCGTAAGGCAAAAAAATGTTGCTTCAAAAGACATAATTTGCCATACAATGTGGCAGCATTGTCATGCAATATGGCATCAAGTTACATTATGTCGATGACCTTTCTATCGTGCCAAGTCTAGGGCAGGGCTTCTCGTAGGTACCTATTTTATGTCTAAACTAGCGACCAGCCCCGGCTTCGCACGACTATATTATGCATGTATTATACATATAAACCTTCTTCTTAAATCACTTTATTTATTTTAAAAAACCGCATCAAAATCCGTTGAGTAGTTTTAAAGATTTAAGCATACAAAGGGATATAGGGACATAGGGACAGAGAAAGCGACTTTGTTTTATACTATGTAGTGAAGTGATGAGGAAATAATAGGCATTTTGGGGACAATTTACGTGTCCATACATTGATATTTCCCACTCTCGCATTATCATAATGTACCTATAACATGCCTATTTAACCTATTTAACTAATTATCTTACAATTAAAATCAAAATAACGACTACAATTAACTGCCTTTAATTACGTAGGGATTAGCTCAGGTGCCTACTTAAGTGTTAAGTAGGTAGGTACCAAATTGATGCCTTATTCAGTGTTTTCGTAGCAAACACAACTATGTCTAATAGTATCAAATATCATTTTGATTAAAAGGGATGAGTGAATTGTATATTTTTGATTCTTCAAACTTATCCCGTTTAGATTCCTCCCTTAGTCGTGTAGGATTTAAATAGATACCCACTTACATAAGTTACGATCCAAAAACGTGTTTATACCTTCTTATTATTATTTGTAGGTAGTGTACCTACCTACTCCAAAAATAATAAAATAGATACTTACGTACAAAAATAGCAAAAAGGTAAGTATTCAATAGTTAGTATTTTCTAAGGATTCCGCGACTTGAACTGTCATCTTAGTCTGCCTGTGACCATGGGATCTGCAAAGTTCCCGAAACGTTAGGTTTAAAATAAAAATAAAAACGCGAAGATATCCGTTCAAATAAATTTATTATTATGTATTCAATAGTTTCTAAAAACACCAAATTAATCAGCGGTCCGCGGTTTCACCTGTGTGACTCCCGATCACATTGCAATATCGAGATGAATTATTATTAATCTATGTTATTTCTCTAATAATTAATCAATGTATCCTCATACCAAAATCATAAAAAACGATCCAGTAGTTTCGGAGCCAATTCGTTACAAACATAAAAACAAAGAAATCTTTCCTCTTTATAAATTTATTTTATTTCACATATAAATAAGGAGAGCGGGGCATGATGGGGTCCTTAAGGTTTGAAGCTCAATAAAATCGGCAGCATTGTATTTTCATAACATTTTTTATTTTAATAATCATCATTGGTAATCAGTCTTTAGTAATTAAGTACTTTTAGGAACATTGGTAAAGCAATTTAATAGAAAAAAGTAAAAAAGTAGAAAAGTTCCCAAGACCCCGTCTTGCCCCACCCCCCGGGTAAGATGGGGTACCCCCTAGGGGTATAATGGGGTACAACAAATTAAAGTTATTTCATCTTCTTCATCGTTTAAGCCGCCACAGCTGCAGTGAGCCCATTGGCCCCATACAGCACTAGCAGGCCGACCTCATTAACGTCCAGTTAGAGACTCGTACAGAACACACAAGGAGGATTTTAGTTATCATAATCGCTTTCCTTACATATGAAGATCTCACACTCTCCATCTTGTTGGTGACTGTTCTTAATCTTTTTTAGTCTTGTCAATTTCTTAAGTTCCTTTTTCTTTTGCATATTCTCTTCCGCAAGTTGATTTTTCTTTATGAATTCTTTCAAATCATCTTTGATTCCTTCATCTTTTACATCATCAGTCACATTTTTATGCTCTCTTCTTGCCAACTTCCTTTATCGGTCTTTCTTTATACTTCTTCACCATTCTACAATAAAATAATTACACGTTAATCCATAAATAATAAAAAAACTGACTACCCTCATACCTTAAAAAAATGAGAAGGGGTCATCAGTCATTTCCTCTTCATCGGGCCTCTTCAGTCATTTGAAATTAAAAACGTCACAGAAAAAAAACTGCCATGCAATACAAAGATAAACTGACACATACGATTGACACATACGATTCACTTTTTACCTAATCCAGAAAACTCTTGATTTCAACACAGTCATGATCTAATTAAATGGTAAATATCACAAGGGATATGCTAAAAAACAGTTTTTTCCAAAAAAAATTAAATACGCTTGGGGTCACGGAACAAACACTGTGCCATCTAATGGCCTCCTACCCGTCGCACCCCCTCGCAGTCTAACAATTGTGATTGCTCCATTGGTTTGTGTTTTAAGACCAAGACCCCGTCTTGCCCGCTACCCCGTCTTGCCCCGCTCTCCCCTAATTACATTAAAAATATATCAAACATAGAAAAAAACCACTAATTACAATAAATTAAAAATAATTAAAACAAATAAAATAAAATGTCAAAATTGCAAAAAAAAAAATCCTAATAACTAACTAAAATTAAACATTAAAAACATAAAAGAACACAAAATAAAAAGAATTTATATATAATCTTCATAATATTAGTACCTGCACACCTGTGATCAATTAAGTGACCATGTGAGCCCAAAACCACTCAAATCAAAATACCTATAACATTTGGTCCAGGAGTCCAGGGGCAAGAGGTTACCAAAGTTTACCTATTTTGAGAGAATTGCAACTCTGTTGAATAAATAAGAACTATTGATCGAGCAATGACCTTTCTGAGTTCAACATTTCAATTATAGTAGGTAGGTAGGTACAAAGGTTGAGACAGAACAACTATTTCTAACTGCTAGATATTTCTTGAGTTGGTTTAGTTTTCGTGTTTAAGAGGCAACTTACCCTGAGAGACTTTTGAAAAATAGGTATTTGAATAAAATGTTCCTGTCTCGATGCATGCCGCCGCGTGCCCCGCTCCATCCCCGCTGCTTTGTCTAAGTGTGGGTGTCGTGGAGTTAGTGTGCGTGCGCCGACGCCGACGAAATTCAATCGTTTTGTTAGTTTTCGTTTTATAGCGCATAGGTAGTGATCTCTTTTTTCTGAATTTAGCTTGTGGTATTGAATTTGTTCTGCTTCCTACTCATGTGAATTGCCTTACGTTTATTGGATTTCTGATAGTAAGGTACCGGCGACAAAGAAGGGCCACCTTAATTTTATTGAAAACGAAATATTACGTAAAAATAGGGAAAATTATTTCATCCCTATTTATATAAAATTCTCGTGTCGCGGTGTTAGTTGCCAAAATCCACCTAAACGGCTGAACCGATTTGTATGATTTTTTTGTGTATATTCGTTAGGTCTGAGAATCGAACGCTATTCTTTTTTTATTTTTTTTTCCTTTATATTTTTTTTTTGTAAATGGCAAAACAACGTTTGCCGGGACAGTTATTTATAAATATTTGCTTTATTTATAATCGGAAAAACCTTATTAAATGTTTGTTTTCTTGTTATTTTGTCACTAATATCGAAGTTTTTAAAAAACCTTCTAGTGGCTCTTATTAAATCACGGTATCTTAACAAGAGCTACCTTAAAAAAAACCGATCAAGTGCGAGTCGTACGGAACCCTTATAGATTTTTCATGTCTGTCTGTCTGCCGTATGTCACAGCCACATTTTTCCGAAACTATACTGTTGAAACTTGGTAAGTAGATGTATTCTGTGAACCCATTGTGAACCGCATTAAGATTTTCACACAAAAATAGAAAAATAAAACAATAAATTTTAGGGTTCCCCATACTGAGAAACTGAAACTTAAAAAATTTTTTTTCGTCAAACCCATAATGTTTGGGGTACCTATCTATGGATAGGTCTTCAAAAAATATATTGAGGTTTCTAATATCATTTTTTTCTAAACTGCATGGTTTACGCGAGAGACACTTCCAAAGTGGTAAAAAATGTGTCCCCCCCTGTAACTTCTAAAATAAGAGAATGATGAAACTAAAAAATATATATGATATACATTACCATGCAAACTTCCACCCAAAATTGGTTTGAACGAGAGCTGGTAAGTAGTTTTTTTTAATACGTCATAAACCGTTAACCGCCATTTACCCTTCATTCATGTATTTTTACCACTAGCGCCATCTATTTTTTTATTATGTGATGATAATAGTACGGAACCCTTCGTGCGCGAGTCCGACTCGCACTTGACCGGTTTTTTTTATATTTTGAGCTACGGAAACCTAAGACGGCGGATATTTATTTATTTTTATTTGTGTTAGCTTTTCTAATAGTTCTTTATAATTGTGCGTAAGTAAAATGAAAAAAAAGCTGTTAAAAGTGTGTTTTAGATAGTTTAGGCCTTGTTACTCGCCGGCTATTGTCGCCGGTACTTTAATTAATATTTTGACTCGGATTGTGTTTACTGGACTTTGGATATTACCTACTCTATACTAATTTAAACTTTAAATGAAATTGTATAGTATTACCCATTAAATTATTTTTTTTATGTTAGGTAATTTTGATGAAACAAACACTTCGTTACCCCAGGCATGCCACAAAGTAACAATGAAAATCGCAATCAAATATGCTATTATTGTATGAAGAGATAGATTATTTAATTTTGTTAATACAAATGTTATTCCTACTTACAATATCCAAATAATTACAATACGTATCCGACGAACTTCACTTACAATATTATATCCAAAGAATTTGAATAAATATCGAATAACAAATACATCACTAGTGTATCGATATAATTATCGACTATGGGGCATCACTTCGCTGGTAGTATACGTATGGCTCCGACCCTCTCCTCTCCCAGACCTCTCCACAAACAGCAAGAAAGGGACAACTGCAGCTCAGCACCGTTTTAGGTACATAATTATTGACAAAAACAGCATTTCGTAGTCGACTGTTTACACCTCTAAAAAATGCTTTTTGGTTTTAATTTTTTTTATATAACTAATGAAAACCTTCAGCTACGCCCCTATGTTCTCCTTTTCTCGTAATATTTCTAGTTTTTGAAGACGCTTATTTCCTACGTTAATTAGAATATGAAAAAAATCAAAACATAGAGGCATGGTCATTGGTCATGGCAGTCTTATGCTACCAAAATATTTGTGCTAGTGTCATTATCCAGGGAGGAAACAGTCGACTACGTTTGTATGGAGATAGCGCAGGTACCCTTTCACCTTAAATGACGTGCTTCGCGAGCATTATATAATTTTAAACATGACAACAAATAACTTTCTGTAACCAAATAAATTAATCACGAACTAAAAAATTTTTTTTTTTTAATTCTTATCCTAACTTTGTCTAAGAAGCAGCTAATTTCTTAATTCCATTTCTTATTTTGGTAGACAAATTAAAAAAAACTTAGTTATTAATACACCAAATTAATTATTTACCACACGAATAATGTAAAACACTTCACAATGAATTAACACTGAAAAAATGCTGTACTTATGATTCTTATGGCTATGGCGAAGTTAGCTTTTGAATCCAACTAGTTGAACAGGTTTTTACCATAAGGAACCTACCTACTTCTTTGTCGAAAGTAGATCGATATTAATACGAATTATTTTGTTTATTTATTTTATTTATTTATTTATTTGTAGATCCAACAGCTATTACATACTTATAAAACATAGTGTAACAACAGAAAGCCAATTACAGGATCTGACGGTTAATAAAAAATGATGTACTCGTAACTCGCATATTCAGACGTGAGCGTATCTACGAACTAGCACTATAAACATAAAGAAACAACAAACAAATAATTATTTAAGTTACCATTGAAAATTTAACATAGCATACTATAGTCATTCACCAGCAAAAAAGTGATTAGCTATACGCCGTCTCGCAGTCGCAACACTAGTATTGAACAAGTCCAGATTATTGTCAGTGTTTTTAACTAAGTTATTAAAGTTGCTGCAAGCTCTCCACAGGTAAATATTCTGCCTATAATTTGTTCCTACTTTTGAAAGATAAATAGGTTGTGTTGTGATTTTCGCTTTTTTTGATGACGATACCCAACAAAAAAAACATCAACATCAACATCAGCAAAATTATACTAGCTTTTGCTCGCGACTTCGTCCGGGTTTCACTATTTTAAATATTTCTTATACAAGGTTATTGGAAATTATACTTACTAGCAAGCCGTTGAAGGCTACTTCTGTGCACCTAAACAAACAACTTTTGTTCTACGACTTTTGGAAATCCGAACATTTTTTCCAAAATTTTGAGGTTAGGTTTACCGGAAAATCAGCTGTTCCTTGCTTGTATAATTTCCAATAACCCTGTAGTAGGTATACTTACGTAATTACAAGTATCTGTATTCCAACCCCGATCCGTTCATTGGTTGAACTTTGAATCTACTCTTTAATATAATAAAGAGGAAAGATTTTTCTGTTTTTTTTTGTTTGTAACGAATATAGGCTCCGAAACTACTGGATCGATTTAGATGAAACATTGTATGAAGATACATTGATTCATTGAGAGTAATATAGGCTACTTTTTATTCCAATATTCCCACGGAATCGGGACTTATACGGGTAAAACCTAGTGGTCATGCAAATTTAACAACGATCCTAAGGTAAAATACTGCTATACATTTCTGTGATGACGATACCCAACAAAAAAAAAGCGAAAATTGAAACTCCTTTATTTAAGATTAAAAAAAGCGAAAAGAAACCTATTATTATGATAATAACATTGAAAATAAGTGTCCAAACGTCTCACGGACCCGTAGATTTGTGTCTCGATAAGCTAGCTGTAGAGTTGGACGATGAAATATCGATACGGTCGGTTGGTGTAGGTAGGAGAATCGATTCTATTCAGGAAATGTTATGTTTTATTTATCGATATAAATTAAAGCTTTTTAAAGCGCAGAGGAAATAGAAATTATAAAATACTGCTCCAATTCAGAACACATATTAAAACATTTCAAAACATTAAAATTAGGTACTAAACAAATCCAAAAACATGGAAAAATTCATTTCACTAAATAAAACCTGATTTTTAAAAAAAATTACATCGTCGACCTCATCGTAGCTTCCTATCCGGTGAGGTAATAATTAACTTTATTATCGAAATTAATCCGTTTGATCATTTTATTTGAAAAAGATCATTTTCATTCGTGTGATCCATGGACGCGTCGTACAGACCTACGGCGAAATTGGACGAGTTCGAGAGATAGCAGGTAACTCAAGTTAGTCGACATCGATAAAATTCAACAAAATAGTATCGATACATTTCCACGGGCGTCAAACTAAATGGAAAACCATTTGTAAAACTACGTACCGTGCTTCGGGAAATATCACAAACGTTGAGCGAGAGCGGGGGATTGTCACATAAGGACACATTTACACTGACACTAGAACAAAATTGTAACGATAAAGCCTAATAAAGCCGGCCAAATGCGAGTCGCATTCGCGCACGAAGGGTTCCGTACCATGTTGTATGAGAGCCATACTTAAATATTATCTTTTTTCCGTTTTTAATATTTGTTGTTATAACGCCAACAGAAATACAATATAATCTGTGAAAATGTCAACTGTCTGTCAATATCAACAGCTATCACGGTTCATGAGATACAACCTTTTAAAATCACCATGATGATGAGAAAACTGCTCAAGACCTCAAGACAGCCTAAAATATTCGGTCACAGAGCTGACCGGATAAACACGGATTTAAGATAATACATGACTCTGGCAAGTCGCTGATCGCGCCTAAGTCCAAAGGAGGAAAAAAAAAAAAAAAAAAAAAGAGATACAACCTGGTGACGGACGGACGGACAATGAAGTCTTAGTAACAGGGTTACTCTTTGGATACGGAACCCTAAAAAGGTTCCAGATGCCAGACCCAGTTTGCTATAGGTCCCGCGGACTTACCCTTTGGTCGACTAATACACAACTTAATTTGGAAAAAAAAATGTGCTAAATTGGAATAAGCCCTTAATTTCGCCTGCTGCCGCATTAGCAACCAAGATTCAGAACTAGTTGTCAAACAAGAAATATCAATTGTAGTACGCAAGCAGTTGCCAAAATAAACGTTCTATTCTTTATTCGAAACCACCGCAGATGACAACTAAGTTTCACAACCAGTTGTTAAAGTAATTCTTTACAAAAAAAAACAACCTGCAAAATATTCAGTACAAAAAATACGAACGTACCACAAAGATATATTAATTTTGAAGTGTTCCTCGCTCGACTCGCCCCAATTTCGTCTAAAAATATTATTTCGACAGTCGCAGGGAGTAATTTCAATACGGGGGGGATCCTGATTTTGTGCGTGTTAGCATTTTATTTACAACCGGTGGGTTTGGGGTTAAGGCAGACCACAGACAGATCGCTCTACTTTATTTTGTCCCTCGCATATAAAAACACTGGACTCAACCTTAAAGTTGTCTATATTCAGCTTAAAATATTTTTCTGAATTAATCCCATTTTACATCGTCCTAATTTTTCATAATTTTTGTGCACGTATCTTGCTAGATACAATCAATATTTATTTATGTTAGAAACAAGTTTTTGAATTTTTATCTGTCAATGGTTGGAATAGTATTTTCAAAGGTTTTCGCGACTTGAACTCATAATTATAAATATACTAGCGACCCGCCCCGGCTTCGCACGGCTATATTATGCATATATTATACATATAAACCTTCCTCTTGAATCACTCTATCTATTAAAACAACCGCATCAAAATCCGTTGCGTAGTTTTTAAGATCTAAACATACAAAAGGAAATAGGGACAGAAAAAGCGACTTTGTTTTATACTATGTAGTGATTTGAACGGATATATTCGCGTTTTTATTTTTATTTTAAACCTGACGTTTCGGGAACTTTGCAGATCCCATGGTCACAGGTAGACGCGAACGCGAATAATGCACACCACAAACGCATAACGCAAATATATCCGTTCAAATATAATTATGGCTGTCAATGGTTGTTAAACAGGATAATGGTTATCAAACGTTAAAAAAAGCCTAAAACAAGCAAAAAAAATCTATAAAAAGCCACAAAAAGAACAAAAAAGGTATAAACGTGAAACCCTACAAAAAGAAAAAAATAACCTCGAAATTATGATTCTACTACGTAAGTACATGTGAATTTTTTTGATTAAATATTGTCGCGTCGGGGGACCGCTCTTTTTCGAGTCAATTTAATATAATGTTAACATTTTTATTATAGCATTTTATCACTAGTAATTCTTAATACTTTAACATTTTCGTTGAAATTTTAATATCATTTTACTTAGGAAGGTGTTTCTATAGGTAAAAAGCGGTCCCCCGACGCGACAATATTTAATCAAAAAAATTCACATGTACTTACGTAGTAGAATCATAATTTCGAGGTTATTTTTTTCTTTTTGTAGGGTTTCACGTTTATACCTTTTTTGTTCTTTTTGTGGCTTTTTATAGATTTTTTTTGCTTGTTTTAGGCTTTTTACGTTCATACTATTTTTATTATTTTGTGTCGGGGGTTTTTTAAATTTTAAATTTAATTTTTTATTTTATCCTTTTTGTAGGGAGGTACTTTTTAATTTTTTTTATTTTATTTCTTTATTTTCTTGCGATTTATGATTCAGATAATTTGGTGTAAACAATAACTATTATTAATTTATAGTTAACTAGCGACCCGCTCCGGCTTCGCACGGCTATATTATGCATGTATTATACATATAAACCTTCCTCTTGAATCACTCTATCTATTTAAAAAAACCGCATCAAAATCCGTTGCGTAGTTTTAAAGATTAAAGCATACAAATGGATATAGGGACAGAGAAAGCGACTTTGTTTTATACTATGTAGTGAAGATTATTTTGAACCCTAAACAGTTTTTTTATTAAAGGTATTCTTTTTCAATTTTTTCCTTTAGATATTCAACTTTTACAACTACAAGTAGGTATTTCATAGCTATTAAATATTAGAACTACCTAAGTATACATAGAAGAAGACGTCTAGATCTAGGTTATCTATACATCTTCTCTAATATATATAAATTACGTGTCACGTTGTTTGTGGCGTGTTTATTTAAATTACGTGACTCCTAAACTAGGTACTTAACCGATTTTAATCAAATTTGCACACCGTGTGCAGTTTGATCTAACTTGAAAGATAGGATAGCTTACATCTTAATTTATTCCGATATTCCAACGGGATCGGGAGTTATGCGGGTGAAACCGCGGAGCACAGCTAGTAATATAATAAAAAAATGAAAAGAAAAGTAAAAAAGATCCAAACGAAGCCAAAAAACTCAAATTAACTTGATACTCGGGCATATCTACTAACATTCGGTTGTTAATCCTGAGTATTATCCCCCATAACTTTTAGACGGCTGGACCGATTTTGATCAAACATAGATATTTGTAATGTACGAGTCATGCCCTTTCATTTGATACCCCACTCGAGTATATCTACTTGCATTCGGTTTTTGATCCTGACTTTTATCCCCCATAACTTTAAGACGGCTGAACCGATTTTGATCAAACATAGCTAAGAACACTCCCGACTAACTTATCTTTCAAACAAAAAAAACTAAATCAAAATCGGTTCATCCGTTTGGGAGCTACGATGCCACAGACAGACACACACACACACACACACACATACACACACACACACACACACACACACACACACACACAGACACGTCAAACTTATAACACCCCGTCGTTTTTGCGTCGGGGGTTAAAAATATAAGAGCAACAAATGTGCAATCGCAATACTATCAAAAGGCCCTATTTTGAAGGGCAAAGTTTGCTTCCAATTTTGTAGGTTTTCTTGTTTTTTTGGTCTCGTCGAAAAAAAAACAAGTAAATGTGTGCGATCGGTCGATCGAGAAGTCAATAGTCTGCGTGGGTCCTTGTAGAGATCGGACAGGTACACCACGACAAGGATGCCAACGAACGTGACCAAAAATACACATAACAAGCACCCCGCGATTTCACACACTGAAATTGTTTCAACGGTTTAGACGTAAAACTTTCTCGTACTCTCTCATTTATGATATCAGACTAAGATGTGCTGTCAGTTAGCCATTATACGTATGTCAGTCTTTGCTCGGAAAACATATTTTCCGTTTTTTTTAAATGTGTAAACGAATCATATAATTCGTTGACACAAACCCTTGTACTGTATGTATGGTATGGTAATAACTTTCATATTCAGAGGTCTTGAACGGATTGTCTATGGTTTAAATTGAGTTTTATTCCAAATCGTCCTTTGGCGAGAATTTAGAAATTGTTAGTCTCGGGGACGGGTCGCTCGAGGATTGGGTCTCTTCGGTACTAACTACTAACAATCGATCAGAATCAGTTCTTTTCCATTCAAAGGTTGCCTGGAAGGAATCGCTTTCAGCGATAAGGCCGCCCATTTATGCAACAAACATACTTTCTACCTTTTACTTTATTTTGTGTATATCGTGTTCTGTTTAATTAATAAATCTAGTTGTTTGTATCTATCTAACCCGGAATAGTGAGAACGCTATCGACCTCTCCCACGTTCAATAAGATACCTGTCACAGTTATCGCAGGTATAGCTTTAAAATATTAATGTTAGGTACGTGGGTAGGTACGCCATTACTCGTTTTATGTTTCTACCGTGAAAGCCTGAAACATTGTGGACAGATGGAGTGGATGATTATATCCAGTTGTCTTACTTCTAGCTGCGTACTTAGTTGGCAACAAAAGTGCAGATCCACTGTATAGTTCTTAAATTTGCTGAGTATTGTAATGTTTTCAACTCAAGCAGCACTTAAGGGGCAGACAGTAACTATAACTTAACTAAAAACATAATTTATGAACATATTTTACTTAGCTAAAAGAACTCGACGAATTGGTCAAAAAAAATTCAAACTTTTTACTCATACTTGGGGCTAAATTGAACAGTTAAAAGAATGTCAAATCGACCTCAAGTTTGACTTAAAATCAATTTCCATAACGCTAAGTTCTCTAAACTACCATTTTGATTCGATAGATTAAAACGGAAATTTCACCGAAAAAGTCTTTTAACGGCTGAAAAGCATATGAAATTAAACATAATAATTCTGGTTAGGTATTTGATAGGTTTTTATTAAACAAACACCAAACTGTTTGAAATTAATCTTGCATTGAAGCTTCGAAACTACGGGACCGATTCTGATGAAACTTTATATGAATAGATAAAGCGTTGGTAGTGACATACCTAGGTTTTATCCCTATTATTGCCACGGGATCGGGAATTACATGGGTGAAACCGCGGAGCTCTGCTATGTGTTATAATTATCCAAAATCCGCTACATAACTTAAAAATCGAATTGCACACCATATCGCATTTCGGTCATTCTATGCAATCCGACAGCGACCGACCATTAGCAGCTCCTATAAGCCTCTTAAATAAAATCCAACATAAGTTCGAAAACATTATATTTTAGAACACTAAATGGGTCTGCACTTATGTCGCCGACTGTATACATAGGTTTCATAAATAAGTACAACCAATGTTCAAAAGTCTCTGCCCACCGTAACGTTTACAATCCTGTGCAGCACCATTTGAACATTATAACAACGTAACCTGTGGATCGAACCCACGTCGGTTGGTGTAGCGACTGGTCCCTTATACCACTCACACAACTAAACACATAGCTAACATGTTAAAAATATTAATCACACTGAGTTCTTTTAATTCAAGTATTTATGTTTGTGTGTAATGTCTATTAGAAGAAGGTCGTAACTCCAATACTTGTTGATAGTATTATGGTACCAAACTGATAGTGGACTTATGACGCATACTGTACGTGGTTATATTTTAAGCAGGATCCGCTTTTACGATTTGTATATTGTATGGGTTTTTATGTAAGCCGGATTTATAAGTACTTATTTGTGTATTGACTCTTGTACTCTTATAAGGGAAAAGTAGGTCATTCGGTTCAGCTTCTCATAGTAACGCAACATTACTTTATGAATTCTTGAAGATTTTCTCATTATTTATGTCATACTTTTGTTGACTTGTAGTTACAACAAAAAATAAATACTTACGTTTAAAATCTTAAACATGATTAACCAATTTTATTGTCGAAGTGTTAAACTAATTATTATCAACATTGTGGTTAATAATAGTACATTGCGATACAAGTGTGGAAAGTTGATCATTCCATAGATGCGGTTTATGACGCGCGAGCGGAACGCGAGCGTGGCAAAAGCCGAGATGGAATGATCAATCCACACGTGTATCGTACGACGTTTTTTATCACAGTTGCGAATAAAAAAAAGACTTGTTAAAATAATAAAAAGTTTTTAAGAATTTAAGGTTATGTTTACTTACTATTTTTTGTTAATTACACTCCCGAAAGGCTAGGCAAAAGACTTTTAACCTATACAGCCTCGTCTGACATACAATATTTTTTTAGGGTTTTTTTCATTTGTTTATGGAAAAAATATATTTATGTAAAACAAAATAAAAATAAAACTCAATTTTTAATTATTTTTAAAGACGTTATCACGTAAAATTATCGTTCGTTATCAAACTTTAGAGACAACCTTTTGAAAAGAAGAAAAAAGGTACCAACGCAAGCCAGCAAGGCTTAAAAACTCTTTGATGGTACCTACCTTTTTTCTATGTATATCAAAACAGTATAACCCAGATAAATTAAGAATGTTTCATCTACTTAATATGTCATTAGCAGTAAGATACGTATTTGACTTATCGGGATAACGTATTATTTTAGCACTAGTTTGATTTTTTTTATCGCACGCGTGTATAATACGTTGCATTATGAGCCTAAAAGCGGTTTAATAAGATCCACTTTATGAGCAACTGTGATAAAAAATATAATTTAATTTTAGATTACCCGCTATCTAGTATGTTTAGGCACAATCTCACGCAAGCCGCTCTTTACAAAAAATACCTTAAAAGTAGCTCAAAATACCCGCAAAGTTAGCTTTTGGTATTTTCTAGAATATTTTTTGTTATAGAAATGCAATCGGAATGATATTAAAATGTAATTTGAACTAAGTATTTTATTTAAGAGAATTGACCTTCTGGATACATTCGATTAATATGAGTTCCTATCTAATCTATAAAATATATCAATATAACTTTAAAACTAAACTAAACTTTAGGAGGTAGGGATATTTTTTTTCTGGTTATACCTAGTATTTATTGCGGCAACAGAAATACATCATATTATTATGTGAAAATTTCAACTGTCTAGCTATCACAGTTCATGAGATAACAGCCTGGCGACAGACGGACAGACTTACTGACAGTGGAGTCTTATATAGTAAAACTAGCGACCCGCTCCGGCTTCGCACGGTTATATTATGCATGTATTATACATATAAACCTTCCTCTTGAATCACTCTATCTATTAAAAAAAACCACATCAAAATCCGTTGCGTAGTTTTAAAGATCTAAGCATACAAAGGGAAATAGGGACAGAAAAAGCGACTTTGTTTTATACTATGTAGTGATAGTGAAGAGTCCCGTTTTTACACTCTGGATACAGAACCCTAAAAAATATACAAAAATATATGAAAAAACCTACGAAATACAGAGTATAGACATACAAAGTATCCGGTATCTTCAACTGAAGTATGTACTCTTCAAACGCGAACCCTCGATACCTCTTCACAAGAAAGTGTTTCACTTTTGTACAGCCTTTGAATATTCGAGCCTCTCGATGGATTGTGAAATATTCGCCCTTATTTGAAAGGTATTTTATTGAGAATATGGTTTTTAGGGAAGGGTGTAGGCGAGGAAGACCCTAATTATTGTCTGTTAGTGGTTTATCTTGATTTTAATAATATAGTTAACGTTTGATCATTATTTTCGACGACCCAGTTGGCACCATGCCGGACTGCCAAACACAGGGTTGCGGGTTTGATTCCCGCCTTAGAAATGTATTTGTGCGCTTAGATATCTGGTTGTCTCTATGTATTATAAGTAGGTATATATTTACAAAAGAAAAGTATATAGTAGTTGTCTAGCAACGCCATCTAGCGTAGGGCTGGATGGCGATGATCATGAGTGGAATGTTCTGCAATATTTATTTATTTTATTTATTTATTTATTGTCTCAAACAAATATTGTACCAGATAGTTGTGTCTTGTCTGGGTATGTTTCTATGTAATATTAAGAATCATTTAACACAAAAAAAAACTGGTTGCCTGTAAAGTCGGTATACGGGCGAAAGTTTTACGTGACAACAACTGTGCTCAAGTGGAAGGGACGCGTGCCTTTCACTTTTTATGTCTGTCTCTCTCGCTCTTAGGCGGGCTAACCATGCCCGAGTGGAAGGGACGCGTGCCTCTCACTCGCTCTCATTGTGAGCGCATAACGTCAGCGGAGCGTAACGCAGTTTCTTGAAGTGTCAACCGGCAAACCAATTTATAAAACGTTGTCACGTCAAAAATTAAAACCATTGTGGTTGACTTTCAAAGTCTTCCCCAACGGAACCCCTAAACAGACACTCTCAACGAAGAATCCATTGAGAGTTTTTTCACTTTCATGGACCGATTAGAGCTAATTTAAATAAGATCGGAGGTCTCGCGGATCCCTAATGCTGCCCCAGGGAAGCCGTTAAGAGCAGAGCTTTTAAAAAATGTTCAATCTCATCGGATCCCCTAGTCCATCTACCCGTGGTCTGGTTACCATAACACAAGCCTAGTTGCTTAACTAAGGGCTAGATAGCACTGTGTGAAATCCGGTATAAGATGTAGCACGGTCATCTGGAAGATATTTGACGCGTGTATAAAAAAAAAGTAAGGCTGTGACGTCATAAGTCATTGTGATATGTAACGGATGTTGCTAATCCAACCTCTTTGGGTTACTAAGTTTATTGCGTTATGAGAACCTTCTCATATCATTTTAGTCGTTTAAAAAATAAGACCTCTTTGGTTTCCAAAGCATAAAGTCTCATGTACTTTAGTAAAATAATAAAGTGCAGCAACAGAGCTTATCAAAGCTGTTTTTTAAAAACCAAAACAAAAAAACGTTGCACAGCGTTAATTATTAAGAGAAGTAGTTCTGTATTTTAATTTTTAATTAAAACAGTACAAAACTTTACCTGCCGGAATGAAAACAAACGGTAAAATGAGAGTTATTTTTAATCTATCTTTTTTGTTTGTCGAGGTAACTAGTGCCGACCACAGTGGGTTTATGTTGATACAGTAGTAAAGGTGAAAGGGTACCTGCGCTCTCTCCATACAAACGTAGTCGACTGTTTCCTCCCTGGATAATGACACAACACAAATATTGTTGTTGCATAAAACCTATGACTGCCATGAACTATGTCTTGGTTTTTTTTTCATTTTCTAATTTTCATAGAAATTAAGATTAAAAAAAACAAAACATATGGTCATGGCAGTTATAAATTTTATGGCACAACATATTTGCTCTAGTGTCATTATCCAGGGACGAAACAGTCAACTACGTTTGTATGGAGAGAGTGCCGGTACCCTTTCCTCTTAAAATATAGGGACACAGTTTGTATTCTTTCATTTACATTTTTAAAGAGGTAATTCGGAAGTTTGATAGAGGTAAACTTCGGAATTACTAGACCGAATAAAAAGCAGCATTATCAAGACATAATATAGGCTCTATTTATCCTGAAACTCCCACGGGATCGGGATTTACGAGGGAGAAACCGCGGGAGTTTAACTGTTAAATTAATATAAGCTGTGTAAGACTACTTACTATTACAAAATTAATATCAATAATAACAAAATTAATAACAAAATTACTACTTTCTATTACATGGAGTGTTCCAAGTGTAATAGAGTGTATGATTTAAAATGTCTTTCTATATCTAACGAGGCTTTTACTGATATGACGGAGGAGTATAAACTAAATTGGCTTTGCCCTAAATGCGTCTGCGCCTTGCCGAAGTGCGATAACACGAGTACCCCAATCCGGGGTGCTGCACCTGGTTTGAATAATACTTACTCAAACAATATAAACGCTACCAGAGGCTCGCAGGGAGCCACCAAGAAGACAGCTGCCACCAAGGGAGAAGATAGCGATTTATCTACAGCCCTGTTACAAGAAATTAGAGAGCTAAAAGAAAGTGTACACGGTATCCTAAAGCAAAATTCGGACCTAAAGGAACAGCTCGAGTCAGTATCGACTACATTATCACACAGGCTGGCGGACTTTGATAAGAAATTGCAGAGTAGAGACCGCGAAATCACTCTTCTTAGATCATCCGTTACTCAACTTTCGGCTAAAATAGATTCTCAGGCCCAGCAACTTCTTCGAAATGAACTTGAAATTGTGGGGATTCCGGAGCAAGATCATGAGAGTCTTATCCATCTCGTAAAAGTGACATCGAATAAAATAGGCGTTACGCTAGAAGACTGCGACATTGATTCAGCTGAGAGGATTGGGAATAGGATTGTCAACTCCGGAAAACAGAATGAGATTAAAACGCACAGACCAATAGTTGTAAGACTAGTACGAAAAATAAAAAGAGATGAAATGTTAGATGCAGCTAGAAAGCGACGTCAACTATCGACTGAGAACATCGTTAGTGGCCCCCATTCTATACTTTACCTGAACGAGCGACTGACAAAAGAAAATCGCCAACTTTTTCGTGCAGCCAGACTACGAGCAAAACTGCACAATTTTCGTTATTGCTGGATACGAAACGGTACTATCTTCACACGGAAAGATGAATCAACTAAGAACAAAAAATTCCCTGCTCTTGCTATACGTGCTTTCGAGGATCTTGATAACCTTATTGACTTGCCTCCCCAACTAGCGATTCTAATTCCTAATAAATTTGTACAGTTAATAGAAAAATTTCTTGTACCTTTTCTTCTTTTTAAACATTTTGCAGAATCAATAGGTGAGGCTGTAATACAGCACATCAGTGAGTTACATGCACATACATCACACTACCTTCCCACATTTACCTACAACACACAAAATCCTAAGTTCAGTTTTTTACTTTCTATAACTTTATTGTTAAGAAAAAGCGTCAGAAAAGAGTGGCATTTTATACAATTCCTCATGCAACCAAATAGTCTTATTTCATTACTAAATAACATCGACTATGGTTAGTTTACAACTAATGCATGATATTGATCAATCAACTGACATAAAATGCCACTTACTGGAAAGTTCGAAGGAATGTAGTGAAATTATTAGCAAATTTGATATAAAGATTTTATGCATTAATATTAGAAGCCAAAATAAAAATTACGACTCTTTTATGGTCGTCTTAGGGCGGTTAAATATCGAATTTGATTTAATATTTTTTACTGAGTGTTGGATAAAAGATCATACTACTATAAAACAAATAAAGGGGTATTCATCTTTCCGCACAACAAAGTACATTAATAAATCTGGAGGTGTAATTGTTTTTGTTAAAGATGGTCTGTCTGCCACGGTGTTAGAACCCGACATTGAGGAATCAAATAGCCTCTTGATAAATATGCCTAACATATCTGTCTTGGGAGTGTATCGCTCACCTTCGTTTGGAAAAGTCGACAAGTTTGTGAACTCCTTAGAGGACTTCATTAAAAACGAAGTTAGTGCTAAAAGTTTTATACTGACAGGCGATATCAATATTGATACATTGGATCCACTTGACCCAAAATCCTCAGCTTACTTATGCCTAATGGCAGAGTTAGGACTCGTTAATGCTGTAGATAAATCTACTCGAGATGATGCGAACTTGGATCATGTGTTTGTTCGAACTCAGGGAGAAGTGGAAACAATAGTTTTCAAAACGTCTGTCACTGATCACTACCCAGTAATCACTGGTATTCAAATCTCGAAATCAAATCCCCTAAATCCATATAGATTCAGATCCAAAATAAACTATAAGGCTGTTATTCAGGATCTTGATGAGTTGAACTGGGACTGTCAGCAAGAAGACTCCTGTCCGAATAAAGCTGTTGATAATCTTATGAATAATCTTAACACAATAATAAATAAAAACACCAAAAAAAATCGCTTTAAAAAATCAACAGATATTCAACAACCGTGGATAACCCCTGGTCTTCTGCGGTGCTCTAAAGTTCGTGATAAATTACACCTACGTGCTAAACATAATCCAAATAATAAAATTGCCCATTTAGAATATTCGAGATATAGGAATTTTTATATTGATGTACTTCGAAAGGTGAAAAATTCTTATGACAGAAAATGCATTACTGAGAACCTTAATAATCCAAAAAAACTATGGCAAACATTGAAAAACATCAGCCACACTAATAAAACTAACTCAGATGCTTCAGAACTTATAGTGAATAGAAATTGTCCAAGGATATCTTTAGACATATGTAATAGTTATTTTACGTCTGTTGGCCCATCCCTTGCAAACAAATTATTAGATTCTCTGAAAGAGACACAGAACTCACTTGCGGAAAAAGTGCGACTAAATCATTCACCCTCTAATTCATTTTTTATGTACCCTACAGATCTTAATGAAATTTCAGACATTATTAATAACTTAAAAACTGATAGGGCCCCTGGAATTGATAACATTACAAATAGAATTATTAAATCCATTAAAGACAAGATGATCATTCCGTTAACTTCAATCATTAATCTTAGCCTCTCTACCGGAGTAGTCCCTGATCTCTGGAAAATTGCAGCAATCGTTCCAGTCTATAAAAACGGGGATAAGAAAAGTCCTGGAAATTACCGACCAATATCGCTCCTAAACGCATTTTCCAAAATATTGGAGACAGTGGTAAACAAGCGACTAATGAGCTACATGGAAACAAATACCCTGCTATCAAATTATCAATTTGGCTTTCGCAAGGGAAAATCAACTGAAGATGCAGTTTGCCAAATGACTAATCAAATTGTAGCATACCTAGATAATGGCCTATCCTGTATCGGTATATTCCTCGACCTTAAGAAGGCGTTCGATACAGTCTCCATACCTATTCTGTTATCGAAATTAGAACAAATGGGAGTACGTGGAACGCCGCTTGAATGGTTTCGAAGTTATCTGACAGGAAGGTATCAGTGTGTTAAGGTGGATGGAAAATTTAGCAGTAATAACCTAATCTCGTATGGAGTGCCTCAGGGCAGCGTGCTAGGACCTACTCTTTTTATAATATACCTCAATGATTTAACGTCTATGGATATCTCTTGTGCCGACATTTATTGTTACGCTGATGATACAGCCATTCTTGTTAGAGGTACATCATGGGAAGCATCTAAAATCAATGCTGAAAAGGTGATGAATCAAGTAGCGTTATGGTTGGGCAAAAATCTATTGTCCTTAAACCACGACAAAACGAAATTTCTTTGCTTCCACAAGACTGCACACTCTGGTCCACCTCCTTTAAGCATTAAAATCCATTTGTGCTCACGGAAAAAGGCTGAAAAAGATTGTAATTGCTGTGGCATAGAAAGGACAAAAACAATTAAGTATCTAGGCGTCGTATTGGATGAAAGATTAAATTGGGAAGAGCACCTAAAATCACTTTCAGGTCGTGTGAGGAAGATCATTTATATTATACGTGACCTTAGAGATGTGGTGGATAAACCTTTACTCAAATTAATTTATTCCTCACTTTGTGAATCAATTCTAACCTATTGCATTCTTGCCTGGGGTGGCGCTGCGGCTACCTTTTTGTTACCACTCGAAAGAGCACAGCGATCAGTGCTCAAGGTTATGCTTAAGAGGAATTTCAGGTATCCAACAGCCTTAGTATATAGGGAGGCTGAGGTGTTAAGTGTGCGGCGCCTATACTTCCTTAGAGTTATCCTTCAAATGCAAAAATCATCGCGATTGCCAGAAAAACATAATCCCGTACTGAGGGAGCGAGATTTTGGACTGCCAGTTCCTAGAACAAAAACAGTTTTTGCCAAAAGGTTCGGGTCTTATCTAGCCCCATTTATTTACAATAAAATAAACAAAAAGTATAACATTAGTTCTGGAAACGTGTACGAAGTCAAAACGAAACTAAAAAGACTCCTTACCGATTGGACTTATAAGGAAACTGAAGATGTGCTTTCAATAAGTATTTGATCTCATGATAGCTCAACCCGGAATCCTCTCCAATCACAAATTCTTCCACTCCCACCCTTCCACACTTAAGCACGCACACTCACCTTCTGGGCGAGGGTAATCCCGCGTACCCAGAGTCTTAAGATCCTGGGGTAACGTGGTAATTCCTTAGTCCAGAATCCTTTGCAATCACACATCCCTCCAAATCCATTCTCGCACATCCACCCTTCTCACACACACATCTACACATTCACCCATTCAGCTCATACTTCACCCTCACTGTAACTGTATGTAATTAAATTAAAGTTAAATTTTAAATAAAATTAAATTCATAATTCAATTTATAATTAAAAGTTCTAAAATGGAAAATACAAACTTAACAACTAATTAATATCGTATAATCTTTTGTAATAACGCTTTAATATATCTGAGTACCTACCTACCTAATGTTTATATCGATTGTAACTAAATTAATTTGGATTCCACGATACAGGCATAGCCTAGTGTGGAATCTACCGCATGTTCTGTATAATGTAATTTTCTTTTTTTGGTTAATAAATTTATTATTATTATTATTATTACTTCTGTGCACCTTAACAATCAACTTTAGTTCTATAACTTTTGGAAATTCGAACATTTTATGAAAATTAAGGTTATGTTAATTCGAAAATATTTAAAATAAAGGTCAATTCGATTAAGAATGGTCGAATAACTTAAAAAAATGGTTGTCTGTAAAGTAAGCTTGTAACTGACGATAATTGTACGTACATGATAAAGGAAATTGATAAAAAATTTAGATTTTTTTTCCCTTAAGTATGTTTTTCTTTTTTTTCCCTTATATAGGTATATATTTTTCATTTTTAAAAGTCTTCTACTACTTCTTCTTTGTTTTTACTAGCGCTAATCACTAGTCACCATAACACAAGCCCAGCTAAGCCCATTATTAAACAAACACGAGACGCGTGACCGGAACATGACACTTTTTTGTGAATGTTCTTTTTTGTGAGTGTTCCATCAATTTATTAGACGTTTTCGCGTAAAAATTAATCTCTTCATGTAGGTAACAGTAGATTTTCGGGTAAACAAAAAAAAATTCGAATTGCTAAAAGTCGTAGAGCATAAGTTGATTGTTAAGGTGTACAGAAGTAACTGTAGACAGCTTTCTTATATTTACCAACTAGCGACCCGCTCCGGCTTCGCACGGCTATATTATGCAAGTATTATACATATAAACCTTTCTCTTGAATCACTCTATCTATTCAAAAAAACCGCATCAAAATCCGTTGCGTAGTTTTAAAAATCTAAGCATACAAACGGAAATAGGGACATAGGGACGGCGAAAAGTGACTTTATTTTATACTAGGTATGTAGTGATAACCCTGTATACTCTAGTTGCTACAGTGGATAGACTAGGTATTTGAGTAGGTATTGTAAGTGAGCTTCAAATGGCTGTCTCGGTTGGGAACAGTGTTTTTAAACAAACTTCCCTCATTTCGTTTTGTTTCTCGTTGTTTAGTTTTTTACTCCACTTTCAGAGTGGATGGCGAGTTGGTGAGTGGAAATGGTTATTTTGTTTTAACGCTAATTCTGTACAACAAATAAAAGTGACAAGTTTTATTATATACTGGCTTTTGCCCGCGTAGAAGTCGAAAGGATATTTATGCAAAATTTGAAGTAGGTTGGACCAAGGACTCACGTTGTTCCATACAAACTTTGCCCCCCCTTTTCACCCACTTAATAGTTGAATTTCAGAAAATCCTTTCTTATCGGATGCCTACGTCATACAAAGAATGCACCTTCCAAGTTTCAGGTCTCTACGATCAGCGGTTTAGGCTGTGCGTTGATCCGTCAGTCAGTCAGGACAAAGAATTTTATAGGTATAGATAGATTGTCAAGAGCTTATCTATCTACCTAAATCTTAATTTTGTTATTACATTTTAGGTAATACTCAACAACAACATAATCAACATAATTATTTAGTGCACAACTGTACCTGAAAGAATATCAAAGAAGAATAACTGTTCAGGATTTTAAGTAGTGTATCTTACAGGAACACAAGTGCATGATTTCCAATTAAAGCGGATCTACGAGGAAAGTGTATCCAAGTACTAGGAATATTTCCATTTTTGTCATAAATTATGTTTTGTTTTATTATTGATCAATACTGAATACTGATCACTCTGAAGGCAAATTCTCGTAAATAACATTGTTAAAATTACATTTTATTATCATTCGTATTGCATTTCGATTGCAAAAACTACCCTCTAAGTAGCTCAAAATACCTTCAAACTCCGCTTTTTGTCAAAAAAAAACTGACATATTATATGAGCATTTTTTGTAATCAAAATGCAATCGAAATGATTATTGCAATGTAATTTGAACAATGTAATTTACGAGAATTAGCCTTCTGTTTGTCTTGGGACACTTTGAGGCTAAGCTACTTTTTATTCCCACATGGGTAAACCCGTGGGGCGTTGCTATATAATATAACAAAATATAAAATATCCCACAAATTCAATACCTGCGAATCAAATGATATTTGCGAATCTGTCGACAAATCTGCGCATATTCCAATATCCAATTTTCTCGAGTAGGAACGTTGAGAAATACAGAATTACTTCTACGTGTTTCCTAGTTCTGTTTGGGCTACTTTCCAAATAATGCCTATATTTACAGTGGTAGGCAGGTGCCTGCCTCTAGGAACGAAGTAGGTATAAGTTTAGTTGCCAAAAGCATAAAGTAGTTTGATTTTTAATTAGAAAGTTAGAGACGTCCTTATTTATAAACATTTAATGAGCCTTCGTTGGTTAGAATGTGTTTTGTCACTTTCACACTTTTACAGATGATAGGTGTGCGAAAGTGACAAAATTAATAATAATGTGCTTAATTTATGCTTTATAATGGTATAATTAAACTTTAAAAGGACTGTCAAAAGTAAAATGCATCGCTAATTCTCCAGAAAATTTCTTATTCTCTGTTTTTTATATAGCATCAATCTATACTAATATTATAAAGCTTAAGAGTTTGTTTGTTTGAACGCGCTAATCTCAGGAACTACTGGCTCTAATTAATATTTTTTCTGTGTTGGATAGTCCATTTATCGAGGAAAGCAATAGACTACTTTTTATTTTGATATTCCCATGGGATCGGTACTTACGCGGGTGAAAACGTGGGGCGCAGAAAAAAAAAGCTAAATTTAACTAACGTCATTTTTTTTTTAAATTTTTGCTACCGAAATGAATGTGAGTAAAGTCGTTTTACTTATTATGATCATTTACGATTTAGTAGAATATCCTAGAAAGTGTAGCCTACGAATATTTTTAGCGCAAATGGCTGTCATTTTATGTTCAGTTTTTATTTGCTTACTTTTTCTTAGCTACCGACACTTCAAAAAGGTGTTACACGAGAATTAAAAGTGCTAACCCAATACGAAAAAGATAGTGAAAAAGTTCGAATTTCCAAAAGTCGTAGAACAAAAGTTGTTCACCTAGATGTCTAGAAAAACCCCCTTTCGTATTAAACCCTTTCGCTGAAACACATTGTATAAAAAGTGGTAAATTGATCTCACTGGCACAAATGTAGGAGTATCCTAATTAACTCAATATACTCAAGTACGTACTATAAGTACTTGAGTATATTGATTTAATTAGGATAGATCTCACTGGCACAAATGTAGGAGTATCCTAATTAACTCAATATACTCAAGTACGTACTAGTAAGTACTTGTATAAGTACTTGAGTATATTGATTTAATTAGGATACTCCTACATTCGTGCCAGTGAGATCAATTTACCTACGTATTCACATACATCAGAAACTATCAACCAACTCCAACTGTACCTTTGGTTAGTTCTCGAATACTCCATGAGCAAGCGTAGGTACTAATGCATTTGCTCTCCAAACTTAGATGGAACGTATTGACTTCTCTATTTCCTGTGATTGTTGACTCAAACTGCTTTCAAACTAATGATACCTACCTACTTACTAATAGTGGTGTGAATTGAAGTGTTACAAGCCCCTAGGTGTATATTTTATGTAATTTTATGTGCTATTGTAAGCGTGATCACACAAAAAAATAGTGCACCTCGTGACTTTTGTGGCTTCTTTTCATTGGGGCATGTTCCAAAGGTTTAGTCGATTAATGGCAGTTTTAAAAAATATCATAATTTTAAACGCCGGATCCTATTATAATGTCAGAGTCTAAAATGCCAGATTAAATAAATGTCAGAATTTCCTTCAGAGCGTGTATAAATAATTCCAATAATTACATTAAAAAAAAAATTATGCTATTTTTTTATTTTTAGAAATGGGACTCACATTCTAACTCAGTTTTAAAGGCGATTCAATGACGCGATCTCATGCGAACGATTCTAACTGAATAAAAACACACACACACATGGCTTTGATCCATATTTTACTGCCTCACTCACTAACAAAAAAACAGAAAAATCCAAGTCACTTTCAAATAGATAGAACCAACACATTTGTAACATGAAAGAAATGTAATATTCCAAGATATCTAGCTAGATATAATAATACTTTCATACTTATTTCTAACGTTCAATATCCTTCGGAAACGCTGACAATTCAATAGCTAACCAGCTACCTGCCATTCAGGTGCATCTGACGGCTGAATATTCTATGACTTTATTATATTTGCGTCTAGCTGAATTTTTCTATTAAACTTCTATTTTCAACCGACTTTAAAAAACTAGGGCTATGATTTCGACTTATTTTTGTATCACTATCACTAATAGTATAAAACAAAGTCGCTTTAGCTGTCCCTATTTCCCTATGTATGCTTAAATCTTTATTAAAACTACGCAACGGATTTTGATGCGATTTTTTTAAATAGATAGAGTGATTCAAGAGGAAGGTTTATTATGTATAATACATGCATAATATAGCCGTGCGAAGCCGGGGCGGGTCGCTAGTTCATTTATATAACAAACTGAATACAAAATACAAAATATCATTAGAAAGTAGTCTATTTTAACCCTCTATAAATGGAAAAAAAAAATCGAATCTGGGAAAGATGGAAGTTAAAAGTTATGCCCCCGAAGTACTCCTAAATCAGAAGCTTTTTCCCAAATAGGGTAGGTATAGATGTATAAATATAGCCAATATATTTTATAGCCAATATTCTAGGTATAAGTGTGGTTTAAGTCATCATCATCCGAGCGATGTTCCCGGTTGCATCCCTCTCGGGAGCCCGGGGTCCGCTTTCCTACTTTTACGCCTCCACTTCGCACGATCTTCGGCATCCTGGGTTGTAAGGCCATTTGCACGAATATCACCCTTTACGACGTCAAGCCAGCACTTCTTGGGTCTACCCAGTCTGCCACGGCCTGGCGGAGGCGCCATGGCAAGACATTTGTGTGTGTGAGTGGTTTAAGTATACCTATGTCTATGTTTAACACACATTGTTGGAAATTTTGATATATTGCTAAAAAATAGTATTATCTATTGTACCACTATTGGGTATTTCCAATCTAGACTTAGACCTTTTTGCTCATGTTGTGTGTTCAGGATATTATTGTTTAATGTTATTCTTAATAGCTTTATGTTTGACGGTTTCTCGAAACGGATAATAAAAAATTTGTTTGAGTTAAACTTTAGAAGGGTCCTGGATAAAAGGTCAAAGAAGGGTAAAGAAAGGTTAAGTTTAAGAGTTTCATTCCGTTTGTTTGTATTCATATGGTAGGATCCGCCATTTGTTTTTCCTACAATAGGTGCAGAAATATGAGTATGATAATGAAGACATGTATGTATATCCTCGTTGTCATACTGATATAACAAAATAGTTTGATCACCAGAAGGTCAATTCTCGTAAAAAATGTCGTAAGGGACATTTTGTCGTAAGTAAATATAAATTGCGTAGGATTTTTCACGTTTGATCGATCTGTATATTTAAAATTTTGATATCCATTCAAATATGACGTAAAACACTTTGCTGTAACTGACAAAAATTTATGTGATATGGGTCATTATTTTGATCGTGGATTTCTTTTTCATTGTATTTTCTTATAATTGGGTGTTTCTGATATAAATGTAGGTATTTTATTAAAGAAAAGTACATAAGTATTCTATCCGTTTTCAAGCACTAACATCACAAACCAAGCCGCTTATTTTGAGGCTACCTATTTTGGAGTACTTATTAACAGTTCCATCAATTTAAATCCATATTCTACCGTAGCCGAAACGAGTTCAGAAAGCTTCGGTCAAGGCTTAATATGCCAAGGTTGCAAATAGCATACACGTGAAACCACTTTAGGCTTTTGTCCGTCTAAATTGAGGTGCTTACAGGGTTAAAGGTACAATTTCGATAAAATACGACTACCTTATTGTGTTTTTACTTTTGTGTTGGAATAGTGTTATTGATTGCTTTTTGAAGACGGAAGTTCAAAGATTATTTTTAGGTAAAGAAATTAAACCTATTCATAGTGTGGGCGTTTGTGGCAATTTTTATACTGAAACTTTGTTGATTTCTTTCTGGCAACTCGATTTCTGGCAAGTCGATCGAGTGATTTTGACTTAGAAAGTACATCATTTTGGGTCAATAGTTTGTTCCTATTGACCGATATTCATGAAGCAAGAATTTTTTTGCGGGTTTTGTTTTTATTCCTCCATGCCGATATTCCTCCGGATTTATATTTGGAAGTCCTTATGAGTTTGTTTTGTATTATAAACTGTTACTATGACAACTAATTTATATTAGTAGTTTTTGATGTGAACAACTCCAATGGCTATTTATAGTGGCTACAGGTACCAATCCATAAATCAAAAATTAGAAACATTTATTGAGTAATTGTATGTTTTTACAGATGTGAGGTAATATTTTGAAAAATTAGGTATAGTAAAAACAACCATGTCTGCACCAGACGTTCAACAATTAATTTAAACCTTTGAATAAGTAAAAAAAACATCTTTGCAGCTTACTAATCCGTGGTTTATTCCTTTCCAGAGTGGCGGAGTAATGTTTTCTCCACTGGGACGCCTCCGGGTAGCACAAGCTGTCAGAAAACAGGTAACTTGTCTGCATATTATGTTTAGTACTCTCCTTCCAATTGGTGTTAGCGAAAAAGGCAGTTTTTTGGACCATAGTATAACTATCTATAATTTAAAGTTACTTTTAATTTTTACTAGCGACCCGTCCCGGCTTCGCACGGCTATATTATGCATGTATTATACTTAAAAACCTTCCTCTTGAATCACTCTATCTATTAAAAAAACCGCTTCAAAATCCGTTGCGTAGTTTTAAAGATTTAAGCATACAAAGGGATATAGGGACAGAGAAAGCGACTTTGCTTTATACTATGTAGTGATGTATTTGCACTAATTCAATATCTACTCGGGTTAATATTTGGTGTTAAGTTTCCACGACCTTTCTTTAAAATAGAACTATTTAACAGAGAAGATTTTAATAGGTTCTGTAGCTTTTATTTGCATATGCAATGGACAGACAGACTGACATGAAAAGCTACGAATTCTTATTCTACTGCTTTTTACTCCTAGACTTAATTTATTTTAATTGGCTTCAATTAAAATTAATTTCAATTTATTTTAAGTGCAGAGTTTTTGTCCTTTCTTCCCTAAGTAATAATCATAGAGTACCTATAAATATTTGAGTTAAATTCGCTTTTGTGTTAAAAATAATAACTAATAGCTGCGCTCCGCGGTTTCACCCGTATAACTCTCGATCCCGTGAGAAAATCGGGATAAATTAAGATGTAAGCTATTGGATCAAACTGCACACGGTGTGCAAATTTGTTTAAAATCAGTTAAGTAATTTAGGAGTCCATCGCGCACAAACAACGTGACACGTAATAATTTATATACATTAGAATAGATGTTTTCGTATCTAGTAGCGTAGCTGACTACTATCGTAAGAGTTTCCAGGTCATCCTGAGGCCTTCAGCAGTTGTTAACTTAACCTAAGGACTAAAGACAGCAACCATCAGCTTAACGTTCTTATGTCATTGATTCTGATTCTAATTCTGACCAGCAGCGCTGTAGTTTATATAGCGTTATGCTTGCTGCTGCATTTCAGCTGAGGTTGGTCCATGTAGGTTAGCATACGGCAAAGCGGACCTTATTATGTTTATTCTTTATTACTGTTTTCTAATTCTGTCAGTTTAATTTTCATTTTAACTACTTACTTTTTTCTTGTCCGCGTGCTCTTCTAAATAAATGATTCTATTCTCAAACTTTTCGTAAAGGTATTTTGTCTTTAATCTTATTCTTTTTGAATTTCCAGATGAGTCAACTCCCAGTGCTTGGCTCGGAAGCCGCCCCGCTACCAGGTCCACTGTGCTACCAGCTGCTCTGCGCGCCGCCCTTGCCGACCTGCTCCCCTTGCGAGTTGCCGCCTCCACCCTACGCTGTCTATCCGATGCCGTTTGATAGTAAGTACTTTTACAAACGGACAATCTCTAAGAGCTATCAAGAAGTTGTTCATTGTACACATTGTTGTTTTATATAATTTTGATAAACGTATAGCAATAGATCTACTTCACTATCATCACTACATAGTATAAAACAAAGTCGCTTTCTCTGTCCCTATTTCCCTTTGACAGCTTAAATCTTTAAAACTACGCAACGGATTTTGATGCGGTTTTTTTGAATAGATAGAGTTATTCAAGAGAAAGGTTTATATGTATAATACATGCATAATATAGCCGTGCGAAGCCGGGGCGGGTCGCTAGTAATAGATAAACAGGAAAAAAAACATTGAAATCATTTTAGTAACTAGATCATTATTAATGCAGGGTTATTGGTAATTATACTAGCAAGCCACTGAGGGCTACTTCTCTGCACTGGAAACTGGAAAAAAAATTAAAAAAAATTTGAGGTTATGTAAATTCGAAAAATAGCTGATTTTTTTAAAAGGTCATTCAGACTAAGAATAGCTGTAGGTAGATAAAACTTAAAAATAAGTAAAATTTTAAGGTTAATAACCTCTCCGTGTATGGAACAGCTGAATTTCAGGTAAACCTAACCTCGAAATTATCAAAAAAATGTTTGAATTTCCAAAAGTCGTAGAACAAAAGTTGTTTGTTTAGGTGCACAGAAGTAGCCCTCAACGGCTTGCTAGTATAAATACCAAAAACCCTGTATATGTAATGTTGTGACTTAGTTGACTACAGACGTATTGACTAGTTCTTTCCTCTGAATATGGTTGACTTGACAAAAAAATATTTTCTCTTCTTAATATATATAAATCTCGTGTCACAATGTTTGTCCTCAATGGACTCCTAAACCACTTAACCGATTATAATAAAATTCGCACACCATGTGCAGTTCGATCCAACTTGAGAGATAGGATAGCTTACATCCCGATATTCCCACGGGATCGGGAGTTACGCGGGTGAAACCGCGTAGGGCAGCTAGTTTTATTATAATACTAGAGACCCGTCCCGGCTTCGCACGGCTTTATTATGCATGTATTATACATATAAACCTTCCTCTTGAATCATTCTATCTATTAAATAAAACCGCATTAAAATCCGTTGCGTAGTTTTAAAGATTTAAGCATACAAAGGGACATAGGGACAAAGAAAGCGACTTTATATTATACTATGTAGTGATTAGTATACTTAGATAAAACCCTATTTTTATTAAATAATCCTGATTTGATTGAAACTCAATCAACGTATAATACAATCAAATAAATGATATCAGAATCTATATTTTCAGCAGCACCGGCGCTGTACGCGCCACCTACCCAGTACACCCTAGTGCCAGCCCCATACACCGCCTGCTGCGAGCCCTCGTGCTGCGCGCCCTTGGACAAGACACCGCGTGCTCCGCCGCCGCCTCTCCATCCTGCTTTTATTTATTAACAACAAAACTACCAGTAGTTTTTAATGTTTCTTTCTCGTAGTACTACGCTACGGTGTTTCGTGTTCGTAGGTATCTACTACGATAGAAGAAACGCTCTGTTTCTTTACGAAAGGAACTTCTTTTCGTAGCACGTTATGCTATTAGGGATGGTTTTTCTTTTTCGTAGACAGAGCGTTTCTTTTCTATAGTACGGCTACGAATAGAAATTTCTTGTTCGTAGTATTTAACAATTTTGCTACGGTTATTTCTTTTTCGTAGCATTATTTGCAAAATTGTCGTACACCAATCTAGACAACAGTACTTTTTTTAGTTTTTACAGAGATCTTGTTTTGTGACCGGATTTGTTTTGAAATATTTATACTTACATGCATTCATAATCGTACATTATTACAAATATATCAAAAAATATCTATAATCGGTATTATTTATATTGTTACTCGCCATACCTTTTTATTGTTCAAAAAGTATCTGATAAAATTCGGTCGCAAATCAAGATGGCTAAAGAATCTAGAGAACTAACATAACACCAATGTTAATATTTTACGTAAAATATTTTTTTGTATAATTTACACAAATCAATAACAATTATATATTAATAATGTGATAATTAATATTTATCGTTGATAGAGCTTAATGTTTATTATTTATTTTATTGCTCTTGTCTTCCAACAGCTCATTGCTTTCAATCCCATCACTATAATAATGATTAATAATTATTATCAAAGTCATTATCATAATGAAATTGATAAATAATAATATTGTCTGTGACTTGAGAACGGATAATACATAAGGGGCGTATTCTTCGAATAAACCGCTAAACGAAAAGAAAGACATAGTTAAATTCACCCATTGAAAAAAAAAGATGTTTTTGGAACTGATCAAGTTAGGCTCTTTACAACCCGGTACGATTAGACGCGCGACTCTAACGTGCTAGGCACTGCATTAACTGATATATCACTAGTGTTGCGTTACCTAAGTCGTACGATTTATCGCGCATGTTTGTCCAGAACTTTATTTAAAACGCTTTGAGGAATAAGCTCCTAGTATAAAAAGCAAGTGTTCAACATGTTTTTACTCTACGTGTTTTAGAATTCTCTATGTCTGCTTTTATTTAAAAATATATAGTGTATGAGATATTTAGCTTCCAAAACGTGTGAGTGATGTATCCGTGAATTTGTGTGCTATCAGTGGAAATAATTATTTATTGTTATTTAATGATATTGTTTATCTTTATTATTATATTGTATCTGTTTCAGAATAATGATCTACCTCTAAAAACAAACAATAATTTTCATTCTATAAACATCGTTCGGGACCGCATTAGAACTACTAGTTATTTTAATATTTACCTGACGTTTTGTTCGAGTTGCACCGAGCGTCATTTCTTACGCAAGTATTTATTATTGCGTAATAAATTAGTTTAAAAAAATTATTATATAAGTAATAAATTAATTCAGTAATAAATTAGTTTAAAAAAATAATTTATTTCACACTAAATTACTTTACTTATATTTTTTTTAAAGTAAATACAATTTGTGATTCTACTGTTTGCTTTATTGTCTTCAATAGCAGCCAGAAGTTACTCACTTGCAAAAATCTATTTTCGGCTTTGACATCATAAATATGACGACATAAATACGCAATATTTTCTAATACATGTTCAACCTCTTTGGGTTATTAATTTTATTGCATTACAATTAGCATCTCTCTACTGCGGATTATTCTACTTTGATCAACAAGGTTGCCAAATTCTACAGTTTTATGTCCAGAAATTACCCGCTGACAAATCACCTGGGTTATCAATTCCACTTTAGTCGTTCGATTTAAAATATAAGACTATATTTTATCGTTGTGATTTAATAAAATTCATACGTTCGAGTTCTTTTTTACAAAAAACCGTCATTTGTGGTCAGCATTTGACTACAAAATGATTTAATTTGATTTTATACGTGGCGTATTATTGTAATATTCTGAAACAAATACAATAATAATATAATTGTTAGATTAAACGGTAGTGCGTTATTTGCACAACGAATTATGCAGATGTATGCATAACTGCTAGTCTATGGTTACTAGTACATCTACAAAAGACATGCTTGTTATCCTTTAAAAGGATTCCGTTTTTTAGTCTAAGGTTGTTTTCTAATTCCCTATTTAACAGAGAAATATTTTATAAATTACGTTTTTACAATGTTGCTGTTAAAATTCGGGGGTCCAACATAATAAGGAACGATGTATGAATTTTGAAATTCGTTTTCGTAAAACAAAATTTCTAAACTCATACAAAGAATTGTTGATGTTTTTCGGAACTTGAATCGATTTACATAATTACTTTTTAGTGTGTAATTATTATTTTTAATATTAAAAGATGTTGTTATTATGTTATTTTTTGCTATTTGAATTTTTTGAGGAGTCTTGTTGTATACTCTATCAGTAACTTACTTATATAAATGTTGATATTGATATAAATCAAAATGAAATCGTCAAGAATGTGATATGTTACATCATTGAAGTAGCAATAGATACTTTGTAGATTCTTATAGTTTAGATTTCTTTCCTTCATAGGTATCATCAATAAAAAATAGGACCAAAAATACTACAAAAAAAATGTGCAATAAAAATTAATGTGAAACATCTTTCTAGTTTTTAGAATCACAAATCTCTTATATACGTAAAAATATAATATTGTTATTAAGTGGATGTTAATCATTTTTATATAGTATACTATCAATTTTAACGGCTGCTATATTTTCATACTCAGGTGTTTAGATAGGCTCAATAATGTACTTACTATTAATAATTATTATATTTCACTACAATTTACTAATAATCGCACTATTATCATATTCATTATCTATTAACCCGAGTTTGTAATAATAAGGGACTACATGTTACATTTTCAAATTTGGTCAATAGTCTATGAAAAAATAACAACAAAATTATACTTATTACTTTTGCCAACCTTTTTTTTAACTAAATTTTATTTTTATTAATTTATTTGAAACAATAATGATGAGGTCAGTCTTACATCACTGCGATTATGTCAAACGAAAGGTTACTCTCTGATTATTTTGTGAGACAGGCATAGCTTACCTCAACGTCGCGATAATTGGTGTATTTTAGATTTTTCTTTACAATTTATGCAGTATGTAGTAATTACTTCTATCTAAGTCAGTTAATTAGAAGTCCAACTTATATTAAACTTAGATATAACTCAAATATCTGAATGTTGTTTTCGCTTATCTGCACACCTCAGTATAATTCTGTGGTCTTATGCCTTTAGATATGTAAGGCTTTGTCTCAATTACTATTATATACCTACTTCATATACGACTAGTATTACTGGAAATGCTGTCAATTTGTCGTCTTGAACTTTTACAAATACCTATATAATATTGTCTTAGATAAGTATGTGTCTATAACCTTGCAATTGCTTTGATTCGATTACATTTTAAATCTGTCACAAATCACTGTGTAAAATAATCGTCACCATTACACAATACAGAACCTAAAACTCTTAAATATAATCACTAAAAATATGTATTCGAATCATTTTTAAAATTTTAAAAGGGCTTCTGACAGTTCCTTGTATTTCTTTACATATACCTCACTTAACTAATGTGTCTATCGGTGTTGTATTCGATGTGAAATTATTTTAATAACAAGGTACATTATTAATAATATCTTAATTGTTAGTTGTAAGCTACTCTACCATTATCACTGCTTTACAATTGTTTATATGAATATTTTATATATTATTATCGTCTCCATAGAAAATGCTTCGCTTAGTTTTCATCAACTCTTCTTCTTCCATCCCTATGTGGGGTCGGCACAACCTGGTTATTCCATATTTACTCCCCTTTCCCATGTAATAATATCCTCCCTAATCAACTAACATCTTGATTATTAATATAATATTATTATTTTAGAGAGAGATTACTATAATTATATCCCATATCACGGGCTACAAGGTATCGGACCTTTGGAAGGCGTGCATTAATTCAGAGCAAATACGTATATAAGCCTTATAATAACAAGTATAATAATTGCAAAGTGTGATGTGGGCAACATACTGGTGATTATCCCTGTCTGCACTATAAAATGCAGCAAGGATAACCTCCGGTTTGGATAGAACTATTGATAAGCTACAGTAGAAAACTACTTGGGCTATTTTGATGGGATGGTAGTGAACTGAAGATTATCTACTATTATTTGTATTCCGCGTCATGATCATTTTTCTTTTTCTAAAATATAAAAATGAATTCATATAAACAGTTGACTCTGCAATCTTTCGTGGCCTAGTGTCTCTACTGCCTAACATATCGAGTATAAAATCAATATGCTAGTAGAATATTTATTATTATTTTGTATAATTAATGTACAATAAAATCTCGCTAGATTGTCTTAGTGTATGTGGGATGTAATATAGACAATATTAACTGTAACCTTAGTATGTAGTATAAGTAATTTTAAATTTGTTAATCTAAGTGTGATAGTTATAGGTCGTTTAAGAAACTATATTCACGAATTCAATATTTATCGTAATTGTATTTTAATCTGGTAATTGCGAAACTGTCTGTGTTTGTGATAAGTCGTTGATTTCACCTTGTAAAAATCTCATTAATCGTCAACTATCCGTGGGTAATATTTTTGAAATGTCTTTGAAACTGTTATAATATATGTATGTATAAACTTACGATCATAATTTTCATCTTTCAAGACTTCTAATCCCTTTATGTTTTCCCCAGATATTTCAGTAAAATATAAATTAATCACCTCATTATTAACATTTTTTATTGTTAAATAAAAATCAAACTAACGCCAGATAACAAAAAACATTTCAAATTTTTTTTGCATCGTAATTTTTGGTAGAATTCATACTAAAACTGTTGATGTTCTGATTAAAATAATAAAATCAGTAAATTGTTAAGACCAGTCCGTATAAAAGTATATTGGTGTTATTACGTACAGGGACTTTGACAATACAGTTGAAAAGTTTAGGTATATTTCCAAAATGTCCAGTTATCAACGCGAATGGTAATGAGATTGACGTCCATGTACTTTTCAATTTTCAATTATTATTATCATTATTTATCAGAATGATTATGAGATTATTATTAAAAGCGTTATACGAATATCTCAATAACTATTTCGTTAGTATGAAATTATGTTATTATCTATCGCAAAACATTTACTTATACGTAAAATATCTGGTCAAATAGTGAATATAATATTAGTTTCTGTGCAACTAAAATATCACATAATAACGCTGCCCAATCGTTTGAAACTTGTGTAAGTGTAAATTTATCATTTCCTGTATAATTTATTCATGTTTCGAATTATATAATGTTGGTTTCATTTTAGAGATAAATAATAACTTTAACTAATAATTTAAAGACGTAAAAACTCTGAGTGTTTCTTCGAGAAAATTAACCATAAATGAAACTCACTCTAAAGTGAAACCATTTTTTGATAAGACCTTTACACATTTATAGTCAATGTTTATTTTGACCCCCTTTTTTGAGAAACATATATATAAAAATCGCTATGTAACAATACATTTGTTATAGAAATATTTCTTAGTAATATTTTCCATTGTTGACTACTTTTAAGGTTCCCTGATATCGCTGTGCAATACAAAAAAAAAGCTTTTTTTTATATTCGACCAGTATTTTAGTGTAAAAGAAAGAATTAACATAAAGAATATTAATACATTAGGTGCTTTTACTTAGTGGTGCAAAGTGACACATAGAATAAATAGTTATAAAATACATAATAAACAAAAATCCAGATGTTGCAGTGTATCCTATCCTATTTGATATTATTTATCAGTACTTAAACCTATGTGTATTTCATACATTAAATATAATAGTTATTTCACTAAAACTGTTAATTAACTTATTTAAATCATTCTGCTTCGCTAAGTAAATAATCCTTAAACGCACTTAAACAAAAAAATATTTAATAAAAATATTAGATTTAGAATAAGAAAAAAAAATCAACCTATAACGTAGCAAAATAATACTATATTCTATTAAATTATTATTATACCTACGTGTGTAGTCTATGTGATTCTATAATGTGGTGAATTCGCTAATTATTATTAATAAAAAATTATCAATACACATAACGATAATGATTATCATAATTATTGTAATAATGCGCGCTATCGTGATCATAATACAAACATTACGCACATAAAATCTAAAAAAAATACGAATTAAGTAATAAGAAAATAATTACATACACCATTGTATCATCGAAAGTAATTGTTGATTAATAATTGTTATTTATTATAATAATAATTGTCTAGTTATTATATGTGATATTGTTATTGGAGTCATAGATATTTTAAAGGCTAATAATAATTATTGTATTTATTATTCACCTTGTTGACGTGTGTGTATTTCTCTAAGATATCTACTTAGACTACTACTTAAGTATTTATTATCTAAGTGTGCATCAAGTAAATTAAGATCAATCGTAAAGAAAATATCTTTAAAAAAATTACAATACCTACTAAAAAAATATTTCTTTTACATCAAGATTAAAAAAAAAATGTACAGACTTCGTTCTACAATCTGACATGGGTCTTAAAAAAGACGACAGAAGGCGCTTGCGTCCTTACGAATCTTACAATTTAACCTCATTCATCGCATTATATAGTTCCTTTTTTTGGCAACGTTTAAAAAGGACTTTGTCAGGTAGTATGTCATTTGAGATCTAGGGCGGCTAATATTTTAATCTAGATTCTCAAAGTCTGAATTTCTGCTGAAATCTGATGAATGTAAACTGAAATCGAAATGTACCTAATTCTGATTCAAACAGCCGCCCCAAATCTACTTCTCCTGTCAGTAATCAGTCTGCCTTTTATGTGACAAAATATTTATCAACAATTTTCCACAATTACCTATAGAATTATCCATAGTTACTCTGCTCTGTACCTACCTTCTACAATTTCTAGTCTCAAAATACCTAATATAGAAATAAGGACGAACTCTAGACTACAGACACGAAATAATTCGATTAAACATCTAAACAATTGTTCATTCATTCGTCACATTCAAAGGTAAATTTGTGAGTCGGTCGGTAAGTCATCGGCCGACTAATAGTCGGTATTCTAAGTTCGTTCTAATTAGTCTTCTCTCAGACATGGCTCAAAAATAGGTATTTATTTTTAATTAAAGGTAAAGGCTTTCAAATGCAAAGTATTTTTTTTTATATTTAATGATTTTCCTAAACTATTGAAGATGATTCGTTTTTGCACAAAGTGTTTGCTCATTATTACATTTTTAAGTTTAGTTTTAATTCCAATGTAACTAAAGACATTTTTCTATAGCTTTTTTTTCGGCTTAAAAAAATATAATTCGTTAAAAATCTTCGTCCATACGACTGCTTTGGCATATGATAAAAGGATAAAAATGATAAAAAGAATATCGAAAAAAATAACAAAAAATGTCAGTTTGGATAATATGCCCTGGTATAGTGGACAAAGACTTTTAATAATTTAACTATTATTAATTCTGGAACAATTATTAATCTATTATAATTATTTATCAAGAACAATAATTTATATAGTACAATCACTGCTTTCAAAAAGCTGTAATATTTATTTAGATTATTAATCAGACATACTATATTATTATAATAATGATTATAACTGTTATCAGCATCGATCCTGTAATAGAACTAAGTACAATAAATAAAATCTGAAGCAATAACGAAAAACATTAGTTATAAGTTAAGTACATAAATTATAATAAATATAATGGATAATAAATAATTGTTTATTTAATTTAACCTAAAACACAAAAAATCCCGCATAATCATTTTAGCTTTATTATAAAGATGCATTTAATCAGTCACCCATCCTCGAAGATCGAGATAAAAGTTGCTTGACCTGCCCGATTGTCAGTTGGTGAGCAAAAAAACAAAACTCCATGGGAATCAAACCTTGTCCGCGGTTTTACCAACAAAAGTCCCGATCCTATGGGAATATCGGGATTAAAAGTCGTAGCCTATGTATTATTCTAGTAGTGCATCTTTAACTAAGTTTCATCGCAATTTTATCTAAAGAGATAGCAAACTTTAACATTTATAATATCAGTAGAGGAAAAATACTAATACAATATTAAAAACGAAGTTACGGCGAACATCCCTAAAAACTATACAATTGAATTGACAACCTCCTTATTTTGAAGTTTGTTAAAATAGGAAAAGTTCTCGTTTCTCATAATCAAAGAAAAGAATGATTGTATTATAAAACTACGCCTACGAAGGCAGCACGTAGCAGCTACGCTACGGATTCACTGCTACGATGTCTACGGATCCGTAGGGAAGGTCTACGAAAGAATCGCTGTAAAAGAACCAGCTACTAAAATTTACTAATCCCATACCTGTGTTTGTTACTCCTTCACGCAAAACTATTAAACCGATTTCGATGGAACTTGATATGTGGATAGCTAGAGGTTTGGATTACCATATAGGTTACTTTTCATTCCAAAATTCCTATGGAATCGGGGCTTACGCGGTGGGTCAACTATATACTTACTTTATTTACTTGCAAAAATAGGTTTTGTCTCTATTTTGGCACAGAATAAGATGGGTAGTCCTATTATGTCCCAGAGACTACACTCTAGGGTAAAAAATAGGGCCTTAGCAATTTAGTCCACAAAGTGTGACCACAAATAGATTGCTTGCTAAAATAATTCTCTATAGTGAAGATCTTTATGTGTCTTATTTGAGTATTCAACGCGATAGTTAGTTAGGTTTAGAAGTCTCAGTTAGTCGTTGTGAGGGGGTAGCCTATTCATTGGCGAGAGGCCAACCGGTCGTGGAGGTAGGGTGTTAGGGAGGGTTGGATGCGGCTGTTTCAGAAATTGAACAGAGTTATAAATATAAATAATAAATATACAGGAAAAGTATTTTTGTAGTGCACATTTTTTTTCTGCTGAATATATGTCGGCAGTGGAGTACATTTACGCAAAAAAAAAATAAAAAAAAAACCAAAACTTAATGTGAAAAACTTCCTGCAATTTCTAAATTATTGGGTATCTCAGTATTGATACACACAGTGACACGTAGGTACCTTCATTTAGAGCGCGCTATTAAACTCGCTGGCGCTAGTATTGTGTCCATGGACTTCGTCGTTTTGTTAGAAACACTTAAATGGTTATAGCTCTGAGAGTTTTTGAGTTAGCTCCAAAATAAAAAAAACAGTATTTTTTATTTTAATGTGCTTAAAACATACCGAAAATTGTGCGCTACATAAATACTTTTCCTGTATATTGCAGGATATATCTTAATATTTATATAATTGACCGAACGAGCGTAGCGAGTGAGGTCTAGTGTTGAGACGGTCGGTCGCTCGTATGTTTGTATGTTTGTTCGACGATAACTTGAGTACCGTTGCTCTGATCTTCATGATTTTTGGTATACAAGTAGTTGAGGTCCATAGAATTTTTAAGTTCGAACATGAGCAGGATCGGTCAGGGGGTTACGGAGACAGGGGGTCCAAAAGGGGATCTACCTCTTTGGCACACAAACTATAGGGCAAATTTACCCGAGTGGGGTATCAAATGAAAGGGCGTAACTTCGGTGACAATAATATGGTACCATGGAACTCTGATGATAGAGCTGGAAGGAATCTGCAGGAATTATCTCATTAGCCATACTTCATAGTTCATTTATTCAAACTACTCGTCAAGAATCGTCTTGACGAGGACTTGCTTTGTCTTTCAATGGTAACCAGGGTCTGATGATGGAACTGGAAGGTGGTCATAGGAACTTCGCAATGAAACGACACAACCCCATCAAGTTTGGGCTCGTTAGAATCGTCTTGACGAGTAGTTTGTCTTTCAATGGTAACCAGGGTCTGATGATGGAACTGGACGGTGGTCATAGGAACTTCGCAATGAAACGACATAACCCCATCGAGGTTGGGTTCGTTAGAATCGTCTTGACGAGTACTTGCTTTGTCTTTCAATGGTAACCAGGGTCTGATGATGGAACTGGAAGGTGGTCATAGGAACTTCGCAATAAAACGACACAATCCCATCGAGTTTGGGCTCGTTAGAATCGTCTTGACGAGTAGTTTGTTTTTCAATGGTAACCAGGGTCTGATGATGGAACTGGAAGGTTGTCATAGGAACTTCACAATGAAACGACACAACCCCATCGAGTTTGGGCTCGTTAGAATCGTCTTGACGAGTAGTTTGTCTTTCAATGGTAACCATTAGGCCAATGGGTTTGATCTAACATATTTCGTTATCAATGACCAAAAAGTATAAAATAAATTGATAGTTTAGAAAAACTAAAAAAAACCCGCTTTAATAAAAATAACCAACTAAAAAATAGAAAATAGGAAATAGTTACATTGTGATTGCAAAAGAAAAATAATGAAGGTGTAGCATCACAACACAATGTAACACGCTTACTATTTACAATATTCTTAATCCAAATTTAACGGGTGTGATGGTTGAGCTGGATCTATGCTTTTAGAACTTAACAACAACAACAAGTTATGCCTGTCGTGTTTGGATTCTCTAAATCATCCAATGTCAGATATTAGCGATACTAGGCACCTATCATTCAAATAAGATATTAGGGTAGGGGGTTTAGGGTATTTTGAGTCTTTCGTCGTTATTTATATTATACATTTTAGTACCTACTTTACGCTGAAATATAATAATCGCTGAAAAAAACTCGTGAGGTCTCAGTTCGGGGCGAACTACTAGTATATTATAGTTTTCTTAATATTTAATAGTTTTCGGTTACATAATGTCAACAATTTGGTGACGTTTTAAAGTGAAAACATATTTTACAGTAACAGTAAAATAGAAAATAACTTTTAAAACGGATGTAACTTTCACTGTGACATTCGAACTCTACATTAGGAAATAAAGTCTTTGCTTAAATATTCTAAGAAAGAAGAATTAGCTACAATCTGTCACAATAATTGTGTCAACTTGACTTAAGATGATATATTTCACGAGCTCACTGCAGCAGCGTCCCTGAGACAGCCTACCTTGGCTTTTTTTCACGTTTTAACTGATATAATACGTAAAAAACTTGGTCTAGAGGTGTTTGGAATCTGGTTAGTTCAAAGAAAAATTGAACTGAATATACCACATCCATTTATTAGATACCTCCCCGTCCTCCGGATACGAGAAGAGTTCAAATTACAGCCATGTACATTGTCAAAAATAATATTTTTAATTTATGATCGGCACTGAATCAAGCCTCCGTATACTCAACAATTCATTGGATTATTCTCAACAAATACTGTCTTACATTTACTATAGCCTTTTTAAACAAGCTTTATATTTATCACAGCGCTTCGCAGTTTCACCCTGGTAACACCCGATCCCGTGGGAATATTGGGATAAAAAGTAGCCTATATTACTGTCAATGAATCAATGTATCCTCATACAAAGTTTGATCAAAATCGGTTAAGTAGTTTCGGAGCCTATTGGTTACAAACAGAAAAACAAAAAATCTTTTCTCTTTAATAAATTAATAAAGATTAGTGTAGATTGCGAATAGGTGTAAAAGTTTTATATTTCACAATTTCTTCGTAAAACTGCAGTATATAGTTACCTACTTGAGTTTTATCTTGTGGGTTTATCTGTTAGTTTTAATTCAGTGAGAACTTCTAGAAATTCCCTTCTATTAATCACTTCACTATCACTACATAGTATAAAACAAAGTCGCTTTCTCTGTCCCTATATCCTTATGTATGCTTAAATCTTTAAAACTACGCAACGGATTTAGATGCGGTTTTTTTAATAGATAGAGTGATTCAAGAGGAAGGTTTATATGTATAATACATGCATAATATAGCCGTGCGAAGCCGGGGAGGGTCGCTAGTCGTCAATAAATCCCTTTATTTGGATGATTCTTTAGTTAACAGACCCTTGGTATTTTAATCATCTTTATACTTTTCACGATTCAAAGACTTTGAATATTATGTTACTAGAAAGTAGACCGGACAACAGTAACAAATAATCTCTATTAAAATTAACCTCCAACGACAATTATGCATCTAATTTCTTTTACTATTAAAGCCCCAAAGATATTTAATAAATTGCCAAAAAATATAAAAAATGCGGAAAACATCACTGTCTTTAAAAGAAAACTCAAGAGCTTCCTTGTCGAGAAGGCATACTACAGAGTCAAGGATTTCCTGAGCGATGATCTGTCTTGAGGTCTTGTGATTCATAAAGGTCCGTGTACTTAAGCTGAAAATACTAAGTAATTATTATTGTATTCATGATCTCTTACTATACCTACTATTTCAAAATTTGTACACCTGTGAAGGTAAAACAGCTGCGCAACTTCTTTATATACCGTCAAATTTTACCTATGTTTACAAATAAAGTGATTTGATTTGATTATAGTTCTTTTTTTAAAAAATTTTGTTCGATTGTCTTTTGATTCTGTTTCGATCTACTGGTTCATTTCATCACCATCTACTGATTCATTCACCAGTGATCCATTGATCGCCAGTGGTCACTGGAAATGAATAATTTCCCAGCTGGTCAATGGTAGTCAATTGAGAAGTTAAAGTACCGACTGACCACTGTTTGGTAGTCAGTTGATCCGGTGCGAATCTGGATGTTCCTTCTGTTAGCCAACAGATTTAAAAATGACTCATAATACTCACGGTTCGATTTCTTGATAATATTCAAAACCCTTTTATTGTTCGAATAAAATTGAAAACTCGCCAGTTTTACCTACTTACATACATAAAATTGTTAAAAAAACGCTATTAGTTAGTTGTAAATTGGCTGCATAGTTTTTAGCGAAGGGAGCAGGTCTTGGCAGAAGTTGGGCTTTTACAATTTATGTTTGAGATTGCGGTGGCTTTGTTCAACCAAAGTACCAAAGTATCAAATTCTTTATCGAATATGTCCGGATTTAATACTAAAGGAATAGTTAAACGGTATTCTCTGTCTATAACCATTTCACAGGAATACCTCGTATAGCGATCATCATTTTCCTGTTTTTTTTTTTTTTTTTTTTCAATTTTAATTTTTTTAGCAATATAACATAGTTCCTTTGTAACAATACCACTAGGTGTACAATAATTTTAGTATTAAGCCACATTTTAGTTTTTCAAGAATCACATGTCATTTGAATTAAACACAGCAAATAATAATAATGTTAAGTAATAATATAAATGTCAATGACATAATGAAATGATTAATATAATGTCAAAGAACAAAACACAACACAAAATTATTAATTACATTTATAAAATTGATTTGTCATTAAGGAATTCATTAATTGAGTAATATATTTATAACTCCATATTTCTGCATACCGGAAGTTGATATTCACATTCTCTGAAAGAGATAAGATTTTTATCTGGTTTTTAAGGAGGATTTTGTAGAAATAACTTCTAAAGTTATAGATATTAGAAATTTAATTTGTAGTACTAAAGTTAAAACTTAAATTCAAATGAAAAAGAACCCAATGATTTTTTCGTATTAGTGGGCGCCTTCCGAAGGCATCCTAAGTTTTAAGACGATTCAATTTGATTCCATGCTAATTAAGGAGAAAGCGCAGGTAGCGCTCTCTCCATACAAACGTAGTCGACTGTTTCCTTCCTGGATAATGACACTAGAGCTAATATTTTTGTTGCATAAAACCTATAACTACCATGACTATGTCTTTACATTTTGTTATTTTTTCATTTTCTAATTATCATAGAAATTAAGATTAAAGAAATAAAAAAAACAAAACATAGGGGCATGGCAATGGCAGTTATAAGTTTTATACAAAAAAATATTTGCTCTAGTGTCATTATCCAGGGAGGAAACAGTCGACTACGTTTGTATGGAGAGAGCGCTCTTAATGATTCCAACTGAATTCAAACATTTGGCTTAGATTATCACAATTTTTTATTATATTTATTAGTGCAAATATCTTTTTTATTAGCCCGAACTGTCTCACTACTGAGCATGGGCAATATAATTATGTCAGTTATAAATTTTATTTTAATGGTTCGACTAAAACTCTCAGTAAATAGTTTTAGGTATAAAGTTCGACATAAAAATTAGTGTTCAGACGCAGAGTCCATTTTCTGGAGCAAAGAATCCGCTCGGGGTCAGTGACCGACCGAAGCTGTTATTTCGAATGCCCATACACTCTAAACCTGCGTTCCTATTACTTATGGAAAATTTACTTTACTAAGATGACTTCATTTTTTTGGTTGAATGTAAGTATCTAATTAATGTGGGTCTTCAATTAATGACGAGCGAATAGGTACTTCTTTACATTACATTACACTATACATTATACATATAGTCGCTCGCGACTTCGTATGCGTATATACCAAAACATTCCTCTTGAATCACTCTATCTAATAAAAAAAACCGCATCAAAATCCGTTGCGTAGTTTTATGGATTTTAAGAATACAGAGGGACAGACAGCGAAAGCGACTTTGTTGTATAAAATATGTAATGATAGGAATGCACTGGTAAAAAAGTGTGACGGCATCGCTCACGTTCCGTTATTGACAAGGTAACCATAGCAACGTATTGAAGTATGCCAAATGGTAATGTGTCAGGTTCTGTTGACATGGTTGGTAACCATAGCAACGTATCACTACATAGTATAAAATAAAGTCACTATTCGCCGTCCATATTTCCCTTTTTATGCTTATATCTTTAAAACTACGCAACGGATTTTGATGCGAATTTTTTTAATAGATAGAGTAATTCAAGATGAAGGTTTACATGTATAATACATGCATAATATAGCCGTGCGAAGCCGGGGCGGGTCGCTAGTTATTTCATAAATGTTTTTATGACGTTATCACGTAAAATTATCGTCCGTAAAGCGACTTTACAGACAACCATTTTTTTACGCAAAATAGGCTCGCATTTGTGTTCATCTCACACGATAGTACCTAAAGTTACCTATAGAGTATCTATACTATGTAAACTTGAAGAACCTAAAATGTTGTTTTTGGAGGACAGAGACGCAGACAGAGAGTTCCACTTCTTAGCAGTGCAGACCGAATGGTCAAGTCTGAAATAGAATCAGTACCAGGAAATATTGACAGGGAAGAACTGGGTACAATATGGGGTTGGGTTTTACATAATAAAATGCTTAGAAGTTTATCACATAGGCACTATTGAGGTGTAAAGAAGTTGATTATATTAAAATAAGTAAAAAAAAATAAATTTTCTTAACTTCAACCTATATAAGAAATGCCAAAAGTACAAACTATGTACGCAATGTGAAAAAAAACTGATTTTCATATCAAAAAAACTAATACAATACTTTCTAAAGATTCTATTAAAAATTCACAGCAATATATTTATGAAAAGTGATTGCAATAATAGTAAACGCACCCTAACGAACGCAGAACTCGGTTACAGTGTTAGGCGGTGTTGGATAATGCCCAAATTTAAAAAAAGTATCCATATAACTATCTAAATTCAGGCACATAGCTACGATTACTTACATTTACAGATAACGCTGAATATATTTATATTACAGGACATTCCACACAGCGCCATCTAGCACCCAAGCTAGGCAACTACGCTGGATAACATTTTAAACCCACACGATTTGTACATATTAATGATAATTATTTTCCCGTATCAATCACGTATTTTTTATTTAAGACCCAGGAAAAGAAAAAAAACCATGTTCGTATCTGATTTTCTAAGATCAGTTACAAACGTGGAGTAAAGGAAATAAATACTATGAACTAGACGTGTGTTATGGTGACCAGAAAACGAATAGAATACTAAAAACTTTTATTTTGAAATATGTACTTAAAAACACACTCAGACCAAAAACGAACATTTGTATCCATATAAATATTTGTTTGTGATGAGAATGGAACCCGCAGCACTCTATGTCGTGATACAAAGATGAAATATTGAGTTTTGAGTTAAATAAAACTTCATTCAAATCGGATTATTAGTGGCTTTCATTGCTCCGAAGAGCAATGAAAACGTATACTGTCAGTGTTGGTAGAACAGACAAACAAACAGACGGTAGAGATTACTTTTTTAATTAGTAGGCAAGGTCAAAGTGGGCGCGCAACGAATTGTACAAAACTTTATAAATATCATACTTACCCTAATTATAGAAGCGGCAGAAAAATTGATGCATTGATATCACTTCAAACTCATGCCTCAAACATAGGGGATCAACAAAAATAAATTTAAAATGTAAGAATTACTTTACATTCATAATCTGAAGTCGGGCAGTTTTACGTACCAGTTTGTAGTTGACTTTTCAGATTATTTTCTGAATTCCAAAAAGGAGGAGGTTTTTTATTCGTTTGTATATTTAAACATTTTTATAAGTCAGTTTTAAAATTGTATTATAAGTTAAAAAGTTTATACTGAGCAATTCATATCTCCCTCGAGGCAAAAATCCTGTTTATAATTCTGAAGATTCTCGTCAGATTTTCACCAACCTCCTCCTTTTTTGAGGTCGGTTACAAATATCCAACCCCATAAAATTTTACAAAACATTTTACAAAGAAATTAAATCTTTGCCAGAATGGTAGTTACAAGCAATCCCATTAAACATTTACAAAACCACCCGCCTAAAGGAATTTCAAAACTAGAATGCGATTTAGTGACATCTATTGGCACAAGTTTGCAACCCCTTCTCCCCTTAGAACTCAAATGAAAAAAGATCTACGAGAAACTCTTTAGGAGTTTAATAAAACGTGCAGAAAATATTCTAAATTATTATAATACTGTATTATAATATTTGAGAGTATTTGGTTATGTGTACCGTTTTCAAAGTGTAAACTTAAGTTTTGCAAATATAGACTAACTAAATATATCAGACGTAGCATGCATGACCTTTGATGCACATTGCATAGTGACATGCTCGAGCGAGATTGGCGAGATTCTTATTTTTATACAGGGTCAGCGACCCACAGGTGGGTGAGACAATGTATAGGTACGCAGAAGTTTTAGGTATGTGGAGGAGGTATTTATTTAAAAAGTCCACAGCAACTTCAATTCTAAGTAACAGAAACAATGAAATGAATATCCTGATTTCAACCGCGATAAGCAAGCGAAATGATAAGCAAGAGGTCGCCAGTACAAATTTCGCTGCCGTGCTAAATTTTGGAGATGCTTTTTCCTTAGAAAAATCCACAAGTGTCGTGCTGCCTAACGTACTATAAATAATAAAATTTAGTAATAGGGTTCCGTTTTTTGAGGTTAAGTTTACCTGAAAATCAGCTGTTCCTCACATGGGGAGGTCATTAACCTTAAAATTTTACTTATTTTTTATGTGCTGTTGTTAGTCTGAATGACCTTTGTTTTAAAAAATCAGCTGTTTTTCGAATTTACATAACCTCAAAATTTTCATTTTTTTTTCTTCGAATTTCCAAATGTCGTAGAACAAAAGTTGTTTGTTAAGGTGCACAGAAGTAGCCCTCAACGGCTTGCTAGTAAAATTTCCAATAACCCTGTATATCTCGTGTTCTATGTTCCTTTTTATGTTGTACAAAAAAAGTAGCTAATATATTGATAGAGATTATAATAATTAGTCTAAAATTTTCCCTTATACTACAATACTATAATCGTATTGTCTCCATTTTCTTAGAGGACGTCCCGAACAGGCCCACTACACACCCCTTCAGCCTCCAACAACGGCCACAGAAATAACAACTCTATTTAATTAAATATAAAATCTAGTTTCGTACACCCCATTTTGGTGTATTAATCTTTTTTCTCCGGATATATGAGGAGACGCGACGGCGCGTTCCCCAAGAGGAAATTTCTTCGTTTTAGGGTTAAATTTCTTGTCCGATATCTTGGTGAGGAATCTCAAGGTTAAATTATCAAATTATTTGACAATTAGGGGTTAATGGAACATGTTGCATGGGTTTGGTGTGATAGGGTAAATTAATATGTTTTGTTAGGTCATTGAACTTTATTGTGATTGGTTTGGTTTATAGTTTGTCTGTGAGGTAATAATTATTGGTCATTACAGGGTTGTTTGTATGTGCATGGGGGTGTTTGTTTGATATATTATAGTTGTTTCCTATGTCTTATGTAACTATGTATAATCATAAATTATCAATTTACTTTCATTTAAAAATCCGGCCAAGTGAGAGTCGGACTCGCGCACGAAGGTTTTCGTACCATATGATATATTTTTTACTTAATTTTTTTTCCGTTTTAAGTATTTATTGTTATAGCGACAACAGAAATACATAATCTGTGAAAATTTCAACTGTCTAGCTATCACGGTTTATGAGATACAGCCTGATGACAGACAGACTAAAAGATAGTGAAGTCTTGAAGTAGTGAAGAAGAAACCAAAAATTATTATGTTATTAGTATTTCATTACTTACATAAAAATATTATTTATAAATAAATAAAATAAATAAATTTCTAACTCAAAAATGTTTCCATTATAACAACCGATTGAAAAAAAATACTTTCCTTGAGAAAGTTTCGGGACTCTTTAAACTTTGTTCCCAACTTTGAACACCTGTAACTTTCAGCAACTATACTTACCTATCTAGTTTTATCTACGATTTTCACTGATAAAACTTTCTAAGATTTTGCTTTTATGTGTGGAAAGAATAATAATTTATTTATTTCGAAAGTCAAGACAGAATTTAATTTAAATAACCTGAATTTAAAAAAGTAGTTTGGTTGCTGAATATAAATTTATTCTCCTATTTTTTTTTTTTTTTCGGTTTTTAGATCAATCTTTTTTTTATAAAGCCTAGGTTTACTGTAGGTACACAAATGTCTCTCTGTTTTCTTTTTTTTTTCTAAACTAAAAAATGTTTTGTTAGATTCTATGTTTCATAAAAAAGTGTATAAAAGTCGCTAACCTAAGTTTTATAAAAAAATGGTTGATCTAGAAACATTATTTAGGAAAGCAATTGAGGAATAAATAATTAAGCAAATAGAAACATATTATACAAAAATATTATCAAAGTAAAATCATACATTAAATTACTACCTAAATTAAAACCAGTGCTTATTCAAAATAATGTATTCATTTTGCACAAAAAACAGTAAATTGTTATCAAAACCTCAAACTAGAAGAACGGCGGCAGCGTGGCAGGGCCCAGGCTACCGATAGTTAGGGCCGCACAGAGAGGATTATTTTGAAGATACGTGTCGTATCAAGGAGGCCGAGTTAATCTGATCTTTAATCCATCCAACGAGAGTCTCTTGGCTATTTAAGTATTATTATAGCTTTTATTTAAGTCTAAAGTCAATAGAAGCAAGACTTTCAAGCGCTAGTTGAGTTGAAAACATTCCAATAACAGCCGATCTGTTTTTGCTCTGTTGCCTAATAATATAGGCGTTTATACCTAATCTAAATTTATTTATACAGCGCTAGCAACATTCTCCATTAATGTATCTTTGCCATGTATTAGATTGAGGAGGCTCACCCATACCTATCAACTTAATCGACCGTGTCCAAATGATATAAATTGTCAATGCGTCTGAAGTCAACTAAGCCGCAGATTGCATCATGTTTTCCTTCACCGTAAGAGAAATGTCAAATTTTCACATCACATTTCGAGTTACATTTTTTTCGTGGCAAAAAACCATAGTGGTTATTGTAGTCGAGTATACCCTAATACAACCTATGATCCCATAAAATGGACATGAACCTTAAGTGATAACGTATAGAGGCTTTAGGCAAATAATATCATATCGTGTATTATATCTCCCGAAATATGACATATTTATCTGTTATTGTACGTTTCACACTCGATATATTTATTACGAATAAATAGGATTTAATGCCAATACAGACTGCAGACTAAACTGTAGGCCGACAGCTCGCCGATTGTCACATTTGAATATAAACAACAAAAAATAATCAGCTGTTTTAAATTATAAGGGCTAAATAAGTAAGAGCCGAATAAAAACGTATACAATAAAATTGACTGATTTATCATATTAATCAATTTATTTTCTTATTTACGTTATTAAATTTATTAATCGACTAGCGACCCGCCTTGGCTTCGCACGGCTATATTATGCATGTATTATACATATAAACCTTCCTCTTGAATCACTCTATCTATTTAAAAAAACCGCATCAAAATCCGTTGCGTAGTTATAAAGATTTAAGCATACATAGGGATACAGGGACATAGGGATAGAGAAAGCGACTTTGTTTTATACTATGTAGTGATAGTGATGGCGTATCTAACAGTATGAATATGTTCACACACGCGACTGTATTCCGCAGCCGGTAACTACACAAGCCGATACGTATTTATTAAAATAAATAAATATTATTACAATATTTATTTTCTTATATATAAAAATGAATCGCAAAATGTGTTGGTAAGCGCATAACTCAACAACGCCTGGACCAATTTGGCCAATTCTTTTTTTGTTGTGTTTGTTTTTGTCAGGAGAAGGTTCTTATGAAAGAAAAAAATTACAAAATAGCGCAGAAAATTATTACGCGGGTGAAACCGCGGGGCGCAGCTAGTTTTATTATAAAACCATCTAGGCCCAAGCTAAGCAACTAGACCTGCTTTATGATGGTCAAACAACAGGTCAAATACATTATATATTTTTCTATTGTAAATATATATTAGGAATCAGAAAAAAATATCTGTAAATTAATATTTGATTGAGGCTGGAATGGATCTCGCAACCTTTTGCATCGCAGGTGGGTGTGATCATATTTTAATTAAGCTCTAAAAACTCGAAAAACTAGGGGATTTGTTGAGAGTCAACAGTGTTCGTACGCAACGCTATAGAGGTCAAAATATTAAAATATAGAGGGTGCCCGTAATAAATGGACATGCGGGCACCTACGGATAGAGGACAGTTATGAAAGTTATTAAAGTCTCTCGGTTTCCAAGATATCATTTGTGTGTAATTTTTATGACACACATTTTGGATGTGTCAAATTTGTTTTGCATTCGATAGCTCCATTTATCCTGGAAAAATTCCTTCATTAGCAGTCTTGGCACCAAAAAACATAGAGAAGAGAGTGAAATTTTTAAAATTTTGAAATAGGCAGATATCTAGGAAACCGATAGACTTTCATAGGGCATAGCTTTTATTTTTCTAAATCGGCACAGTGTCCTTTATCCGTAGGTGTCCACTTATCCTTTCATTACGGGATACCCTTATATACTAAGGACCAATTTCAAATCGTTTGTCTGCGATCGCCTTTATCATGGGATTTGATTTGATGTTTATTGTATCTGAGTATCCGTATACAGGTATTAGCATAATCCATAGTGGACAACCATCGCCTTCTCTACTAACATATTTTACGTACGTACATATATGTATGTATATACAGGGCTATTGGTCAATATATAAGGAAGCGGTCGAGGGCTTCTTCTGTGCACCTCAATAATAAACTTTTGTACTACGACTTTTTGAATTTTGAATATGCTTTGGGAATTTTTAAAACTATATTTACCCGAAAATAAATATTGCAAGACATTCCACACATCGCCATCGAGCCCCAAGCTAGGTAACTAGACTTGTGTTATGGGTGCTAGACTACTGATATACTACTTATATACTTTTCTTTTATAAATATAAACTTACTAGCTGCGCCCCGCGGTTTCACCCGCGTAAGTCCGATCTTTAAATTCTCACCGTTTAAACCTTCCCTGGACTACAACAAACATATCAAAACCGAAATCATCTAAATCGGTTCAGCCGTTCTCGAGTTTTAGCGAGACTAACGAACAGCAATTGATTTTTATTTATAGAGATAATACATAGAAACAACCAGACCACAGACAAATATCTAAGCATAAATACTTGTCTGAGGCGGGAATCGAACCCGCGACCCTGTGTTTGGCAGTCCGGCATGGTGACCATTGTGCCAACTGGGTCGTCAAAATCAGTTGTTACTTACACGAAGAGGTGATTTAACCTTAAGATTATAGGTACTTATTTTTTTAAGTATTATCGACTTTTAAAAATCTGAATGAATAACTCTTTATTTTAAAAATCGAAGAAGAAGAAGACGCGGGGACCACAAATAAATTGGGGTGCGCGAAAAATTAATGTGCGCTAAATGATGAAACCCTTAGTTGTCTCCAATCGACTAAGCTGAGAGGGTGGTGTAGGTGATGAGCATAGTTTACTCCATTCTTACGCATAATACCCAACTAAAGAGGTTATACAAATAAACTAGGTTTTTGTCGAAATTTGCCACACCACGTCCACCGCAGAAGTTTTGTGGCCGGATTATCGAACAACCGCTTGCGACGCAAGTTCGATTCCCGCCTGGGTGTAAAAAACCCCACCGCTTCACAGAGGCCATACAATTAATATAAACCCATAAAACATCAGTATAGCGAGTGTCCGACAAAAACAAAATATTGCACACTGCGCAAAATTACAACAAAAACTTGAAAATCTACATAATAATACACTACACTTCGCCTTCTTTATTTATGAAGCTAGATTTTAAAGCCGTTAAGATGTTTATACGAAAAAAATATAGCCGCCGCGTTACGACATCGCGGGTCGTAGCTCGTAGCCGTCTCGTAGAGCCTCTACGATGACTCGCTACGAATCACTGATCTATCTAATATCCTCGATTCTATTTATTATTGACTAGCGACCCGCCCCGGCTTCGCACGGCTATATTATGCATATATTATACATAATATAAACCTTCCTCTTGAATCACTCTATCTAATAAAAAAACCGCATCACAATCCGTTGCGTAGTTTTAAAGATTTAAGCATACAAAGGGACATAGGGACAGAGAAAGCGACTTTGTTTTATACTATGTAGTGATGATCTAAAAAAATACATACATCTGAATTGAGAACCTCCTTCTTTTTTTTAAGTCGGTTCAAAATGTACCTTTCAACTCTCAATGTACAGTGTGTTATAAAAACCTGGTACATGTTTCAAAAAAATATGCATTAAAAAAGAAGAATAAATATAAACTTCGGAGTAATTATCATAATTTACTGAAAATTAAAGAAATTTTCAAGATGTTGCAACATCCAAATTACGTCGTTTGGGTAATAATGTTGGGGTAATTTTCTCAAAAAAAACTTTCGTTACCTAGTTACCGTTTTTTATATTTTTCCGGGTAATGTTCCTAAGAGGGATGACATGGTTTCCTTAACACACTGTATATTGATCAAATTCAATCTATCTATCTATGTAGTAAGTTCGTCGAGCAATATACAAAGATCCCTATAATTTATGAGCCCTGACATAACAGTCATGGGACAAACAGAGCTTGATTTTTTTCGTCTCGTCTTAACCGATCGTAATTTTACATAAAGTCGTGGTTGGCTTACAAAATGAAACATCTATATTCATGGTCTATAGTCTTCTAAATTATGTGAGTATGTTGCTCCGTGACGCGTTGTATATACGTGTATAGATAGTATATGTGAGGACTGCATGCATATCGTGTGTGTCGGCAGCTCGGCATCGAGTGGACTCAACCGAGAAACCGGCCAATGAGGTCTGATGCAATTATCGGCTGACTCATGGCCAAAAAAGCATAGAATGCGGCGTCCCGATTGCAGCTGTGCGTAGTATATTCTCTCGATTATCAGGGAACGTTTGAAGGATGCAGCGCGGCGCGGGCGGCGCGCGGGTCGCGGGGGGCGGCACGGGGGTGAGGCGCGGGGGTGAGCGGGGGTCGGGGCCGCGAGGCGCCTCAGTCGAGCCGCGACACCCGCGCCGGTTGCACGTCTCACGATCGCAGTCACATACACTACCAAATGTGTACTACGTGGAACGACCAAACGCGCACCCTGCACACCACACCGGCTTCTTGTTGACTGTGTCTGTTACAATATTATAACGAGTTTTTTATAAGGGACAGTTGTAATCATTCTATTATAGGAGTTTCTTGGACTGTATCCGTTCGTGGCTAATGTGAGTTCAAATTTTTGCGGCCTTCAGCGGATCATGTGCCCTATATTCCGGGTGTCGTCATTGGATGCCCGATGCTACATTTTGCACTTGTATTACAACGCTTACTTACACTTCGAGCAGTTCCGCTTCTAGCCGTAGAATAGTCTAGACTAAATAGATAGATATCTCTCATCTTACATCTACAATTGTTAACTGTCAACTTGTATTGACCGCATGAGATCTCGCAAAGCATTTGCGAGTAAATTCCATGTCTTTTAGCATTCAGCGATTATTGAATTAAAATACGTTCTCAACTAAGAATCTATTTTATTTTACCAATCCTACAACCTAGATCAGCAGATTCTGAGACGTCTTTAAACAATTTTATGTTTCCATTAGTTACGATGTGATATAGAGTCTACGCTAACGGCTTAGAGTCGATATTTGCGGCGCAAGTTCTCGTTGGAAACATTAAACCGGAATGTCTGTAAATTCCCAATCTTATTTCTTCATTTTTAGTTAGCTCGTCCGCAGTGCTCGTATATACGTAGCTAGCTAGTTAGATAAAACGTGTGTATGTTGTATCCATGCAATGTGATGATGGAGCTCACGTGGTTGTTGGAGGTAAATAATTGCTCCCACGTGGCAGAGTTCAATTAACCTCCCCCGTGAGCCTTGCCTAGCACATGCTTTCACTCATATTTATACATAGTTGTTTTACTTCATAGTCAATAGTGGCTATAACTACTAATTGTATTGTCCGCATTACAATTACTGTAGTAATTAGTATGTATTTTGTAGTGTTATATTGTATATTATGTAGTAGTAGTATTTACATTATTTAGATGTGCATAGATTTAGATATTCTGTAAATTTATAATTTTCATAATTACTTACAATTGACTTAGTCACTGGTTATATCCAAGTTCCAAAAATGTATCAAATATGATTAATATGGATTAAGTTTAAATTTCATTTAAATATTGTTAAGTACTAATCCGATTTGGATGAAACTTACGTTCTGAGAGAATAGGCCGGAATTGGAAAACAATTTTGAAAATGTTCCGTCGATGGGTATTAAATACGTAGACGATTTAATATTCTATACGGATCATTTGGCAGGACACATTAGACGGTCGGTTGTTATATGAGTGTGCGTGTGTATGCGTGGTGTTTATGTGTGGGTGTGTGCGGTCGGGGGAGCGACCCCCCAGCAACCTCCCGCTGGAAGGAGCGGGCTGGGGGGGATCTGCGGGCCAGCACCGGGCACGAGGCGATCGATCGGGCGTCGTATCATTTGCGTGCGTCGGGCCACCGCCCCACCGCTGGCTGCCACCCGCGCCTCACTCGCCAGCCTGAGCTGACCCAGCCAGCCGCGACTCACACTCGAGACAACTCTCTCGAATCATTTTAGGGAACTAGATGACGGGTATCGATTGGGACATGTGATTGTCTCGTGGTGATGCCGCGTGCCGCGTGCCGGCCACGAGACTCGCGACGCGACGCGACGCGACCTCGCGGTTTTGGGGTTAGCTTTACACCGTTCTTTCGCATGATTTTTGTACTATAAGGATTTATTAATTTATTATAGTTTTGGATGATAATTTTAATCCATTATAAAATACCAACGATACCAACTTTCTAATCAATTTCAATTTTTTCAATTGTCTTATAAATAATAACTATAAGTTTTAATCGAATTTTAATTGCCATACTTTACCTACAATAAAGTTTTATTTTAGGTCGAAAACTCAAAAGTAGATATTTGTTGACAAACTAGCTCTTACAAGCTTAATTGTCGGTTTATTGAATTACCTATTCAGTAGGTTATAAAATATGAAGACACACGCCATGGAATAAATATTAGTATGGTTTTTACAGATATTAGTTTCTGGTTCTACAATTGTAGTTTGGGGCTACTGTGTCTACTCATATAATATTTTATTTATTATCATCATGTTTATTCAAAGTCTACAATTTATCATCCGATCGGCAAATACGTTGTCTGCGTTCGCAATAAAATGGACAACTTATTATTATAACGGGGACCACCGATATAATATAACTGGAAAAACGGACATGTAACCGGAAAACGGACATGTAACCGGAAAACGGACATGTAACCGGAAAACGGACATGTAACCGGAAAACGGACATGTAACCGGAAAAAAAAGACATATGACCGAGAAGACCGACATAACCGATGAAACCGAAATATGAATACAGCGCTAAATGCCGGTATGGTATAGTATAGTATACTCTAGTATAGTACTACTAGCTGCACCCCGCGGTTCAACCCCTGTAAGTCCCGTGGAAATTTCAAAATTAAAAGTACCCAACAACAAATTTCAATGGACTATTCAACGCAAAAATTGTACAATTCGAAGTAGTAGTTCCTGAGATTAGCACATTTCACTAAACAGACAAACTCTTCAGCTTTATAATCTTAATATATATTTCAAAGGCGTACCCTAAAGACCTTAATCAATCAATTCCTAATTAGGTACAGCCCCTAAAATTAACACCTCGATTCAACACTTAGAGGAAACAAGAGATAAACCTCATTAAGTTTGATCCCCTATAATTTAGTATAACATTAATACATTTCCCTCTTCCACCCTAATTTCCCTTGGTTTTCCTCGACGTTAAAATTACATCCGTCGGCCACTCGGGGCTGATTTGACCGAGATCCGGACCAGGAATATTTTGAGATCTTATCTATTGGGGTGGAAATTAATGTTTTACCTACTTACCTATACAGGGGGAATTTTTTAACATGGGCCTTAGATATATCTTCTTCTATAATATAAAAATGAATAGCTGAATGTGTTGCTAAGCGCAAATCTCGAGAACAGCTGAACCGATTTCGCTCATTCTTTTTTTGTTGTGTTTGTTATTGTATGGAGAAGGTTCGTAAGGAAGAAAAAATTAAGAACGTTGCGTATAAAATTACAGGTGAAACCGCGGGGCGCAGCTAGTAGATAAAAAAATATATTGCAGAACATTCCACACATCGTCATCTAGCCCTAAGCGAAGTAACTAGACTTGTGTTATGGGTACTAGACAACGAATATACTACTTACATACTTTTCTTATGTAAATATATACATAGAAACAACCAGAACCCACAAATATCTAAGCATAAATACTTGTCTGAAGCGGGAATCGAACCCGCAACCCTGTGTTTGGCAGTCCGGTATGGTGACCATTGTGCCAACTGGGTCGTCTTATTTTAGACTTATGTCAATCAATAAAGCTTGAGAAATAAAAGTAGGATGTAAAGGTCAATAAACTCTACGTTAAGTCACAGCATAATATTTTCTGGTGAACTTAACCTCAAAATTACGAGGCTTTGTCGAATTCCCAAAAATCGTATTACAAAAGATTTTTTAAAAGATGTGTTTCGAACAGATATACTTCAGAATGAAAGTGGAGTTATCTTCCACTAGACCGACACCGCTCTAATAACTACTAAGACAAAAAATTCTCCATAAAAATATGAAAGTACCCACATAACTAAATTTGTGAGATAATTGTGCCAAGAATTTGGGAATGGGTGCGATGTCTTCTAATTTACATCTTCATTCATTATGCAGTGCAATTTGCTGGGCAAGTGTCACAGAACTTAATCATTTTTATGAAGGTAGTCTAAAATTATTGCAAAAGTAGGATAATCTTAAGCTTCCCAACGCTATGCTCTACTAGTGGTCTACAGGTTTTTCACCGTAGACCTACTGCACAATAAGATTTATTTAAGTATTTAAAACTAACTGAGCCCCGCGGTTACACCCGCGTAAGTTCGATCTTTCTCACCGTTTAAACCTCCCCTGGACTACCACCAATAACCTTAAAATGTTACTTATTTTTAAGTTTTATCTACTGTTCTTAGTGTGAATGACCTTTGTTTTAAAAAATCAGCTGTTCGAATTTACGTAACCTCAAAACTATTATTTTTTTTCGAATTTTCAAAAATTGTAGAACATGTTGTGTGTTAAGGTGCACAGAAGTAGCCATTAACGGCTTGCTAGTATAATTTCCAATTACCCTGTATATAAATCTAATTCTTACGAGTCAAATTTTCCAAACAATATTATACAATTTTCCCTTCTTACGGACAAATAGTCATATTATGAAAAATACAAGTCGTACTTTTATTACTTCATTTATTTTCAAGACATTTCAATGTGATTAAATTTTATGTAAATGACTTCAAGTGAATGAATACATGTTGACTTTGACTTTATTCACTTCACTTGAACAACATTATTTAGTTAATGCCACTGAAATTAATTTTAAACCAAAACACACCAGTTAAAAACTTAACGATTTGCTTCACGTTCGAGGTGCAATTTTGTTCATCACTCTGAAGATCCTCAACTGATCCTCACCAAAATTTTATGGGACCATTCCTGATGTTCCATCCACTTCCACTTTCATCTCAATCGGGTGATCATAAAAATAAAAAATATACAAGACGAATAGAGATCACCTTTTTTTGCTTGACGACAAAGAACTCTCCGACAATATTTTGAAAACAGACCTCTGAAACATCGTTATAATAATTTATAGTCTTCCATCAAATCGCCCCGAATCTATTACCAAAGTATTGTTCTTAACTAAAAGCCAGTCCATTTAAAACTTTCTCTACAACTTTTTGAAACTTTTTTCAAAGTCAACAAACTATAACTTGATCCCTTTGAATAAATTTACTTTGGTTCTCGTGACATTTGTGTCTGTGTCAAGGGAGAATCGATCCTATAACTCTACCTTAAGAGTGAGGATCGTTTGGCAGTGGATATCGTAAACAATACCTTTATTTTAATTCGGTGGTCGCAATTACAATAAAAGTAATGTTATTAATACTTTTATTTATATAGATGTTGGTAGAGTTTGTACTGTTAGTTCGTTGTTAGAATTATGTAACGTGGAGTTTCAATGTCGACTTGTTTATGTACTCTTCCCGAACTTCAACCTCTTCCTCTTCTTCCTTTTTCTTCTTCTCCTCTTTCTGTCTATTTTTTGTAATTAAATAATACCTGTATTTTTAGCAAATAAATATTCTGTTTTATTTTCTGATTCAAAAAAGTAGACTAATAATTTCAGCCTTTGAAAAAGTTGCATACTTTTCCATACAAAAGAGAAATTGCTTTGTTCTCCCCATCATATTGTTCGATTTCAGTGTTCCTTTTTGTGTAATTAATAATAATCACTACATAGTATAAAATAAAGTCACTTTTCGCCGTCCCTATGTCCCTATGTCCCTATGTATGCTTAGACCTTTAAAACTACGCAACGGATTTTGATGCGGTTTTTTTTAGATAGAGTGATTAAAGATGAAGGTTTTTAGATATAATACATGCATAATACCGTGCGAAGCCGGGGCGGGTCGCTAGTGCATTATAAACTCGGGTTGTAGGTACTTCTTTCTACTTGTTAAATCATATTAAAGTTAAACTTTTTTAAAATAACAAAACATGTAAGCCTAGAAACTATTCAAGCGGTTAACAAATAATATAATAACATTTTGTTGCAATACTTCATCTAACACATGGTCCAGGCATTACAGCGCGAAATCGGCAGACTGCGTGGTACTCAGCGACTAAAGAAGGGCCCTTAATAGCACGGATTAAAACGTCTGGCGTTGTATAATAAATCCTGTAGATTGAATGCAAAGGCCAATTATAATCCAAAATAAAAGGCAAAAGTTTCAGTGTCTCTAAGCTCTAATAATGACAGCAAATAAACAAGCGCCTTAAGTAAAAGTTTTCAATAATATAAATAAACGTAAAAGCCCTTTTATCGAGCATTTACCCCAATGAAGTAAATCTAAATTTTCCGATCGACATTGCCACAGCAAAAATACTCATCCAATAAACCGTAAAAAATAAAACGACTATTTCTATAAAACAAGAATGACTAGTTCGGTCTTGTTTCGGTTTCGGCCGAAAATCTTTTTTCGGTTTTGTAAAAAGAAAACAGCCGAAACTCAGTGTTTAGAATTGTCGCACGTCTTTCGGTTACATTTGAGTGAGTACGATTATGTGGGATTTAAAGTTTTTTAAGCTATTGCATAGATTTTATCGCGGGCCTTGGGGGGAGAATCAAGAAATTCCGTAACGAAAACACCTAAGACCCCCGAGAAATGACGGACGATTATTAACGGACGACTATTGACGGACGACAAATGTCGGACGACTATTTTTTTTATTTTTTTTTTATTTTTTCTTATTTTTTTTTTATAAGAACATTTACTAAATTATTCTCGATATAGCAATAGCTTACCGCGGCAGTCCCCGAGTGCCACACGTTTTTTTTATATTTAAATCTCAACTCAACTTAAAGGGACGGAACCCTTCCGACTCCGACTCGCACTTGGCCGGTTTTTTGCTTACCGGTACACAGATGTCAGCGTATGTCTAATTCAGCGCTTTAAGTTTGAGATTACTTGTTTAAGTGTCGAGCATTTCACAAAGATCTTGCCTGTCGTCTACTTTGTAGTGCTCCACTATGTGTGTTTTAGTTGTAGTTTTAAGTTAGTCGACGAGCTCTGTGACGCCAAAAGTTGGGTTCGATTTTATCTGTGAAACAAATTATTATTTACGTATCGTATAGTTTTTATGTATCGAGCATCCATATTTTAAGCCTATCAGCTAAAAGGGCTAATTGAAGCTGTGTGAAATATTGTATAATTTGTTTCATTAGACATTCGACTTTGTAAGCATAGGGGTTGAATTTCTCAAAATCCTTTCTTAACATAATATTTATGACGTATGTCAAATATTAGCCCAAAATCTGTCAATTACTTTGAGATCTCTTTGGTCTATCATACAGGAGTTTGGATTTTATATTTATAGATACAACCTATTAACGTCTCAGTCAAGACTGAAACCGAAAATAAAAATTCGGTTTCAGCAAAAAGTTAAGTTTAGGTACATCACTATAAATTGCAATCGGAGTCTAGAAATGTGGAAGGTGACCTTAACTTGACACTGAACGTACTACGCACGCATATTTACGTAACGTAGGAACGTGTTTTTCTTGTTTACTTGTTAATTGTATTTGACAATGCTGGAAAAAGATAAAACAAGATTACTTAGAAAGATTTTTTACAAATAAATAAATTACAGGACAATAATTTGCAGGACATTTTTACACATAACGCCAACTTGCCTCAAGTTAAGCAACTAGGCTTGTTATATGGTGCCAGACATTGCTTAGAATAATATTTTGTCTAATAAATAACACACTTTTTTGAAATTTGAACTTTTTATTTATTCGACGAACTCTGTGCCGAGGTGGGCGAACACCTGCCTGCGACACAGGTGGTTGTGGGTTCAATTCCCGCTTCAAACAAATATTCATGTACATAGTACGGATATTTGTTTCTGGTCTGTGTATTTCTGTATGTATTAGAAAATAAAGAAAAAATAGTAAATCCGTTGTCTTGTCATAACACAAGCCTAGTTGCTTACCTTGGAGCTAGATGCCGCTGAGTACATTTTTCTAAAATATTAATATTTCTAGCAGCGCTCCGCGGTTTTCCCTGCGTCACTCCCGATCCCGTGGGAATATTGGGGTAAAAAGTAACTTATGTCAATTCCAATGAATCAATGTATTCTCATACCAAGTTTAATTAAAATAAGTCCAGTAGTTTCAAAGCCTGGTTACAAACAAACACAAAAAAAAATCCTCTTTATAATATTAGTGCAGAAAGATTTACCCGGAAAATAAAACCGTACCGCGGTCGAAGTAGCGGGCAAAAGCTAGCTAGACATACAAAAGCCTGCAGTGATATGGATCTGGTAATATATCCATTCAGAAGCAGTTATTTACTGCCTGCAATTGTACTGAATTTGTGGGACGCCATTAAATCTAGAATACTATTAGGTTGACTACAATGCGTGGCGACGTAGTTAGTTGCACTCGTGTCGCCTACAATATTGCAGTTGTTTTGTTAATGTTGCCAGTTTCTTTGTAACTTGCTTTTTTGTGAGTTTTTTTGTCAATTAGTTGGCTTTTGTGTGGCCGTACCGCGTTTTTTGTAATGGTAAGTGTAGTTTTATAAATCGGAATAGTAACACAGACAAAAAAGAGTCTTTGAAATATTCCTCTCTTAAGAGACGTCAGAGAATAATTTCTTAAATCGTAAAATAATAAGCAGTATTCTTAATTTAAAAGTACCTGCTGGTTTTAAGGGTCACCAGCCACCTTAAATAAAAACTAAATATCTCGTAAAAATAGGGAAAACTACTCTATAACAGGTTATTAGATAAATATATGCTATAATGTCAATCTAAAAAACAATACATTTGTTTCTTTTCTTGTTATTTTATCACTAATGTTTAAAAAAAACTTTTTATGTCAAGCAGTTAGGGCTATTTCGGTGCAGCTTAAGAGGAAAGGGTACCGGCGCTCTCTCCATACAAACGTAGTCGACTGTTTCTAATTATCATAAAAATTAAGATTTAAAAAATAAAAACAAAACACAGGTCATGGCAGTTATAAGTTTTATGCAACAAAAATATTTGCTCTAGTGTCATTATTCAGGGAGGAAACAGTCGACTACGTTTGTATGGAGAAACTGTTCGGTACCCTTTCCTCTTAATACCAGCAAGTAATTTATGAAAAAATATTCTCTATAGCGTGAGGATTATTTCACAATTCAAGAAATCTTGTTTTCTGTGCCTTTATTACTCTTAAGGATTAATGAAGAGAAAAATAAACTAATTAACAATCTTCTAATATGACGCGTCAAATATGTACTATAGGACATAAAACGTCATAGAACCATTGCTTGTACTATGGTAACAAACGACACCTATATCTATACTAATATTATAAAGAGGATGGTTTGATTGTTTGTTTGTTTGTTTGCATTGTATACTCTCCGAAACTACTAGACCAATTTAGATGAAACTTTTTATGAGAATATGTAGATTCATTGGGAATAATATAGGATACCTTTTACCCTGATATTCCCACGGGATCGGGTGTTACGCGGGTGAAACCGCGGAGCGTTGTTAGTCACTACATAGTATAAAATAAAGTCACTTTTTGCCGTCCCTATGTCCCTATGTCCCTATGTATGCTTAAATCTTTAAAACTACGCACCGGATTTTGATGCGGTTTTTTTTTATAGATAGAGTGATTCAAGAGGAAGGTTTTTAGATATAATACATGCATAATATAGTCGTGCGAAGCCGGGGCGGGTCGCTAGTAACTAATAATTTAATCAGTCTGTGAGATACCTCTTGCCATTTATTATTTCTATTTAACCAAAAACTTTCATCATTATATTTAACAAACTTTAAAAACGAAAGAAAATAATTCATGCGTTTTATTCTTAAACTGAAATTTCGGTGAAATAGTCTCGGATACTGAGACGCTAAATTCAACTTAACCACTTAAAGCATTAGTTCGTATTTCCTTTGAAGTTAGTTTTAACTATCCTAAACCCATTTGGACCAGAAAGCTGTTATGTTTCAGCCAAGATTTAGCTACTAGATTTTTATGAAAATTGTGTCTATAAATCAGTGTATTTCGGTTTTAATTTAAAGGAGGCCACACGGACGTGACAGGGCCACTTAAAGTCGCAGTTATTTGCATATTATATTATATTATTTGCATATTAATAATCTAAATTATAATTTAAAAAAAAACTAATTTACTTTTTAAAAATGAATATAAGATGAAGTTAAATTATGATATTTTTGAAAATAAATTGCTGTTTGTTAATCTCGCTAAAACTGTAGAATGGCTGGACCAATTTGGCTAATTTTGAAATATTTGTGAGAAATAATCCAGGAAAAGTTGGAATGGTGTAAAAATACGAAATAAATAAGATCGGGACCAAGCTAGTAAAAATAATGATTGCAAGGCATGGCACAGCTACGGCCAGATAAGATGGAGTCCCCTTTTTGACCCCTTTAATCAAACCTTAAAAATCACTTCATTGTATAAAATAAAGTGTGAAATAAAATAAAACAAAATTCCCCTCCAAAATCTTTAAAATCGTAAAACTAAGTTTTCATAGTAATTATTTTCCCGGGTCTTAATCGCGTATTTTTTGTTTTTTATTTCTCTTACCTCGACATTTCGACTATGTTACAATAGTCATGGTCGCGAGGAGACTCAAAAAAACAAACAAAAAACAAAAAATACGCGATTAAGACCCGGGAAAATAATTATTATGAATACAAATCGTGTGAGTTTAAAAACTAAGTTTTATTCAGATCGGTTTTAAAATACGACCCGAAGAGGAGTACCAACAAACAAACAGACGAAAACAAATTTTGCCAGTCTTGACACAAATACGCTTCTCTCTCTCAGTCAATAGTGACTTTTGTACAGTCGGCTGCATAATTGCAGCCCCCGGTAGAGTTTTAAAATTACTATTATTGGAATGTTTCCATTCTAATAATTTTTGTTTGATAAATTGATGAAATAGAAGACTTTAAACTTCCTTTTAACAGCCGTTTTGGAGCTCTACGTTGGGTCTGCAATTATGCAGCCGACCATACATTTAGACTCCGATATCTATTGACATCTTGACCTCATTACATTAAGTATCCAGTTCCATAAAAACTTGCAACACCTACATTTAATATGCAAGAAAGTATACCATTTATTCACAACATACAATATATTACATTATAGATCCGACACAAATGAATAGATTCAACTAGGAATAAAACAATTATATTCCACCCCCGTTATATAAACTTTAATCAAACAGTACTTAACCTAAATTTCATCAAGTAATTAAATTTATAAGTTTTTATTGATCATTCGATTTTGGCAGCAGCTTCTGTGGCTATAAATAAAATGACCCCTTTTTATCCGGGACGTTTTGCGACTATTTTGGAAAAGGGATATTTTGTGACTAAATCCCTCTTGCTACCTCAGGGCTATGAAAAACTAGGTTCTTTGTGACTGAAACAAACATGGCTCGTTTTAGCAAAATTTGATTTTAATTTTTGACTACTTCTGCGGTGTGGTAGCACCTACCTGCAACGCGGAAGGTTATGGGTTTGATTCCCGCCTCAAACTATATATAAGTAGATTTTTTTTCTGATCTGGGAATTTATGTATGTATAATAAGTATGTTTTAAAATAGTATATAAGTATTCTATCCGTTGTCGCGCCACCATAACACAAGCCTAGTAGCTTAGCCTGGGGTTAGATGGCGCTGTTAAATGTCGTTACTATATGATATTTTGACTATACGAACGACGGGCCCACCCTGGCTCTAAACAGAAGGGAATGGAGAGAAGGAATGGACTTTGCCCTACAGTAAGACAGTACGGGCTAAAAATAATAAAAAAAACCCACAGTAAAGTTCTAAAATTGTTCTATTGAACTTAGGTAGGATTTTGGGGTTATGCTTTAGTTTCAATTTAAACTTCTTCAACTTAAGCAGGACTTTAAAGCCCTGTCTGAGTGGAAAACATTCCAATAACAGCAATAATAATTTTAGATCTCTACGGTGGATCTGCAATTATGTTGCTGACTGTACAATGTACAGTATTGCGGTGAGAACCTGCAATCGGATTAAAGTGAATTCACAGTGCAAAGGATCGGCCGATTAAAACTGTAGCCTTTCTTGCTTCGTAGCAATTTCGTAGCACTACAAGCTACAAGCACTACTGTTCCGGATTGTAGCCGTAGCACCGTAGATAGTGCTACGATAAATAAATAAATATCGCTGACGTCACAGTAATGGCAGTCGCGTTTTGTGTCTTGTAATCAACAGATAAATAATTATTGGCTCCAAATCAGAAGTTCTGTAAGGGAAAATGTCATTATTTTTAGAAAGTCGGAGCGGCAAAATGACTAACTAGTAAAACGTCCAAAATGTGAAATCGTCACGAATGTGAAGTATTTTGCAATTTTTTTTCAAAATTGATAACCTATTATCTACCTTTCCCAAAATATTTCATATTATACCCTGGAATACCTTAATTTGACATAAATATGAGGCATTTCACGAACTCCCCTACGGCTGCGTCCCTGATATTTTTTTTAATACCTGAGGGAATGATGATTAATTTATTTATTTCGTTAGTCTTACAACTTTATCGGTCGACTGAAAGTTATAATTCTGCTACCACCCTAAACCGCATATCACATTTGAAACACTAAAACTAAAACTTATTCTGTAAACCAATAACTTTCATACACAACATTGTTAATATCGCATCTAAAAATAATAAAAATAAACACTAAACTTATGGCATTCGGTCATAAACAAGTCGATTTGACCCACTGTGGGGACACGTGGGGTATTATGGGGCATGATGGGGCAACATGGGGCCAATAATAACTACGATCATTATTAGACAAATAGAGGTAAAATAAAAAATGCAGAATTACATAAGTTAATAGAGTTTTGGGGCAACAAAAAACATAATTATTGTAGGACATCATACATAGCGCCATCTAGGCAACTAGGCTTGTATTATGGTAGCTAGACAATGGATAGAATACTTATATGACGACCCAGTTGATACAATGGTCACCATGCCGGACTGCCAAATACAGGGTTGCGGGTTCGATTCGATATTTGTCTGTGGTCTGGTTGTTTCTATGTATTATAAGTGTATAATTTACAAAAGAAAATTATATAAGTATAATTATATAAGTCCGTTGTCTAGTAACCATAACACAATTCTAGTTACTTAGCTTGAGGCTAGATGGCGATGTGTGGAATGTCTTATTTATGATTTATATATAGGTAAATATACTTTTATTTTGTAAATATTTAAAATACATACAGAAACATCCAAACCAGAAACAAATATCTGTACATAAATATTTATTTGAGGCGGGAAACGAATCTGCAACCTTTTACATCGCAGGAGGGTGTTCCTTTTACGCACCAAAGAGGTCGTTGACAACAAAACTCGTAATCATCAATAAAATTTTGATCCCAATTTCGTAACCAGAATGTTATTTTTGAAGTAATTCAAACGATTCTCAAAAATTCTATGCTCTCGGTGGGGTTTGAACCCATGCCCTGTAGCGGTGCTCTGACCAACAGAGCTACGTCAGCTGTACATCAACTTTCTGTTTCTTTTTACCAATTTCATACGTTACTTACTTAAAATTACATTATTTTTGTCGCAACACCTACGCTCTATTTTATAAATATTTTATGTCTACGAAAAAAAATCTAATAAAAAAATCGTAAAAGGACCGTCGTAAACTAGAATCGTAAACGACATCGGAAAAATATAATATAGGCAATTTTTTGTGTATCTTTTTTATTATGAGATATCATGGATCAGTGTGGGGTAAAGCGACACACCTGTGTGCTAATCAGGGTTCCGTACCTAAAAAGGTAAAAATGGAACCCTTATTGACTCTTGTGCGTTTGTTTCAACCCCAGACGCAAAAACGACGGGGTGTTATAAGTTTGACGTGTCTGTGTGTGTGTGTGTGTCTGTCTGTCTGTGGCATCGTAGCTCCCGAACGGATGAACCGATTTTAATTTAGTTTTCTACAAGCTTTTATTTAACTTGCACTGTTTGTAAGTATGTAAGTAAGTTGTCCATCAAAATTTGTAAACCATTTGTTGGCATCCGATTAGGCTGATTTTTTTTACAGTTAGTAAGCAATAGGCTTACATGACCGATTCTCTCTTATATTGATTAATAAATAAAAAAGTCTTCAGGCAAAATTATCAACAAAGAAAACTAGCCATGGCTAATTTTACCTGCTGAATTTAAATTATTATTTTTCTTCAAGCAAAATTATACACTCAAATTTTTATATAAAATGTTTTTTTTTGGTTCTGTTAGCAGAAATACCTAGTTTATCTTAATAAAAACAATATTTTTCATTAATAAGTATACTTATTTTTTTTTTAAATTTGTGATCTGGACAAACATTGAAGCTGAAAAGTGTTCCAAAAAGACAGATTATAAAAAAAATATTGCGAGTAATCTCACATGAAAAATATATTTCGTCATATTTTTTAGTCAATTATTTTGTTTGTATGATAGAGTTCTACTCTAAAGTTCTTTTGAACTTCTAAACATTTATAGTAATTGATTTTTATAATTATTAACTACTATGAATACAAATCGTGTGAGTTTAAAATGTTTTTTTTTCTATTCTTACATTTATTTTTGCAAAAAATTTTACCGAAAAAATTATTACCAATTGATAAAAAATGTAGATTTAATGTAATAAATCGAGCTATTCAAATTGAATTGTAAACCTTTGACCAAGAAGCACTTGTTTGTAACTTAATTCAAGCAACCCATATTTATTTATCAACATTTTCAATTATTTCCTTCCGAGACCCTCATTTCCCGCTATTTCCTTCTAAGTTAGTTCAATTAACGTAACTTGGAGACAATCTCTGGTAAGTGGTAACTCATCTAGCGGTACGAGTATATAGGTACCTGCCAACCTACCCTAGAAACCCTAATCATATTAACAAAACAAACACAAACCTGATTGTGTACCACGGAACCACAAATCATAGAAGTTTCACATTTACACATTAGCACTAGAGGGGCTTATTCCTAAAGCGGGACGTATCGTGTCTTACGTGTGACATGATAAGTAAGGATTATTAGTATTTATTCAGTAATTATTTTTAAAGTCGCAAATGTTTCGTACAAACCTTAAAATTTTGGATAAAAAAAAGTTTTGAATAGATGTCAGAAAGAGTCGATGATATCACAGGCCATATTTTAATGTTCACTTTCACAAACGTTCACAAAGCTGATTATCCTGCGTTCATGTCATCCAACTGAAACTCTTTCAATGAAAATTATCCTTAATTTACTTAGTTAAAATAAACTAGTAAACAAATAGTAAGAACCTCAGTAGTAAATAAAAGAAAGTTCTCTTTTTTCCACCCGGTGGTGGTGGTGGTGGTGCAGCTCATGTAACTCAGTTGGCTAGAGCACCACTTCGTTTAAGCAGGAGTTCGAACTCGGTGGGGAACGCTACGTTTAGGCAGGGGGTCGTGGGTTAGAACCCCACTGGGAACACGGAAACCCGGTCAGTAGAGAGCTATTCAGCTGGACGACATAAAAGCAGAATGAGCATGTAGCAAAACGTCTGTACATACTTACATACCGTAGTCACGCTAACCGCACGATACGTAATCCTATAACAGAATAGAGCACCAGGCCGGTTCACCCAAACAGTAGGCATGGTAGAACGGGCGCGCCGCCGCCGCGTGCCTCTCTCGCCGCCCGCGCCCTCGAGACCGACGGGCGCCTTGTCAAGGCTGTCTACTCAAGAAGGTTAACACTGGTCACTGGTGCTACTTGCGATCATTGCAAACCGGTACCATCTAGATTACAAGCATTTTATTTCCTGGTTTTTTATTTCAAAGTAAATGACTTATATGGCATAGGAAAAAAAAGACAGTTAAATGAAATTAACATTATTAAATTACAAAAATCTAACATCATTAAAAAAACCATCATCAATTATAAACAACACAATAATATTATAAGTCGAAAATCATTTTAAATATTTTTTTAAAATACGAAATTTTATTTATTTTTTGATCTTAGTTGTAGGAAAACTTATTAGATTTCTAACACACCAGAGAATTCTTAGTCATTTTTGGTATATTAAATGTTTTTTTAGTTTTTATATCAATTTAAATAAGTAAATGAAAAAAGTAGGTCATTTTTGAAAAAAAAAAAAGTAAAATAAGGCTTTACTTTGGCTTAAAATATACTTAATTGATTTAACATTAATATTACCTATATTATATTATCAGACGATAGTGTTGCTGAAGAGATCATTTTTTGAAAACAAATATAGTATGGAAAATCAAAGGAAATAGCTTTTTTAGCTATTTTTAGATTTTTAGTTCTACGAGAAGACTAGAGTCAACTGAGAAAAGAACAGATGAAAAGTCTGCTAACTTCGTATAGAAAGTAACATAATGATCTAAAATTACATTATAACCAATCAAGCTATTATGTACTTTAATAAGTTGCGATAAAAGCTGTTATTGATCAGTTGTTTGTCCCTAGCAGCGCCCCGCGGTTTCAGCCTCATAAGTCCTGAGCCGATGAGAATTTCAAGATAAAAAATAGCCTATAACCTTCCTAAAGAATTGGGCTATCAAATGCAAAAAGAATTGTCCAAATCCGACGGGTAGTTCTAGAGATTATCACGTTCAAACAAACAAACTGTTCAGCTTTAAGAGCGGTGTTGGCCTAGTGGTAGGTACCTTGACTTTCATTCTGAAGGTAGTCTAAAACGCAACTGGGAATATTATAGATAAAATAAATTAAAAATAAGGTAGGATTTAAGACGATTAAAATAAGGTTTCAAAACTACAAAACTTAACACAAAACCAATAATTGATTCAGCTAAAGACACCGATAATACCATGCTCAACACAATAAAACTTCGTAAAACACACAAGGAAAATCAATTCAATTCATCCATCCATCACAACTGAACACCCTAGATTCACGTTTGATAAGAACAACCCTAACAAATCAATCAAAAGAAATAGACTTACAAACTTCAAGGAATATTCAATCTTATTACTATAACTATAAGGTTTATTATTCATTGAGGACTGTTCGTCTGCCTTGTTACTACATTGCCGCGTTGATATTACCTCAAGTCAGAGAGATTTAAATAATAATATACAGAATAGACATAACATCAAAAACTTTTCGTACAATTACCTAAGGTAATGGCGTTGCCTTGAATTACCTGAGGTTGCCTTCAATTACCTAAGGTTGCCTTGAATTACCTGAGGTTGCCTTCAATTACCTAAGGTTGCCTTGAATTACCTGAGGTTGCCTTCAATTACCTAAGGTTGCCTTGAATTACCTGAGGTTGCCGGTTGGTAACTATACTAGAAAGTCCTTTGACACTATAAGAGTTCAGTATAATGATGCATACCGAGCTCTTATGCGTTATCCCAGGTTCTGCAGCGCGTCTACGATGTTTGCTCAAGCAGGAATTCCAGATTTCTTCGCTATAATTAGATCTAGAGTAGCGTCCTTCTGGGGTCGTGTCAATGCCTCAGGTAATGAAATTATTAGAGCGGTTGGAAACAATCTCCAGAGCCTTGTGTATAGGCACTGGATATCGGTTCACGTGGAGAAGAACAAGAAGAGTAAAAATAATAATGACCTCGTATTTGAGTTTAGAAATACCTAGAGACTGACTTGTATTAATTTTAATATGTAACTTTTTAAATTTTTAATTTGTATGTTCTTTTTTGTGTAATGGGTCATAAGTGCCTGCAATAAATCTATTTTATTTTTATTTTATTATATTTTATCTTCTTAATTGTTGAATGTAATCGCCAATAAGTGGGATCGAAGTTTGCAATGATTTTTCCGCAGATGTATTCTCTAATTGTATTACCTATATCAGTAGACATTATAATATCTTTGGTTCAGGTGAAAGCCTCGTAAATTAACCGCGCGATGTATATTGTTCATTTGTTTTATGTTGCGTGGACTTCTCGGTATATTGCCTTTGGTAAATAAAGTTACACGTTCGTTGTACCGTATGTAAGGTTCTTATACAAGATGTTGTTTGGACGTACCGGTTTTTATGACTGATATATTCAGCTCAATCCAGTGGATAGATCGGGTTATTTTGTATACAGATAGTTTTTATATTATAGGCATACACTAAGAAAGGATTTTGAATAATTAATTCTATTTATTTTACGAAAGATCCAATTTAATTACTTAACTCCATTTATTTTACGAAGAAACCAGGAAATAAAATTTATTACACAGCATCATCATTATGTTGTTATTGAAACCTGGGTGTTTATTTTATCAAGATCTCAAACGACACTTGAATATTTGTAAGAACCTTGATGATATCACCCAGGCAACAAACGTGGTATGACTACAGACTAGGGGCCTTATTCTGCTATTTGGCCAACCATTGTCATTATATCGAGACTCTATTGATATTATATCGAGATTGTGACTTTATTTGGTATTCTGCTAAAGTTCTAATAACATCGCAATATTATCACTATGGAGTCTCAATGGTATGGTAATATTTACCTTGCAGGTGTTGCCTAGCAACATGGTATATGTTTGTTGTTGCTAAGCGATATACCGTTTTGACAACTATCGAGATTCCATTGAGCCACGATTCTAGAGCAGAATACTGAAGTGAGTCAGTGGTGTGTCAGTGGTGTTTCGATAGAATAGTAAACGTTAGGAGAATACCAATTTGACATGTAATGTCATATTTTTGACATAAAATTTCTATTACGATTATATCTACACTCTATTGGAACACAATTGTGTTAGCAGACTTACTCCCGAATACTGAAAGGATACTTAATCTTAAGTGGCGTTTAAATTGACGTTAAGTGTATGCTTTCTATTGAAGCCTACACTTAAATTTCAATTTAAACACAACTTAAGATTAAGTAGCCTTTCAGTATTTGGGGGTTAGGCCCTAGGTCGACAGACGACTAATGCCACGACTCGGTAACCAATCATACTCGTCAAATTAGCCCGAAATAAATAATCATTAACTCATAAGCCAGGTCCTGCAAGTTGAATAGACCAAAACGATGAAGTAACTAACCAAAAAATAATTATTTATTTTACAATATTTTCCAAGTACATGCCGCGTTAATTGGGCTTAGTTAAGTCCAAGTTACGCTGAACTAAGTTAAGTATAGTTATTAGGTTAATTATAATTGCACCTTATAGTTAACTTTCCGTTCATCTTTGCACAGACTCACTGTGTCAACAAAAGTTACTTATCTTCTTCTCTATATATATAAAATTCTCGTGTCACGGGGTTCGAACTTGAACTCCTCCGAAACGGCTCGACCGATTCTCATGAAATTTTGTGAGCATATTCAGTAGGTCTGAGAATCGGCCAACATCTATTTTTTTTTTGTTTTTTTTTTTGTAAATAGCAAAACAACGTTTGCCGGGACAGCTAGTCTCTATATATATATAAAATTCTCGTGTCACGGGGTTCGAACTTGAACTCCTCCGAAACGGCTCGACCGATTCTCATGAAATTTTGTGAGCATATTCAGTAGGTCTGAGAATCGGCCATAATCTATTTTTTATTTTGTTTCCTTTAGTTTTTTTTTGTAAATGGCAAAACAACGTTTGCCGGGACAGCTAGTAATCAATAAAATTCGACCAAAATGATGCATTTTAACGTAACATTACGGTTACGTTAAAGTGATATTATTTTTCATCTAATTTCCTCCAAAACTCCACTCCTCCATAACGAGTATCTTGATAAAAAAATCCCTAATTGATAGCAATTGTTCAATATGAAAACAGAATCATAAACCACACCTCCTAATCTGATGAGCATTAGCTTGAATATGTGTTTGCAAAAGTAAAGTACCTACCTTTATACAATGTAAGACAACAATAAGGTTGTTCGTTTACACGAATAACATATGTTTTACGACTTTTGAAAATTCGAATTATAGATAGATAGATATATTTTCTATTGTAAACACCATTTTTAACCCCCGATGCAAAAACGACGGGGATCCTCCCGAACGGATGAACCGATTTTGATTTAGTTTTTTTGTTTGAAAGGTGAATTAGTCGGGAGTGTTCTTAGCTATGTTTGATCGAAATCGTTTTATCCGTCTGAAAGTTATGAGGGATGAAAGTCAGGATTAAAAACCAAATGTAAGTAGATATGTTTGAATGGGGTTTCAAATGAAAGGGCATAATTTGTACCTTACAATTATCTATGTTTTTAAATTACATCTACACTAATTTAATAAAGAGAAGAGCTTTTTTGTTTGTAACGAATAGGCTCCAAAACTACGGGACTGATTTCAATAAAACTTAGTACGAAGATACATTGATTCTTTAGGAATAACGTAGGCTAATTTTTATCCCGATATTCTCACGGGATCGGGAGTTACTTGGGAGAAACCGCGGAGCGCTGCCGGTTAAATAGAAAATATCTGGTATGAATTTCAACTTGCTAGGTTCACCCGTTCCTGATAAAATCGGTGGTGACACACTGACAGACGGAGACTTTTTTTACCTAAGGGACGGAACCCTAAAGAACAAAGCTCTAGTCTAATGGTTTCAAAATGGCCTTATCGCTACAAAACGATCTCTTCCATGCAGGTCTTTTAGATGGACAAGAATTTGAGGAAGATGAAGGGTAGGGTCAAACTATTTAAAAAAAACTGATTATCCAAAAATTTATTTTTGAAGAATGAAATAAAATTTCTGGCGCTGTATAAATCATATAAATCAGAATAAAAGACCAATATTATGACTAAATTCGACAGGTTAAATATTGTAGAAGAGTCAACGAAATCCAGGACATCAATCATTCAACCCATAGGCAGGTCGACGACCGTCTGGCACAATATGCCTACAGACTTCTAATTGGGCTATTAAATACTTGTTTTTCATAAAACTTTTACTTGTTTTTAGTGAGCTATTTAGGTTTAGGATTTATTTCTAACATACTTCAAAAGAAGAGGGTTCTTAATTATATTATTTGTATTTAGGTATTTGTAGCCTACGTCTTTTCTTTTGTAAAGTCATAATTATCATCGCTTTACGCGTCCAGGTGCTGGTCCCGCACCAGATACTCCACTGCAGCTAGGCACAGCCGCAGAGGAGTACGTGAATCACCTTGTGACGTTAGATTTACTTGTTGGAAGTGACCAACTACAGTACTCTACAAAGGGATATAACTTAATGTTGACGCAAGCAAAAAGTTGATGATCAAAACTGTTTATATAACTCTATTAATAGTGTTCTTAATAAATAAATAGGTAAATGTACTCCTTAGAGAAAAGATAATATCTAGAGAGCTCGCAACAAAGTATTAACCACAATACATTACAACACACTGATCAACACTGCATTTAAAAATACCTACCCATATTCGTCAAATTCGGCGAAATGTGAACTTCTAACTTATAAACAGGATTCCATTTATTAATATTTTTACTATCTTCTATCTATTATTATATTATATTAATTACGTATCACGTTGTTTGTGCGCGATTGACTCCTAAACTACTTAACCGATTTTAATCAAATTTGCACACCGTGTGCAGTTTGATCCAACTTGAAAGATATGGTAACTTACATCTTAATTTATTAACAACAGTTGTTAATAATAAACAGTTAGTTACTGTAAACAGCTTCATAGACGATAGGTGACATGAGCACCCTATGTCTAAGAATAGGAATGAATACTCTAATAATATCTACCCCGTACGATATAACCGCAAGTAGCCGTCACCGACTGTCACCCATAATGACGACACCCCTTACATAACCTATAAACAACACCCCCTATAACTATGTTACCCCTACACGTGTAACTAACTAGAGGGTAACTTTCATCATTATTCACTGAAACTCGGTCAACGAGACTACAAACTTTTTGTAAATAAAATGTTTCAGCATTTTTCAGGAAATTGAGGGGTTGTTTCAAAGTTTTGAATAAGTGAAGTTGGATTTTTCAATATTTTGTAAAAATGTATGAGGGTAGTGCTCTGTTCGGACGGAAATAGGACGTAGAAGTCAGTGCCCTTCTTAAATGTCCCCTCACACTGGTTTTATGCAATCTATCTAATAGTCTATACTCTATCTATACCTACTTATAATTTTATATTATATATCGATTACTTTAATATTATCAGAAAATATTGTACCAAATTACACACAGCGCCATCGAGCCTTAAGCTATGCAACTCGGCTTGTGTTATGGTGACCAGAGAACGGTTAGAGTATACTTATATAACTAGAAATGCATATGGGTTTGAGACTATTTGGTCTTGTTATCACCAGTGCAAAGGGATTTATTATGGTGCTATCTTCACGTCTTGACGAGGCCACTGGGGACCGTAAGGCTGGAAGTTTCCGTTCCCAGCGTATAAGCCTGACGAATTTTTATTTTTAAATGATCTCCATGTTGTGATTAATTGTTTAATTTACCTATAGGTACTTAATTAGCTGCGCCCCGCGGTAATAATTTCCTGCGCAACTTTCTTAATTTTTACTTTGTGACGAATAAGGAAGATAGGGATTCATTTATAGATAGATACCATAGATTAATTAATTATTTTTGTTTTATTATAACTTCTTATGTTAACCCATTAGTTACCATAGGTGTACCGTATAAAGTCGCTTTCTCTGTTCCTATATCCCTATGTATACTTATATCTTTAAAACTACGCAACGGATTTTGATGCGGTTTTTTTCAATAGATAGAGTGATTCAAGAGGAAGGTTTATATGTATAATACATGCATAATATAGCCGTACGAAGCCGGGGCGGGTCGTTAGTATTTTATATAGTTAAAAGTAGAAACATCCGAGTAGGTATTACATTTGCCTGAATAAGTTCTAACTCCCACGCGAGAACGTTATCTGTGTCAGTATATAAGTACCTAAGTAAGTAGGTAGGTAAGAGTACACCTACATAATTTAGTTAAAAATATATATCTTCTGTAGAATGAGAGAAGGTTAATAAGATCCTTCGGGATTTGGAATACACGGATGTATAGCTTGATGGATAGAGCTCTTGATATCAAGTAAATACAGCCCTATTTGGGCACCAACTACAACTTGATACAATCATTTTCACTAGATTGTGCAAAAGTCGTACGAAACCATTAATTGAAAAAAAAAATTTTTTTTACGTAGGTGCAGTAAACTAAAGTAACATTTCTAGAATATTCCTGAATAGAATAATCTGCTTATTTATGACAAGAAGCGCTTTGCAGTTTCACCTGCGTATGTCTAGATACCGTGGGAATATCGGGATAAAAAGTAGCCTATGTGGATCCCAATGAATCAATGTATCCTCATACAAAGTATCATTAAAATCGGTTCAGTAGTTTCGAAGCCTATATTCAATATAGGCTTCGAAACTACTGCATATAAACAAAAATATATAATAAATGTATAGCAAACAAACAAAAAATCAGAAAAATACTGCGTCCTATTTATAATATTTGTAGATAGGTATTTAGATGCTATTCCTGATTATTAGAAGTTTGTCTCGTACTTAGTCTTAAATTAGACTTGAATGCGTGTTTGTTTACACGCATGAACTTCGATAACTTTTGCGGAAATTAACCTTTATGTAGGTATAGGTATATGGAAAATAAAGGAATGTGTAGGTTGTTATCATATAAATAGTAGTAAGCTTTTAGGTTTACTGCGTAGGTCTATATCTCATGATAGATAATTTTCAAATTTCAATTTCCATTAGTGGTATTGTTGGAACTGTAAATGTCATATTTTTTAAGTTAAATGCAAAAAAGCATTATTCGATAAAAGCCAAGTATTTTATTTTGTTTTAAAAATGCCTTTGTAATTTCTATAAACGTAAGCTATTCGACCGGAAAATACTAGAAGTACCTATAGTGTGCTATAGGAGATTTAGTACTCGACTCGTCAAGTGCAAAAACAGTTCTGATTGGTCAAGCGTGTTTTGACCTGACATTTTGGTTCTCATTCGTCAAGCAATGCATAAGTTCTAATTCGTCAAGCCATAATTTTGTTTTGATTTGTCAAGCCTTATTTTTGTTTTAACTGGTCAAGTCAGTAAAAAGTTCTGATTCGTCAAATGCTGAAATAATAATGTAAGTAAGTAAAAGACACAATAACTGCCAATCATTATATTTATATTTATTTAGGTATCTATAAAATGAAATAGGTTAGGCTTCTTACAAATTTTTTTGTTAAGACGGCAGTGCCACCCTTCGACGGGGTTTGTAGTTTTATGCTTCTGAAGGTAGCAACTAATGGGTATGGATTTTGATGAAAGCCACTGACGAATAAAATACTTTTTAAATTTCGTGATATTTAATCCATTGGGTACTGATTCAGAAATTGCTCTCCAACCTTGCCAAACATTCTCTTGGGGAAGATGAGGTAATTGAAGACATAAATATAAAAACTTCTTGTTTTTAGAAGATTCCCTTAATTTCAATTCTTTAGCTTTTTTCATGAGTCCCTTTGTGTAGTGGAAGTAACATCCTGTCGTGTAAGCATCAGGAAAAACTGTTTTAATTGCGTTGAACATAGCAAGTTCGTAATCAATTTTGAATGACGCAGGATGAAATTCTGGCAAGTGTGTTTTTAAAAGCATTAGAAATCGTGTATATGTATGTTCAGTTTTGTCGGGCAGGAGCGCAAATATCAAAGGAATCACATTTGTGGAAGTTACTGATTCGCCAACATCTGCATGGAGACTATATAGTTGCGTAAAAGGTCTAGGTGCACTTTTGAACGTGCCATCCCCAAAATATTTTATATATTTTCGCACGACGGCCCTAGCCTTATCACTTACAAAAATCAAAAAAAAATTTCTGTACCATCTTCACAAAGCAAATTGCGTTTCAAGCTCTCCGGGATCTGCACTTCGTCCAATGATGAAAACTTTAATTTACTTATATTATGCTCTTTGTAACGCTATCGGTACAGTTTTGGTTTAACGTTTTTAAATTCAGGTACATTGCCGACTAAATCAATGCCTTGGTCAAGAAGAGGTGCAATCGTATCTTCATATATTTGCTGCACGGGTTTAAACGATTTTTTCACTTTGTTTTTACACATTTGCATACACTTGTCAATCTCATTATTTTGTCGTAGGCATTTATGAACAGATTTTCTTAAAATTTGGCTTTTATTTGGACAAATTGTCACGGAACCATTACAAATTTGTCGTTGCGTACACCTCCAATTTGTTGTAAGATTTTTGTTCTTTATGTTTAATGTAAACTTGTAACCATCATAAAGCAGAATTCTCTTATATCTTTCACTTTCCACAAAAAAAAACTGATCATTCATTATTTTCCAATAAATCAAACAATATTTGCTAAAGAACTTGCACTTTTTTCGTAACAACTATCAAACGTACTTGTTTATTTCCTACCCACTTAGTAATTTTATTTTCAAATAATTTAACAGGAAAATCAAACTTATCCACATGTAAATAAATCATGACACTATGTGAAATAGACTTACCATTATTTTAATGGGAATATGAATATGCAATATTACACCGCAAATATAATGATTGCCAGTTATTGTGTCTTTTACTTACTTACATTATTATTTCAGCATTTGACGAATCAGAACTTTTTACTGACTTGACCAGTTAAAACAAAAATAAGGCTTGACAAATCAAAACAAAATTATGGCTTGACGAATTAGAACTTATGCATTGCTTGACGAATGAGAACCAAAATGTCAGGTCAAAACACGCTTGACCAATCAGAACTGTTTTTGCACTTGACGAGTCGAGTACTAAATCCTATAGGAACGGGACGTTAAGGCACTTGGACAAAACAGATTTAGTAACTTAAAATTCCACGGTTCTTTTTGGACATTTATGCTTGTCGATCGAGACGAACAAAATATAATGACTTCACAACAAACGTTTAATGCGATTTTTAAACGGAATATTTGGAGACCTGCGTTATATAGGATCAAGTTTTTCCAAAAATGCGCGGTACACTTTGACACCCATTCTCAAAGTAAACCGAGAATTTTTGGAAAATGCTATCTATAGAGAATATAGAGAGACAAATAATTAATGATTTAAAACTAAACCTTAAAAGCATATCAGAAACGAGGTTTTTCGAATTGCCCGTTTCCGAAGAATGATATTGGAAGATATGTCTATGAGACGTTACTTGATTTTTTTCCAAAGATAAATACTGACGTCTTCTAAGATCAGTGTCGAGTCCATTACTTTAACATCTATGTACGTACAGTACTTAGAGTTTATTTATAGAAGTAAGCTGGGCTTTCAGGAGTGTATATAACCGGCCTACGTAAGGCAATCAGTTTCAGTCCTTAGCGTACTTTCAACGAGATTCATTCAGTTCTATTTTCAGTCATTTCAAATATACCTACCTTTTTTAATTTCTTGCATTAATACGTGGTAGATAAAAACCTTTTAAAAATTTAATTTGACGAATAAAAGTATTGTATTTAAAGAGATTTTATTTTAATCATTCTATAGAAAAAAAATCTCGTATAGAGAAGTGGTTTTTTTTATTTGACAGACTAGTGTTTTATTTTTTATTGTTTTTATTGTGTGAATATAAACGGATTTTCAAAGAAAAATGTAAGTGTATTTTTGGTATATTGATGGTTGAGTGTTATGTATAGCTGTAATTTGAAGGTTTATATCCTTTAGTCGCTGAGTACCTAAAACGCAGACTGCCTATTTCGCGTTTTGTCTAAACCTGACGAGAGATTATATCGATGTATCTTGTAGTCTGTAAGGAAACGTCACAGAATGTTAGGAATACCAAAAAAAACCTAAGTTTAATATCAAGTAAGTATCTACATGTAAAAGTAGGTAAGTAGTTACAGTCCGTGTAGAAAATACAAATTCCTGGAAATCTAGTTTGATGAATTTAATGATTATCCCCCTGCACGGTTTTGGATTGAAAATTATCCCCCCTGCATAAAGTGTATTAGCCAGAACTAGGCGTTACTGGTTTTTTAATTTAAATAAAGAGTTTTAAACTAGGTATAAATCGATTTAGCACAGCTTATTTATTTAGTTCTACGAAAATATCGGCAACATAATCGGTTTTGCAGTTCTTCATCGCAATTCGTTTAGCTGTTTTTGAAGGAATATTAAACATACATACTAACTAACTTTCACATTTAAGTATAATACCTACATAATATAGTTAGTTATGATATGATCTCAAGCGATTGTAGGCCGGTTGCCAACAGGTATCAAATCCAAGAGTTGTTTGTTTTGGTTCCAAGACTTCCAATACAAACCATTTGTCATCATTATTAATAAACAATTTAGGGTGAAACAACAAAATAATATTATACTAAATCAAAACAAATGTGTTTCTTTTCATTCGTAATAACTACTGTTTTTGTTTTCAAGGTTTCGTTTTTCTGTAATCGATTGTGATCATATTGTAATAGAGTAGCTGCGCGCTGCGGTTTTACGCGCGTAAGTTCCGATCCAGTGCGAATATCGGGATTAAAAATAGCTCGTATAATAAATAGTTCTAGTAGTTTCGGAACCCATTCATACAAACAAACAAAATTACCTCTCTAAAATATTAGGTATAGCTAAGTAAATAAAGTGCCAATAAAATCTGCACGCGGCTGAAAGACGAAAGTTCAAATGGTTTTAAGCTATTGCATAACTTTTACCTCCCGCGGGCTTTGAGCGCGGCGACCGAATCCAGAAATTCCGTAACGAAAATAAAACCTAACACCCCCCACATGTAGCTCGGCCGAGCGTTTGCTTAATGTGTACGTGTATGGTACGACTGTACGAAATTTTTTTTCAAGGATATGCTTCCCATTGCCTTGCATGTAGCCAAAATCAAGTACCTACCTAATTATTTGCGACAAATCTAACCCAAATTGGGCTAAAAATGTCCGAATCCTATTATTTGTTATTGTTTTCCAATTTAAAGATAAAATAAATACCATTTACAGTAACGGCTATAACCTAAACGTAAGCACGTGTTACCCGCGACTGAAAACACAGTAACTGACAAACTTCTACGAAACTTGAGCTGTAAAATGTCGATACGCAGTTTTATATTCGTATAAAGTGTAGTAAAAAATAGTAACAAGACCTTAATGGCAGTTAAACTTAGGGTAAGCGCAGACTGTGGACTTGAAATCGACCGATGGTCACCATTTCGGACTGCCAAACACAGGGTTGCGGGTTCGATTACCGCCTCAGACAAGTATTTATGCTTAGTTACCTATTGGTCTGGGGTCTGGTTGTTTCTATGTATTATAATTATAATAATATATTTACAAAAAAAGTATATATGTAGTATGTATATCCGTTGTCTAGCACCCATAACATAAGTCTAGTTACTAGCTTGGGGTTAGATGGCGAGGTGTGTAATGTCATTATACAAATGTCATTTACATTACATGAAAAATATATCATTCTTTCGACTGGAGACAACGGCGACTATAGAGCCCGCAATCTATAAAGCGATTCAGAACTAGAATACTAGAGTATCTACTTTGCTAACCGTCGGCGAACTTTTAGATCGGTCGATTGTTTAGTCTCCAGTCTGCATTCACCCTAATGGCAGTTAAACTCAAAGGTAGAGTTCCGTAGGGGACGAACGTAAAAATATCGTAAATATTTTTTTCATGGTGTAAGTCATAAGGTTTGGGATATAAAATTGGGAAAGTTTTTTTTAATAATGTAGACATGCGAACGATGTAGATATGTATTAGTTTTAGTACAGGGGAGGATACTGACAATTGTTTTATTGTATTACTGGCTGATTTACGCGGTTTCTCTCGCATAAAAAGTCGCCTATGTCCTTCTCCACACTATGGACTACAAGTTCACAAATTTTTATCGTAATCAGTCGAGCCGTTTGTCTGTGAAAGAGACAACAAATTAATGTAAAATGTAGCTGGATAAAAGTACGGTATTGTTAGTTTAAAAAAATCATTTCTCCATTTAGTTTTTTCCTCGTATCCTTGATCAGGCTTGTTCCTTTCTTGTTCAGGCTTGTTCCTCCTGCAACTCAGGCTTGTTCTTGTGCGGGGACCAAAAGTATAGGTACCTAATAATTTTTGTGAATGTTTTTGGCAAATTTATTTATTTCATTATTTTAATTTTATTAAAAAGTTAAAGAGGAAAGGTACGCAGTCGCTTCTCCATACAAACTGTTTCCTCCCTGGAAAATGACACTAGAGCAATATTGATGTTGCATAAAACCTAAAACTGCCATGACCATGCCCCTATGTCCTGTTTTCTTATATTCTAATTATTATAGTAAGAGTCTAAAACAAAAAATATATAAAAATAAGACTTAGGGGCATGGTCATGGCAGTTATAGGTTTTACGCAAAAATATTTGCTCTAGTGTCATTATCCAGGGAGGAAACAGTCGATTACGTTTGTATGGAGAGAGCGCTGGTACCCTTTCCTCTTAATTAAATACTCTAATTATATTGAAATATTTGACAGACCTCGATGTCACGGTTATTTAATCTCGTATAAATACTACAATTTCACACTGAGTTTACCAAAATATACCTATTTTTTCTATAGTTTATTGTATTTCCTTCTGTCGACGTGCTGGCCGGGATCATAACCAAAAGGGGGTATTGGGCTTTTACTGCGTTAGTTTGTTACTCCTTCACGTAAAACCGATTAGAATATTTATAAATTAAGATAAAACCTTGAAATAACGAATAGGATATCTTTTATCATGATATTTTTACGAAATCGGGACTAAAAGCAGGTCATCATTGCGTATGGCGTTCATCCTGCTTGAATCTAAGTCAAAGTGAAAATTTCTATTCATACAATTTGCATGAAATCACATTAAAACGTCCTAAAACTAAGTTAGGATGTGTGCCCATGTGGATCATTCTATAGAGATTTGATCCATTTATCCAAGTTTTTAAGCCCTATTGCTGGCAGGTGTCAATTTGTAGACTTCCGACCTTCCAACAACAGATGGTATAAATCTTAGATATTGTTGGGAGGTAGAACCTTGTGACGCAGCTACTAGCAACATAATTACCCAAATTATCCTTATTTCCGTTTATTATTGTTGTTTTATAACAGTAGGTCGACCTAACCTCAAACTTCTAAGTCGACCTAGAACACCCAGACAGGCGTCTCGATAAGTGCCCTAGTTTTCTACTAGGTAATGTACTGAAAGTTCCATTGTTTTGATTGATGAAGTTTTTGTGCTCTATTGAATTTCCTGTGTAATCCTTTAGAAACAAAAAGAAATAGATAGGATATCTTATTTATCTACCACACCGAAGTCTATAGTATCTACCTACCATTACTACTGAACTGTAATCAAATAAATGCTTCCATTTGATTTTCGCCACTGCTCTCGGCGACAAAATAGCAAATGTGAAGGGTGGTAAATTGGACTTAGAGTTGAAGCTAATACCACATTATATCTATTAGTCATGTCAACAGTCGACTTTTGATGCAAAAAAATACCTATTAATATTTTTTCATTAAATTAAGTTATAAAATAGTTTCGCAGTATTCTCAACGGTAGGGATTTGAGATATCAAATATAACTTATGATCAACTACCAATGTCTTGTGGTTTCACCCGCGTAGGTAACGATCCCGTACTACAAACGACAAACTTTAGCGGCCCTTTAGAGCGACCACTAAGAATCGAGCATATCGAGCATAATGAAAACTTGACAATTTCCGAAAATTCTTTCCTTGTACTCGCTTCCGCCCTTATCACAAGTCCTGCAATATTTATTGATATTTATATTTTATTTACCTATTTATTAAACTGTTCAAAGCCAACAGTATTATATTTTTGACGGCATTACAGGACAAATAAATTAAATTCTCTTTTCTAACTTCTGAATCCTTGGTTCAGTGCTACTCATAGTTAAACTTTATAGTTAGTTAATAGTTTTGACGACCTCTGTGGCGCGTCGGGCGAACACCCGACTGCGACGCAGAAGGTTGCGGGTTCGATTCCCGCCGGGAACAAGTATTTATGCTGACCATAAATTCTTGTTTCTGGTTCTGGGTGTTTCCTATATGTATAATATGTATATATTTACAAAAAAAAAAAAATAAGTATATAAGTAGTTTATCCGTTATCTGGCACCCATAACACAAGCATTAAGTTGCTTAGCTTGGGGCTGGATGGCGATGTGTAATATGTCCTGAAATATTTATTTATTTATTTATATTTTATTTATTTATTTACTTCTGTCGACACTAACATCTAGCATCTAACCGATTATTGTGCTTATATAATATTTTCCCGATGGCATGACTATTTTGGATGGTTCCAGGGACCCCCAGTTCCAGAATTCCAGAGAATAACAGGGGCCTTATTCTGCTATTTTGCATTAATGGATTTACCATTGTCATTATATCGAAACTCTATTGATATTATTATCGAGATTGTGACTTTATTTGGTATTCTGCTAAAGTTTCACTATGGAGTCTCAATGGAATGGTAATAGATACGTTGCAGGTGTTGCCTAGCAACATGGTATATGTTGCTAAGCAATATACCGTTTTCACAACCATCGAGATTCCATGGAGCCACGGTTCTAGAGCAAAATACCAAAGTGAGCCAGTGGTGTTTCAATGGTATTTCGATAGAATAGTTAATATTAGAAGAATACCAATTTGACATGAAATGTCATATTTTTGACATTAAATGTCTATTACGATTCTATCGACACTCTATTGAAACATAATTGTGTTAGCAGACTTAGGCCCCAGTTCTAAAGGAACCGCTTTGAAAAGTTTTAAACTCATAGCTCTCATAGCTCCTGAGATTTGGTAAACGTAAAACGGAACCCTATTTCTGAGACTTCACTGTCCGTCTGTCCGTCACCAAGCTGTATCTCATAAACCGTGATAGCTAGTTAGTTGGAATTTTCACAGATTATGTCTTTATGATGCCGCTATATTTTTAATTACAACAAATACTAAAAACAGAAAATTGATTATTAAGGTACGGAACCCTCCGACTCACGACTTTACTAAATAGTTACAGATTATGACTTGGACCACATTCAGACATAGACTGACCCCAATTTCCACGTAACCTTCATAAATCTACTGGAAAAAAAACGATGTTCTTTACGATCGTCTTTGAATTTTGACAAAACCTTAGTCTAGACCTAGATTTACATTTTCGTCTAGGATATGTACTTTAATCTAGGTTAGGTAAGTAGGTAGATACCTACTTATTATACGAACAAATATTACCGGAGGGCTGGCGGCTTCTTCGCTCAAAGGGTGAGCCTGGCTATCCAGAGAGGGAATGCCGCCAGTCTCTTGGGGACGATGCCGCGTGGAGACGCTCTGGACGGGGTTTTTTATTTGTAATTATTTGTAATGTGTGCCTTTCTGTGTTTTTGTTTTTAATTTTTATTTGTGTAATTTAATTTCTTTTGTGTGTTTTTAAATAATATGTATCGATAATTGTTATATGAACAAAATAAAATATTACTTGTTCGTAAATTCACCTGAATGTACTGACTGCCAAAAAAACCGACCCAATATTTTTTTTACAAAATGATAGGTCAGCGTTTCACCACCTGCCATCAAGCAGGTGATGATGTCTATTCTTTTAAGCTTAGACATGAAATGTAAACCAATCTTAATTATACAAGATGTAAGTATAATCAAGACCTGAAATTTTTTAATCGGCCGATGATTTACTCGGATATAACCAGTTGCCTTACTAGCTTGACAATTTTTAGAATGTTCTCTTAGTTTATTTAGGTCCATTTGTGTTTCATTCATGCTGGAGTCTGGTAAAAAATCGAAGATTCTTTAGGCTTTTGGACATTGCAAGGTCAGGAGTCAGTGTAAGGCCTGAAACTGCGTTACTGACTGGGCAATCTTGTATGGAACCGCGCTGGTATCTCCACGGCCAGTGCGCAGTTCTAGGCCCAAGAGGACGGTTATTGGCTTAGTTTTGTGGGGGGATTTCAGAGTTGTTGATTGTCGTCTAGTCCTTATGTATGTAATATGTGCGTGTTGTATGTTATAGGCTCGGAGATGTCGGCGTGGGTGGGCTCCGATGGCGGCGGGTGAGCGCTATCGTCAGCTAGGCGCCGATGCGCGCCTGGCTGCTGGTCTGTGCGGCGCTCGCGCTCGCGCCGTGCCGCGCGACCGCCGCGCGACCGCAACCCGACCCTGCGCGCTTAGAGCGCATCAAGTCGCAAATACTCGCCAAGGTAACATTACTACTGGAAACTTTGATATTTCTACCTTTACCGAACACGGCGTCGCATCTGGCATTAACTTGTTGCTCTAGATACCGCCCGCACCCAGGTGAATAAAGGATACACAAATAATAATTTTAATGAAGTCTTTATGGTGCTTTATATAAAAAAGGTTAATTGACAGGTCGCCTTTGAGGACCTGGGTGCTTATATTCTCAAGTCTTTAAAAGGACTCTAAAGTGTCGCCTGAAAGGACTTGGGTCATATAAAACAGGTCCTTAAAGTGAAATAGTAGAAAAAGTGTCGAACAAACGCCGAAGAGGATTCTCTGGGTGAGGTTAGCCTAGCCGGTCTTCTGTCTGATGTCTCGAAATAAGCCAAATCACGCATCGGTAAACTGCCTAGTGGCATTATATCTACCAAACCAAACTATAGAAGTTCCTTCACAATATTCTCAACTATTTGAATTTTAGGGTAAATACTTCGTGTTTTTTCCTGTAGGGTACTCAATTAATATATTAGTGTCATCTTAAGACCATCTGTCATTGTCAAACGTTGATTTTTAATAATAAATCTGTCAATTTCAATCAGTATAGAAATTATTGTGAAAGAAAATATTTGTGTTCTTGTAAAAACGTCATAAGTTCTTTATTTTATTGAAGTATAGTGTTATTATACATCAAAATTATCGTTAACGTATGCGTAATCTAATTAAAAGTGAAGTTTTAATGAATTTTGAAAATATGATAAGTTTTTTGATCGATAAAAAACGCTTAGTGAAAAATGACAAAAAATGGCGGATTTTATTATGAGGATTTTTTGGAAGGGCTTAGAAGAATTTTGAAGAAAGTAAGTGATAATTTTTTTTTTCTAGTTTTCTTATTAGAATTCGTATAATTCCAAACAGAATTTAGTTTGTTCATAATGTCTTTTAAAATATCCGTAAATTGAGCTAGAGCCGGCGCGGCGCGGGCGCAGCGCGGCGCCGACGGCGCGGCTATTCGCGCCGCAAATTTCTTTAATTTTTTACTCCACTTTTTTAGTATTAAACATGCCTAAATAATAATTTAAATATAAAGGTATATTCAAGTACTTATCATGTGAATAAAAAAAAACGTATGTTATCGTTTTAGATTTTACACAAAACGCCAATCTTTCTAACTACTCTATAATTTCGTCTGAATTTTTTCGTATCTCGAATTCAATTTGTTTATAGAAAAAAAATAAACATAGCACAATTAAAATAACACTTGAAACATAATCCGTGGTCTTTAAGCTATAGATATCAGTCATTTGTTTACTTAAAAGCTCTTTTGAAGTGGTCGTAAATATCGTTTTAATGACCCAGCGCGCGCCGCTCACAGATGACGTAATTTATGGTGACATTTGACGGATTTTTGGCATAACACGTCATCACTTTCTGGTTTTCTAGACATACAAGTCGCTAGAGAACCCTCTTCCATATTTTTGCTTACTGTGCGATGTGCGAAAATCGCTGTCGGTATCGTTTAGACCTCTTGAGCGTAAGAACTTCAGACCTAGAACAGTCAAAAACTCAAAAATAACAGCTGATTTTCGGGTAAACATAACCTCAAAAATTTCCATGTTCAACTGAACAGTCACGGTATATGTTGTGTATTGTTTGACAGCTGGGGTTGACGACGAGACCGACCCCGCTGGGTGCGCCGCCGCGCGACGTCGTCAGGCAGATCCTGGCGCGTGCGGCGGACCCACATCCCAGACCTACACATATAGAAGACAACGAACACGCGATGAGAGAAGTCATCGCCATTGCTCATAGAGGTTAGAACGGTATAAGCTAACATCAAGCTAACTTATCTGCGTATACTTCCAGTGTCTAATCTGGATACACTTATAGGGTGTAAACTTGACGACCTCTGTGGCGCGTCGGGCGAACACCCGACTGCGACGCAGAAGGTTGCGGGTTCGTATCCCGCCGGGAACAAGTATTTATGCTGACCATAAATTCTTGTTTCTGGTTCTGGGTGTTTCCTATATGTATAATATGTATATATTTACAAAAAAAAAAAGGTATATAGGTAGTTTATCCGTTATCTGGCACCCATAACACAAGCATTAAGTTGCTTAGCTTGGGGCTGGATGGCGATGTGTAATATGTCCTGAAATATTATTATTAAAATTAATATTATTATATTAAAAATAATGAAACTGAACGAACTTTAGGAGCATATTCTGTACATCTTAACAAACGACTTTAGATTCAGCGAGTGAATAGGTATCTTCTAGAAAAGCATGTTACATCTTAAGCCGCATCGTCGCCTACCATCAGGCAGGTGTGATAGTGGTCAAACGCTGACCTATCATAATAATAATAATATGTAAGTAAAAAAAACTACTTTCAGAAATTCGAATATTTTTCAAATCGAATCTTAAGAAATTATACTTACCTTCTTTTAAAGTTATAAAAGGTCTTTAACCTCTCCGTGTATGTAACAGCTGTTTTTTAAATGAATTTGAAATAAGCTGTTCATTTGAAAATCAGCTGATAGTTGCACGGAGAGGTTAAAGACCTTTTTTATTAACCTTAAGGTTTAATTTATTTCATAAGTTTCTGAGATATATTCTTTGTTTAAAAACAGCTTATTTTGAAATGAATATATAAGTAGTATTCTTTTGGGAGGAAAAACCATAAAAATAAATATAAAACGTTTAAATTTTTAAAAGTTTTAGATCAAAAGTTGTTTGTTAAGATAAACAGAATATGCTCCTAAAGTGTGTTATTCCTAATGATTTATTTTACACCCTGTAATAAATTGCTGCAGTTTTGTTTCTAGGCAATTTGCTCTCTTACTCGAATAATTTATCTTTATTGTGATAATATACCCAAATGTATAGTGCCTTATTTTTATTCATATCACAAATTAAAATAAATAAAATACGAGTTTATAATTTGTAAGTTAACTATTGGTTAATAGGCGATTAGTGGCTGCTAATCGTTTGATTGACCAATAGTTCTTAGCAAAGGTTAGGATCACCCACATCTCATCTCTTCCCGTCACAAGTGTCTTAAGAATTCAACTAAAATGTTTGGGGAACTTGTGCTGTACATTATTATGTCTTCCACGTGATAGCTGAAGCACAATGAGTAAAAAGTAAAGTGCACTTCGTCAATAAATAAAATTGTTAATCTTTGATTGGAAGACTTATATATTATGTTAAAAACCTTCTAATAATAGCCGTTTTGGAGGTCTACGGTGGGTCTGAAACTCTGACCCGACCATACATCCTATTAGTAGGTGAAATCTTGTAGGGATATTATTATGTACTTACCTAAACTTATAATTCTTGGTCTCATCGTATTCTTGTATAGCTATTGTTAGAGTTTCCAGGTCGTTCCAAGTTAAACTAGATCAACTGATTATCCTACACGCGACAAACTAACATTCCAAATAAAACCTCCAATTTATTTACCTTTCAACTCGCGCTTACAAAATATACGAAATCAGAGAATGTAGCAAATTGATTCCGAACTCGTAATGTGGAATAATAAAGTATGAATTCGCCACGTAAATTGTCCGCGAGCAACTACCGGTAAATTATGTAGATTCACAGTCTCTAGCTGAGGTTTACTTATCGGTTAGGGTGCTCGCTACTCGTACACTGCGCAGTTTTACTATTTATTAAAGTAACACGAATATTACTGATTTCTTATGAATTTTACGGGGTTTTTTGTGTTTTATGAGTAAATCCTACTTCTTAGCCTACTAATAGGTATTAGAAATGTGAATGTTTGTTATTGTTGTTGTTAGTTTGTTTGAGTATTTGTGTGTATGTATGTTCCTTTTTCACGCAAAAACTATATTGGCTAACTAAGTGGTAACTTATGTAATCGGTTATACCTATTATAGCTTTCCACTTGACTTTTATGTGGGTGCGATCAAATAGTAGGAAATGTTTTTGGTTTTGGTTTGACTTAACACAAAAAACCGGCCAAGTGCGAGTCGGAATCGCGAAACGAAGGGTTCCGTACCATGTTCTGGCTATCGTGCCAACTGTCTGGCTATCGTGGTTCATGAAATACAGTCTGGTGACAGACAGACAGACAGACGGATGGACTGTGAAGTTTCCCCGTTTTACCGTCCCGTCCCATTTTTACCGTTTGGGTACGGACCCCTAAAATGTAGATTCGATATATCTAAAGATACCAAAAAAGGTGTTAACCTTTTTTGGTATCTTTAGATATATCAGTTTAAGAGAAATAATTGGCAATTGGTTTTCAAATTAAATGAATACGGAAAATAGTTTGAATTTTAGAGCTGAATACTTGATTTTACTTGATTCTGTGGGAATAATAGGGATTAAAAGCATATCACTACATAGTATAAAACAAAGTCGCTTTCTCTGTCCCTATGTCCCTTTATCCCTATGTATGCTTAAATCTTTAAAGCTACGCAACGGATTTTGATGCGGTTTTTTAATAGATAGAGTAATTCAAGAGGAAGGTTTATATGTATAATACATGCATAATATAGCCGTGCGAAGCCGGGGCGGGTCGCTAGTTATTATTATAAATTAAGCTTCTCACCTGAGTCGTTCAGGTATAGTGCGATGTTAAAATGTTACAATGGACATAGACCTTTATATTAATGACAGACAGACAATATAGACGAAGTTATCAGACGGGATCTTGACATTATTAGCTAAATGACGTCACTACACCAGACAGTCTAGATTCTAGCCATATTATTCGCTAACGATTATTACTAGAAATAAATAGGAACACTAATTTAGTCGAGAAATGTGAATTTGTTGGTATATTGAGTTTTGAAGCGAGATAATGTTAATAGAGAAAATTATAAATATAAAATCATATCTTTACTTGGGCAATATGAGCCCACATAGGTACAGTCACATTACTAATTAGCTGAACCCCTCGTGACCTAGAGCACAAACGCAAATTATAAGGTTGTAAAGTAATGTTACCCGATTCTGTTTTTTTTATACAATATACTATACCATACAATATAAAAAATAACAAAATAGGTAAAAAGTATATTTTTTATAGATAATATGCGAATGAGTTCTAGGGCACGTGGGGTTCATCTAATTGGTAATGTGACTTTACATGAAAAATTAAAACTTAAATATAATTTAAGAAACCCCCAACTTTTATCCCCCATAACTTTAAGACGGCTGAACCGATTTCGATCAAACATAGCTAAGAACACTCTCGACTAACTCACCTTTCAAACAAAAGAAACAAAATAAAAATCAGTTTATATCACCCTGTTATTGTTACCCTGGGTTAAAATAACAATGCTTACAAATATATTGGCTGATGTATTTGTAAGTGTTTTTATACTTATTTTATTATTAAAACTAGCGACCCGTTCCGGCTTCGCACGGCTATACTATGCATGTATTATACATATAAACCTTTCTCTTTAATCACTCTATCTATTAAAAAAAACCGCATCAAAATCCGTTGCGTAGTTTTAAAGATCTAAGCGGTCAAAGGGAAATAGGGACAGAAAAAGCGACTTTGTTTTATACTATGTAGTGATTATACATATAAACCTTCCTCTTGAATCACTCTATCTATTAAAAAAACCGCATCAAAATCCGTTGCGTAGTTTTAAAGATCTAAGCGGTCAAAGGGAAATAGGGACAGAAAAAGCGACTTTGTTTTATACTATGTAGTGATAGTGATAGGGACTTTACAAATATTTATGAGGTTATTATAGGATATAATATTACAGTTTATTCGCGAAAAACATGAACCCATAATTTAATTTATCTAAAAATCTGACATACCCTCATAAAAGAAATAATTTTCAACATTTCAACATAATATTTCATTTTTCCTACAATAAACATTCATATTTAATTTGTGATATGAATTATTATTATATAGCTAGAATAGATAATTAGTCCCCCTTTTAATTTAAAATAAATGACCCATCTCAGTGACATATCATAAAGCATATTTCATAAGCACTTCATAAAACTTTGATAGTTACAATAATGTTCTGTGACTTTTGGACTTGTACAAATGACCGACGATGTGTGAAAATAACAAAACATTTTTTGCTATTGAGGGCCTTATAAAAACTGTATGAGGTTAAGGCATAAAGTTTATGAGGTTAGGGTTCGAAGATGGCAAAGGTGCCTCGAAGTTTGAATCTCGATGTTTGTTTTTTTTTTTTCGAAATTTTGATTACCATACATTTGTAGGTATAATATGGAGGTGACATCGAGGTAGCGAACTAAGCTGCAAGGCAATGAGGGATCTATGACATATTCGTACCCTATTTCTTTTCTATCAGGCTTTAACTTATTTTAACAAATTGTTAATGAGATTAATTTCAGATATAAAACCTCAATGAACCAAAGGGGATGATTGCTTAATATAAAATGTGAGTATCAATATCAACTACACTTATCGTCACGAAATGTGAGCAAAGATTGTCAGTTAGACCAGAGCCATTGGTTCGTCAGTAGATGAAACGAGTTAGGGTAAAAAGGCTTTGTACCTAAAGAAAATTACTGGATTGCAAAATGACTATGTAGCAAACCGTCCTAGTTGCTATCAAGCCATTCGGCTTATCTACTATCTAGGCTTATCAAAAAAGGTTAAGTAATTTAGCAACTATGGCGTTTCGCGTAAGTACCTACGTAATCATTTTGAATTCATTTGTTTACTTAGACGTTTTACAATCTAGACTTTATGACCCTAATCAGGTTAAGGTCACTTTTTATAATCTAGAATTCTAGATTATAAAAAGTCAGAGAAACGTTCTGCGTGACAAGACCCTGTTCAAACCGATTGTGTAGTGTAATGGAAATTAATCATAAGTTAACTCAATTAATTGGCACAGAATTTCGTTGAAATATGACACACGAGATTTTATGTTCCAATTTCTCTGGCACATACCATAACTTTTTGTTTTTGTAACTATTTCAGGGTACGAAGAAAACTCTGATTTCGACCAACTTGGCGTTTGAAGGATCATCGTCGAAGATTCAGAACCAAGTGAGTTTCATTACCCTACTACGGCAAAGCCAAAAGGAGGGTTTTACTTATTATCTACTTATTTTTTAGAAAATTATGGATTCGATTCCCGCCCCAAACAAAATGTAATAATTTACACCCCCTATAATACCCTAATTGTGGGTTAAGTTTGAAATCTAAAATATCAGAGTGTTGGGTACCTATTTTTTCGAGAAGATTTACTTTGTAAGTACATGTACAATAGGCAACAAAAGCCCATCGTTTTAGTTAATAGTATATTTAATGAAGCTTTTGTTTGTTAACTTTTATTATGAGTTTTAAATTCATTGAAATTAACCAACTGACGGATACTAACTCTCATGAAACTTGTTCAAAGATAGCTTTCAAGAGCAGAAAAGTTTCTTAAGTTTTATATCAAGGGACTGTGGAGTCTCGGACCTTTGGAAGGCGCGAGTTAAGTGTCCTCATGCCCTCTAACACCTAAATGGTTGCATAGAGCTGCATGATGCAGGATGAAATAGTATTATCACTACATAGTATAAAACAAAGTCGCTTTCTCTGACCCTATATCCCTTTGTATGCTTAAATCTTTAAAACTTCGCAACGGATTTTGATGCGGTTTTTTTAATAGATAGAGTGATTCAATAGGAAGGTTTATAAGTATAATACATGCATAATATAGCCGTGCGAAGCCAGGACGGATCGCTAGTATACTTATATAACGAATTTAAAAAGAAAGCCTTTAATGAACTTTATTCAGTAACTATACCTACTGAGTAAATAATATACGACTAACTTATTAAATGTACTTTGCAAAGAGAAAAGCTAAATCTCGAACCTTGAAAATTAGTTATTAGATGGAGTTGTTTGTTGTATAAAACAGGCAGAAAATATAAGTTTATGAACCATGTAAAATAATATACCTTCGGAACCCTACATTACATGTTGCCCGACACGCACTTAGCCAGTTTTTATGTGAAATCTTTTAGTAAATTCGGTAAAATTCCTAATACTAAGCGGTTCCAAAAAATACAAAAGTAGGTTTGTCGTCTTTTTGACTTAAATTTGGATAGGGGAAATGGTTTTGTAATATTTTTTTTATTTGATTGTCAAAACGTCGAGTGTTAGCAACGAGTTGAGAGTAGGTTATGCAACCGGGTACATTTGGGCGGGCGCCAGGAGCTTGGAGGCTAAGGCTGGGCGGGCGGAGGCGACGGACGCAGCGCGGGAAGGGTGTGGGATTTACTGCCGACTACTACTTTAAACTCACTTATTTTGTATTTCGTTACATTTTCAAGTGATACTAAAGTTATTTCTAACTATATTTACCATTTTACTCTTGCATAAGATTGTGCTTTAACAAACAGCTTTTTAGTTAAATGCATTTAACGGGTAATATAAAATTAAATTCTATGTTTATATTATTTTAATCAGTTTGGTTTTAAAAGAATTTGTTTCAAGTCAACCTAAATATCAATAACTACCCGCAAAAAGTCTAGTCCTTTGAACAACGGTGCCGAAATATTGGATTAGTATATAAATACTCTGCAACTAAAAAATACCTACCTATTCAATGCCAGAATGCTATGGCAAATGACAGATTGTAGGATATCTATGTTACAAATTGCATTCGGTTTATGCATTCAAAATAGTAGAATAGAATAGAATAGAATAGAATATGATTTATTTGCAACAAAATAAGACATTACAAATTCTTTAAAGCTTAATAACTAACAATTGTTGCAAAACGGACCCCAACTCAGCGAAATGCTAGTATTTCGACTAGCGCTGGTCTTCCGTTGAGGCCGTTCCGGTGACGTCAGTAACAGAAGGTACACGTACGTCAAACTATACTACAATTACAAGTAAATGATACTATTATAGGTACATGTTATATAAATTAAAAATATAAATAAGATAGGCACTTACTCTACTTAGATGTACGACACAGCATTTGATTGAACATTTCCAAGAAAAAAGAGAAAAAAAAAAAAAACATATTATAATAAATAAACAAAACAGCAAAGTGAAATAAATAACAAAAAAAACATAAAATAAAAAGAATTTGCTAAAGCACACTGGTTTCAAGCACTAGCATTTCATGCGACTTTTGATGACACAAAATATATTTTTTCAAAGCTTGCCTAAAACTATGACAACTACGCAAGTTTCTCAAGGGTGGTGGGATGTTGTAGTCATTTCGAGAATAAGTCCATTAAAGAATAAATTCTTGAGTGAAGTGGAGTAAGGTGTTTAGCGAATAGCATATTTTCGGAATGAGGCATTCAGCGAATAGGTCCTAAAACAACTAAAAGTCATTTTTTCAATGGGACATTGTTCTGTATAGGACTTCACACTAACCTGCGCTCGCGCGACGATCCTCTGCTGGTTGGCGAGAATCATCATCATCTTCCTGCCCTTATCCCAATTTATTTGGGGTCGGCGCAGTATGTCTTTTTCTTCCATTCACTCCTATTGGTCGTCATCTCATCGTTTACATTAATTTCTCTCATGTCTTGTCTCACGCAGTCCATCCATCTTTTCTTCGGTCATCCTCTTCCTCTCCATCCCTCTACATTCATACTCATCACTCTTCTAGTCACATGCGTCTCCTCTCTTCTCATCACATGTCCATGTCAACTTAAACGGTTCCCTTTTACTTTTTCAGTAACCGGTGCTACTTTCAGGCTTCCTCTAATATACTCATTCCTTATTTTATCCATCCTCGTTACTCGCTGGCGAGAAAGTTTCGGGGGAAATCCTCCTGTTTTTTGGTCCTGGAGTCCTACTCACACAACGCACAAGGTCCATTAGGTGACCCTCGAACGTTTAAGCTAACTATCACACACAATTCGTTTCAAAGAAAAAAAGGACGCGAGTCCGGTCGTCGTAGACGCCATTGGACCTTAATTTTTTGAATGAATTAGTTCTACTTGTTGCCGCTAGAGGCGCTAGGAAGGTAGGTAGGTAGGAAATCATCAGCAAAGATTCGAACTGGGAGGCCACATTTTCGATATATAATTACCAATTGCCACCAAAAAAGAGGGAAAGTGGGGCAATGCCTTTTATTCCAGAAAAAAGGGGAAACAAAGATCGCGTAATTATCCTAATAATGAGTACTAAACTAAACTTCCGGTACGGAACAGGCATTACCTACTAAACCAAAATATCGAAGTTACAAAAAACATGTCAAATATTCCGTTTTAAAAGTCAACCTTACAACACATTACAATTTGATCGGCCCGATTTAGGGTACCGTTTCTCAGGTGGAAAAACGGGACCCTATTACTAAGACTTCACTGTCAGTTCGTTAGTCCGTCCGTCCGTCTATCCGTTCCGTCCGTCCGTTCATCCGTCTGTTCATTCATCCGTTTATCCGTCTCATGAATCGTGATATCGCTATAAGCTAGAGAGTTAAAATTTCACATTTTAAGTATTTCTATTGTCGCTATTAAAAAAAAATTGAGTGGGGCTCAAATACGACATGGTACACATGCGGGAGTCCAACTCGCACTTGTTCGAAATTGGATGTCGGACCCGATCAAATCGGGACGTGTGTTCAAAGTGTTCATACTATAACAAACAATGTTTCTATAGTATAAAGTAAAGTCTACACTATCTTGTTCATTAAATAAACCCTTACATCGTAAACATACCCTTACAAACATATATTAACCCCATTGTATATGGTAACAATACTGTGACAATACTAGGAACTAGAGATGCGACGGATATTCGGCAGCTATTCGGTATTCGGCCTATTTGACAACTTTTTACACTAAGTTTTCGGTTTTCGGCCGAATATTACGTAGGTACTAAGTATTCGACCGAATAAAAAAACATTTATCAGCATTTTTAATTCTTTAAATCTATCAGTGGTGATAAGTGCATTCATTAATAAAAAACCGGTCAAGTGCGAATCGGACTTATCATTATATTTTGTACTAGCTGCGCTCCGCGGTTTCACCCGCGTAACTCCCGATCCCGTGGGAATATCGGGATAAAAAGTAGCCTATAACCTTCCTCGATAAATGGACTATCCAACACAAAAATAATTTTTCAATTCGAACCAGCAGTTCCTGAGATTAGCGCGTTCAAACAAACAAACAAACTCTTCAGCTTTATAATATTAGTATAGATTTTAGTATTACTTGTTACGGCGGCATATTATATAACTATCTTAGCTATCATAGTTCATGAGATACAGCCTGGTGTGGTGACAGACAGACAGACAGAGTATTAGTAAAACTGTCCCATTTTTACCCTTTGATTTTCCTAAAAATAAGTTTTTCAGCATTTGTTGAAAGCAAACGATTGCGCTTTTTCTCATAAACTTATTCCTGTTTCTGAAAATAGTCGCTCACTATGCACTGCAGAGGCAGTGCATATCTTCTCTCTAGCAGATAAAATAAATCTTAGCAAATTCTACTAAACTTGGATACTGGTGGTCCGCAAACCGCTTTATGTAGTAACATAACATGGTTATGTAGACCTTTTGTAATACCATAATGTATCAACACAACACTTAATGTGAATAAATGAATTGAATTGGATCGGAACCTGTCACCCGATGTACTAAATGTCATCGAATATTTGGCCCTTCAACCGAAACCTTGCCGAATATTCGGTATTCGGCAATATTACTATTCGTGACATCTCTACTAGAAACCCTTCCAGCTACTATTATGCGATGAACATGGATGGCATTATTTCAAATATTATGCCGTTCCATAGACAATAAAATATCCTGGTAACATATAGTTGCTATAAACATTTTAAACATTACTGCTGTAAACACGGTTCGATGCATATAGTCCCACTAAAAAAAAGATAGTCTCATTCACGACCCAATTGGCACAATGGTCACCATGCCGGACTACCAAACACATGTTTGCGGATTCGATTCCCACCTCAGACAAGTATTTATGCTTAGATATTTGTCTGTGGTCTGGTTGTCTCTGTGTATTTTAAGTATATATTTACAAAAGAAAAGTATATAATAAGTAGTATATCCGTTGTCTAGCACCCAAAACACAAGTGTAGTTACTTAGCTTGGGGCTAGATGGCGATGTGTGAAAGGTCCTGCAATATTTATATATTTATTATATTCGTCCTATTCACCTTGAGCCCCGTTCGCATTTGGTTCTATTTTCATTTTGTATATCAGCTTATAACAAAGCGACCCGTCCCGGCTTCGCACGGCTATATTATGCATGAATTATACATATAAACCTTCCTCTTGATTCAAGAGGAAGGTTTATATAGAGGTTTTTATGTAGAGTGATTACTCTATTTATTAAAACAAACCGCATCAAAATCCGTTGCGTAGTTTTAAAGATTTAAGCATACATTGGGACAGACAGAGGGCAGGGACTTTGTTTTATACTATGTAGTGATATTGCATAACATTGAGCCGTGTGTACTACATAATAATATGATGCTACTGGACTGTTGTCCTTTTACTTGCCGCTAAAGAAATTAAAAATTAAAATTCATAATAATCTTTGAAAAAAAAATAGTACCTAATTACAAACGTCACTTCCCAAGTACCTATTGAGTTAGATTACAAGACCAATTCTCGTAAATATAAAATTGTTCAAATTACATTGTAATATTAATTCCAATTGCGTTTCGATTAGAAAAAAAATACTCTTTCTCTTTTGGTATTCTTGGGAATACCAAAAGCTGACTTTGAGGGTAATTTTAACTACTTAGATGGTATCTTTTGTAATCGAATGATATTGCAATGTAATTGAAATGAAACAATTTTAATAATTTTTCACGAGAATTGGCCTTCAGAATTCTTTTTTCGGAAATTTCGTTAGAATATTCGTATAAGAAATCCCTACTTATAACGCCGACATTATCGATAAACAACTATCATAAACGTTGATATTTGTAATAAATATTTGCCCTGATATATAATCTACTAGCTACGCCCCGCGGTTTCACCCGCGTAAGTCCCGATCCCGTAGGAATATTGGGATAAAAAGTAGCTTATAATATGTTAATCCAGGTCTCCAGCTATCTAGATACCGAGCTTCATCGCCATTGGTCCAGTAGTTTTTGCGTGAAGGAGTAACAAACATACATACACACACACAAACTTTCACATTTATAATATTAGTATTATTAGTTAGTATGTATGGTAAATCTTTATAATATTACTATAGCTATGCCCGCTAATAGCTATTAGTGGTGTTGGCTTAGTGGTAGATACCTCGACTTTCAGTCTGAAGGTCGTGGGTTCGAAGCCCGGCCCGCAGTCAAGGGCACCAATGTATTTTTCTTAAGAAAAAATTATGTGCGCTAATTGACATTGCTCTTACGGTGAAGCAAAACATCGTGATGAAACCCGCGGCTTAGTTGGCTCCAGAAGTATTGACAAGTTCTCTCCTCTGGACATGGTCGACTAAGCTAAGAGGGTATAATAGGTGCTGGGCAATCCTAATCCATCTTCACGCAAAAAGGACCCAATTAAAAAGGGTCAAATCGCGGAAAACAGCTTGTATATACAAGTGCAAGTAGCTATGTCCCGTGGAACTACTTTTATTCAGGACTACTATTTCGTCTATTACTAACTATTTTTCCTTCCCAACGACACAACTATTTCGTTGGCCGATTATTTATTGGTAATTTAATTATTTTGCTGATAATAAGTAAGCGGGTAATAAGGGTCACTTAATTAGAAACTAAATTTTTCAAAATACGTCAGACAACGGATACTTATACTTATTTTAGTGCTAAAATAACTGGTATGTATTTGTTTACAGAAATAAATATGCCGTCGTACAAATATTTGTGTTTCCACAAATATTTTTAAGACGGCGGGAATCGAACCTGCAACCTTTTGCATTGCAAACGAGAATTATCCCAACGCGCCATAGATAGGTCATAGTGAAAGAAGAGATGTTTTTCGCCCAGAAAACTAATTTAATGATTGTCATTGTTTTCAGAATATGAACGAAAGTGCGGCAGAAGAAAGTATGAGAAGTGATCTAGTGTGAACGAATAGTCAAGCAGCAAGTCAAGAATCGTTGACAACCACCACCTTTTTTGATGTTGGTTAAATCAATAACTCCAACAAAATAATTAGGTCTCAAACAATTAGGTACTAACAAAGTATCGAGTAATAGATAAAAACATCCTTGTTTGTTTCATTGTTTGATCTGTGATAGCCGAGTGAACCCGGGTGCAAGGGTCAAGCTCTGACTTTCTACATTATTATAGCTATGTTCACGGACATTAGGGTCGAACGCAGACTGGAGACTAAACTATCGATCGATAGCGATACAAGACAATAAATCTTGCAGCATGTTGCACGCAGTGCCATTAGTACAGTCAGATTACCAATTAGCTGAACCCCACGTGACCCAGAGCTGACTCGCAAATCTGTAAGGTTGTAAAATAATGTTACCTGCTAGCCTAGCATGAAGGCCAAAACACGATACGATAAAGCGATATAACTACATCAACTCTCAAAATATGATAGATAAAGCCGCCATGTTGAATTTTTATCATAATTTTTATCGCAATTTATAATAAAAATTCAACATGGCGGCTTTATCTATCATATTTTGAGAGTTGATGTAGTTATATCGCGTGATATAGCTTTATCGTATCGTGTTTTGGTCTTCATGCTAGGCAGGCTGATTCTGTTTTTTTAACAAATACTATACAACACAATATAAAAAATAACAAAATAGGCAAACACTACATTTTTGCAGATATGGGAATGAGCTCTTGGGGTTCAGCTAATTGGTAATGTAACTGTACCAGCTATTCAATGTTTCGAAGTAAAGGCTTCAATGGGTAACATTTTTCTTCTTTTTTTTTCATTGAATCAACGACTTCTATGTAACATATTCTTATATTAATTTATTATAGTCATATCATAAATACATAATATTAAAGACATAAGGCGAACCTAACTCCATTCACCTAATTGGGATCCTGACTGATTTTCACTAAGTATTTCAAAAGTCGCAAATGTTTTTTTAGAAACCCCTTACTTTTTTCCTCTTTAACCCCTATCTTTTTTTTATGAAAAAATCTTAAATCATTTTTCTTAGTTATTTTAAATTGTCCCTCAACTTTTTGAATGCTGGATGAAAATTGAATGCTGTCAACATCATTAAAAAAAAATCCACTAAGAAAATGGAAAATCATGACGTCACACGAAGGTCATGTTTCGTTGCCTTTTTGTCAGCATGTAGAGGCAAATAAATATTGCGAAAATAAAATATTTACAATACATTTGAATGCGAAATAAGTATTGTAGAAGTTATTGTAAACCTATTAGCTTCCATTTTCAACATATTTCATATTTTATCGTTATCACCGTCATGTAGCCAAATATATTTAAAAAATCTTCGTTCTTGGCTATAACTTAGTAAGTACATTAACCTACTTTTTAGAGCAAATGCAAACGCAAGATTTAAAATCGGTCGATAGTTTATAAACCAACGCGGGTAAAACCGCGAGCTACAAATACATAAAATACAAATATATTTATTAAAACTCATTTTACATAATAAACTAAACACTAAATATTAAAGAGAACAAAAATAACACATATGCCTGAACTATTATAGGTAATCCTGTATCTCAGGCGAAAAAGGACTAAATATTAACCTATAAAATAAATTAAAATAATTTCCTTGTTAAATACTAAGTAGAAACAATAATTATGTAAAATTTAGTATAAATATTAAATGCTACAAACTGTGTAAAAATATTAAAGCTGCAGCCAGTCTAATATGAAAAAGACTGAAAAAAAAGTCTGAAACTACAAGAGCGATACAATTCTGAAACAACGCACGGTAGTTCCTTTTATAACTTAGGCGAGCACTATAAAGGGATTTTTATTTTTTTTTGTACGTAAATCTAAACAAAGCGAATACTCGATGTTCTGTTACTAGTAAATGCTCTTGTCTACACCGACCCTAAGCTAATAAAACAAACTAAAGAAGCAATTGACATCAATAACATAACATGTTTAAATTTATGGGATGAAAACAGGTATGCCCTGAAACGAAAATGTCATGTTAGGTATAGATGGATAGATAAATTCTTTATTTTACCAATTTCAAATAACATCCTACTAATATTATAAACGTGAAAGTTTGTATGTATGGATGTATGTATGGATGTATGTATGGATGTATGGATGTTTGTTCCTCTTTAACGTAAAAACTACGGAATGGATTTTAATGAAACTTTACAATAATATAGCTTATACATCAGAATAGAACATAGGCTATAATTTATAAAGATATTGTGTGAATTGTCTAAAATATAACGAAAAATGTCGAAGAATTGACAGATGTCAAGGTGACAGATGTCAAGGTGACAGATGTCAAAGTGACAGATGACAAAGTGACAGATGTCAAGGTGACAGATGTCAAAGTGACAGATGTCAAGGTGACAGATGTCAAAGTGACAGATGTCAGAGTGACAGATGTCAGAGTGACAGATGTCAGAGTGACAGATGTCAGAGTGACAGATGTCAGAGAGACAGATGTAAAAACTACGGAATGGATTTTAATGAAACTTTACAATAATATAGCTTATACATCAGAATAGAACATAGGCTATAATTTATAAAGATATTGTGTGAATTGTCTAAAATATAACGAAAAATGTCGAAGAATTGACAGATGTCAAGGTGACAGATGTCAAGGTGACAGATGTCAAGGTGACAGATGTCAGAGTGACAGATGACAAAGTGACAGATGTCAAGGTGACAGATGTCAGAGTGACAGATGTCAAAGTCGACAGATGTCAAAGTGACATTTAATAGATGTCAAACTGTGAAATTGCTCAGCGTTTTTCGTCATATATTTTCACTGGATCGGGACTAACGCGGGTGAAACCGCGGGGCGCAGCTAGTTAATAATAAAAAAACAAAGGTTAAGTCTAAGTGTTACAAAGGGCGGCCTTATCGCTCAAAGCGATCTCTTCTAGGCAACCTTTCGATGGACAAGGAGTTGAGAAAGGTGAAGGTTAGGGTGTATATGAGAGATAATCCCACTATCCCCCAAATGCTATCCCCTAAATGGGGAATATAGTGAGAATTTGGCATACCATCATACCCCGAACTTAAGGTTTTTCATTTTTTATATGTACTTATGGTGCAATAAAGTGTTTATCTGTCTATTTATCTGTCTAAGTCTGTTGTCTGTAATAATCTAACCATATCTTATTAGTTAAAGCTGTAGAGTTGACAACACTGCGAGTGCGCATATGGTATATTAATAAAATTTGTTTACTTTCTTTTACAGATAAATAAAAATTCGTCATTAAAGTTAATTTAAAACTCTCTTTGTTATTATTCAATGAACTTTACAATTATCATAAAAGTTCAATGACAATCTAGTGTTTATGTTTACTTGTAACCTGTCTTTATATAACGTCTAGGATGGTCATTTTTTAGGGTTTCGAAACCAATGGTTTTTTTACTCTGAAACTACTGGACCGATTCTGATGAAACTTGGTATGAGGATACATTTAATTCTTCGGAGTAACATGAGGTACCTTTTATCTCAATATTCCCACGGAATCGAGACTTATCCTAACTTAATTACTAAGACCCTTCAAAGTGATGACACAGGACGACTTATATTAATAAAAAAAATGAGTTTGAGTTTATGCTGGTTAAACCGAAAGATAATAATAATCAGTACTTACCTCTTATTGTACAAAAAAGCATAAGTTAGTATTTTTTTTCTTTTACGTAAAGTATAGTAGTAATGAAAAATGTAAACTCAGTTCTTTATGGTGCATATTCGAATTCCAAATGCAAAATGTCTGTTGCCGATAGCTAAAATTGTTATTGCATAAAAAATGCTGTTATGTGTACCGTTTGTAAGTTAGTTCTTTTCCAACATTTTAGTATAATTTTAAGATGAAAATTCCATATTTAGGCAGGCATTTTCGATCAGGCATTTTGACGTAAGTATCAAATTCAGATCATAGTGGCCTGGAGAGTTATCAGGTAGCAAAGCCAAGAATCGAACCTGTTAATTTTGCAAAAAAAAAAAAAATGAAATCGCCTATTTTTCTACCAATAGACAATGTTCTTTTCTTTTAAATCTTGGCTTTGCTACCTGATAACTCTCCAAGCCACTATAGTCTAAACTACATAATTGCACATCGTTCATAAATGTGTCGGGGGCATGTGATAATAAATTCTCAGCTTTTATAAAATCACGAAGGTTCGGTGATAGATGAGATCTTGGTCTAAAATGAATTGTATTTTTGCTTTCGTATTTATGTTTCGCTACAACAAGTGACAGTCTTTAACGATACCACACCGACCGTGAAGTTTGCGTCAACAGAGTGTCACATATCTATCATTTAAGTTTAGCACCTCCAGTTATCTTAGAATTTATGAATTACACTAAATTATTATAAAGCAGGGTTCATTAGCGTTCATTCGCTATTTTTTCCACGTCTTATTATTTATCAGGGGTTCGGAGTATCAAGTTGTTATCATTCATATGTCATTGATCCCGTTTCTCAATGTTGAATATACTTGAAACACTACTAAAGCTATATAAACTAAATTGAGAACTAATACTCATACCTATATTGTGATTTTAAACTACCATTGTTATTATAATTTATTTATTTCACACAAATAAAACAATAAGTACCTACACTCCCCTTTCTTACAGCCAAACCTACGTAAGTAACGTAAAACTACTAAATTATAGCACTATTAAAGTAAAGCACTACTAAGGTTAATAAAATCATCGTTTCGTGAAATAATTATGCTCGAAACAGCCTTGAAATATCGATCATGTTTCGACAATATAAATAATACCATTAAAAAAACTTTAGAAATTTCTATATTTTAACTTAACTAAGGTCACGCGTAGTCGTTAGACGCAAAGAGCATGCGATAGATGATGCTCTGAAAGTCTTTAGGCAGATGCCTATATTCAGTAATTTCTAATATATTAGTGTAAAATAAAATTCTTATAGTTTATCGATCCTCAAGATTGATAATATTATATTTGTAAGATATTATCGGTATATTTAAAAACTAGCAAACTCCTATGGCTTCACCTTTGTAAGTTCCGACCTCGTGGAAACAAAGTAGACTATGCTACTTCCAAGGATTCAATGTTTCCTCGTAGGTAGGTAAACAGACAGCCCGCTCTGCAGAGCGTGTCTGTCAGATGAAGAGACCATCGCTCACCCAATCCTGGAGTGCGAGAGCCTGGCTGCACACAGGGACGACATACTTGGCAACCCAACAACACTCCGAGAAGCGTGCGAGGACCTCAGGAGAATTCTGCGCTTCTGGTCGGAGCTGGGTTGACTGGAGTAACGGCCGAAGATCACGCGCAATGGGCAGACTGATGCCTGAGTGCGGAAAATCGAAGCCCCTAACCTGAACCTTCCTCGTAGGTAGGTACTAAGTTCCACCAAAACAGTCTGACTTATACATCATCGCACAGCTCAGACCAACGGGGTATTTACTATACAGATAGCTATTGTAACATACGCATTCGCTGAGAAAGAATTGTGAAAAGTTTAACCTCTAAGCGGATAAGGTCGCAAATGCAAGCTAATGTAATTACGACCCAGTTGGGCACCATGCCGGACTGCCAAAAACAGGGTTGGGGGTTCGATTCCCGCCTCAGACAAGTATTTATGCTTAGATATTTGTCTGTGGTCTGGTTGTTTCTATGTATTATAAGTATATAAGTAGCATATACCATAACCCAAGTCTCTTGGGTGTTAAACGGCGATGTATGGAATGTCCTGCAATATTTATTTATTTATTACAAACAAAGACATGATCTATGTAAGCTATGTATTAAGTGTTCAAAGGTAAGGTATGATTAAGGTGTCCAAATTAAGCAATTATCAAGAAACGTATAAAACTGAATAGAGCCCGCACACAGGCGGCACCTTATCTCTCTCATTGCAAATAAGGAATACTTACCAGTGACAGTGGTTGGTATTGACCTTCCTTATCGAGCTGATAACCCTGGCCAACGATCCGGACCAATTACCTATACTTTACAATTTATATAGCGTTAATTAGCGGTAGGTAAGTGTTCCTTAGTGCATGCTCATAAAACAAAAGATGAACAAAAGATTGACAAAAAAAAATCAAAATTCGTTCAGTATTTGTCGAATTACGTTACGTTTTACATTACGTATTATAGGGTTTTAAGAACCTCTTACTTTTTTGAAGTCTGTTATAAAATGCATTTCCGAATGTTTTTAGGAATTAAATGCCGAGTGCAGGTTTACGCTCTTGAAAATAAAAAATATATGAATACCTACAAAGTTTAGGCAGCAATAAGTAATACCTATAAAATCTGAAACGTCCTTGATATCTGCATACATTGCATTACAATTAATTGGCAATTATTTATCAAAAGAAGCCCCTCGTGTAACTGATATCTCACATCCGCCATTTGTCATGTATTTTATTGCAATTGTCTTACAATGTTAGCTTAATGTAGGTACTTTACGTTATTAGAACCAACTTGGACTAGTTTCATTTCTAAGAGACTTTTGAGACTACTAACTTGCTATCGGGCGATAATTTTGTATGCATTAAAGCGGCTGATAGAACAAGTAAACACCAATACCATAGATATTGGGGTTATTCATAGGTAATGCAGACTGCGCCTGCGGCTACGCGGGAGCTACGAGAGACCTACGAGCATCCAGAAACTTCTGTTTCTTTTCTTCTTCTTCTTTATCAACGGCGACAATATAGTTTACTCATACTACCCCAAACTTAGCAGCGGCAACTGCATCATCTTGTTGCCCTGTTGATATCGTCTGCAGAGCAGCAGGTATTTAGGTGCGCCATCGTTTAGGTGGCCCTCCCACAGTCACACCGAAAAATCTCCACCTAGTCATGGTCTCCCAACCTCCAACCTGGGTCCGTAGGCGATTTGGACTTCCAGATTAGCCACTGCAGAATTCCTTTCATGTGATGAAGTCTGGGGGATTTTTGGCAGACCACAGTTGTTTTTTAACCTTTGCGGGGTGTTTCTGTTAGTAAGACTATTATCTATTCTGTAAAACTTAGGCCACGCCTTTTAAAATATTTTAGGTAGGTAATGGTAGATAATGTAGATACTTATATATTTAAAGATTTATTGTATGTATTCTAAGTTAAATCATTTCTAAGAGTAGTTTTGGGTTTTAGCTTTAATGGGATAAACCTCGAGTTTCAATCCTAAGTTCTTTGGTTCGGATTTTGAATACAAGCCGTTACATGCACTGTAAGTTTTTCTACACGAAAACAATATGTATAACTTTAACACAATGACTTTACGGCGAAGGAAAACATCATGATGAAATCCGCGGCTTAGTTATCTCCAGAAGTATTGACGAGTTATTAACTCTGGACACGGTCGAGTAAGCTGAAAGGATGGTAAGTATAGGACAAGCCTACAAAAGCGCTGTATATAATCATCTAGAATAGATGTAAAACACAATACCTTTAACTAACTTTGAACTCATAACGATTCGATGCCTTTGGAATATTCTACTTCAGATTGCCAAATATTCTCAAAGAAGTCACACGTAGGCACCTGTGACGTCTGAATGCCATCACCCTAAGAGGCACCCTAAGGCATAAAATATTTGGCCATCTGGAGTACCTACTCCAGATTGCCAAATATTCTCAAAGAAGTCACAGGTAGGCACCTGTGACGTCTGAATGCCATCACCGTATGAGGAAGCCCTTACCCTGTAGTGGGACATACAAATGGACAAACTTTAATAACATTTATATGTAAATCAATCGTTGTCTATATAAGGGGGTTGAGCCACCACCCGGGCCGCATTCGCCTCGTGAAAGCCACCGGCGTAACTCTCGTAGTATTGTAGCATAAGGAACGTAACGTAAGGACAGTTCTAGTGAAAGATTCTACCCCGACACAATGGGGATAAGTTACTTTAGTTTGTTTAGTGCTTTATTTGTCATTTCCGTTTTATGGAAACCGGCGTTAAGTGGTAAGTCATTGTTTTATACTTTAAATTAGTAACTATTACAATTAAGAATCATTAAGTTACACAAAAATTTTGAGAATAAGTAGCCAAAACTGAAATAAATTCAAACAAAATTCATAAAAAGACAGAAAACATTTATTCCATTGGAATCGCATGAGATCACATTGAATCGTCTTAAAGATTAACTTAGGATGTGTGTAAAACTAAGATCATTTTAAATAGTCTTAAAAACGAAGCATGCGTCTTCAGAATGCGTCCAGCTATGGTAGACACAAGAAACTCATGGTATTTTTAGTTCTTCTGAGATTATGTTCATAAAGGTCTGAATTACAATAATTTTGAAGTGATATTTGATAGGGAACAATAATTAAAGTAATATTTAATTTTAATAAAACAAACAAACATAACTATTCACATTCATTTGTTTTAATAATTTGTTAATTGAGTTTAAAGACGTATTTAACCATAAAGAGTAATTACTTTGTTGATTTAATAATAGATACTTACATATACCAAATATTAACCAAATGAGACCCTCCTCCTTTTTTTTAAAAAGTCGGTTAATAAATGTTAATAAAATTTAATACTATTTTTAACTGCCTTTGTGAATATTAATCAATACCTAAACTAGATCACTATCAGAATACCTATAATGTCACTCCTAAATAATCAATGTATCCTCATACTAAGTTTCATCAACATCGGTCCAGTAATTTCAGATACTATTAATTCAAAAAAACAAACAATCAAATCTTTCCTATTAATAATAATCTAGCGACCCGCTCCGGCTTCGCACGCCTAAATTATGCATGTTTTATACATATAAACCTTCCTCATGAATCACTCTATCTATTTAAAAAAACCGCATCAAAATCCGTTGCGTAGTCCTAAAGATCTAAGCATACATAGGGACAGACAGCAGAAAGTGACTTTGTTTTATACTATGTAATAATCATGACGAAATAATATAGTCCTTACGTTTTGATAAACGCCATAGTAACTGAAATCTGTGTGCCAAATAATAGCTGTGTAATTTAGTAGGTACATTTTAATTTGAGCTGTGGTGCATGCGTTTATATTCCAATCAGTCAATTAGCACTTTGAATTTTATAATAATTAACTATAGATAAGGAACACATTTTTACCTGCTTTTCTTCCTTAGCTTCCTTTGTTATTATTCCTAAGAATTTTGTAAGAGATTGTACTTATGTCCGGGACTACGTGACCTAACGATAACTAATCCTTATTTTGTAAAACAATATGAACCTTTATTTTATTGTTTATAGTGTTCTGAGTAGGTAAACATTTTGTTGGTTTCATTGTAAGAAATATTTTGTAATTGTTGCCTTTAATGTGTATTTCTTAGAAAAGGAGGATTAGGTAGATACCAATTCTCTAGGTTATTAAGACATGAAATACCACACGTACGCAGTTAATAGATACTAATTGGCGTTTACATCTGATCTAAATGATTTATACAGCACTAACAACTTTAGTCCATGCCATTAGTGCCTGGGAATTGACTGGGCAATAATCTACAGTCGGATGGCAGTCGGGCAATTTTGTCACAGACTTTAAGATTTGCTTCGACAGCCCGACATCAGATTAAGTGAATAACGTTATTTTTTTGCTGTTTGAACTCGGTAATTTTTTTAACATCAAATGATATTTTGTTTTTGCCAGTACTGCATTTCACCGAAATTAACCTATTACTAATCTGACTTAACCCAACCATCGCCCTACTAAGAATCTGACCTACTCAGAAACCGACTTTAACCCGAAAATGACTTGAATCTGAATCATACTACTTCAGAGTCCGTCTTAATACCTCAGTCGACTTAGTTAGAATCAAACATCCCCCGCCTAAATCGGATGGAGTAGGCTTGCCCAGAACCTATACCACATGAGTAAATAATACAACCAGAGACTAATGTGTCATACAAGGCTCTCTGACAAGTCCACTACTACAAGCTTGACGCGCGTGTGTGCCTGAGCACTGGCGGCACATCACGTACGGAGAGAAACCGGTCTTTACTGGCTCGGCCAGTGCCCAAGTTCAGGGCTGTCACACTCGCATGCGAGCGGTAAACATCACGCGTCGCATGTTTGTTTCATATTGTTTAATAATATATAGTGTTATTAATTTGATCTTAAGTAGGGAGGGAGTGAGTGTGGACCATTCTTGTGTTATGGTGACGAGTGACGAAATAGAAGACTTCAATAATTTTCTTTCTTTCGAAGGAAGGGTGGGAACGATTGAGTGAGTGAGTGAGCGTGTGCTCCAGTCTAAGCAACTAGGCTTGTGTTATAGTGACTAGACGCGACAGATATAATAGTTATAAATATTAAATATGTACCTTTACTGGGTGGGAAATGAGTGTGTGAGTGCCCCAACCTAAGCGGCTAGGCTTGTGCTATCGTGACCAGACCACGGATAGAAGATTTTCTTTTATAGAGAGGGAGGGAGGAAGAATGGAAACGATTTTGTGAGTGAGTGCTCCAGTCTAAGCAACTAGGCTTGTGTTATAGTGACTAGACACGACGGAAAGCATAGTTATATGTATGTATAACATACTACTTGTGAATTCTAGTATGTCAACGTTTATCTATTTAACGTTCGATTCTGTGACATCAAAGTTTCCCGGTAATCCATAAAAAATTCTGATTTAGGTATTATGTTCATCATTCATTTATTTATCTACTAGCTGCACGCGGTTTTACTCGCGTAAGTCTCGATCCCGTGGAAATATCAAAATAAAAAGTAGCCTTCTAGAAAAATGGACTGACCAACACAAAAATATTTTTTCAATTCGAACCAGTAGTTCCTGAGTTCAAACAAACAAACAAACTCTTCAGCTTTATAATATTAGTAAGTATAGATTAATCATTAATTCAGATTACATTGTTACCGCGTTAAAATAAACGCCCATAATAAAAGACACTGATACTTACTTTACACATTTTTTTTGGAGCGAAGTTCCTTATCTCGCGTTGCGAAAAAAGAGACGGAAAAAATTAAGATCAAAAGATTTAACGACACGTTTTGCATAGAAAGCAAGCCAGTTATTTTCGTTTCGTCTTTCTATTTCGCATTGAACAGTGTGGTGTCGCGACGATTATTTACAAAAAAAAAAGTAGATATAAAAAAATATAAAAAACGAAAAACTTTAATTTATTACAACTCCTTAACTAATTGATCGAAAGGAACTTCGTTCTATCCGGGTGTGCCTTGACACCTCTCAAGTTTTTTTTATTTAATATAATTCACCTGTGCCAACCCTACATGATTACGTCACAATTACGTATTCATTTTGACAGCTCCGAACAACCTTAGTCTCTGGTCATCTCTACTCATGTGCCTATACCACTCCCAGCTTAGGCGACAGTGTCCAAAGGAAACTTTTAAATACCTCTGAAGCCAACTAGCCACGGGTTTTATGTTTGTTTTCCTTTACTTTTAGAGCAATTTTTAAAAGCTCACATAACTTTTTCGCAAGAATATCTATTGGTGCACGGTCGGCCGAGATTCAATCCTTTCTTCGAAATTTTAAAGTCTATATAAAAAAAATTATAATAACACTGTAAACATTATAATATAACTGCGATCCCTCTAAAGCTCAGACCAAATAGGACAAGTAGTAGCTCTACCCATAACAATACCTACAATTAAAATCAAGAGTAATGTTAAAACATACCTACTTCATTTACAATAAAAATAACATCCAAAGTTGCTGGCATATTTATCTAATAATTGCCTAAGTTAGGTACCTATTGTTTTGTCAAAACAATAATGTATCTTCAATTTCCATGAATCAAACACCAACTTTTCCTATCCAATCTGTGTATAGTTAGTTGGCAACCTGATAATTTGCAACAAAACACCGATAGCGAATTAAACTTTGAACTTCTCTGATAAACAAATATTGTCAGTAACGGATTTTAGTGTAGGTAAATAGTAAAGAACTACGGTTCCCAACCTGGGGAAAATTAACCCCGCGGGAGTAACAAACGGGGTGACGTCGATTTAAACCTGGATTAATTCCTATTTCTCTCTTATCACATTATTTCTTTTATATAGTTAAATAATCTTCGCCAAGACGCTTGATCCTGCGTCGTCTTTGTCAATAAAACTACAATTCTACGAGTATCTTCTTATATACATATAAAATGCTTTGTCCTAACTGACTGACGGATCAACGCACAGCCTCAACCGCTAATCGTAGAGACCTGAAACTTGGAGGGTGTGTCCTTTGTATCACGTAGGCATCCGATAAGAACAGGATTTTGAAAAATTTAAACCCTACGCTGACGTAGTCGGGGGCGAAAGCTAGTCTAGATATAAAATTCAAAGTCCCTCAAACCAATGGACGGATCGTTTTTGGCATACGGATTAATAGCTAGGAAATGATTTATCAAGATTGAAACCCGGCGCAGTCGAAGTCGCGGGCAAAAACTAATAAAGATAAAGACAAACATTAAATAAATTATTATTTATTTGTAATTACATTAGATCTTATGAAACCTACTTTAAAGGAAATAGTGAATTGATAATATGGCGAAAGAAGATGGTTAACGTATATTCCAGACTACATAACAAAGCCCAATACAATCCGTCTAGCAAACAGAGCAACATTAACTTCAGTGACAGCCAATATTGGCCCCTATTGGTCCATACATAATTAATATAACAAGGGTGCTGCGCTCGCGCACCGCATTCGCCTCGTGAAAGCCACCGGCGTAACTACCGTAGTATTGTAGCTTAAGGAACGTAACGTAACGTACATCTAGCAGACTGACATAGTTCTAGTGAACGATTCTACCCCGACACAATGGGGATAAGTTACTTTAGTTTGTTTAGTGCTTTATTTGTCATTTCCGTTTTATGGAAACCGGCGTTAAGTGGTAAGTTTTTTCTATCTAATTATACTTAATTATTTATCAAACATAAAACACCCCGTCATTTTTCCGTCTAGTTGCACCCCGCGAATTAAACACACAACAATAACTAATACAAAAAAAAGAATTATCCAATTTGGTGCAGTCGTTTGGAAGCTATGCACTTTCGGTGATTTATATAGATTTATGTATTTTAAAAACCATAATATTCTGGACTCACAGTGGAATTAAAAGCTATACCTACCTACACAATTTACATTATTTTTTTCATATTACATTCATTCTAGCCTTAATGTTCTTAGTTCATATTACTTGATAAAATAGTAGTATTTATTTAAATTAAATTTAAATTGGCCAGAAATAGTTAAATTATTTACAAAATTTTGATTAAATTAAATTAAATTCATTTATTCAGGATGTCCATGAACTATTTTTTTTGTTAGTTCAATCGGTATATACCTACCTACTTATTTTACAATGTTCATAAAAATAGTTTTGTTTAAGTTCCTTATCTGATAGTTATTTAATAGCATAAAATACCTAAATATTTATTGATTTTTATAGTAATAAATTATATTTCTTACAGTTAATTTTTAAATAAATAAAAAGTAGGTACTTATTGAGAAAAACAATCTAAATTATTTTTCTCATATATTAAATTCTTGGTAGAGATTCTGCCTACATAAACAAGAATAGATAATTGTGTTGATAATGACTCAACTTTGAACTTTTCCTTTGATAATTATTTACCTATTGCTTTCCAGTACAATGTCGATGTTTAGGTATTTTAATAGGTACTTACTGGACCACATAAAGTTGCAGGTTCGATTCCCGTCAGGAAAGTGATTTACCCATATATAGGTACTTGTGTCTGGTTTGGGTGTTTTTCTATTTTTAAAAGTATGTTTTTAAAAAAGGTATTAAGTATTGTATTCGTTGTCTGACATAGTATAAGCCTAGTTGCTTAGCTTTATCTCACATTTCAATTTATCTTGACCCTTGTGAACATGATCGCAAAAAAAAACCTTTTGGTTCTTGTCTCTCTTAACATAGACGCGGACGAGCGCTCTCGCGCAAACGAAGCAATTACTTGAGCTGGCGGCTAGAATTTTGTTTTTAGCTCGTTCAGCACTTCGAGTGCTTTTTTCCGATTTTGGATTGGATCCGCCAAAAAAAGTTTTTACGAGTCTCCCAAGTGGGAGAAATTTTTACGACTTTTTTCGAAATTATTTCTAAATAAATAATTTCTAATATTTCTATATAAACAAATAAAATATTTCTAAATAATTTAACTATTTCTGGCCAATTTTTAATTTAATTTAAATAAATACTACTATTTTATCAAGTAATATGAACTTAATTTTTTTTTACAACTTCCTTGGCAATTTTAGGTACAAACGAAACAAACTATAACTTTCCCCCTTTATTACATCATTGCAGATATATGGAACCTTGTATGGCTACTTTTTATCTCGGTCCTAGACTTATGCGGGTGACACCGCGGGGTGCACCTAGACTTATGCGGGTGACACCGCGGGGTGCACCTAGACTTATGCGGGTGACACCGCGGGGTGCACCTAGACTTATGCGGGTGACACCGCGGGGTGCACCTAGTAAGATAATATGTACCTACCTAATAATTTAATCCGTTATCATAAATTGTCCAGTTTTTTATTCGGAATACAATTTTAAACGTCTTATCTCACGTGATATTATAACAACGGAGATATTTTTTCTTTGACAATGACCTCTCTATTTTATCAGTGAATTGATAATAAAACAAAGGTTTCATGTGTACTTCGACCTATGAACTCAGATATACAAGTGAAATATATCATTATTTTATGTAAGTATCAATTTTTTGCGATATTTCTTGTTTCTATGAAGATAAAAACGTTTTTTTTTTGCAAAAATTTTAAATATCACTTTTAACTGCCCTTTACAATAGCCTTAGGAGCATGTAAACAGATTAGCAATTGGACATAATTAGGTAGCATTAGGACAAAGTAGCTATAGTATAGACAGGAAAAAAGGTAAAAATATATATAGTTAAATCAGATATATAATTTAGGCATAATTTGCACGCAATATGCCCTAATCTTTCTTCCAACTTCCTCCCTAGTTTTTGCGATACCTATATGTTTATATTATTTAAGCAATTTAAATTTTATGAAGTACAATAATTTTGTCCTTGTACCTTGTTACGTTTGTCCCGATCTTTCTCCAAACAAGAAGGTACCTACCTATAAAATACAAAGTCCTATCTTACTGATATAATAACGCACAGCTTAAAACGCTAGTCTTGAAAAGGGGGTTGTTCTATGAGAAATGTAGGTATCTAGAGTATCAATTAAAAACGACGTCCTTAAGAAGGTAGAGGAAGCGACTATAGGCTTTTTAAATACCTACGATGACTTGACAATACATAGAATACTAAAATACTTTTAACCTAAAGAAAAACATCCAGACCAAAAACAGATATCTGTTTATTAGGTATACAAAAATTACTTCCACGGCGAGAATAGAATCCTTCTATTCGCTCACTGCGCTACAAAGGTCGTTCTACCTACCAATGAAATACCTAGTTAATACCTAGGTCTAGGTAAATACCTATCTAGAATCATTCGACATTACATGGATTGGAGCGGATGATACAATGTCGGTCAACTCGTAAATGATCACTAAACAAACGCATCCGTAATATAACAGATAATTGTTTGTCTGTCTGTCTTTAGGTACTGTATGATCGATGGTCCATAACCAGAGAGCTAATATTTTATAAAATTGTCAAGCGATTCATTCAGCTTTTTTAATACCACGAGAGCTACGCAAGTAGACAAATTTCCATTGAACTGGTGGAAAAAGTTTAGAAATTCCAGATTTCTTATGCCTGTAAGGTTGAAGGAATAGAGATTTAATACGTGTAATTGTGTCATTTGTACCACGTTCACGAATAAATGATTTGATTCCATAGAACAAATTGATAAGGAACCGAATGTAGCTTTCTTTTTATTTTCAGTAAATATTTACCAATAGGTATCTTACTTACTTACTTATCCATCTAAATTTAGGTATGTTATCGTTAACAAGCTTGAGTTACTTATTTGTTTTATATGAACCAGCATCTAAATGTGACAGAAACGATCCCATGATCGGGGGACAGCGAACTCTTGACTCCCCTGTTGTGGCCAAATTGGGTAATTGCATCGAGTACCGCCCCACCACTGTGGGACCTTGCTGCCGCGACAAACAATACATTTTAGTATCGTATTTAATGGTTTTATTTAATACCTACAGTAGGTACTTATATCGTGGGGATTTCCTCAATAACTTATAGTAAACAATACCTACTCGTAGGTAGGTATACATACACCCATCTTATTATCTCCTCCGATAAATATATTTTTAAAAGTTCTAAATTTTTGCGATTTCATGTACCTACTTATTTATTGTTGAACTGTATTTAATTTGTTGGTATACTCTTAATTATTATATTCTACACGATCATCTCCATCCTGAGGTTACCTGGAAGAAACGGCTTTCAGTGGTTAGGCCGCATATTGTGCCACTGTTTAAGTTTGATTTTATTTATTAGGTTTTTATTTATCTTTTTCTGGACAAATACATCACAACCAAAATTAGCCAAATAAGCCATGCAGGTCTCGAGTATTGAATTTTAAACCGATTTTAAAAAAAGGAGGAGTTTCTCAATTCGTCGTTGAATATTTTCTTTAACATTTTTTATAACGTCAATGTCAAAATTCTTTAATATTATTTAGGATTTAGGTACATGAAATAATATTGAAACGTCTTAAATACTAAGTTAAGATGTATACCTTTTAGATAACATAGAAAATAAAAGATATTAAGTTATTAAATCTCATTGCAAATTAAATCCATCAATAATAATTCTGATTCACAAAGTGCCCTATGATCCGGATCTTAACTTTGTTGCCAATTCTACAGAAACATGTTGACCCTATTGATTAGATAGTTATGGGCCACAGATTCTAATACATAGTTACTTTGATACTGTCAGTATTTGCTGGTCTGAAGTTAGATAGTGGTAAACTTGACTTTAAACTCGTAAATGAGGTCTTTCTGTATGTTTATCAGTACAATAATTCCATTATTAATGTTTACTTGTACTTAAATAATGACATAATTATGTAGGTAATCCAATTTCTAATAATTTAAAGATAAATTTCAAAGCTTTATGATAAAAGTAAATAAATTCAAGAGTTTTTATAAAAATAAAAATGGCGTTGTAGCTCTAGAATTAGTACTTAAATCGATTTAAACGCAATATTTTTCGGCTTATTGCTTTTTACTTCTTGAATCAATCAGTCATTATTTTTTCATAAAACCAAGGTTTGCTGTAGGTCCCGAGGTGTTTTATTAGGTAGAACTTCACATTTTCTTTCGTAATTAAGTACTTAATAGAAAAAAAACAGAGGGCCATGAACAGCAAACCTAGGTTTTATGAAAAATGATAATAGTGTACCAGAGGTATTATTTAGGAACGAAATACGGAAACATAATTTTAATACAGAAAGCAAAACACCTCCTATAGCAGAATTTTCTTAAGTTAGGTATCTTAGCTTTTTAACCTAAGAAAAAGGATAAGTAGTTTGAAATCTTTATCACGATTCAAAAGCTCTTAACTTTTAGGCTGATACCTAAAGTTATAAATGAATTTTTGAAGAAAAAAGTGCAATCTATACAGTTAACTTTCCTTTAGATATATTTATCAGCAATAACTATAATGAATTTGTCACAAGGGCCTATCTCTATAATAATATGTTTGTTTACACAATATTTCCTACATTATTTATTGTCAAGTACACATCATTATTTATCGTTATCAACCACTAAGTAATGGGTTCGTTGCTGGTGTTAAATTAAGTTTTGTTTGACTTCCATTAATTTAAATCACTTTGTTTATTACAGATAAGTGTTCGATAGAATGTAGAGGAGGTAAGTTACTACTGTTTACTTTATTATTTCCTATTTTTACTAATTACTATTTCTTAATAGAACGCTGGATTAAAAAACGAAGTTTGCAAGGGGTTCCTTGAACATCGAAGGGTTAAAGATGGATTTTTGTCATTTTCTGGAATATCCCTAGACGTTTTAAATTGGGTCTAGAAACATGACTTTATTGTGGAAGATACTAAATGCATATATAATGGGATGTAGACTGTAGAACCCATGTAAAATGTTTGACTTATTTAAAGTTGTTAGAAGTCTGTGTGAGATTTTTTTAATTTTTAACAAGCTTTCTTTCTTTGTTTACAATTTAGTCCAATTTGGATATGCCATATTTATAAATTCGTAGCTTTTTACGTATCTTTCTAAACTCGCCATATTTTCCCAGCTCCTGGATCACAAGCGTTTGCGCAAGGGACAAAGTACAACTATGGTGTAGAAGGCACAGTGACGGTCTTCCTGACCGGAGCAGACAAGCAAGAGACCAGCGTCAAGCTTCTCGGTCAAGTCTCGGTGACCGCACTCGGCAACTGTGGACATGAGCTCGCTGTGCAGAACCTGGTCATTTCTGGGCCTGATGGCAAGGTATATATAGTGAGACTTTCGAAAAATACGATATGGTTAACAAGGTTTTAATGACAAATGCTGCGCACATAAAAAGCTGTTGTCATTTTAGTCTTCTTTTAATGAATGGCTCCTTCACGCCGAAAACCGCAATTTAGCCTATCACTGAAAGTGGCGAAGAGTCATATCGCAAGCTATCAAGCCAAACCATTGATACAAGTATTTAAAGCATACTAGCTCGGGTGTTTTTCACAGTAGTTTCTTTCAAGCACCCACATCAATGCAATTTAATGTATGAGTCAGTAATTTTGATCTTAGTTGATTTTGGTTTCTTCCATCAAAAAAGTAGGTAAAATATGTAATTTATTTCCTAACATTTACTTATTATTGTTCAGAAATACCAAAGCCCGCCCGGCATCGACAAACCGATCCAGTTCTCTCTGCAAGACGGAAGGCTATCACCGGAGATCTGTGCGCAGGAAGGCGACACGAGACGCTCGCTCAACATCAAGAGAGCAATCATCACCTTGCTGCAAACTGAACAGAAGTCTGCTACACAGGTAAACTTGTACTTGTACTTGTATACGGGCTGTTTTCCGCGATTAGACCCTTTTTTTAATTGGGTCCCTTTTGCATGAAGATGGAGTAGGCTTACCCAGCACCTACTACCCTCTCAGCTCAGTCGACCATGTCCAGAGGAGAGAACTTGTCAATACTTCTGGAGCCAACTAAGCCGCGGGTTTCATCACGATGTTTTCCTTCACCGTAAGAGCAATGTCAATTAGCGCACATACATTTTTCTTAAGAAAAATACATTGGTGCACGTCCGGCCTGGATTCGAACCCACGACCTTCAGAATGAAAGTCGAGGTATCTACCACTAGGCCAACACCGCTCTTACACTCTACACAGGTAAATGTCTCTGCTTTTATAGTAAGTACTACCACGCTTAGTCTAAACCACTGAGTCTAGACATTTCGAATTAGGTATATACGAAAGAAACGGAGATGTGAAGAGAAATTCATAATCCATCATATGCAAGATGTTCTCTATTTTAAAATTACCAGAAATCGCTGTTAGTGATAACTCTGATTACATACAATGACATGTCGTAACATTAGATTCACCAAGTCATCATAACTTTGAAGAACCTATAAAACCAATTGTTTCATCATCAGGTGGACATCTTCGGTGCCTGCCCGACAGACATCACGTACTCGCAAGAAGGAGGCTCAGTGCTGATCCACCGCGCACGCGATCTGTCTCGCTGTGCTCACAGGGAACAAGGCAGTAACGATCTTGTCGCTTCAGTGCTCAATCCGGGTGCAGTAAGTACAATATTATTAACTACATTTTTTTATTATAAAGTTCTGGTCTAGAAAACCTTTTTAACTAAGGCTGAAATAAAAGCTTGAAAAGCAATCGATAAACTATGATGCACCTTCTGCTGGGCCATCATCGGTAGGTACAAGATTTTGAAGAATCTTGATCATAATTTATCATAATTTCTTCTCCAGGAGATTAAGGAAAGTCACGTTCTCCGCTCATCCTTGAACGTGGAAACCAAAGTCAACAACGGTGTTCCTGAGAAGGTGTCTGCGGCTGAGGAGTACTTGTACAAACCATTCTCTGTTGGAGAAAATGGAGCCAGAGCGAGGGTTCACACCAAGCTTACATTGACCGGCAAGGGAGGTGGCGGTGGACCAAATGGTAAGTTCAACAAAATAACTAGCAGTACCTACTGTCGCATAGTTGCAGGGCCATTTTAGTTCTATTTTAGTTACCTACCGCGCCAAGTAGAAAGTACGTTGCGTTCTCAAAAGATTTTTGAAGAAAAAAACTTTGTGCTAACTCATTTTTTTCTAATCTTGATTGTAATTCTTAGGCGACTGCACGGAATCCCGCACCGTTATCTTCGAGGCACCTCACGGCGACTCGACTGCACCAAACAACGTGAACAATGCACTCACTGCCGTGAAGGAAACCGCCAAGACTTTGAACCATGAGGCTGATGAGAAATCCGCTGGCAAGTTTGCGCAACTTGTTAGGGTAAGTAGAAAATTTTTATTGATTTGAAATTCCCGTAGTCTCTCGATTGACTCCATTAATGTATATTATTAAGTACAAGTTCATTAAAGCTTATATTTTGTTTCCCAGATTCTCCGCTCAACCAGCAAGGATGATCTCTTGAAAGTCTTCAACCAGGTTAAAGGAATCAGCTTGGAAAAGTAAGCAATTTCTAAATCTTTTTTAGTGGTCACGGTTTTTTAAAAGAAGTCAATTAGTAAATTGGCCTTCTTTTGCTTGTAATCCTTAAATATCCAAACATAATGTTTTCGTCTTTTCTTCACTAATTCTTTCAATTTCTCCGTTAGACGTGTGTTCATCGACGCTCTACTCCGTACTGGAACTGGTCCTTCCATCGAAGCCTCCGTCCAGATCCTGAAGGGTGGAAGTCTTAACAATATTGAGCAGCAACTGGTCTACCTATCTCTTGGCAATGCTAAGCATGTGAATAGCGATGGGCTTAAGGCTGCTACTGTAAGTAGTATTTGAGTTACTAAATTCTTCAAATATACTAGAAACTATCAATTCATTTAAAAATTACTCACATATATTGTGTTTTTCCGCAGACTCTGTTAGATCAGCAAAACATTCCCAAAGAGCTGTACCTTGGCGTGGGTGCCCTGGCCGGTGTTTACTGTCGCCAGCACAACTGCCACACTATCAAATCTGATGGTATAGTCGCGTTGAGTAACAAGCTTGGCAACAAGCTGCAGAACTGCAAGCCTAAGACTAAGGTTGATGAAGACTATGTGGTAGCAGTCCTGAAAGGTATCCGCAACATTCGTCACCTGGAGAACTCTCTCGTGGACAAGTTGGAGCACTGCGCTAAAGATCACACCGTCAAGCCCAGAGTCAAGGCAGCAGCGTTTGAGGCTTTCCATGCTGATCCTTGCACTGCTAAGGTAAGAAGATGAAATTATTTAGGATAAATAGATAAATGCTATTAAAATAAATACTTTTGAAATTTTTTATAATTTTTGAATGGTGTACCTCAAGGTCTTAATCTAAGACCTCTTCTATTTACAATATACATAATTGACAAAATATTTGTGTCCTCGTTTATCAGCTAAAGAAAGCAGCCCTAGATGTGCTGAAAAACAGGAACTACGACTCTGAGATCCGCATCCAGGCGTACCTCGCTGTGATCGCGTGTCCATGCGGCAGATCTGCTAATGAGATCAAAACATTGCTGGACTCCGAACCTGTACATCAAGGTAAAACCAAAAATAAAAGCAATTAAATAAGATTTTGTAGGTTATTCTTACTAATATTCCACGACCGTGTTTGTTTCCTCAGTTGGTCGTTTCATCACGTCGTCCCTGCGCGCTATTCGTGCCTCCTCCAACCCGGACAAACGTCTGGCAAGACAACACTACGGACTCATCAGCATACCTAATAGATTCAATGTAGATGACAGGTTAGTACCTACTTATCTAAATCAAAGTAACCGACTAACTGACGCAAACAACCTATAACGATGGACCTAGAGGTTCGAAAAGGGATATTTCTGGATTTGGCGAACTATGTTCTTACTGAAAAGATGTGTGCTGTAGATTGCTATGTACTTATATTTTTAACTAGGTATCTCTATTAACTAAGTACAATCTCTAACAGGAACACCTCTGTTCAAAATGGTCAAACTAATCCATTTTTGTTTCGGTTTTCCTTAGAAAATACTCCTTCTACCGCGAACAATCTTTCAACGTGGACGCAATCGGCGCCGGCGGCTCGGTCGAAGAAACTGTTATTTTCTCTCAGGACTCATTCCTGCCGAGATCCGGAGCCTTGAACCTCACCACTGAGATCTTCGGACACAGCTTCAATGTTCTTGAGGTTTGTTTAAAATACTAACAATGAACTGTTAGGCTTGATCTTTGAAAGAACCACAGAATCGTATTTCGTTGCTACGAAATACGATTCTGTGGTTCTTCGTCGTGAGTTAGTATAATTAATTTATCTTTATCTCCATAGTTCGGTGCTCGTCAAGGCAACTTGGACCTGGTAGTGGAACACTTCTTTGGACCCAAGGGTTTGCTGAAGCGTGAAGGTCCTCAGGCGCTCTACGACACGATCCTAAAAGCTTTCGTCCAGAGTAATGAGAAGGTTAAGTCTGCTTTGAACAGAGGCAGGAGATCGGTTAAGACTGAAATTGATGGATTTGATAAAAACGTGAGTTTTTAATTATATTAATGCATCGTAAACTTACCAACTTTTAGAATGTATAAATTGTACGACAGATTTTTGGGACAGTTCTTAAACTTGGTAGGTATGAAAGTTTTCGACAGGACTTCCATATGTGTGCCCACCTATGAAGATATTTTCGACAAATCTCAAAGGTTTTTACTAATAAGCCCATCTCGTAGAGTATTTTTCTACCTACCTCATGAACATTAGCATTATAAACGTTTCAATCATTCCCCAGTTAAAAGCAGAGCAGCAACACTACGACAACGAGCTAGACCTTGATATTTACGTGAAACTGTTCGGAACTGACGCCATCTTCCTTTCTTTGGGCAACGACAAGGGTTTCGACTTCAACAAGGCTGTTGAGCAGTTCGTCAACGTTATAGTCAATGGTATCGACCAGGCCAAGCATTTGTCGGTGAGTTAAAGTCAACATTTAATCAAAAAAACGACCATCTCTGATGTAGTTAAGTCAAATTTCTAACTTTCTAAAACCTCAACATATGCACGCACATTATTAAAAAAAACTAACTCAATAAATTAAAACTAATCCATCTTTCTTATTAATATTTCATTAAGTTTTTTTTTTTTAAATATTACTCACTAAAATATTAGTGCACATCTAGTGCACTAATATTTTAGTGAGTAATATTTTTTATAAGATATATACACCTACTCTCTACTAAACTTTTTTTATTACGTTTTACAGCAAGAATTACGCGCTAACCTCCTATTCCTGGACGCGGAGCTCTCTTACCCCACCTCTGCCGGTGTCCCACTCAAACTGGACCTCTCAGGAGCTGCCACTACCCGCATTGACCTGGCCTCAAACTTTGACCTCAGAGAATGTATCAACAATCCCAAGAACGCCAAAATCGACATCAAAATCATACCCAGCTCAGACATCGAGATCAGTGGAATATTCCTTATTGACGCTGATGTGATCGCAACTGGACTCAAAGTGGTTACCAACCTGCACTCGTCTACTGGTGCTCATTTGGTTGCTAAAGTCTTGGAAAATGGCAACGGCATCGACATTCAACTTGGCCTTCCAGTCGATAAGCAAGAAATCTTGGTCGCTTCTAATGATCTGGTATACTTCACGGCAGAGAAGGGTCACGCAGAGAAGGAAATTAAGATTACAGTTGATGGTGAAAAGAAGGAATATTCAGCTTGTTTCGATCAGCTGTCTGGTATTCTCGGATTGACGCTATGCAGTGAGGTGTCTTTGCCTTTCTCTATTTCTGGTAAGTCTACTCAATTTTCCATCTCATGTTTTCGTGTTTTTTGGTAACCGCATAAACAATGTCCTACCGTAAGTAACTACTGCTGCTGCTGCCAATATTAGTAGTTCAACATACTTTTTATTGTTTCTCAGGACCTGATGCCCAAACCTCAATCAGCAAGTACCTAGCCCGTTATCCCCTGACAGGTCACTCCAGGGTCAAGTTGATTTTGGAGAAGAACGACCTCAAGGGCTACCATATCCGAGGTGTTGTCAGGAGTGAAGGTGGAAAAGACAGCTTTGAACTGCTGTTTGACGCTGAAGGTAGGGTATTTTTAAATATCAACACCATACTATGTTTCCTTTTACGTGTCAGAAATTTAGATGTTTTTTTAATTTAATTACTTACCAGTTTCACCAAACGATATGCTAAAATATTTTGTCTTTTATTAATATATTTTTTAATTTGTAGGTTCCAAGAACCGCCGAACTCTAATAACTGGTGAAAAATTCAACACAAACACTGACATCGGCGTCAAACTGGGTCTCGAATCTCCCATCAAAACGTTGTACGGTGAAGCTTCTTTCCGCAACACACCCAACGAATTGTGGGCTCTAGTCAAAGCTAAGGTCGATGCCCAGGAATATTTTGGCAAACTTGGTTTCAACATCCAAGGAAACAGTGCAAGGAGTGTCTACAAACCTATCTTCGAGTACCAAATCCCAGATGAACAAGGAAAGAAATCTGTCCAAATTGACGGTCAAGTCATAAGAGAAACTAACGGTCCAGCAGTAAAATACAGCTTCGATGGAATTAAGCTGAACCTACCCAATCAGGAGCCAATAGCAGTTGAAGGTTTCTTCTCGAACCAACCCAACCCAAGGAACATTGAGTGGGAGGTGGTCTCCAAGCTAGTTACGTTGAAGGGAACTTTGAAGAATAACGACTTAGTGCTGGAGTTCTTGAACAAGCTGAACCCGGCAATCAACTTTAGGATCAAGGGACATTCTGAATTTGATGATGTGGTGAGTAAAATAACTGTCACCGCGTCAATAATAATTTATATAAGTACTGTTGTTTTAATAATATAGGAACCGTACTATACTCACCTTGATCTAATTTATTGTCATCAGATCAAGAATGAAATTGACTTGGTACACTCCGGTGACTTGAAGGATCAAAACCGTCGCGTCGTGATCAGCCAGTTCCTCAAATACAATAAGGAAAAGGGGGCGGAGAACCTCAACGTGATTACTAAGAACAAGTGTAAGTACACCATTACAATATTATTATGTGATTAAAATGAGGGGATGAGTAGTACCTTTGACGTGTCGTTGTAACCTCCATCCATAATAACAGCAATGTGACCCCAGTCAGATCGCATTGCGTCCACCTCTCAAAGACGTGGATGTGGAATGCATTCCAGTAATGTTATCAAAACCCTTCTAACACAAAATTATCCAGAAGAAGAAGTATGGTCATTTTACTTACGTTCTTCATATTTTTGCAGTGGAAATCCTCGCACTTGCCTTCAGAATTGGTTTCAACGCAGACATTGACCCTAAAAAGGTCGACGTCGAATTCGACTTCAGCAACGCCGACCAAAAGGCCGATATCAACTTGAAAGCCAGAACTCACATCAAGAGACCAGAAGACTACAGCGTGAAGCTAATCGCTAACGTGAACAAAGGAGGGTTAGAAGTATTTTCGAAGCGTGACATCATTAACTCAGATAAATCCAACTTTGAAAACTATGTATCGTTGAAGGGAGTTGGGAAATATGAGCTGTCTGGAGTTGTGCTGCACAAAATCAAGACTAATGACCTTAATGTAGGCGCTGTGGGACATTTGAAGATCAGTGGTGGTGGAAAGAATCAGGAAATTAAGTGAGTACATTTTTATGTGAAAATAGCGCTAAACAAGCAGGATATTCCACGGTGTCCTCTCTGCCTATAACAACAATAACGTGACTAAGGTCACATAGTATTGCGTCTATCACTCATAAAACGATTAAATGTGTCTCGTTCCTGTAATTTATTATAAGAAACTTGATCTGTACTTACCAATTTTATAATCTTTATCATATCATTCTTCAGATTCGACGTAGGCACGATCGAGACCAGCGCCCTCTGCTCGACTCACGCCAAGATCTCAGGATCTAGTGGTGACATCCTCGACTTCTTGCTCAAGGTGTCTCGAGGAGCCAATGCTAATGGACAACTGAAATTCGTCCTTAAAGACACGGTAGCTGCTAATGGCCAGTTCAAAGTTACTGATAATGATGGAAAAGGCAATGGAATGGTTATTGTTGATTTTAAGAAGGTTAGTAAATAAAATAAATAAATAAATAAATATTGCAGGACACTCCACACATCGCCATCTAGACCCAAGTTAAGTAACTAGACTTGTGTTATGGGTACTAGACAACGGATATACTACTTATATTACTTTTCTTTTGTAAATATATACTTATAATACATAGAAACAACCAGACCACATACAAATATCTAAGCATAAATACTTGCCTGAGGCAGGAATCGAACCCGCGACCCTGTGTTTGGCAGTCCGGTATGGTGACCATTGTACCAACTGGGTCGTCAAGTACCATTGTGCCAACTGGGTCGTTAGTACTAATAACATACCACATTAAAGAGCATTTGACTCAAATCGAATTATCTAAACTAGCTTCTGTATCCCTAATTTAAAAACCGGATGATGACTGTGCAGAGGACAAAAATAAACAATATTCCGCAATTATTAGTATTAAGGTAGTTAATTTATAAATATACCTACTAACTTTATGTGTATTTTCCAGTCCCAACGCAAAATCAAAGCGGACGTAAAGTTCACGGCTAAGGACCCGGTGTTCAACGGTGATTTCGACATCTACCTCAACTTTGAAAAGGACAACAATGATAAGATCTGCTTCAAGACGAATAACAGGAAAACTGAGAAACTTATCGACTCTAAGTAAGTTTGACGCTAAGAAATATAGAGAAGTAAGCTATAAGAAATATACTTAATAAAAAAACAACATACAGACGAATTGAGAACCTCCTCCTTTTTTGAAGTCGGTTAAAAATAATTGGTCATCGTCATGATTTCAAATTAGCTAGAAGTGTATCATAATCGTGCGCTGCCTAAATGGGTTTAGCATACGCAGCAGGTTTGTAAGCGCAGCTGTAGCGTTGGTCATCCAGCTGAAAACAGCTGTCCTAGATACAACTTCACTGCGACAGAGTAGGGCCCCAAAGCGATTGTGTTGGAATCGCAGGATTCACTATCAGGATTTACGCGGCTGAAACGTTTTTGCACTCTGTACAGTATTATAAAAACTTTTTTTACTCGATAGAAACAAGTTGGAATACGGAGGCAAGTCGTCAGAGTTCAATATCAAATTGGAAGGTGAACCGGAGTTCCACGGCAAGAGCAAAGCTGATGTTGAAATAGTTTTGCCGACTGAGAGATGGCTCGCGTTCAATTACAACCGGGATGTCACTGAGCACGCTGGGGTACGCACCTATTCCTTTTTATTAACCGCTGCTGGCCTACTTTTCCCAGTAGCCTCTTAAGATATTTTCTGAAGACCGAATTTAATAGAGGCGTTTGTAGTTTGTAGTTAGTTGTAGTTGTATCAAACAACGAAAAAAAAAAATTTAGAATCGAACAGAATTTTCGAGCCTTAAACTTTACGATTATTTTATTATAGACTTTAATCATACACTCTGCCTTTTAGTTTATTTATTGATATTTTTGCAAATATTTAGAATATTTTTTCTCCAAACGTCAAGGCAACCAACGGTCAAGTGACGGCCTCCATCTCCGACGCACCCAAACGCGGCGCCGGCGCATCCACCATCAAATACACGGGCAAGGTTCGCAACACCGACCCTGAAAAAAGTGTCTATGACTACGAAGGTCAAGTGGAACTGAACCTGAAGGATGGAAAGCACCTCGTTAATGATTTCATCTTCAAGAATCAACCTCAGGGAGAGAAATTCAAGTTGGATTTTAAGGTACGATTAGTAATAAGTTATTGACTCGAATCTGGTCAACAATTAAACACACAGTTGAATTTAAAAACTTGAAATTTTATATGCATAATTGACCACTCGTGGAGTTTCGAGAATCTAATCCCCCAAGGAGATAATGAACCCACTGGTTCGATCTCAAATAATCTCAAATTAGGAATCAAGTTTGTGTTAAACTTCACAATAGGAATAGAAAAAGTGAGAAGAAGCGCCATGTCTTTAATATGATTATTACTTACTTGTACAGACTGAAGTAAAGGGAAATCTGCTTCCAAAATCCGCGGTGATTTCAATAAGTGGTGACTACATAGACTCTATCACTGAGGAAGACAGCAAATACAAAGCTCATGCAGCTTACGGAGACGACTACAGAGTTGACGTCGAAGGCATATTTGAATATAAATTCAAGGATGGCAGCGATCAGAAGTAAGTACACATTTAGAATCAAGATCATATTTAAAACAAAATAATATCAGGACCATGCTTCAAAGCAAAGTATAAGTTGGGTACACAAAACTTCAACCCAAGATCCCTTTTATTTACAATAGACATCAATGGCAATTATTCTACTTCCTATCGATAAACGCGACAATCTTTGTTAGGTACCTTATCACGCAAAAGTTAAAGATTTGATACCGACAAGATAGCTAGAATAACAATGAAGATTAAACCGCTGCGCCAGTGCGCAGTTTGTGGGTAGTCAATTGTCCAAATTAATTATTCATAATGTAACCCGTTCCTAGATACCTCGATGACTACTCCGTGACACTCCGTCTTCCGTTCGAGAAAGCCCACGACCTGAAGTTCGTTAACACCTTCTTGTTCCTGAAACCTGAAGGCAAGGATACTGTTGAAGTAAGTAAACCTTCATCAAGTTCTTAAAATTGCCCCAAACTATCCTAATATTACTTTAACGATAGAGCTACTATACTAACTCAACAGTAGTATATTACTACACAAACACCCAGAACTAGAAACAATAACATCTGTAGATCTTATAAAAATCACTAAACCCTAAAATAAACTAACACTGTTTTTCTTTTTTCAGTACACAATAATAGATTCTCTCCAAGTGAATGCTGATGTCTACAAGATTGACGCTAACGGCAAGGTGGGACCACACGCTGGATCCGGAACTGTGAAGCTGCTGGTACCTCATGTAGACCCCGTCGTTCTTGATGCCGGATACAAGCATGACAAGAAAGGTATGTTAGTGAAATTGATAAAACTCTGCGAATCAGTGGTTGAGACGGTTGGAGCCCAGAATTAAAAGTTATTTTTCTAATTACATATTTAGGATAAGAACGTTTTGGCGCTTTATATTTGTGAGATATAAATCACAAAAATTTTAAACATAATATAATTTTTTTCAGGTGATAAAATCGACAACTCAGTAGAATTAAAGGCTAAGTATGGCAAGGGCAAGACTGTTCAAGTATCGGCGGAAGCTGCTGTCACACCCAACGGTAACGATATCGTGTTCAAGGCACATGCTCCTCAGAATGAGAAGTTCAAGAAATTGGAATTAACTGTACATTCAAAGGCAAGATTGTTTTTCTTTAAAAGAACTATTAAGATTTTACTATTAAATTATTCTTTGGTTAAGGATAGATTTAGGTACCTACAGTCAACAGCAAAAATGCACTTGTTTAGAAATCCTGTACGAAATCAGTTACAAATGTTCTTATTCCACTTTGCCCATAGAACCCTGCCCCCGACACGTACTCCTCATCGTGGGTAGTAGACGCTGATGGTCGCGTGTACAAGTCGGAGTCGAACATTGTGCTGTCGAAGGCACATCCCGTCCTTGACATCAAGTACACAAGCCCGAGCAGCCCTAAACCTAGCAGGTAAGAAGGATAATCACTCATTTTCAAAAAATATTAAATGTGTTGTACGAGACCATAATCTTTGACAAAAACTAAAACATTTCAATTATAAGTAGGTCAGTAGGTATTAAAATCCTTTTAATCTTATCCAGGATCTACGTAAAAGGCAGTTCCCTCAGCTCGACTCAGGGCAAGATCGAAGCTAAGATCGAAAACATACGCGACGTTTCCCTCGACTTCGTCAGTGAAGCCAGCGTCCAAAAAGACAACGTTAACTTTAAAATAAACGCAAACTCCGAAAAATTAAACTGGAACAACTTCGTTGGAGAAATCGTTAGCAAAGATGCCGGAGCTGGTAAAAGACTGGAATTCCACTTTACAAATGCCAATAAGAATGTTCTAAGTGGTAGCACTTCCTTCATTAGCAAGCAGGAAGGTCAGAAGACGATCATCGAAGGATCAGGGTCAGTGAAGATTCAGAATGATCAGAAGTCCGCTAACTTCAAATATATCAGAACTATTCTTGCTGATGGAAATGAGAAGGGTGTTGAGGTGAGTCATGTCTCTATTTCTAAACCTAAAGTGTAGGTACCCATTAAGATTCCTATTGAAAAATATTTTGAAACGTTATTTATCTAATGGTAAAAAAAGTAGATATTAAAATTGATCTGACTCTTATCAGTCCTTTTATTTCTAAACGAGTTCTTTGGTATTTTTTCTAGACATTCTTCAACATAGCATTCGGCGAGCGCAGCTATGTAGCCGAGTCCCGCATCACAAATCTAGAGTACAAGAACTCTCACGTCTATTGCGAGGAGAAGAAGCAATGCGCACACGCAGAACTCCAATCCAAGATCGATATCTCTAGTAAGTTATACAATAAAATCTTAAAAAAGGATTCATTTTCATGTTATGCACCTGAACCTTCTCTTGAAGCCGTAGATAGGTTCGAATCTAACGTCACCTTTTCTGTTTCAGAACAAGGTGTAATCGCCAACATAATAAACGCTGGCTTTGACCTTCGCAAGCTAGGCATCGCTCCTGAACTCGGCCTCATCATCCGTGACGAAGTATCAGCCAACAAGCTGCCGCAGTACACCCTGGACTTACACGCCAACAAGGATGACAGGAAATACCATCTACATGTCTTTAACACACCAGTTTATGGACGTAAGTATTAATTAAATTTTAGAGAATGACAGAAAATAAAAATGTAGGTACTAGTGACATGACTGAGAACCAAAAAAATGATGGTAACATTTCTAAGCATCATTGTGTCTATGAGCAAAACCAAACACCGCATCCTTGCGCAACTCCCTAAAAACATTGGCCACACCTTTCTATCCGAACAAATATCGACAATTTTTCACCGTCAACTTGCGTTTCAGATTCCCAATCCGGAATCAAGATCCAGTTACCCCAACGCGTCATATTACTCGAGAACTCAGTCACCTACCCCACTGACAAGCCTATACCATTCCCCATCAAGGGAGAGCTGGTGTTGGACCTGGATAAGAACAAGCCTGGACACAAGGCCTCTGCGAGATTCCTCGTCGATGTCGATGTTAATAGCGACAAGAGACAGTCTGCTGTCGCTGAGTTTGGTTTCAGCCATCCTAGGATTGATAAGGTAAACAAAATTTCTGACGTATACAACAACGGGGCGTATAGCGTAATTAGGGGCTGTCAAAGTAGTCAACTTTGAAGAATGCAACTAGATAGTATCCATATGAAAGCAAAGAACCTTAGTAATTTGTATACATTAAAGTAATTTGGTAATTATGTATGTTCGTTTTCTTAGGAGGCCTTAGTCAGAGTGTCTGGTGGTGCCTTCCAACTCAAAGACAACACGTTCAAATTTGAGACAGCTGCCTTGATCTCTCATTCTGCTTTGGGACATGACCGCGAAGCCAAGATACTGCTCGAAGGATCTCCTACTCATTTGAAATTCTTGGTAAGTATAATACCTTATACAATCATCATTATTAAATTTCTAACCTATTTTGGGAGTATTATATTTACGTACTTACCTATATCCCCTTCGAGGAGACTCTTGCCCTGCAATTTGATATTCTGATGGCCAACTTTACTTTTTTCTAGATCAACACTCCCCTGGTTAAAGTAATTGACATAGACGCATCAGCTACCCTCAAGGACAAGCTCCAGAAAGTGGACCTCAAGTTCGTGTTGTTAGAGAACAAACCGGTGCAGGTCCATGCCCTGGCCAAGGACTTCCAATATTACGAGTTCACAACAGGTTATATTGGTATTTGTTACTTTTGTGTCGTTATTTGTGTTTAGTTTATAAGAACGGTGATGGGTTTTGTCACTAACACTTTCTAGAAATTGCTATTGAACCGAATTCAGAAGAAGACTATGGTAATTAAATATAAGTATCTAATCGTAAATTTCCTGTATTTCGTAGATATTTCGGCTATTAGGAACTAACCTTATTTAAATAATCTTGCATGCCATGAAATTAAACTTACGGCCTTAAAAATTAGCACTTCCAGTATTTGCTGTTCGAATTTTTCTCCTCTCTCTCTCTCTCTCTCTCTCTCTCAGATTTTCCCCGATTCCATGGTTGTAGTGGAAGTAACTTCCTATTTACAAGTTATTGCTTTCAGACAAAAAATAATTTTCATTGTCACTGTAATGTTTAATTTGTAGTTAGATATAGTAACTTAAATTTATTTTGTTTTTACTCAACGTTAAATATTATACACACATATAACAGCGGAGGCGGACCGTAAGCTGTCTGTCATCGGCCATATCGAGCCAGAGAAACGTATTGACTTCTCTGCGGACATCCTCCTCTCTGGACAGAAGAAGAATCTACTCCATGGAGCCCTGTGGTTGGACAACAATCTGGTCAAGAGCGACTATGGAGCCAATAAAGATCACTGCAACTACTTCCTGGTAAGGATTTATACAGAAGTTATGGTGAAAGAGGATCGCCGTGATTGCCCCTTCATATTAATTAGACGTTATATCTAATTTTGTCTGTGTATTAATTAGGTGTTGAAATTCCAAGCGTATAAACCCACTCTAATAATGATACATTATTTAAGAGTATTATAAGGTTTTAAACTGAGTTTGATAATACTTATTAATATTGTTATTAACAAGATTGTTACTTTAATTTATTTGAACAGAAAGCAGTACGTAAAGACATGGATGACCTAGAAGCACGCATCAAGGAGCTTGGAGATAAGGCAGGCAGGGATCTGAAGGAGATATCACAACGAGTCCAACCGACCCTGAAGAAACTGGAGCAGGCCTACACTGAGGACCTCAAGAAAATGTACCAGGAAATCGCTGATGATAAGGTCTTGAAGGACATCTCGCAGGGCTTGTAAGTACTTTAAGCAGTATCTCTCGTAAAAAATATTTTTAAGGATTATTTATTGGAGCCGATAAGTACCTACTTTTAGGCCTTATAGGCCCATTTGTGCAACTTGTACTTTATAGCTATTATTACTTTGCTTTGTGTATATTATCATGTTTTATGTTCCTTACTGTGCGTACAAATAAAGTTATCTATCTATCTACTTTTTACAACCAAATGGATAGTACACATTATAAGAAACGCTTAGAAACAAAAAAAGAGCTAAAATGACGCACAAATAAGTAGTAGTCTAATGTAGCTAATGTTTTCTTTTAGCCACGACATCGCCGTGTTTGTGGCCAAGTTGATCGATGACGTCATCCAAGGTACCAAGCCGGTTGTCGATGAGATCGTTAAAATCTACAGCGACTTGACTAAGAAGTTCCAGGAGTTGTATGAGAAACAGGTCAGTGAAAGGAATACCATACGACACAACAACCACTTTCGAACTAGAATTAATTTAGACAATTAACCTGTCTATTACCTACTTTCCGATTTTCTTTATTTCAAACATCAGTTTAAAAATTAAAAAAATCAGAAACAAATACCTATCTATAAAATAATATTTTTCGAATGATATTAATAATAATGATTTACTGAGTTGATTCACGTTTCTGAGTGCAAATGCAAACTGGTAGCGTTTGTTACAATATTATACCAATTCAACTATTGTAGCAGAATTAATTCCACTAAGACATTTGCCTACTTTTCCGTTTTAAACCATATCTCTTCATCCAACCAGATCGAACCTCAAATCAAAGCAATCTATAACACCATCGCCCAAGCCCTGAAGGAGTACATCGACGGTGTCATTGACATCGTGGCACACGTCGCGGCCATCTTCACAGATTTCTTCGAGAAGCACAAGGGTGAACTCCAGGAGCTGACCAACACCTTAGCTGAGATATTCAAGGGTAAGCGGAAGTCCTTCTTTCTCGTGTCAGTTCCATGCAGCCTCCAGATTTTTGATCTGACCAAAATTGGAAGTGGAATTATCGTTTATTTTGTCTGTTATTTGAAGTCTATTCTTTACCTAATTCAAAGTTAAGCTATTTAAAGGGATTTAAGCCGACTCCTAGTAATTATTCATTTGGTAATCCAATATTTTCTTTCTACGCTAATGTCCATTTAATAATTAATACAAGTTTGTTCATTTTGTTGTTTTCTCTTACAGTCAAATTATTAAAGTAAAAATTGCAACTACGAATTAATGGACACGGTAACTCAAAAGCTAATATTACTTAATAAACTTACGTCCTAAATATTTCTTTAAGATACCACCCACCTTCTATATGTACTTAATTTTAAGACTACTGTAAACTTTTTTGATCAATAAATATTTATTATTATTATTATATATATAATATTTGATTAGAATTGACCAGTATGTGATTATCTTCGACAGACTTGTCTCGTCTCCTGGTCGCGCAGCTAAAGGAGATACGCGCAAAGATCAACGAGTTCGTCAACCAGTTCACCGAGTGGGCCAAGGATCTCCCGATCATCTCTACTATTAAGGAGAAGGTCGGTAACTTTCCTTTATAAAAAAGGACTTCGTGTAATATCTTACGGAAAATAATACTTATTTTTGGGAAATATCAAGTCACAGATTTGAATCCTGCCAATTATAGTATTTTTAGGGTTCTGTGTCATAAAAAGAACTGTTTTAAGTAAAGCTTCATTAGCTGACATTGCTGACAATACCATTTAAGAAAACTTATGGCTCATACGAGAGAAAAAGTCAAGATTTTAATGCAATTAAAACATACTGTTATGAATTGAATTTTAACTAAAATACTTGTCCTTTCCACAGTGGTCTGAGCTAGGAGTTCCGGAGCAAGCTGGTATGGTGATAGTGCAAATACACGATGTGATACGTCCGGTACTGCCCACACCTGAACTCAAAGAGTTCGCTGACAGTCTTAACGATTACCTGCTTAAGGTAAGAATTATATTGGTTATCTCAAAGCTGAAAATAAACAAGGTTACCTAAGAGAGACTCGAAAGATGGACCAAGTGTGGTGTGGTCTATATAGCTTAGTTGGTTTAAGCACCGCTACTGTGAATGGTCTTAAATCCCTACGAAGACGAACAACTTTAGAAAACGTTTCCATTTTCAAATTGAATAACTGCTTATTTACTAAAGCGTTTTTTATGTCATCTAGTCATTATCTGTTACTAAAGATATCGTTATTTTTTAGAAACTACAAAAGCAAAAGACTGATGATGCCAAAGAACTGAAGGTGGTATACCAGAAACTCGTCAACGCGGTCGCTTCTCTCATCCAGTTTGTAAGAAACCAACTCACCGTGATCGGGTTACCCACTACACCCACTGGATTTGCTTCGGTAAGATAATTTAATTAGTTGTTTGACGGCTTCCGTGGGGGATAAATGAAATAGATCTTGATCTGGTGGGAATGATCTCTGAGCTAATTTCTTACATCGGAGCAGATCAGAGTAGACTTTTTTGGGACGCGAATTAACCAATAAACAACCTATTCATTCATTCGTTATCCCATGGTACCCATGGAACACGCGCATCTTGACTTTTTAGGCTAGATAGCACTGTGTAAAATGATCCATATTTTTAAGGGTCTAAGTTTTATCTGTATGTTATTCGAGACGACTTGCCTAAAACTTGGTGATGGAAACAGCATTTTGATCTCGATTTCTCCTTCATCAGTTCACATCGTGGACTCCATCAGCGGGCGGTTCGGTCCCGACCTTCGGCGGTGATACATCAATCAGCTTCCTTCGCCAACTAGTCAACGGAGACTTCACCGATATCCTCTCCATCATCAGGGCGTACAGGCCTCGCAGTCTCAACCCATTGGATGAAGTGCCTGCTAAACGTAAGTTCAGAAAGAAAATCCTAACTTGCTTTTAAAAAAGTTTAACGCAACTATAAGCACCAGACCAAAGACATGTTTTTCAATATTTTCAATTTTATTAAAACTTCATCTGAACAAATCTAAATATTGGGCATAATTTCAACGATAACGCTGATATTAGCCGCTGACACAGGTGCGTAATAACATCGTTGCTATTTCATCTAAAAACGTATCCCAGGTACTTACTACATCATCCCGTATAGCATGAGTTAGGCATATTAAATCATCAGGTTTATAATTCGTGTCCACAGTGAGAGGAGTAGTAGTGAACGGTCAACACATCTTCACATTCGACGGTCGCCATCTGACATTCCCTGGCACGTGTCGCTACGTGCTCGCACACGACCACGTCGACCGCAACTTTACTCTGCTCCTACAGCTGAAGGAAGGCAAACCTCAGGCTTTGGTACTCGAAGATAAGAATGGAAATATACTCGAGCTGAAGAACAATGGACAGGTAATTTTTCCATCTTATAAGAAAAATAGAAGTAACTGCATTTATGTGCAGTGTTCGATCAGGTACTTTAGATACTGATATGCACTGCTGGGTTCAAATAAGAGTTCCAGTCAAATTATAGAGTATTACATGAAATATATTTGTTTCGGATCATTTGGCAAAATGCGATTAGGTCAGAACCATAATTGCTATAGGCAAAGCATACCTACCATTTGACAACATGCATTCTGTCACTATTTTCTCATAATGGCAATGTATTTTTCCTATTGAGTTCTAATTGATTATTTTCCCACAGGCTTCCCTGAACGGTGCTAACCACGGATATCCGATAGTCGAGAAGGATTCGTTCGCGTTCCGTCAGACGAACGGCCGCATCGGCATCGGTTCACTGTACGGTATCATGGCATACTGTACCGTCAAACTTGAGGTATGTTAACATAATGAACTACGCAAAGATATTGGGGTTAACTCATGAGCCCAAGAGCTCATCCCCTAGCGGTATTACTCTTATTAAGCAAGTTCACCATTGCTAAGATTAATTCAATTCAGACATTGTATTCTAATGAATTTTGTGGTGTAAAGTTCGCACTAAATCGTCGTAGATAGTTTTGATCAAAAAGCATTACAAAATATATTATAAGCAATTCGTTAATTAAACGTTTATTTATAGGTGTGCTACATAGAAGTGAATGGGTTCTACCTCGGCAAACTGCGTGGTCTACTTGGAGATGGAAACAACGAACCTTACGATGACTTCAGGCTGCCTAACGGAAAGGTAATTGTTTCCTACTCATTGTCCTAGTTGGAACTTTATAAGGAAGTTGAAGACATAAACCATGTGGAACGATGTGGTGAATGGGCACTCATCGATACTTATTGACGACGATGTAGACTCCAGGTTTAACAATATGCATAAAGCATTAATGGCAAGAAATTATGCTTAAACATAATTAAGTAGCTTCGGCAGTTTGACTATTTATGTTCTGTATGAAATGCTTCCATAATGCAAAACTTTATTTCTTCTCCCAGATTTCAACATCAGAAAGCGAGTTCGGCAACGCGTACCGTCTAGCACGAAGCTGCGCTCAGGTGCAGGTGCCAGCGCACGACCACCACCAGCTCCACGCGTCACTACCAGAGGCATGTGAGCAGGTCTTTGGAGGATCCTCGCCTTTGAGACCCCTCGGACTGATCCTTGATGTCGCTCCGTTCAGGTATAAGACATCACATGATCTTTTAAACTGTTGTAAACACAGTCATTTTAGTAATGTTAGCAGATCCTACTAAGTTAAGAGTCGCGTCTACCTTTAGAACCTCGGGAATCTGTCTGATGAAACTCAGAAATGCTTATAAGGGAAACTTCAGTTATTTAATGCTTTGTCTTGTTTTTGTGTGAGATATTCAATGTCATCGAAAATTTCATCCAGGAAAGTTTCTGCGCGCGGTAGTTTGTGCTGCAGTACCTTATCTAAGTTTAGCAAACAAACACATTATTGACTATTTGATCCAATATTTGACTTAAAAAAAACTGGTTGTCTGTAAAGTCGGTATACGGGCGAAAGTTTTACGTGACAACAACTGTGCTCGAGTGGAAGGGACGCGTTCCTTTCACTTTTTATGTCTGTCTCTCTCGCTCTTAGGCGGGCTAACCATGCCCGCGTGCCTCTCACTCGCTCTCATTGTGAGCGCATAGCGTCAGCGGAGCGTAACGCAGTTTCTTGAAGTGTCACCCGGCAAACCAATTTATAAAACGTTGTCACGTCAAAACTGTTAGTAGGAAGTCAGAGGATTCAACCAAGTTATCATAATTTCCACAGACAAGCGTGTATCCACGCCGTGGCAGCGAACCCCGACAATGCTCTCCAAGAAGCGTGCGACCTCGGACGCGGATACCTAGCACTCGGTGTTACCGGCCTCGCACCTGGCGTGCTGCCCTCTGTCTGCGTCCAGTGCACTGACGTTGACAAACCCAAGAACATTGGGGACGTCTACGAGGTGAAGCTCCCTAGCAAGCAGGCGGATATTATCGTGTCGGTTGAAACTACTAAGGTAAGAACATAATATTTTTAGTAAAATTTAAATATTACAGTTAATAATACAGTAATTGTGAAAGTTTGTTTGTTTGTTCCATCTCCACGGTCAAATAGCTGGACCGATTTCAACCAACTTCATACAGTGGTAGTGCATATTGATAATTTTTTATCGCGATTAAGCAGATGATTCAAAATTGGCTAAGATAAAAGTCAACACCTAAAATTGACATTAGTAGAAAAAGGCAGGACCTAACAACTGGAATTACCACGAAGATGTGTCATCTGAATGATATTATTATGATTGATTTTTAGGGTTCCGTACCTCAAAAGGTACAAAAAGGAACCCTTATCCACTCTCTTGTTCGTCTATTTTTCTATAACGCTTCTTTCATTAACCAGGCCAACGAGAAGACCTTCAAAGAGATGGTGGTCCCGTTAGTGCAGCAAGTTATAGACCAGCTAAAGAAGAAGGGCACAACAGACATCAAGTTATACCTCATCGGCGCTACATCGGAGTATCCCCATGCCATTGTCTACGATACTGACTGTAAGTTATCCTGTAAAATTTTAGTTACACCTGTCACCTCATACTAACTGACAGATGTTGAGCAGGTGAACTGTTTAGTCTGGAAAAAAGGGTCATATTGTAAAACTTCTGAAGAAACTGTCATCTCCTATCTCACAAATTCGAAGGTCTCCATATTGATCAGGCCTTTTTAAGGTGACATCCTAAAATTATAAGTACAAAAGACTTCCCATTTTCACGTCGCAAAAGAGGATACCTACCATTTAGACACTTTTTTCCACATTATTTAATAGGTTTATAAAGTTTCCTAATGCTAGCTCTACGTTGGCAAGATGACCTGGCAACAGGACTTTAATAGTTTTCTTTGTATTTTACTAATTGTCTGATATATCTTCCAGTGAAACTGAAGAATAAGATTGACTTCAAGGACGAGACGAGATACGACCTGTTTAAGCCGATCAAGACCGGCCAGGAGAAGGTGGATCGCGTACTCGACCAGTTCGTCAATATCCTGAACGGAGCTAAGATTGGACTGAGTAAGTATACAATACTTTATTGCAAGTTGATTTTTATGTGAGTTTGTTGTTCAATCTCGCAAAATGAAACGTTAAATTATGAAGCAACTCATCGTAGAAGCAATGTTCCTTTAAAATTTCACAGGACCCGGGTGTGAATTAGAACCCATACAAGGATATTTTCTATATCTAATTGTCTTAATTTCCAGATGCTCTAAACGTGATGGCCGCGTACCGCGACACGCTTGATCTGCCTCTAAGACCTGGAGCTGTGAAACACGCCATTGCAGTCACTGGCGAGACCTGCCTACCAGAATTCTTCCTTGTAAGTACATCAAATAAAATAGGCATTTGCATCTGTTTTTAAAGATTTATACAGCGTTAATAACTTTGAATAAATGCTATTCCTGATGTTGTAATGCCAGGGACATCCAATGAACCTTTCTCAGAACTTATACTACCCTCTTAGTTTACTCATCTATATTCAGAGGGAAGAACTTTGTTAATAACAAAGTATGGACACTTGGAACCCACAAGTTTCGTTACAGAATCTGTATAAGGTAAAACTATAATTTCAGCTTTATCTTTCTGTTATGAACGTGATCAAACAGTAAAAGAATCGAGTTCAGATGGATTAAACAAACGCAATGGAAATTAACGATATAAACTCCTGATAGCTATAGTCAAAAATACAGCTTAATTCTTTATTTTATCTGAGAGCTAAATGTTTACGTGATTGTTCTCAGACGCAAGCGATCCGCGAATCCATCATCGAGACCATCCTCGAAGACCAGGACATAAGACTCCTCCTCATCGCAAACGTCGATAACCTTAGCATTGGCAACGGAAAGAACCCGCAGCAGGTTGTTGGTGAGTTGTTTCTCAAATATGGATTCAGCAAGACTTGTGCTGTATGCTGTAGGTAAAAAAACTTACCATAGACCGGATCGGATCACTATTAAAAACTGACATAGGTAGATAAGGGAAAATTCGTCTGACATAACCATATCACTCTTTCTTCTTCCTGCCCTTATTCCTGTCCTTTTTTGGATATTTCCTAATCGTAACTAATATTATAAATCCAATAGTTCGTTTATTTGTTTGTTTCCTCTTCAAGGTCAAACGACTGGACCGATTTAGATAATAATCGGCAAAGTGGTAGTTCCAGGCGATGGAGAAGGACATAGTAAAATATAATTTGCAGATGCAGCTTTTAAGACCACGTAACAAAATTCACTTTTATAAGCGGTTGATAAGCATTTTAATCTAATTCCAGGTTTCACAAAGAACGCGGTACTGTTACTAGGTGAGAAGAAGTGGAGCAAAGACGCCCACGCGCTCCGAGAGACGCTCGACTACTCAGACAACGCCTGCGTCGAACCTCTAGAAGAGGTAACGATTACAAACTACTTATTTGTTATAAAAAATAGGTTTTGAAACTACTGGAACGATTTTAATTAAACTTCTATGAGAATACGTTTAATCTTGGAATGAACTTAGGGTACCTTTCATTCTGATATTCCCAGTAGATCGTGACCTACGCGGTCAAACACTCACGCGTAAGTTTCGATCCCATGATCCACAATTTGAAATCTGGATCTAATGAGAAAAAAAATATCTGACTAGATCCATCCTGGATCTAGTCAATGGAGCTTCTGAGAATGATCCGAGCTAAAAAGCAGTGTTATTTCAGGGCTATTTATTTGAGGCGGGAATCTTGCGCCACAGGTGGGTGTTCGCCCATCGCACCACCGCAGTTGTCAAATATTTAATATGCTTATCATCCCCAGGTGGGCGGTTTGGCATTGCCTTCGACCGTCTTCTTCGGTCTCCAACCTGGCCAGCAGAAGCAGTTCCTCCAGACGGCTGCCACAGCGGTCACACAGAAGTTGTTCTCTGAGAGCCTCGTCAAGGAGTGTACCTGCACCTACGTCGATCCATTCAGAGTGCGCTCCGTTTGTGTTACGAAGCAGAGGAAGGAAGCGCCGGTAAGTTATATTTATTTTTACATCTAATTTTGACGATTTATACGGAGCCAGCAACTATTTTGGGCGCTGTAGTGCATGGTGTAGGCTTGTCCAGGACCTATACCACCCTCTCCGCTCAGTCAACCGTGTCTAGGGAAAGGAACCCGTCAACACGTCTGGTAACAACTAAGGTTTCATTAGGATGTTTTCCTTCTTCGTTAGAGCAACGCTAATAAGCACATTTTACGCTAATAAACACACAGAGAAAAATATTTTGTATCTTTCTTTTTTTTTATCTAATTTAACTTTTTTTCTTTTGTCAACAGGCTCGCCGACGTAAATAGACAACGAAAACATACCAAATACTCGTAGTTTTTAATTTAATTGTGTGAGCGAGACGCACATATACGGACGTATTACACGCATGTATTACACGCATCTCTTCGTCTCTCTCACACACACTATAGGTACATAGATGTAACAAATTCGCCTCTTTCTTATTTATATACCTACCATGTCGATATCAGTGAAGGTATTCAAATAATCATCACGTTTTGTATTATAAATAAAAAAAATATAATTAATTTTAATTTGTTTTATTTCAATGCAAAATATCTTTATTTACTACTTATCTGAAATTACAGAAACGCGAAAAACTCTTCTAAAAAGCTATACTTAAGAGGGTAAAACACCACTAACTTTTCCATACAAAAAATAAATAAAAGCAATTTAGGCTTAGGTGGCAACTGAGTCATAAAATCGTGGCAAGGGGCGAAAAGAGGCAAACCTCGTTTCACCCCTTGCTATACATATGGCATACTCCATACGAAATATGGCATACCCCCTATGTAGCCCTCTTAAGAAGATTATTTTATTTAAAACAGCCAATCCACATAGAAATACACTCATAACTTTTAAACAGCTCAACTGATTTTCTCTAAATATTCAGCTTACAGATAATAAAAACTCATTGAAATCCGTCCATCCGTTTCGGAACTAAAACACCACATATACAGATAGTCAAACATGCATTAAGGTCAGACTAAAAACAACTTCTAATGTCATTTAATGGTTAAAATAATAAAATGTAATTACACATGCACAAAAAACTAAGCTATCTAATGACCAACTACATACACAAACAACTCTTTGGCGGCAAATTAAATTACTACTTTACACTACTTACTACTTAATCTAAGCTTATCTAAGGTGGGGAGATAAATACAGAAAAACTAATTCACAATACACATTTTTTTTCGGCTAAAAACATACTTATCGGTGGTATTTATGGTTCAAAATTTTATGTGAAAAAAATCCTTTAAAATTCTGTTACAAAATAATTGGTATTCTGTGACGGCATGCAAGCGTGTTTCTCTGCGGATAATGAACTCGCGGCGACATTCGGCCACGAGTCCCATTCAATAATTATTATAACGCATCGCGTGTACAGTAAATTAACTGGCTGTAGTTCTGAGAGTTATTGTCAATTTGTATTTTAAGTGTGAGAGACGTATCACAATTTGTGCGCTTTAAAAATATTTTCCTGTATAAAATGGGCTAATACGCTAAAAATAAAGATAATCTGATTGGGCTAATACGCTAAAAATAAAATCTGAATGGGCTAATAGGCTAAAAAAATAAAAGATGATCTAAATGGACTAAAAAATAATCTAAATGAGCTAATAGAAGATCCATAGGTATGTCAGTAAGTTAGTATCCTATAAAATGAGTAACAGTATGTGTTTGTTAGTAATAATTTTTCCGAACCCACTTAAGCCTCGGCCCGCGTTGTGACATTATCTTGACGGAGGCACCTGCTGCCGCCTTCACTACCTCTTGCACCTGTAATATTACGTAAATATAATATTACTATCGACCCGCCCCGGTTCTGCCCTGATCTGATTCTGATCTGATTCTGATCTGATTCTGATCTGATTCTGATCTGAAATTATGCATGTATTATACATATTAACCTTCCTCTTGAATCACTCTATCTAATAAAAAAAACCGCATCAAAATCCGTTGCGTAGTTTTAAAGATTTAAGCATACATAAGGGTTTTAGGGACAGAGAAAGCGACTTTGTTTTATATTATGTAGTGATGACAACATCAAAAAACAAAATGACAAAATGTGCTTTCTTCTGTCAGTAGGTTTGTATGTTGGTATTCCTCTACATATCGTAATTTAAAAACGATCTGAACCTAACTTGGTATACAGGATTTACGACTTCCTCCAAAAAGGGTGCTACTGAGCGTGATGAGAAGCATAGCTTCACAAAATGCAATAAATAAGTATGTTTGATAAAAAGTCTGTGATCGCGAGGTTACAGAACTGCAAGTAGTTCCGTGTATCCGTTTCTATCCGTTGTCTTGTCACCATAAAACAAGCCTATTTGCTTAGATTGAGACTAGATGGCGCTGTGTACAGTGTGTATAATATATGTATGGCATGTAACTTACACTCAGCATAAGACTCTGTGCGTTTGTCACCAACATATCCATGGCTGCTTTGTCTTCTTCACTGCCTGTGTATAACATAAAGAAAAACAATCTTAGACAATGTCTTTGATGAAAGGTTTCTTTCAAAAGAAAAGGTCAATGACCTAAGAAATAGCAGATTTTTCAGTAAAAATTATCTCACAATTTTAGAAAAAAAAGTTTTGGAGAAATATTTTGTAGAACAAAGTTTGCCTAGATAGTAACAAAAACCGTAAACAATACTTGATGGCAGATGTCTTATCCCCATGGATCACCCTTATATTATGTTGGTATTTTCACTTTTTTTTGGGTGGAAATAGGGGGTGGTGAAAGTTTATATGGGACTATTTCATTTTTTCTTGAAGGTAGGAATTTCAAAATTTAAATTCTGACTACTTAACCATAAATGAATAATGGCGTCTGTCAGGGGTCTTTTATTTTCTACGGGGCATCTTTTAAGTCCAAAAATGTACGCCCACCGGCACCCATTATTAGGTTCCTGCCCTTATCCCAATTTATTTGTGGTCGGTGCAGTATGTCTTCTTTCTCCATTCACTCCTATAAGTCGTCATCTCATCGTTCACATCCATCTCTCTCACGCAGTCCATCCCTCTCTTGCTCTCCGTCCCTCTACATTCATACTTATCACTCCATCAACACCCCTAGTGTTGTTTATTCGTACATTATTAGACAGAATGATTTCAATTTACCTTGTTGTCCAAGAGACGATGCCTTCACTGTAGTCAACATTTTGAGTTGACCACTGATAGTCGGGATTCTCTCGCAGGTTTGGAGTAAGTTCTGAAATTTTATACAATTTATTATAAGTAAGAACTTAAATTCACTGTAATATTATTTTTTGCAATATGCATAGTGAATTGTTTTGTTTCGGAATTTAAGGTGAAAGGGTACCTGTAGCATGCTTTCTTAATAGATAAGTACCTATTCCCTCGCGACTTGAAGACCCCCAAATTGTACACGTCAGGAAAGACGCAGGCAACTGATTCCATTCCCTTGCAGTACGACTAAGGAATGACGAAGCAAAAGCGGTTGTTGCGTCTGTTTGGTATTTCCACCATGTCAGTTTGCCTGGTTGTATGACCAAAAGAATGGAGATTACAAAAATAATTACGTGTATAACTTACAGTTTTAATCCTGACGTCAGTGCACTCGTGTGCAAGTTTCTTGGCGAGCTCGGACACCTCTTGTGATTCCAACACTATCTTCTTTGAAGTCGCTATCAGAGCTTGTTTGTTATCTGAAAATATATGAAAACATGTACAATATTGGTCAAGCCAGTCTGATGTACACACCTTACGCTAGCTGCGCCTAGCGGTTTCACCCGCGTTCGATTTTTTTTTTTCATAAGAACCTTCGCCTGACAATAACAAACACAACAAAAAAGAATTTGCGAAATCGGTCCAGCCGTTCACGCGTGATGCCGTGAACAAGGAAAATAGGTATTCATTTATACCTATACAGTATTTTTTACCTGGGCCTTCAGGGCTATATCCTAAACTATATGAGATAGTGAAAAATGCTGAAAGAAGTTGCGTGCATTAAAATTTAAAGGTAAGGTAAGTAAAGTAAAAAGGCAAAGATATTATAGCCAGGAACGGAACCTGTTGATTTTGCAAAAAAAAAAATCCTATATTTTTATACCAATCGATAGTGTTGTTGATAGAGTTTAATTTCTGGAAACAAACATAGTATGTAGATAACAAAAAGCTACTCAAAGTGACACGTGGAACATGTACCCTACCTGTATGCATATGTTCCGAGAGTCGTGCCATGAGCACGGCCATGCGTCGTGCGGCCGCTACCACCTCGTTGTCGCGCGACGACCACTCGCGCACCGACTCGTGCAACGATCGTGCTACGTCCTGACATACACATTATACACAAATTTACAACATTCCTTCGTTCCTACCTTCACTCAGCTTGATGAATGACACTGGGATCTAATTCTAGGATACAATATTAAGTGGTCGAGAGAATTAGATTTTTTTACTCTGCCTGAAAGAGTGCACAGCTTATACAGCATCGTCCTTACAAACTTCGTCGGTTTTTTACGGTTCCGTACCCAAACGGTAAAAACGACTCTTTTACTAAGACTCTACTGTCTGTCTTTCTGTCTGTCACCAGGCTGTATCTCATGACCCGTGATAGCAAGACTGTTGAAATTTTCATAGATTATGTATTTCTGTTGCCGCTATAACAACAAATACTAAAAACAAAATAATATAATGGTACGGAACTCTTCGTGCACGAGTCCGACTCGCACTTGGCCGTTTTTTTCTAATTGCTTTGATCGTCTTTTGTTTTCGTTTCGATCGTCTTTTGCTTTCCTTGGACTAGGGGATACGGTGAGATTGAACAAATCTTAACATCTCAGCTCCAAGCGTTTCCCCTGGGGGAGCATAGGGGATCCGCGAGACCCTCCTATCTAATTTTAAATTGGCTCTTATCGTCCCCCCTAGTCCAGGGGAGAGATGATAGTGAAAAGACTCTCAACGCTGTAGTCCGTTGAAAGTAGAGGATCCGTTGAAAGTCAACCCTTTGTTTGAGATGTCACCTCCAATAAAACATAGTAACTTTGTGTTTTAACTTACAAATATCTGTTGGTTAGATTCAACAGGTTGTTTTTTGAATATATTCTCTCCACCCAAATATGATTCCACTTCGTTAGTTGTTTTTATTATCTGTAAAAAAACCTTTTATTTTAGTAATTTTAAGTATTTTTTACTTAAAAACATTTAAAATTTTTAAAATGTGTAAAAAACAGAACTTGTGTTTAGTATTCTAAAGGCCTGCCAAATCTACATTTAACTAAACCTCGAATTAGAGTCGAAACCAATATAATATTCGACTTGCTTCAGTTAGTCGCTGATAGCTGTTATCTCGCTGAGTCTGTTCTATCATTTTCACCTCAATAGGCTGCAATAGGCGCTGTCCATCCGAATTGAATGGACAGCGCTTACAGGGCTAACCAGCGTGAGCGTGGGTACTTTTAAAATGCTTGCGGTTCCATTTTGGACCGCATCAGAGACTGACTGGTGCAAGTAAGATAAGGGTTATAGGTTGCGACTCTAAAGGTCCATATACAGGGTGATTTTTTTATGTGGGCTTTCAGGGCTATATCCTAAACTATAGAAGTTTGTAAAAAATGCTGAAAGGAGTTGCGTGCCCGATTTTGACAAAAATTAAAACTGCATCATTAGATTTTTGGAAAAGTCATTACCCTAGCCAAGAATCGACCCTGTTGATTTTGTAAAAAAAACATCATCCTATATTTTTTTTGCCAATCGATAGTCTTGCTGATAGAGATCAATTTTTGGAAACAAACATAGTATGGCAAATCAAAGGAAAATAAATCAAAGCTAATATAAAATTGTATCAAAAATGTTTGGCCAAGTATAGATTAAATTTTAATTAAATTTAAGGGCAAAAGTAGCCCTAATTTATAAAAACACAAATATTAAGTACAGTAAAAAAACAAAGTTCAGTAGAAGACAGAATACTGCTTAGTATATTTCGGAGCGAGCTGTAGTTTGCTTGATACTACTATGATTAAAGGTAGGTTACCTCAGCCGTGCTAGCCTGTATGTCCGGAAGCCTAGAGGCGCGTGTCCCTGAAGGCGCAGCGGCGTTAAGTCTGGCTTTCGCAGTGACTAGTGCGGCTTGCAGCTCCGGATCGGACTGACTGCCCGACGACGATATGCTCACGTCTATCGTGCGGTTGGCTAGCCTGGGGGGGGGGGATTTAAACAATATATAAGTATTAGATAGATAGATAAACTCTATATTGTACCATATTAAACCTTGATTCTAACATAAATTCCTGCTAAATACAAAATAAGTAAACCAAACAATATGCCACAATAGGCGGCCTTATCGCTGAAAGCGATCTCTTCCAGGCAACCTTTGGATGAACAAGAATTAAAGAAAAGGATGGGCAGCATCCTGTCGTGCCGTTTAATCGGCGTAAGTCCCGATCCCGTGGCAATATCGGGGTGAAAACTACCATATGTTATTTCTAATGAACCAATATATCCTCATGCCAAGTTTCATCCAAATTGGTCCAGTAGTTTCGGAGCCTATTCAATACAAATTTTAAAAAAAAGAAAAAATATTTCTTCCATATAAAACTAGCTACGCTCGTCATTTCACCCTCTTAGAAATTCAAAAAGGAAATAAAGAATTCTTAGGATTCCAGGTAAAATTTCGAAAGACCCTTTTTAAATGGAAAAAGTGGGACAAGCGTTTTTCCAAATTATATCCCATTATTCCCATTGCGGCACAAAAACGCAGTTGTGTTATTTATGACGGCCTGATATTTTATCATTATATTTACACAGGAAAAGTAGCGGTTTTTTGTCGCGACCGCCAGCAGTGGAAATAGCGAGAGAACCTGTCTCAGTATTTCACCAATAGAAATTGCTGGACAGTAAATTTTATTTTTAATAAGTTGCTTAAAAAAAGGAAAAGTCTGCGGTAAGATTCGAACTGGCGTCACTGTAAATTGACTAACCTTATGATAGCCTGTGACGCGTGCGCGCTTCGCTGTGGATCGATGCTGGTCGTCGACTCCTCACGGAGACGCTGCATCATATCACCTGAGGACATCAGTCGTTATTGGGTTACAACACATACTTAAAACTATTTCAAACTATTTGAACGACAAAAGCGAAAAAATGTAGCTACTGAATATTTCCACCTTATGAGGTCTAATTTCAGTTCTTATCATTTTTTTTAATTGAAGGGCAGGAACTTCAAGTTGGTCTCATAGTGAAGATCTGATGAGGAATCTTGAAGAGCTGAGCAAAATAGTTCCTCAAAATGCAGTAAATTGCCGTATAATTGTTGTTAATAGTTGTAAAAAGTTTGTTGGAGCAGTTTATATTTAATTGGCAGCGCTTTAGCGAATATCGGGATAGCCTATGTTACTCCCAATTAATCAATGTATCCCCATACCAACTTTCATTAAAATCAATCAAGTAGTTTCGGAGTTACAAACAAAACATCTTTCCTCTTTAGTATACCTATTAGTGTGTATGTAGAGTTGTATTCTAATTGTTGCAAAAAAGTTTGTGGAAGATCTGAAATTACAGCACTTTCTGGATAATTTTACCTGCAGTCTGTACAAACTCCATGGGATCAACAGATTTGTCACAAAGCTCTCTAACTCGAGCGATAGACTCGGCGTACTGCAATACCAACGCCTTGTATTTCTCTATAGCCTCCTGGAATAAAAAGTAACAAATTTTAACATAGAACTTAAAGGCATGTCGGGATAAGATGTATCCTTTTACTCTTAGGATTCAATATTGCATCAAAATTAGTTCAGTAGTTTCAAAAAATTCTTATTAATAAGAATAAAAAAGCTCGTTAGTTGTAAGTAGTAATAATTCTTGTATCGTTACGTTGTTTTATTTTCGAAAAATTTTAATGATTTTGTTTAGCCAACAATAATTTGTTTAGCTAATTTTTAGTTATCTATGTTCTAATATGAACTTGTCTTATAATATCTTCTTCTTCTGTCATTTTCCGAATTGTAGGAACAGCGCTTACAGTGGTAGCAAGCGTGAGCGTAGGTATACTCAAAATGCTTGAGGCTATGTGTCTAATTCGGACCCTACCGTAGACTGACTGGTGCAAGTAGTATAGGGTTATTAGATATTGTTCTACTATAAACTTGTCCTTAAATATCTTCTTCTTCTTCAGAACAACATGCCAGTTCCACTCTTCTTCCCTATATTCTTCCTAGCACAATCACACCACTTCTTTACTTATTTCTAACAATCTTATTTAATAATAACTCACCGCATCATCAGGCTTGTTAATTCTATTTTCAGCAGCTTGCACCAACATCGGAGCCAACAATTCCGCCTGTAGAATATTTCAAAAGTTTTATATAAAGCGAAACCTGAATCGCGTAAGCAACATTCTTCAAAGTGTTGCTAACAGCTCGATTGCAATTTTTTTAACGTACATTAAACATTTCCAGAAATTAAAATGCTTATAATTTTTAGTGTTCCGGACCCCGAAAGAAAAAAACGATACCCTTATAGGATCACCTTTTTTTAATCCCACAACTAACTAAACTAGGGGTTTTTTGTGCAGTTTTTCAATTTACTGTTGACAAACTGCACAAAAAAACCCTAAGGATAAAAAAAGTTCAAAATATTACTGTAGTTAAAACAAATGAAATAACATTTTGTGGCTGACCTGTTTGGTACATTTGATCAGATCAGTATCTTTTTCCCCACTGCTGGTGGCCCCCAGCCCGGAGGTGTCTCCATGCAGGTCAGGGGTCCTACCCTTGCTGGTGGCCACCAGTCTGGCGGTGCGGGACACACGGCCCAGTTGGCTGAGCAGTTCCGCTATCTTACGTTCCAGGATGTATTTGCGTTTCTGGGGATCTAAAAAAGCCAAATCTCAAAAACCAAGGTTCAAGGTTCTTTTAGGTTCAACATTGCCTCGGGTTGTTGCCTCTGGGCACGATCTACTAAGCTGAGAGGGTGATATAGTTGCTAGAAGACAAGTCAACTGCACCTAATAAATATCCAAGGCACAACAGCATCCTGAATATAATTTCTTGCTGACGGTGTTTAAATCATCTAAATTAAAAAGACCAATATTAAGTAATAAAATAAAGTGTACATTCCTACCTCGTTCAGCATCAGTGAATATCTCCAAATCCTCCATGGGGTTGTCCACGTCTACCAAATCTTCGACCACTCTCGTCACCAGCCCTCGCTGGATGGACTTCTTCAATTCCTTTATACGCTCCGCTAACATCCTTTAACAAATTCATTTTTTTTAATATCTGAAGTTTTTTTACCAGGGTCAATAAAAAGGTCATGTCAGTCATGTCAAGAGCTCTTGCTATACCTGTATTTGTCAACATCCCTGGAGGTGGAACACTGGAGCTTCAACTCCTCGACCTCCAGCAACAACTGCCTCATGTCCTCCCTATCGGAGCCTGGCATCTCTTCAGACATCTTCCTCGCAATAACGATGATGTTTCTGACGGCCTGGTTTCCTGCGACTCTCACGCTGTCCTTGCACATCGGTCGGTATAGCCACTTGTTGGCCAAATCCACTCTAAGGTGTAAGAAAAATGGATTTCAAAAATATTCGTATTTCTGCCGTATATCGTATGAACGCTGGGCCAAACTGTAGTAACTTGCTGAAAGCCTACAAATAGCCGACGCCCCTGTGGCGATGACATCAATAGCACACTGTGATTCGTGGAAAGAAACTTAGAGCCCAGTTGTAGGACAGCATGGGCTAATAAGATATTGGTATAAGTTTTTTAAATCTTAAAAAAGAATTTAAATATCCCCGACTTTTATCCCCCATAACTTTGAGACGGCTGTACCGATTTCGATCTAACTACGATGCCACAGACAGACACACCTTAACCTTTTTAATCTCCGTCGTTTTTGCATCGGAGGTTAATAAATGAAAACCAGGATTCAAGGTACGAAAAGTGACTTACTGAGTCTCCAAATAAGTTTTCTGTTGAACTTCAGTATCCTGTAATTAGTACCAAAAAGTCAGTAGAGTTCTATTGGAATTATAGAATTAAAACAGTTTTTTGCAAAAGCATTGGAACTTACCTCTTTTTCTTCCTCTGCCGGTGCTTGTAAAATGCCAGCGCGTTGACCGTTTACCCTAAAACATTAGCACAAAATACATGAATTGAATTTCTAGGAATAACGGCGATGGAAAAATTTGTAGACGTTGTGGAGAAACACTTTGCAGTTTGCGAACACATGCAGCTGAAGTAGACGATAAGGAGAACGTATCGGAAGTCAATTTCTAAAATAGTTAAGAGGTATAAGAATTACCTAACAGTCTTCAGCAGGGCATCGTACGCTTCAAGCAACTTCTTCCTGCTGGTTGAGAAGGTGGTCCAGGTCATCGTCTCCGTCTGCTCTTGTGACTCCACATCTTTCACTAGAGACAAAGCCTTGTCTACTAAGGTCCTATAAGAAAATAAAAAGATTTTGATTCCTACCACCATTTCCACACAACCAATTTCCCAAAATAATTAACCTCTACATCATGAGGTCTGTTTGTTTCGTCATTTCTTATTCGTACTGCAAGGGAATGGAATCAGTTGCCTGCGTCTGTCTTTCCTGACGTGTACAATTTGGGGGTCTTCAAGTCGCGAGTGAATAGGTATCTTCTAGGAAGGCGTGTTACATCTTAGGCCGCATCGACACCTACCATCAGGCAGGTGTGATAGTGGTAAAACGCTGACCTATCATATGTAAAAAAAAATACTTACTTGGAATGTTCAACAACTTCGTCGCATCTAGTCTTGGTAGCAGCAGACATGTCACTCGGAGCGACGACCGGCAACAGCGGGCACTTCTCGACGGTTGAATAGGCGAAGTTCAACACTTCGAGAAGCTGTACCGACTCGGATAGGACCTTATCCTGGTGATGACAGAAGAGTTAGTAATAGTACATTGTACAAGTCATAATTTGACATGACAGCTGTCAGTGAAAGCGATTTTCCCTAGGCCCGGAAGTTTTTCTTTCTACACGCTCTTCAGGCACCTTTACACCTACTTTCGGAGTATGAGTAATGAAAAATAATTTTTCAACTTGGCTCTCGTGAACATGATTACATAATCCCTCATGAGCTTTTTCTAAGGAAAATATTATCATTTTTAGGCAAATTCCCCAGATTTTATAAGAATTACCACAGGTTTTATTTTTATTTTGCTAAAATTGTATACTTTTTCATCAGGAATTATACTCCCCCCCCCTTTTTAAGTCTACAGTACACCTACCATATCCTTGCCCTCCTTCAGCGCTCTATGCACGGCCTCTCCCTGGTTAGCCACGTTGCCCCGGACCCGCGCGAGGGTGCTCCGCCCCTCGGGTGGAGCCATCAGCGAAGCCTCTTCTAGTGCTAGAGACAAGTCCGACAGACGCTGGGAGAGATCTGCTGATTCTTCTTTAGCCTACAGAAAATAGACAAAAAGAATTTACAAAAAACTTTATTGGTATTAGTAGATTTGATACTGTTTTTGAAGTGAAAACTTCTTATGGCGCGTTGGGCACTTTTGTGGGTGAGCATTTTCAGCCGTTCTCGCGACAGACGACAGATTTTCTCGCGACAGATGAGATTTTACACAAATATACAGTTTTTTAATTTGGCTGTGAGTGTATTAAGACGTACATATGGTATTTTTTAACGGACGACTATTGGCGGACGACAAATGTCGGACGACTATTTGTCGGACGACTATTGACGGACGACAAATGTCGGACGACTATTTGTTGGACGACAAATGTCGAACGACTATTTGTCGGACGACTATTGACGGACGACAAATGTCGGACGACTATTTGTTGGACGACAAATGTCGGACGACTATTTTTTTTTTCATCTAAAACTCTTTTTGCGTATGTTCTCGCGACAGATGAGATTTTACACAGATATACAGTTTTCACTTCTGCCTGCACTCCCGGAGTGCGCTGTTTTTTTTTTTTTAAATTGGCTCGACGTACTCAGTTACACCAGCTGTAGTCATTCTCATCTACTCGGGATCACGGCTGATGTAACTCAGCCGAAAGTCAAAATAATTATCAAAACAATTTTTCGAGATCCCGAGCTTTATCTGTTAAAACGAATAGTACCGAAAACTACACCGATTTTGATGAAACTTGGTATGAGCATACATTAAATCCTTGGAAGGATCATAGGCTACTTTTTTTCCTTTATACCCACGGGATCGGGACTGACACGGGTGAAACCGCGGCAAGCTGTTGTTAAGCTTAGGACCTTACCCTCTGTATATCGATAGATCCAATAAGAGCCATACACGAGTCCTGCAACCGCTCGATACCGCGTTCGATTCTCGGTACGTCAGCTACACCAGATGTCGCCACTTCCTTGTAAGACTCCGATATTGACATCTAAACAAAAACAATGGAAAATCATTGTTTAATTTATAAGTGCGACATTTGAATTATTTTTATTGTGTTTTTGACTATATAATTTTAAGGAAAAGGAAACAAATAACCCCTACAGAAAGGCACTATAATTTTTAAATGTCGCTAAGATCTATCATAGTAAAAATGACTTTCAAATAAGAAATAGAATTCGAATCGGTTCATCCATCTTCTATGATAAAATAATTTTAGGTAAGGGTGTTAGAATAGTGACTTACCAAGTAGGCGCACTGCGTCGCGTATTCAGTGCTCTTGCGCACCGCAGTCGTGACGTCACGCAACTCCTTCGCTACTTCCAAGCGACATCTACGTTGGTCATTGTTTAACCTGTCTATAATATACATACACTTTTACAAAAAAGTTTTTAACATGAGCAAAATAAAATAAGTAGAAACTTGTTAGGTAAATGAACTTTAATGATTCAAAAAGTATAATGTTAGTCTATTCACAACTTTAGCGACCCAGTTGGCACAATGGTTACCATGCCGGACTGCCAAACACAGGGTTGCAGGTTCGATTCCCGCCTCAAACAAGTATTTATGCTTAGATATTTCTCTGTGGTCTGGTTTCTTCTATGTTATAAGTATATATTTACAAAAGAAAAGTATATAAGTAAGTAAGAAAAGTATATCCGTTGTCTAGCACCCATAACACAAGTCTAGTTACTTAGCTTGGGGTTAGATGGCGATGTGTGGAATGTTCTGCATTTGTTATTATGTTTCTTTACTAGCTTTTGCCCGCGGCTTCATCCGCGTAGAAGTAAATTGGACCAAGGATTTACGTTGTTCCATACAAACTTTGCTCCCCTTTTCACTTCCTAAGAAGTAGAATTTCGGAAAATCCTTTCTCATAGGATGCCTACGTCATACATAGAACACACCCTCCAAGTTTCAGGTCTCTACGATCAGCGGTTTAGGCTGTGCGTTGATCCGTCAGTCAGTCAGTAAGTCAGTGAGGACAAAGCATTTTATATGTATAGATTTATGAGCAGCGTAGTTTTAGAAGCAGTGGTTGCTGCTGAAATTGTACTCTATACAGCCCTAAACCTTCATAATCGCATGTCCAAACTTGGAGTATGTATGATACTCGGATTGTCATCTTTCCAAAGAGGTATTAATTTCCCATTATCGTAGCTAAATTTTAAATAATGGAAATTAGGGGACAATGTTCTCATATAAAAAATCCTGACTAAACAAAAAAGCTCCTTTTTTTCAAAATTGGTTCAAAAATTAAAAAAATCCACTCACTCAGAACATTATGCTGCCTCTGCAGCGCATCGGTCGCGCTCTCATACGACATGGTGTGCGCAGACGGTACGGACAGCTCCTCGGACAGGTCCGCGGACAGATCGGTAGATGGGTCCGTCGACTTGTCGAGCCATAGGCTCGGGGGCGAGTAGTGCCCGGGAGTGGGGGTCAGAGACTGGAGGGAGAGGGACAGAGAGAGGCACGAGCGGGCCGTCTCGGGGGTCGATGATGCTGAGATTACCTGGGGGGTGGCATTGAAGTAATCATATCTAAGCTACTCTCTGTATGATAGATAGATAACTTTATTTGTACAACACAGAAAGAAACAGAACACGATAAACACAAAGTAAAGTAATAGCTGTATGCTATTTTGCAATTTAAATTATGTTAAAATAACTATTAATTATTGAACGTCTGGTGCAGACATGTCTGTTGATACCTATTTTTTCCTATATTACATAACATCTCTAAACCTAACATCCTAAAAACACAGTCAATCAATAAATGATTTCTGATTTCTTGCTTAGTTAAAAATAAGGCCAATTCTGGGAAATATTTTGGTCATAAATTGTTCAAATTACATTCCATAGGTTGCCTGGAAGAGATCGCTTCGAGCGATAAGGCCGCCCTTTGTAACACTTAGACTTAAGTTTTGTTTTTTATATTTCATGTAATTTAAAAATGCATATTGTCCAGTTTTGCACCGGGAACGTTGGGGTCTGTTTGATTAGGGTTAGTTTTTTTTTTTAAATTTTTTGTGTAATTTAATTGTATGTTTAGATTTAAATACTTAATTAGTTTTTTTTATCATCGTATAAAAATAGTACATTGTTATCCTAGGTGGGAAAGTCACTCATTACAAGTCCCGAGACGGAGTTTGGCGCCCGAGCGTAGCGAGGGCGCTAATAGTTCGAGGGACTTAATGAGTCTTTCACCCGAGGTAAACACTGTGCTTTTCATTACGAATAATACATAAAATTCTTCATAACAACGAGAGTGAATGAGACTATGAGACTCCATACCACATGAGTAGGTACTCTTACTACCTGATCCTCTTACAAGGTTGGGACCAAAGAGGTTATACATTATGTAGTGTTTTTTTAGGTTTCTACTATTTGTATTCAATACTTAAATACGGCGGTAATTACCGAAGAAGTTTTTATTAATGAGTTAATCCAACATTGGGAAATGACGCGAAGTCCGTAGATTTAACTTACAGTTTTTGTAACACGATTTGTCTAGAAAATGTTATTTACAAAAAATACACAATCATAAATGAAAAACCAGATTAAACTTAACCCAAAAACATAATAAAATAAGAAAAAATAGTTACTTAGTTCTAAACTCTGGCAGTATGCATGAGCCGTGCCAAGCCATAATTATTATTCTTTGGTGTATAAAAAAAAGCAAGGAGGTTAGGTTTTTGAAGTTCCTAATGCGTATGATACTGATACTGGCTACATGCAAATTGCACAAGTCGTGCGAAGCCATAATTTGACATGACAGCTGTCAGTGAAAGTGAAAAGCCCTAGGGCTGGAAATTTTATTTTCTACACGCTCTTCAGGCATATTTAGACCTACTTTCGGAGTATGAGTCATGAAAAATTATATTTGCAATAAAGAATATATCTATCTATCTATGCGATTGCATTTCGATTGCAAAAATATTCTTGAGAATACCAAAAGCTGACTTTGACGGTATTTTTTGTAATCGAATTGCAATCGAAATGATATTGCAATGTAATTTGAATAATGGTATTTACGAAAATTGGCCTTCAGAATGCCGCTGCAGCGGAGTATGTGAACCGTCATTCAATATGTATACATAAAAAATGTGTGTAAAAAAACTTACCAGTTTACTGATGGCATTGTTCAAATTCCGACAAGCATCTTGGAGTCGTCGCCGAGTGTTATGACTGTGTGGATCCTAAACATAAAAAACAATGAGTAACATTCATTCCTTCATCCCTTCATCTTTTCATTCCTTTACTACTTACACGCCTTCACTTGTTCACCATCATCCCTTCCTTCATCCCTTCACTCCTTCATCCCTTCACTCCTTCACTCCTTCATCCCTTAATTATTTCACTCCTTCAACTTCATTCCTTTCTAATTCACTCCTTCATGCCCTCACTTCGCCCCTTCACCCATTCATCCTTTTATTCCTTCATCCCTTTACATCATAAGAGTATGACCAGTTCCAACGTACCTTTGTAGATTGTTCGGCAACTTTCAAAAGGTTGTAAGTAGCAAACGTCAACTGTTGAACATCCTCTTCGATTTGGTTACTCTGTGTCGAATTCTAAAAATAAAAATAGATCGTTATTATGAATATAGATACCAAAATGGTGGGTAACCATTTTGAGCTACTTTTTCTGAAGCTCAAAATGGTTACCTACCCACTTCAAAAGCAGAAGGTTCTTAATTCAACTAATTCTTATGAATAATTCTGATTTAGATAATTCTTTTTTACTGGAAAGGTGATACCTTAAGGGTGGTCTCATTTCCATTTTATTGACATTGGACCTTCTTGAGGTCGGTTTTTTTTCGTTTGTAGCGAATACTACTGGACCAATTTGATGAAACTTGATATGAGGATACATTGAGACCGATATTCAACGGGCTGCTACCAGTAAAATGTATTAAAAACTTACTCTGTCATCTTTACAGCCCCTAGCGATGGCGGCCAACTCGCACGCAGTTCTCGCCGTCTCCCTCGCACTGCGCGCGAACGACTGAGGCGACACGATGCTCTGTTTCACACCGTTGCTCATTGAACTTAGTTTCGTACATAGCTTGGATAGTTGTTGGTCTTGTTCCCTAAAAATATACACTAAAATTAACAAAAACTACTTTCTAAATCTATATAATTACAAGTGTGCTAGTGTTGTATGCAGGTCTTCGCGCAAAAACTGCAGAATCTATTACGGTATTTTTTTAACTTGTTTTTGTTTAATATAGTTTTCCTTGAATATAGACTTTAATTGTTTCATAGTTTTTTTTATTTACAACTGTTCTTTGTCCAGTTGTTATTGCTAATCTGTCCAGTTGTTACTGAAGCGCTAAAACTTTGTATGCAAATAACCGAAGTCTTTTAATTACACATAAGTTATGTTTATTCCAATCCTAGACTTACGCGGGTGAGACTGCGTTGAGCAGCAAGTTAAATGTAATACTTACTTCCTATTGGCCAATATCTTAGGTTCGCCCGGTATGAGCAGCTTGCTGGTATCACTAGCGTTCAATATCTCACTCTTAGCACCGTGCACGCTGAACCCACTCTCCGGTGTTTGGATTTCCTGAACAAATTGTTACAAAATTTACGGGAAATAAATGTGACAGTTATAGTGAAAGAGGGTTAGACATTAGGAACTTGGCATTGAATAATGTTGTTGAAAGCATCACGTTTCTTTGAATATCCCGTTTCTGAGACGTTTTAGAGGTTCGGCGTGAAGGCATTATTTGTTCGCCGTAATGCCCTTTATCGATTGGCATTTTGCCAATCGATAAAGGGCATTACGGCGAACATATGTCAAAAGGCCTTTTACTGACAGTCACAGTGAAACGATCAAAGAACTTCTAGCTATAATAGTGAAAGTTAGTGATATTACCTGCAATATCTGCTCAGTAATGGTAGCAACTTCAGGATGATCCAAGTTCTGCCAGGTGGCGAGCCGTTTGCTTGTCGTTAGAGCCTTTAGTCTGAATAGTGACACCAGCTTGTAAAGGTGTTTCAGCAGTCTACAATCAAACAAAATAAATTGAACCTTAGCCTCGTTTAATAGTACATTGTTATCCTAGGTGTGAAAGTCACTCATTACAAGTCCCGAGACGGAGTTTGGCGCCCGAGCGTAGCGAGGGCGCTAATAGTTCGAGGGACTTAATGAGTCTTTCACCCGAGGTAAACACTGTGCTTTTCATTACGAATAATACATAAAATTCTTCATAACAACGAGAGTGACTGAGACTATGGGACTCCATACCACATGAGTGGGTACTCATGTGTCCATACTACCTGATCCTCTTACAAGGTTGGGACCAAAGAGGTTATACATTATATAGTGTTTTTTTAGGTTTCTGCTATTTGTATTCAATACTCAAATACGGCGGTACTTACCGAAGAAGTTTTTATTAATGAGTTAATCCAACATTGGGAAATGACGCGAAGTCCGTAGATTTAACTTACAGTTTTTGTAACACGGTTTGTCTAGAAAATGTTATTTACACAAAATACACACAATCATAAATGAAAAACCAGATTAAACTTAACACAAAAACATAATAAAATAAGAAAAAATAGTACTAATTAAAACGTTTAAAATAATTTGGAAATGCTAGCATTTCCCACCAGTTTTTTTTTTACTCAACTTACGACATCAGCAACATCGACTGGGCGCGGGCGGGCGGCGCGGCATGGTCATAGGTCGCTTTGACCATTTTCGTCTTTACATTTATTTTATTAAATAAGATATCTTGAACTAAATACCTACTTGAGTTTGATTACTGAGAAAAAACTCACTTACTTACTTAGTACTAAACTCTGGCAGTATGCATGAGCCGTGCCAAGCCATAATTATTATTCTTTGGTGTAAAAAAAAAGCAAGGAGGTTAGGTTTTTGAAGTTCCTAATGCGTAATGATATTGATACTGGCTACATGCAGATTGCACAAGTCGTACGAAGCCATAATTTGACATGACAGCTGTCAGTGAAAGCGAAAAGCCCTAGGCCTGGAAATTTTATTTTCTACACGCTCTTCAGGCATATTTAGACCTACTTTCGGAGTATGAGTAATGAAAATTAAATTTAATTTCAAACAAGTTTTCCTCAATATATAATGTCAGAAACAAAATATTGCATGACGATGCACACAGCGACATCTAACCTCAAGTAAAGCAACTAAGCTTGAGTTATTGTAGCCAGATAACTGACTGATATATTTTTTATCAAAAACTTTGTAAACATACCTACAGAAACACCCAGACCTCAAATAATATATAGATAAACAAATATCTGTACACTAATATTGGTTAGCTCAATGGCGGGAATCGAACCCGTTACCTTCTACATTTACCGTTACCATCTTCTTCTACGCAGGTGAAGCTTTCCCATCACACCATCAGAGGTCATCATAAAGTTATAACTAGAAAATGAGCACCGCATTTTCAACTTAAGATTCAAGTGATAAACTTACTTGTTCTTATCCGTGTCGCTGGTGATGGTAGCAGCAGTATGAGCGATGTAAGCGGTGAGAGGCACGCGCGGTGACGTCAGCGTGACGTCACGCGTCGCTGATATCAGTGACGTCACTGGAGACAGTCGGCCGGAGCCCGCGTCCGCCGGGGAACGCTGGAAGTCACGGGAGATATTGGAATTGTGATAGTGAAAGTAATAGTGATAGTGACAGTGAAAGTGATAATGATAGTGATTCTGACAGTATTAATGGTAGATTGTAATTGTAAGTATTGATATTTTATAACCAGATTTTTTATTATTATTTTTAACATTTAGCAATTAACGTGTATTAACGTCAAATAACGAAACATGAATTTTAAATTTAATCTGTCAGATATGTAATAAAGAAAAGATGCCAGGAGTCAAAAAACCTAGTTTAGAACACTAGCAGCACCCCGCGGTCTCACCCGTTGAAGTTCCGGTCCCGTCGGAATATAGGGATAAAAAATTGCCTATGTTACTCCCAAGGATGCAATGTATTTTTGTACCGAGGTTCATCAAAGTAAAACAAGAAAAAAATCTATATAAAATACTAGCGACCCGCCCCGGCTTCGCACGGCTATATTATGCATGCATTATACATATAAACCTTGATCTTGAATCACTCTATCTATTAAAAAATCCGCATCAAAATCCGTTGCGTAGTTTTAAAGATTTAAGCATACATAGGGATATGGGGACAGAGAAAGCGACTTTGTTTTATACCATGTAGTGATAAGTGGGTATTGGCAACCCTGGCCCTAAAACGGCTGAGTTTAAAACATGATAGTTGTCTGTTGGGTACTTCACCAACCTTCTTTAGAATATGACACCAGATAATGATGATGGTTGGGTACGTAGAGTATATTTCATCAAATAGTTCCTTTACCATTGTGTTGACAGCAATACAAATAATTATTGCCCTAGTACTTTAAATGTTCTACCTTGAATTCAGGTAAACAGGAGAGCAAACATAATGGCATAGAAACTATTTAATGAAACGTATTTACACTTAAACTCACCAAAGTGACATGTCCGTGATCTCCCTTCCCTTTGACCAAGTTCTTGATGACCCTCGTTTCGATGTCGTCCAGGTCTTCCAGCGTCGAGAACAGACCGGCTGACTTCGTTGATGATATACCGCTTTTTGTTGCGAACCTAACGTGGAAACGATCGATTTTGGTTAATTATAGATCTTTGTGACGCGGTTGGTGAACATTCGCCTGCTACGCAGGAAGTTGCTGATTAACCACGGGCTTTGCGCGGGTAGCAGAACATATCCGCTTTTTTTTCTATCGTATTTCAGTCAACTAAATCAAAAGCTTGACTAAAACATCCATTCCGTTCATTGGTGAAACCCGTGTGAAAATCCATTCAGTATCTTTGTAGTTTATCATGTTTATAAACTTTTTAAACTCACACGTATTTTTATTTCTCTTACTTGTCAGTCACTGACGACAATGACTATTGTAACATAGTTACGTCGAGGTAAGAGAAATAAAAATCAAATTAATTATTTATCACGTTTAGACAGACAGACAAACATAGTTACGTGACGGGGGGGAGGCTTTGTTTTATAATATTATGTGGTAATAACATAAATATATAAATTTTTAATTGTTTTACTACATACCTATACAGTTTATAAATAGTAAAAGAACTAACCTCAAAGCATTACAACTATCAGTCAATCGTAGCAGTTTATCCATGAGTTTTCGCTTCGCTTTCGCGTCTTCAATACCTTTCAAATCTGTTTCTATTTGTCGAATTAAATCATCACAATCCTAGAAAAAAAAATAAGAAGGTAAGTCATTTTTGAGCACTGATAGACAGAAAAATGGTACAAATAGGCTGAACTTATAAAAAATAATGTAGGTACTAGATATAATGTTAGCCCATTATTATGTCCCTACCCTGATATGTATTCGAAGATTTCTACGGCATTACGATTTCCTCCGAAAAAACTCGTTTAGAAAAGTCAAATGATACACGGATGGCATAGGCATTCGATTGATAGGCGATGTTAAAACTAAACACCCCTTTTTTCATCGCAGTGTTCATAATCTTAGTATAAACTAACGTGCGAGGGTATTGTGAATAAGACAAGACCCTTGGCCAGATCTTAAGGGCAAGTCAACCGCATCATCTGTTGCCCTGTTAAAATCGTCTGCAGTCCAGCTAACAAGGCATAGAGAGCAGACCGTCAATGTGCGTCATCGTTTGGACGATCCTCTCACAGGAAAACAAGTATTCGATCCGGAGAAGCCCCACCTAGCCATCCATTGATGACCTTTGTGATGCGTCGGGCGAACACCCGCCTGCACTGCAGAAGGTTGCGGGTTCGATTCCCGCCTCAAACAAGTATTAATGTAAAGCAGTTGTTTCTGGTCTGGGTGTTACTGTATGTATTTACAAAAGAAAAGTATATAAGTATTCTATCCGTCGTTGTCTAGCTACCCAAGCCTAGTTGCTTAGCTTGGGGCTAGATGGCGCTGTGTAGATTGTCCTGCAATATATATTTATCATACATAGCTATAGTGTAAGACGCTAGTTCTCACCTGTCCGAACGTATCGACATCTGTAATATCAACGAAGGTCGTATCATATCCCGTCTCTCCATCCGGGTGTGTCAGTTTGTATGCGTCTTCTGATAGCGTAGTACATTTCGATTTTACAGCCTGAAATTTTTTATATTATGTTAATATTGTCTACTTCTGCGTACGAAGCTGGCTGTAGGTGATATACGAAGCTACAGCCAGATGTAGCTAAATCCGACCAAGCTCAGCGCCAGAGTTAAGCTGTGACAAAGTCCTGCTGCCGACTTCAAATTAAACCAACTTGTATATGATCTTCATTGTACCAGATGTGGAACCTATTTCCTGCTGCTGCTAAACACAGGGTTGCGGGTTCGAGTCCCACCTCAGACATGTATTTATGCTTAGATATTTGTCTGGGGTCTGGTTGTTTCCATGTATTATAAGTATATATTTACAAAAGAAAAGTATATAAGTAGTTTATCCGTTGTCTTGTACCTATAACCCAAGTCTAGTTACTTAGCTTGGGGCTAGATGGCGATGTGTGGAATGTCCTGCAATATTTATTTATGTATTATGCTAGCAGGTCATCTACTTGACCTACTCTACTTTCTCTCTTGACTTTCTTTTTTTAATTATGTTGAACGGCGGTTTGGCTTTATGATGTTTTACTTGTCATTCATTGATTTACGGTAATATGCAAAATATATATTTTGGTTGTTTAAAACCGTTGTTTCCTTTATGTTTAACCTGAGTTAAATGTACATAATTACCTGTAAAGCCTTTAAATCGCGACCTTCCAACTTCACTTCAGCAGAAACTTCAGCCAATTTCTGCGCCTCAGATGATACTTCGTCGATGAAGTCCTGTTTATTACAAAATCAAATCAAATCAAATCAAAAAATTTTATTTCTTTGGATGCATAATACCTTAAAAGTATAATAGACCACTTAAAAACGTCTTAAAAACTAAGTTAGGATGTGTGCCTTCGGAACGCGCCCACCAATGAGAAGAAGGCAAAAGAAACTCATGGGGTTTTTTTTTTCATGTGATCACGCTCACAATGGTCAATATTACAAATATTTGAAAGTATTATTTGAAATGGAGCAACTAAAGTCACGTCCATGGGTTCTTATCATTAAGGTAAGACGAAGTATCATAGTACGCCTTACTGCACAATCTATGCTTTATAAAAGTTTTGAACCTGTTAATGGACATGTCATATACCTCTTTAGGTAATTTATTATAATAGAGCACACATGTACTATTAAACGACCTGTTTATTTTCCGGAGCCTACTACCGGGCACGGTCAGTTCATCCTTATTTCTTAAGTTGAAATTATGAATATCGCTGTTTTTACGGAAAATATCAGGATTTTTGTGAACGTAGAGCAAATTTTCGTAGATATATTGGGAATAGAGCGTTAATATATTTAACTCTTTAAATTTTTCTCTAAGTGATTCCCTGGGGCCCATTTTGTAGATAGCTCGAACAGCTCTCTTTTGCAATATGAAAATAGCATCAATATCTGCAGCACACCCCCACAGTAGGATGCCGTACGACATGACACTGTGGAAGTAGCCGAAATAGACTAGGCGAGCAGTCTCAATGTCCGTGTATTCGCGAATTTTCTTAACGGCGTAAGCGGCAGAACTAAGTCTATTGGACAATGCTTCAACATGCGGGCCCCACTGAAGCTTAGGATCTAAAGTTATACCTAGAAAGACAGCCTTACTGACTAATTCAACTTCCTCATCATTAACCTTTACAACAGTTTTTTTTATTTTTATTTATTTAAAAAAACATTATCTAGGTGCCCGACAGTGCACACGACCAAGTATTGGATTACATCAACCATTTTATGCTTCTTACTACGTTTAACTACAAAAATGTATTTAAACATTAGATAATGTTGGTTTTGTTGGTTTTGAAAATGTAGGTTTAGGTCCAGAACGCCACTTTCGCATATTGTACTTTTCGCAAACGGTCACTTTCCCACTTTGTTAAATGACACCAACCTAGGTTACTCCATACCTAAGAATATTCATAATAACAAAAAACATGTATTTTAATTCACTTTCAAGTGTTTAGAGTGCAATTTCAAGCTCTCCTAGTGATGTGTGGGTTGCTTGTCTGTTACTTACAAGATTTCTTCAAGTAAATAGTAATTGATAATTATATTCTAACGAATCAATGGGATTTGAACCTTTGTTTACCCATTACCGAGATTGATAACAAAGAAACATAACATAACAAGATAAACATCGACTTTCATCCGAAAAGTCCTCTATCTGGTGCGCAACCTTACCCTGAGGTCGACAATGTTCGAGTTCCCGTCGCCAGTGTTAGGTCGTGACGTCAACAACATCATCTGTAGGCTCTGGACGGCGTGCTCGAGTTCACTGTGCTTCGATACATCCTAAGGAAACAAGTGTAAGTAGGTATATATATACAAGGTATTTCAATTCATTATAAACCATGACGAAATAAACTATAAACAAAGATTTGTTTTCGGGTCTTTTGCGCAGAACTGTAAGGCAGCTTGACGAGTCTCACGTGTGACACGGTGAAATATTACTTAAATTACTAAAAATTCACACAAACTATCGACAAACTTTGTCAGTTAGTGGCTTTTCTATCCTTATGTTTTCTATTTTGTCTGGTTTCCATTCATATTTTCATAAATAAACGCTATTTCTAGCGGTCTTCCGGAATTAAAGTCCTGAATGCAGTCATCTGACACTGGCGATTGTAAAATACGGAGTTCATTACATGAAGAAAAAAAGGGTACTTACGTTAGGATTACGTTTACACCTTGCCGTGGCCAGATCGAGCGCACGTAACGCACCGGAGAGGCGGTCAGCGTATGACGTGTACTCTTGGCGGGATGATGGTGGAAGGTCTGCTGTTTGGGACAGTTTCTGGTGGATAAACATTAGTACTTAGTATTGTATGACGGCCAGTCGGGGTCCGAACTTACGACTTTCGGAATGGAAATAGAGGTACCTAAGGTCAAAATCTATAAATATAAAATTCAGTCCTGACTGACTGATGATGTATTAATGCATAGCTACTATGACATCCGCTAAGAAAGCATTTTTGAAAGGACGAACATTGCTCTTACGGTGCGCGGAAAACATAGTGATGCAACCTGCATCTTAGTTGGCTCCAGACGTATTGGCAAGTTCTTTCCTCTGGTCTCGCTCGGCAGTTTTTTTATTTTTGTTACTGACTGTCCCCTACCTTTTGCACAATTGGTGATTTTAGGCATTTAACTAGACATTGTCACCAATAGACGTTTTTACATGCCGACGTACTGCTAACAATGTCGTTTTCCCTGATAAACATAATACGTAGCCGACTAAACTGAGAGGGTGGTATAGATGGTGTCGGCGTTTTATTTCTTATTATAAACTATCCAATTGCAGATATTTTACGCATTCTTTTTTTTTTCAAAATAGACTTTATTCATATTCTGAACATTCCACATTATTGAATTTCCTGTCAGAGATGGGTACAAATGCTGGATAAGCTTACTCTATATACAAGTCCCAGGCACAACAGCGCTCTTAATATAGACGTTTTATAAAGGCATACCTTAACATCCTGGAGTATATCGATAGTGAGAAGCCTTAGAGGTGTATCTTCAATGACAAGTCGTTCCCTCTCACGCGAGCGGCCGATGTTACCGCCTTTCACGTCCGATATTAATGTTGATACGATTCTAAAACACGAAAGAAAAAACATTACATTCAAAATGACATACTGACTAATATTATCAAGGCACAGCTCAAAACAATAGATGTATTGGGCTATTTGGTACACAGAAAATTCAACCTCCACGTAATAAATTATTTGCCAATTTTTTTAATTTACAAGCTTTTTTAAAAAAGCTATAGTTCCGGATCCGTTATGACGTATCGGCTTGTGTTGTTACGGGTTGCGGAATACTATGGCGTGTGTGAACCCGCTCATACTGTTACATAATATGCCATCTTAGAACAAAAACGTACACGCCAAAGCAGACGGAGGGGATAAAACGGACTGAACGCCAATTCTCGTAAATAAATTGCAATATCATTCCAATCGCATTTCGATTGCAAAAATATCCTCAAAGTAGTTCAAAATACCTTCAAAGTCAGCTTTTGGTATTCTCAAGGACACAAAAAGATTATATTTTGTAATCGAAATGCAGATATTGATAATGTAATTTAAACAATTTTGGATCCTTTTACGGCACTTGTACACTTTTTGGACTTACGCGGGTTAAACCCTAGGTGAGCTAGTCTATACATAATATGGTATAGTTTCTCCAAACCTGTCCAAGTTATCCGCTTCCACCTTCAAGTGTTTGAGGTCCTCGGGATTTTCTTGCAAGCAGCACTTGCCGAAGTCGGTGAGGGTCTCTGAGAGAGTCTCGGCTGATGAGAGCAGTGCCTGCTGGCAGGCTGGCTCGTGGATCGACGGAGATACCAACTGGACGAGTTATAAGGGAATTAATTTTGAAAATGTAGGTATTCGAATAGAACCAATCGTTGCAATATTTTGAGGACCTTTATATCAAGGTTGGCGTCGTAGAAATCTGTGGGTTTGATTCCCGCCGTTAAACAAATATATATTTGCCATTACCAAAATATTAGTTTCTGGTGTTGGTGTTTTTGTATGTCTGATAAATTATACGCTTGAATGACAGACAAGAACTGACTCTATTTATATTTAAACATACAGAATCACATTCTCTATGATAGATGGCCCTACAAGTTTGTAAGGTGTGATATTGTGATACAAAAAAGGACATAAAACAACAGTATGTATGTTTGTATTTACAAACAAAAAACGTGTAAAAATTTGATTAGTGTTCTATCTGGTGTCTGTATTATAAGCCTATATTCTCAGTTTGGGCATAGATGGCGCTGCTATATTTATTTTATAGGTATGTAAAAACTTACCTGACAAATTAAAAACACGGACAGACAGACGGACAAGAAAATGATCTTATAAGGGTTCCTTTTGTACCTTTTGAGGTACGGAACCCTAAAAAGAGATTATATGTCTAATAGTAGATGACTATACCTTGGCGGTATAGATCAATTTCCCAGCGTTGTTGAGTGCTCGCGTGCCGGCGACACAGAGGGCAGCACTAGCAGTAGAGCCCGCGTCATCTCCCGCACCCGCAGTACTACGGCTCGCATCCAGTGCCAGGCGGGAGGCTGCGTCGCCTATCGACTTCGCTCGGGATATTATCTACAAAAATATACAATTTGATATTAAAAGTGTTTTTCAGCAGAATTGGATAAACTTTATTTAATTTCATCTAGACTTTCCATGCATTTTTTACTTTCAAAATGTATGTCTACATGGTATAGTAAAATTAAGATTTTGCAATATTCTTGCAAATGGTCCTTAGTAATATTTTTGAGACATTTTGTTAAATATAGTTTTAATTCTCTATCGAGATTCAAATATCGTCTAAAAGTTGTGTTCCTTAATTAGTTCCAAATTGCTCTACAGATGGCACTATCTAAATATTTGAAAATTGTATCTGGTTAAGGGCCTGTAAAAGTTCTTTGTTCCCAAGAAATGTCAAATTGTCAAATTAATAAAACCATACCTCCTTCTCAACTGTAGGATCAGCATCAATACTAACGACGTACACCAGCTTAGCGGACTTATCCCCGAACTCCATCGCTGCATCGTTTAATTTCTACAACAAACATTTCACAAAAATTACACCATTATAAACCCTACCTAAATCCCTTGGGATTGTCTGGCCTTTGTATCATTCCAGGAAACAACCCAAAAATAGAAATCGGTTTAGTAATTTTTGCGAGATGGAGAAACAAACCTGCAGACAGAAACACTTACAAAATGTTGCCTGATTGTTGTCCAGGGGCCTTATTCTGCTATTTTGCATTAATGGATTTACTCGGAGGATTTACATTGTCATTATATCGAAAATCTATTGATAATTATATCAAGATTGTGACTTGATTTGGTATTCTGCTAAAGTTTTATTAACGTTTCAAGAGAATCGCTATGGAGTCTCAATGGAATGGTTATAGATACGTCGCTGGTGTTGCCTAGCAACATGGTATAATTGCTAAAAGGTTGCTAAGCAACATGCCGTTTTGATAACTATCGAGATTCCATTGAGCCACGATTGTAGAGCAGAATACCAAAGTGAATCAGTGGTGCGTCAGTGGCGTTTCGACAGAAAAGTTAACATTAGGAGAATACCAATAGACATATTTTTGACATTTAATAGCATATTTTTGACATTAAATGACGATTACAATTCTATCGACACTCTATTGAAACACAATTGTGTTAGCAGACTTAGGCCCCTGAAAGGTGTATCTAATGAAGAGTGAACAGGTATCTTCTAGACACGCGTGTTACATCTAATACCGTCACTTACCACTAAGTGATGATGTGGTATAAGATAACTTGTAATATATTAAAATGTCGGTTCGTACCTTTCTATCAGTTGTGGCGGCATCACAGATGTTCTTAGTTGCGCGACACAGCTGCAGCATGTCGTCGAACAACGCTTCACGGCTTGAATCCTTCACTGTACTGCTCAGGTGCTTACCATCTGCAATTACAATCATGTTCTAAGTCTCTTATTTTTCGAACAGATGCTTTGAACTCTGATAGGAACTCTCATCAGCCCTAAATTTGCAAGTCTCAATGGTTGTGATGGCCGGGCACTTGGAGGGGGTGAGCTGGAAAGATCATCTGCAATTGGACTCCCTAACAAATATGTTCAAGAGGCCGACCAAGGTCAGTGTGGAGGAAGCCTTGGGATGAATACGGAAGCTCACATCTTGGAAGACAATAACGAAATGGACGAAGATTGTGAGGGAGTTACGTTATTACGGTACACGAAGTCAGTAAGTGCCCATGGTCTGCTTTGGAGGACTCTCAGTGGTAGTTACCTAAATAAGTTCTTACCTTCAACAATATCTGCCACAAGTTTGGGAAGAGCAGATGTTGATTTCGAAGCACGAGGGTAGTCAATCTTATCTGCGTCTGGAAATAAATATTACCTTTAATTAAGAGACCAAATATAGGCAAATGTTTAAGAACTTGACAGGATCCCCAGGAGTGGGAGAGAATAGAAAAAATTAAATAACTTACAGTTAGCAGCGACAAGATTAGCAACCTCAACCCCCGCTATAGCAAGCTGGTGTTGCATCTTCTCCTGTAAGCGGAGACATTCGCTTGCGCTCATCGCTGAACTTGACGCGAAGTCGTTCGATTTGCTCCACTGACAAAGAAACAAGTAAACAAGATTAATTATATTAATGACTTTTGGAATCTCTCATCGGGATTCATTAAATAATCGAAACATATGGAAGCTGTAAAGTTTCATATTTCTATAGATGTGTCAGTTTGGGCTCCACCTTATAGATAGGTATATCTGTTAAATTAAGAAATTTTTGAGATACGAATATCTGGAAAGAATCGGTTTAGCTTTTGATATTTGAGCAGTTTTCCTAAAAAAACAGCTCCTGAATTGGATAGTAAATATATTTTTATGTGTGTTCGGGAATAACTTCATTGATAACGAAACGATTAAGGTGATTTCTTTTTGTTGGACGGAGTGGTTTTAGGTTGATCCCATTTTAATATCATTAGCATTGGACCTTGTTGAAGACCTTGTTTAATATTCTTCGTTCATACCTTAAGAAGATCATCTTCAGTGTTCAATAAATCATTATTGACATCATGAACGGTCGCCAGGAACTGTTCGTGCTGTTTCTGTTCCTTCTCTGCCTTTATCTGACGTTCCCTATCTAAAACAGCGGCTGAGTAAGCTGGAAAGGTAAAAGGTACAAATTATTTCACAGTTACATTATTCCTTTATTTTCGAAGTTTCGAATTTTTGTGTAATATGCCATTTATTGTGTCTTGTTCCATTATTTCTATAGTTTCCTGTTTATTTATATATTGTTTTCGAAATTGTTGTGATATGTTTTTATACTTTTGTGTAGTGTTCCATAAAATGGTTGTCCACGCATTATTCTGTTATATTTTAAGTTGTAAGTCATCCTCATCATTGAGACAATGTGAACTTTTTTCAAAATAACCCATAAACAAATAATTATTACAAAAAATACTACGTTTACCTTGGCTTTCTTCAGACCGGATCCTATCCAAGAACTCTTTAGTGAGATCACTAGTATTATATCCCTTCTGATAGGATGAAACTCGCTTGGGTACTTCTGGCTTAGCGGGTTTTCCAGGCTTAGCAGGTGTAGCGGGCTTGGTAGGCTTGGCGGGTGGTACTGGTTGGACTGATGTTGATGGAGCTAGGAGTAGAAAAAAAAGTAGATAATTAAACCGTTAGAAGTAAGAAGATGGAGATAATGTAAAGTTTGTATAGTTAAAGTGATGTTCTTTGAATATTATACATACACTTAGCGAAAGAAGATGGAAGTAAGAAGAACATCTGCAGCTGTTCCCCCAGCACCCATATTAGATAAGCCACCCAACTTGCCAACCAAAATCTTTAATTATTGTCCATCCAAAACTTGCCTAGTAGATATCGCTTTTAGCGATAAGGCCACCCATCGTGCCATATTGTAATTTTAGTTACTATTTTTTTTTTCCTCAATTATTTATGTTAGATTTAAATTTCTATAGTATAATAAAACATTTATCTATCTTTAATTTTTTTTATACAAATGATAGCTGCCTGATGGTAAGTGACGATGCGGCCTAAGATAAAGCACGCATGTAGACGTATCTATTACTTAAAATCGGATAGTACAGAAGGTCAAATTCATAATAATATATCAGCCTAATTTGGGCCACAACTTGGCTGTATGAAGAATTCGTGTGGTGCCAATACCCTTACTCAAGCATTAAAAGAAATCTTACCAGCACACTGGCAAGCCTTCCTCAAGTTTTCCAGCTGTTCCTCCAGCTCTTTCATCGTTACATCCAGCTGCTGGACCCTGCCAGCATGTTGTTTATCATGGCGTAATGGAGCCCAGCTGTGGGCTAGTTCTTGCCCGGCGTGGGATACTGAGTCGATGGCTGTATGAAGGGCGGCGCGGCATTGTGGCTCCGATATAGATGATGACGTCAGCTAGAATATAAATAAATATTGGCTAGAATAACGGCTTTTATTGACCTGTTTATTTCTTCATAACAGCACCTCGCTGTTATACCCACGTAAGTCCGGATTGGGATAAAAAGATGCCTATCTAATACTCAGCATTGAATTTTAGTATTTCCATATTAAGTTCCATTATAATCGGTTTAGTAGTTTGGGTTTTTTTTTAATCTGTTTGCGTTTTGTGTCTTCTTCTGTGCGTTTGGATATTTTCGATACTTTGAACCTCGAAAAATATATTCCTGGTATAAATGGATTATTGGCGTCAATATGCGTCAAATACCCAATTTAGAGCTAGATGGCGAAGCATGAAATGTCATGTATAATTATTTTTGTTTTTTTTTTAATAGTCTTAAAGCTTTAATTTGAAAGATCTTATCATACCTGTGCCTGCAACAGCAGAGCCTGTGCAGCGTCAGCTAGCTGCGCCCCCCTGGAGTCCAGCTCCTCGCCCTTGTCAGGAGACACCTGCTCCGACAGTTGCTGGACGCCCATCAGCAATTCTGATGTCTTGGTGCACGATGCTGATGATAAATCTACTATCTGTTGGAGATTCAGTAAGTAAATAAGTGAGGATATTCCACTGGCGGATTCTTCTTCCTATCGTGACATAGGTTCAGCTGATTATATGTGGTCTGATCAACTGGCAACATCTATGACACCATTATTGGTGCCACGTTAAAGTCGTACAATGTGCACTGTGCAGGTATAAGGGTACATTGGAGAAGGTGCTCCATAGTCTGTGTTAGAGCCCCACAGTATTTGATTCCCAAACGATGACACCTCGCCGCAAATCTAAATCCTGGATTTGCTTATTGTATCAAGCCTTGAGCTCCAAGTGAATTTCCGGCTATAGCCTTGACGCAACTAGCCAAAGAATCTTCACTGTTTTGCGCTCTTATGTTAAAACTTAAAAAAAAGACAGGGTTAAAACGAATATATAATTTACCTGTTGTCCTACGTTATGTTTCTTATGTGGAGTGGCGACAAACACCAACTTGTTCGATGCATTACTGTACTTTGACACTGCATCGTTTACATCCTTTAAACAAAAAAACAAAATGTCAAAAACTGAAATATAAAAGTCTATGATGCCATTTACTAACTTAACTGACTCAAACTCTTTCCTTTTTCTGAGACTCAAACTCATACACAAACTCTTTAAAATATTTTTTCATTTAGAATCATGTACAGTGCATGTGTTCACTTTGAATAGTCTTAAAAACTAAGTTAGGCTGTGTGCCTTCGGAACAGGACAAGAGTTCAAAGGATTTCCAGAAGCAAGTTATCTTGCTATTCAACATACCTGTGGGTGTGTGCCGTCTGTGCATTGACAGAGGGCGCTAGTAGCTTCACACAGTGATCTGATCTGATCCAACATGGCAGCGCGACTTGCAGCATCTTTGTTCGCACTCGATAACTTCACATCTAGGGTGCATTCGAAATATGAATGTTATTTGAAATTTAAATCCATGAAAAACAAAATAATTATCAAGACCTTTAAGATTTAACAAATGCTTTTGACAATATGCAATAGCAATATCTACACAAAGATACTGTTTTATAAGTAGCTAGTATCCATTTTAGTTTCCTGAAATTCAAACAATAAATAATATGAAAAATAATGTTTTAGTATTAGGAGTTTCACAAGGTTCACTCCCAGGTCTCGTACTCTTCTGAATATGTATGAATGAATTCGTTACATTACCTTCGACAACTTGAGGCATTAGTTCAGTAATAGTCTTGACAGATTGTTCAGCCTTCTGATAGTCAGGACCCTCCACATCTATAACGAAAATTAAATGTAATCAAAATTGTCACAATGATAGTAAAATAGTCAAAAGTCCATCCTGCTAATACTTTATATGCAAGTTTGTGTGTTTGTGTGTAAGTATGGATGTTACTAGTTCATGCAGGAACTACTCAACAGAATGCGATAAAACTTGATATAGCTGATACCCTGAAATAACACTAAGGCACTTTATCCCGATCGAGACTTAAGCAGCTAAATTCGTGCGAGTATTAGTTTAGTAGTAAGATAATAATGAAGTGTTCACCTCTCGTAGCTTGTAGCAGCTGGGCCACAGCAGCGCTGAGCAACCCGAGTCGGTGTGCCAGCAGCCGCTCCGAGGTCACAGCATCGAAGCCCGGGGTTGGTGCGGATACAGGCTAAAACACAATATTACATTGTATCACTACGGGGTATGACATTTCCAAGGTCTGAGAACCACACCGAGGGATATGAAGGCCAATTCTTGTAAATAACATTGTTCCAAATTACATTTCGATATCATTTCGATTGCATTTCAATCTCAAAGCTTTTTGTAAAAAAAAACTGATTTTAAAATGTAATTTAAACAATATTATTTACGAGAATTTTGATGTGGTTTTAGCTGAATAACAGATACTGAATCATAGCAAGTCGCGGCATACAGTTTTGGTTAAATAACCTCGGAACTATTGAAATATGTATTCTATTCGTTGTCTAGCTACCATACTACAAGCTTAGTTGCTCAGCTTGAGGCTAGATGGCGCTTTGTGCATTGTTCTGCAATATTTATTTACTTTTATTTTTTAATTAAGTAGCTTGTAAGTTTTGATAAACAATTAGTTTTGAAAATGTCTATTACCTTGTTTAAATCGTCGATAACCTTCTTCAGTTGTTCCTGAGCACCAGCGTTTGACTTTATGAACTTCAGTTTTTCTTCTTGTGATGTTGATTTTAATGGAACTTCTGTTAAACGTTCTTTTTCTGTTTCAATGTAATACGTCAAAAATTATAAGTATTAACCATAAGTGACCGCAAAAATATGGCGTATTGTATTTTGAATTTGATTTAACTTAACGTGTAGGGAAGATAAAATTATTTCTTCATGCCTCAAAGCTCCAAGTCACAGTTCAGGTAAGCCACCCAACTTGCCAACCAAAATCTTTAATTTCTGCCCATCCTAAAGTTGCCTGGTAGATATCGCTTTAAGCGATCAGGCCACCTATCGTGCTATACTGTAATTTTAGTTTCTATTATTTCTCTTTCCCCAATTATTTATGTAAGGTTTTAGGTTTATATGGTATAATAAAGCATTTATCTATGTATCTATCATTTTATTTATAGAAATGATAGGTTTGCGTTTGACTACTATCACGTGACGTAAATGTGTAAGTGACGATGCGTTCTCAGCTGTAGCACGCATGTAGACGTATCTATTACTTAAAATCGGACAGTACAGACGGCCAAATACAAATAATATATCAGCTTCATTTGGGCCACAGCTTGGCTTTATGTTAAAGTCGTGCGGTGCCAATGCCCTTACTTAAGCATCAAAGGAAATCTTACCAGCACACTGGCAAGCCTTCCTCAAGTTATCCAGTTGTTCCTCCAGCTCTTTCATCGTTACATCCAGCTGCTGGACCCTGCCAGCATGTTGTTTATCCTGGTGTAATGGAGCCCAGCTGTGGGCTAGTTCTTGTCCCGCGTGAGATACTGAGTCGATGGCTGTGTTAAGGGCAGCGCGGCATTGTGGTTCCGATATAGATGAGGAAGTCAGCTAGAATATAAATATATATTGGTTAGAATTAATTAGTTTGCGTTCTTTAGTCAGTTTGCGTTTTGAGTCTTCTTCTGTCTGTTTGGATATTTCCGATAATTTGAACCTCGCTAAATATCTTCCTGGTATAACTGGACTCATGGCGTCAATATGCGTCAAATACCCAATTTAGAGCTAGATGGCGCTGCATGAAATGCCATGTATAATTATTTTTGTTTTGTTGATTTTTTTTAATAGACTTAAAGCTTTAAGAACAAGTTGACAATTTTAAATTCTTAGGTTTAGTTTTGGACCAACATCTTAATTGGAAGATGCATATGGACGGTCTATGCCATAGAATTGAGCGATATGTTTTTGCACTAAAAAAATAAGGCATACAGTTTCAAAGGAAGCTGCGCTTACAGCATACCACGGTCTAGTGGCCTCTCTACTCAGCTACGGCCTCTTGCTGTGGGGAAACTCAGTGGAATCCATCAGGGTGTTCAGATTGCAGAAGCGGTGCATCGTAGCGATTAATAAGTAATAAACGACAGCTGTCGACCTTTATTTAGATCGTGCAATGTCCTCCCGTTACCGTGCATGTACATTAGAGACATTTGCATATTTGTGAAAACACACTTTAATTTGTTTAGGATGTATACGGATGTTTATACTCGACAGAAACGGGATATGTTCTAATACCTCCTTGTCATAAAGACATATATAAGAGGAATGTGTATAACATGTGTATATCGATCTACAATGGCTTCCCTAGTAAACTCAAATCACTGGAGGGTAATCTTTTTAAGAAAAAATTAAGTATCTGGCTTCTTGAACACTGTTTTTGATGACCTAAACGAATTCAAATAATTATAAATAATAATTTAGTAGTAGGAAAATACAATAGAATTTTTATCTTTTGACATTATTATTTATTAATTTGATATTTGACATTATGTAATTTATATTATTTTTAACATTTGCACGTCTGCTTGCGGACCGAATACATGTTCTAATATGTTTTTAATGTTTTTATGTTTTTAATGTTTTTAAGACCTTTATGCTATGTATTTCGGCGAATAAATGATCTTATCTTATCTTATCTTTAATCTGAAAGATCATAATCATACCTGTGCCTGCAACAGCAGAGTCTGTGCAGCGTCAGCTAGCTGCGCCCCCCTGGAGTCCAACTCCTCGCCCTTATCCGGAGACACCTGCTCCGACAGTTGCTGGACGCCCATCAGCAATTCTGATGTCTTGGTGCATGTTGCTGACGATAAATCTACTATCTGTTGGACATTCAGTAAAAATAAATAAGTGAGGATATCCACTAACGTATTCCTCTTCTTTCTATCGTGTCATAGGTTCAGCTAATTAAATGTTGTGACGTGACACCATCATTGGTGACACGTTAAGGTCGTCTAATATGCAAGTGTTAGGGCACATAACTAATTGGATAAAATGGTCCAGTTTGTTACATTCATTAAAAAACATAAAGTAATGGAACTACTTAGACAAAAAGTTCAACATGTTCTATCAATTTAACAATCAATAGAACTAGTGGGAACAGACTACATTGGAGAAGGTGCTCCATAGTATGTGCTAGAGCCCCACAGTACTTGGTTCTCAAACGATGACTCCTCGCCGTTAATCTAAATTCTGGATCTGCTCTATTTAGTCTTTAGCTAGAAGTAAATTCTTGGCTCCAGCCTTCCCCCAACAAGCCAATGAATCTTCATTATTTTGTGCCCTTATGTTTAAACTTTTGGAAAAAAAAAGACAGGGTTAAAACGAATATAGAATTTACCTGTTGTCCCACGTTTTGTTTCTTATGTGGAGTGGCGACAAACACCAACTTGTTCGATGCATTACTGTACTTTGACACTGCATCGTTTACATCCTTTGAACAAAAAAATTATATCGAAAACTGAAAAATAAAAGTCTATGGTACCATTTATTAATCCCTTGAACTCCTGTCAGTTAAGATGGCCTTAACTGACAGGAGTTCATGGGATGTCTTCAAGCAAGTTATCTTGCTATGTTGAACATACCTGTGGATGTGTGCCATCCGTGTGTTGACAGAGGGCGCTAGTAGCTTCACACAGTGATCTGATCTGATCCAACATGGCAGCGCGACTTGCAGCATCTTTGTTCGCACTCGATAACTTCACATCTAGGGTGCATTCGAAATACAAATGGTATTTAGAAGTTTACTCCATGACAAAAAGAATTACCAAGAACATTTAGATTCAACAAATGCTTTTGACAATATTCAAAAGCAATGTCTACAAACAGATACTGGTTTATGAGTTAATTAGTATCTTTGTCAACGAAAGTTTATTAGTTTCTTGGAAATCAAACAATAAATATAAAAAATTAAATTAAAAATTTAAAAAACCCCCGACACAAAATAATAAAAATAGTATGAACGTAAAAAGCCTAAAACAAGCAAAAAAAATCTATAAAAAGAAAAAGCCACAAAAAGAACAAAAAAGGTATAAACGTGAAACCCTACAAAAAGAAAAAAATAACCTCGAAATTATGATTCTACTACGTAAGTACATGTGAATTTTTTTGATTAAATATTGTCGCGTCGGGGGACCGCTCTTTTTCGAGTCAATTTAATATAATGTTAACATTTTGATTTTAGCATTTTATCACTAGTAATTCTTAATACTTTAACATTTTCGTTGAAATTTTAATATCATTTTACTTAGGAAGGTGTTTCTATAGGTAAAGAGCGGTCCCCCGACGCGACAATATTTAATCAAAAAAATTCACATGTACTTACGTAGTAGAATCATAATTTCGAGGTTATTTTTTTCTTTTTGTAGGGTTTCACGTTTATACCTTTTTGTTCTTTTTGTGGCTTTTTCTTTTTATAGATTTTTTTTGCTTGTTTTAGGCTTTTTACGTTCATACTATTTTTATTATTTTGTGTCGGGGGTTTTTTAAATTTTTAATTTAATTTTTTATTTCATCCTTTTTGTAGGGAGGGACTTTTTAATTTTTTTTATTTTATTTGGTTATTTTCTTGCGATTAATGATTCAGATAATTTGGTGTAAACAATAACTATTATTAATTTATAGTTAACTAGCGACCCGCCCCGGCTTCGCACGGCTATATTATGCATGTATTATACATATAAACCTTCCTCTTGAATCACTCTATATATTTAAAAAATTCGTTGCGTAGTTTTAAAGATTAAAGCATACAAATGGATATAGGGACAGAGGAAGCGACTTTGTTTTATACTATGTAGTGAAGTGTTTTAATTTGATTTAATTTAATTAATAATAATAAAGTTTTTTTTATTAAAGGTATTCTTTTTCAATTTTTTCCTTTAGATATTCAACTTTTACAACTACAAGTAGGTATTTTATAGCTATTAAATATTAGAACTACCTAAGTATACATAGAAGAAGACGTCTAGATCTAGGTTATCTATACATCTTCTCTAATATTTATAAATTACGTGTCACGTTGTTTGTGCGCGATGGACTCCTAAACTAGGTACTTAACCGATTTTAATCAAATTTGCACACCGTGTGCAGTTTGATCTAACTTGAAAGATAGGATAGCTTACATCTTAATTTATTCCGATATTCCAACGGGATCGGGAGTTATGCGGGTGAAACCGCGGAGCACAGCTAGTAATATAATAAAAAAATGGAAAGAAAAGTAAAAAAGATCCAAACGAAGCCAAAAAACTCAAATTAACTTGATACTCGGGCATATCTACTAACATTCGGTTGTTAATCCTGAGTATTATCCCCCATAACTTTTAGACGGCTGGACCGATTTTGATCAAACATAGAAATTTGTAATGTACGAGTCATGCCCTTTCATTTGATACCCCACTCGAGTATATCTACTTACATTCGGTTTTTGATCCTGACTTTCATCCCCCATAACTTTAAGACGGCTGAACCGATTTTGATCAAACATAGCTAAGAACACTCCCGACTAACTTATCTTTCAAACAAAAAAAACTAAATCAAAATCGGTTCATCCGTTTGGGAGCTACGATGCCACAGACAGACACACACACACACACATACACACACACACACACACACACACAGACACGTCAAACTTATAACACCCCGTCGTTTTTGCGTCGGGGGTTAAAAATGGAAAGAAAAGTAAAAAAGATCCAAACGAAGCCAAAAAACTCAAATTAACTTGATACTCGGGCATATCTACTAACATTCGGTTGTTAATCCTGAGTATTATCCCCCATAACTTTTAGACGGCTGGACCGATTTTGATCAAACATAGAAATTTGTAATGTACGAGTCATGCCCTTTCATTTGATACCCCACTCGAGTATATCTACTTACATTCGGTTTTTGATCCTGACTTTCATCCCCCATAACTTTAAGACGGCTGAACCGATTTTGATCAAACATAGCTAAGAACACTCCCGACTAACTTATCTTTCAAACAAAAAAAACTAAATCAAAATCGGTTCATCCGTTTGGGAGCTACGATGCCACAGACAGACACACACACACACACATACACACACACACACACACACACACACAGACACGTCAAACTTATAACACCCCGTCGTTTTTGCGTCGGGGGTTAAAAATGAAAAATAATGCGTTAGAGTTAGGAGTTCCACAAGGTTCACTCCCAGGTCTCGTACTCATCTAAATATGTATGAATGAACTCGTTACATTACCTTCGACGACTTGAGGCATTAGTTCTGTAATAGTCTTGACAGATTGTTCAGCCTTCTGATAGTCAGGACCCTCCACATCTACAACGAAAATTAAATTTAATCAAAAAAGTCACCTAAACCTATCTTTGTTACTTCTTCACGCAACAACTACTGAAGCTTCTGAACTGCGTATATACGAGATGATAGCTAAAACCTTGAAATAACACGTAAGCGCTTTATCCCGAATATTCGTAAAAGATCGAGACTTAAGCAGCTAAATTCGTGCGCATATTATTATAGTAGTAATATAATCAGGAAGTGTTCACCTCTAGTAGCTTGTAGCAGCTGGGCCACAGCAGCGCTGAGCAACCCGAGTCGGTGTGCCAGCAGCCGCTCCGAAGTCACAGAATCGAAGCCCAAGGTGGGTGCGGATACAGGCTAAAACACAATGCTACATTGTATCACAAGGAAGTAAAACATTCAAGGCCCGAGCCGAAAGCAAGGCCTGTGAACTACACAGAGGGATATCATGGGTTTTTAGCTGAATAACAGATACTGTATCATAGCAAGATGGCGGCATACAGTTTTGGTTAAAGAACATAATATTAATAATTATTGAAGTATGCATTATATCCGTTGTCTAACCACCATAATACCAGCCTAGTTGCTTAGCTTGGGGCTAGATGACATTGTGTGCATTGTCCTGCAATATTTTATTACTTTTATTTATTTAACTAAGAAAACAATAAAAATAGTTTTGAAAATGTCTATAACCTTGTTTAAATCGTCGATAACCTTCTTCAGTTGTTCCTGAGCACCAGCGTTTGACTTTATGAACTTCAGTTTTTCTTCTTGAGACGTTGCTTTCAGTGGAACTTCTGATATACGTTCTTTTTCTGTTTCAACGAAATACATAAAAAATAACATAAGTATTCACACATGGAGCAATGAGTTTGAATTTGATTTAATTTAACGTGTAGTGATGATAAATTATTTCGTCATACATCAAAGCTCCAAGTGACACCCATATTAGATAAGCCACCCAACTTGCCAAACAAAATCTTTAATTATTGTCCGTCCAAAACTTGCCTAGTAGATATCGCTTTTAGCGATAAGGCCACCCATCGTGCTATATTGTAATTTTAGTTTCTTTTCTTTTTCCTCAATTATTTATGTTAGATTTAAATTTCTATAGTATAATACAATATTTATCTATCTAAATTTTTTTATACAAATGATCAGCGTTTGACACTATCACAGCTGCCTAATGGTAAGTGACGATGCTGTTTAAGATGTAGCACGCTTGTAGACGTATCTATTACTTAAAATCGGACAGTACAGACGGACAAATAAATAATAATATATCAGCCTAATTTGGGCCACAACTTAGCTATATGTAGAAATCGTGTGGTGCAAATACCCTCAAGCATCAAAATAAATCTTACCAGCACACTGGCAAGCCTTCCTCAACATATCCAGCTGTCCCTCCAGCTCTTTCATCGTTACATCCAGCTGCCGGACCCTGCCTGCATGTTGTTTATCCTGGTGTAATGGAGCCCAGCTGTGGGCTAGTTCTTGTCCCGCGTGAGATACTGAGTCGATGGCTGTGTTAAGGGCAGCGCGGCATTGCGGTTCCGATATAGATGATGACGTCAGCTAGAATATAAATAAATACTTATTGTTTAGAATTAATCAGTTTGCGTACTGTAATCAGTTTGCGTTCTGAGTCTTCTTCTGTGTGTTTGGATATTTCCGATAATTTGATTATTGGTCAATATGCGTCAAATATCCAATTTAGAGCTAGATGGCACTGCATGAAATGCCATGTATAATTATTTTTATTTTGTTGTTTTTATTTAATAGCTTTAATCTGAAAGATCATACCTGTGCCTGCAACAGCAGAGCCTGTGCAGCGTCAGCTAGCTGCGCCCCCCTGGAGTCCAACTCCTCGCCCTTATCCGGAGACACCTGCTCCGACAGTTGCTGGACGCCCATCAGCAATTCAGATGTCTTGGTACATGTTGCTGATGATAAATCTACTATCTGTTGGACATTCAATGACAATAAATAAGTGAGGATACTTCACTGACGTATTCTTCTTCTAGCTATCTTGTTTAAAGGTTCAGCTGATTTTATGTTGTCTAACATCATTATTGGTGCCATGTTAAGGTCGTCCTATATGCAGGTGTTAGGGTACATTGGAGAAGGTGCTCCATAGTCTGCTTTAGAGCCCCACAGTATTTGGTTCCCAAACGATGACACCTTGCCACAAATCTAAATTCTGGATGGATTTGCTTATTGTATCAGGCATAGAGCTTCAAGTTTTCCGGCTATAGCCTTGCCGCAACTAGCCAAAGAATCTTCACTATTTTGCGCTAATATGTTAAAACTTTTGGAAAAAACAGACAGGGTTGAAACGAATATAGACATTACCTGTTGTCCCACGTTTTGTTTCTTATGTGGAGTGGCGACAAACACCAACTTGTTCGATGCATTACTGTACTTTGACACTGCATCGTTTACATCCTTTGAACAAAAAAATTATATCAAAAACTGAAAAATAAAAGTCTTTGGTAACACTTACTAATTAAATGGTCTACTCTGACAGTAGTTCAAGGGATGTCTTGAAGCAATCTGTCTTGCTATTAAACATACCTGTGGTTGTGTGCTGTCTGTGCATTGACAGAGGGCGCTAGTAGCTTCACACAGTGATCTGATCTGATCCAACATGGCAGCGCGACTTGCAGCATCTTTATTTGCACTCGATAACTTCACATCTAGGGTACATACGAAATATAAATGTTATTTGAAATTTAACTCCATGAAAAACAAAATAATTATCAAGACCTTTAAGATTTAACAAATGCTTTTGACAATATGCAATAGCAATATCTACACAATGATACTGTTTTATAAGTTGCTAGTATCTTTCTAACAAAAGTCTTTTAGTTTCTTGAAATTCAAACAATAAATAATATGAAAAAAAATGTGTTAGAGTTAGGAGTTTCACAAGGTTCACTCCCAGGTCTCGTACTCTTCTGAATATGTATGAATGAACTCGTTACATTACCTTCGACAACTTGAGGCATTAGCTCAGTAATAGTCTTGACAGATTGTTCAGCCTTCTGATAGTCAGGACCCTCCACATCTAGAACGAAAATTAAATGTAATCGAAATTGTCACAATGATAGTAAAATAGTCAACAGTACATCCTCCTAATACTTTATATGCAAGTTTGTGTGTTTGTGTGCATATTGTGTGTATATTACTACTTCATGCAGGAACTACTCAACAGAATGCGATAAAACTTGGTATAGCTGATACCCTGAAATAACACTATTATTACTTATTCCGATCGAGACTTAAGCAGCCAAATTCGTGCGAGTATTATTTTAGTAGTCAAATAATAATGAAGTGTTCACCTCTAGTAGCTTGTAGCAGCTGGGCCACAGCAGCGCTGAGCAACCCGAGTCGGTGTGCCAGCAGCCGCTCCGAAGTCACAGAATCGAAGCCCAAGGTGGGTGCGGATACAGGCTAAAACACAATATTACATTGTAATACAAGTGGGTATGACATTAATGATGCCCGAGTGTGCATTTCAGACTTTGTTTTTAAAACCTATGAACTGAGTAACTTGTAAGTTTTGATAAAAGAAGAATAGAAATCGGTTATGATAAATATTAGTTTCAAAAATGTTTATTACCTTATTTAAATCGTCGATAGCTTTCTTCAGTTGTTCCTGAGCACCAGCGTTCGACTTTATGAACTTCAGTCTTTCTGCTTCTGACGTTGGTTTCAATGATTCTTCTGTTAAACGTTCTATTTCTGTTTCAACGAAATACAACAAAAATAATACAATAATTAGAAATAATATGTAAAAACATGCTCTCAGCTTAGTCGACCGTATCCAGATCGAAAGCATGCAGAGGAACGATCATTTTAAATACGTCTGGAGTCAACTAAGCCCCAGTTTTAGCACGATGTTTTCCTTCACCGTAAGAGCAATGTCAATTAGCGTACATAAATTATTCGTAAAAAAATTCCATTGGTGCACGGGGGACCAAGATTCAAACCCAACGACCTTCAGAATGAAAGTCAAGGTATCTACCACTAGCTAGACCAACACCGCTTCTGCCAGTATCAAAACATCAAAAGAACTCTTACCAGCACACTGGCAAGCCTTCCTCAACTTATCAAGCTGTTCCTCCAGCTCTTTCATCGCTACATCCAACTGCTGGACCGCGCCAGCATGTTGTTTATCCTGGTGTAATGGAGCCCAGCTGTGGGCTAGTTGTTGCCCCGCGTGTGATGTTCTATCGACGGCAGAGAGGAGAGCAGATTGACAACGAGCGTCAGATATTGACGCTGCAGTCACCTGGAATTAAATTATCATTCAAGAAAACTGACTTCAAGAAGTCAAGGCGATGTTGCCTGAAGTACCCCGTACTAATTCGGGTTACTTTGATCAACTTCACGAGTAGTGTAGTGCTAGCTTTAGGTACTTTGTGAACATAATATGCCACCTAAATAAAATGTCCCATCGAAGGTTACCTGTGCCTGAGTAAGTAGATTCTGTGCAGCATCAGAGAGTGCAGCTCCCTTCTCGTCCAACTCCTCGCTCTTGTCTCCAGCAGTCTGTTCCAGCTGTTGCACTGAACACAGGATCTCTGACGTCATACCACATGCTTCAGCTGCTAACTCTATGATCTAGAAATGGAAAGTCGTAAGTGGGTTCTTTAATTAATCATAAGAGTTGGAACACTTAAATGGTTGTCTGTCATAAAGTCGGTCATAAGAAAACAGTGATGATAAACCATAGCAACGTATTGTTGTTGCTATGTTTGTTAATAATATGACGCGTTCCCGGAACAGGACGCATGACGTCATGATTTTTTTTGTAAATGCTTGTTGTCATCAATTTATTACGTTTTCACGTCAAAACGTTCAAATGGTTTTTTTTCTTGAAAAGGTTTTTTGCAAGTCATCGTCTATGCGTTTCTAATTGAATTAGATAATTTCGGTGACTTTCTATGTAATTTGATTCAATAAAGCGTAGCGTGACATTTTATTTTTGTAGTTGTCACAAAAACTCCACGGCGAAGTTTCGTTAGAGATTGTTACCGGCTTTAACGAAACAGGAAGATGGAAGAAGTATCAAAACTTGATTTGACTGGCGTTATGCGAAACGTAGCTTAATTTGCCTCCCCTATCGGTTTCCATCCATCGCGGTCCTCTGCGACCTCCGGCCAGTTTGGCTCAAAGCGGTCGAGTTCGTCCAAAAAAGAATTTAAAAAATGTCATATAATTTAGTCAACATACCTGACGTTCCCTCTCCGGGTCAACATGTCGACTGACAAGATACACCAGGTTACCAGATGCATCAGTAAACTTGGCTATGTCATCGCTCAAGTTCTGTGGTCGGACGTCAGTGTTGCAGAGGGCGCTAGTAGCTTCACAAAGTGCCTTCACGTTCTCAATGTAGGCGGCGTTATTTTCATCATCTTTGTTCGAACTAATTATCTGCGAATCTAGGGAAAAGAATACATTTTAATATAAAACATATTGCATTTTATTTTAGAAAGATATTATATTTATATAAAAAAATAAAAATAAAAGAGTATGGCGGATTTCTTCTTTTTCTTGTATATATCTCAGTCGTTCATTGGTCAGGGATTGGCCAACTATTGTGTGGCCAACTATTGAGTAGGCCAACTATTGAGTTAGCCACTGCAATTGCAGCACCGTTGGCCTCCGTTAAGTTCTCGAAAGTGCAGGAAACTGGGCCCATGGAGTAATCCATTGACCCAGTTATCCACTGGCCTCTACTTTAAATGACGGAAAAATAATTATAAAAATGTATTTAAGTACCTTGTACGATAAGCGGCATCAGTTCAGCGATAGTAGCGATCGCTGTATCAGCCGTACCGTAGTCTACGTGTTCCCGGTTGGATGTGGCAGCGAGTAGCGCGGCGACTGCGGCGTTCAGTCGCGCGACGCGGTCTGCGAGGCGACGCGTCGCCGCCTCTACGTCGGTACTTGATACTGAACTTGGTAACTCCTAAAAATATATTACATTTAAGATATAGAGATTGTGACAGACAGCCTTAATCTATACATATAAAATTCTTTGTCCTGACTGACTGACGGATCAACGCACAGCCTAAACCGCTGACCGTAGAGACCTCAAACTTGGAGGATGTGTTCTTTGTTTAACGTATGCATCCGATAAGAAAGGATTTTCCGAAATTCTACCCCTATGGGGATGAAAAAGGAGGTCAAAATTAGTATGGGACAACGTGATTCCTTGGTCCATTTTCGACATCTACGCAGACGAAGTCGCGAGCAAAAGCTAGTTAAAAATAATAAAAACTTTTTAATGTCAGTATTGGTTACAAAGCTCGCCTAATTTTTATAAGTGACTAGCTTTTGCCCGCGACTACGTCCGCGTCGAAGTCGAAAATGGACCAAGGAATCACATTGTCCCAAACAAACTTTACCCCCATTTTCACCCCCTTATGGGTAGAATTTCGAAAATTCCTTTCTTATCGGTTGCCTACTACGTCATACCGAGAAGACACCCTCTAAGTTTCAGGTCTCTACGATCAGCGGTTTAGGCTATGCGTTGATTCGTTGAGTCATAAACAAAGTTGGAAGTAAACAGTCAAAGACCGGAAGAAATAGTTGAATGTCGGAAAAACAATAGTGTAGAGTCGGAAGAAATAGTTTTACGTCGGAAGAAATAATTTTTACTAACAACGAATCAAATAGTTTATCGTCTGACATTTGATAAAGCATCACAGATTGAACAACAATATTAGATCGAAAGTTGGAAAAAATAGTTAAACGTCGGAAACAACATAGTTGCAAGTCGGAAACATTCGATAACGAAATACGGCGTGAAATAAATCTAAGTATGATGTTATTCTGTAGGCGTTATTATAATTATATCTACCGTTTGAAGTTGTTTTTGAGCGTCTTCCAAGTGTTTCTTAGCCGTTGTTACTGTCGTTATAAACTTGAGCCTTTGAATCTCTTCAGGCGTAGAATCTTGTTTGTCATCTATGGAAAAGAAAAACAATATTTAACCCTACAATGAATATAGAGAGGTTTTTTGTTTGACTCCAATGTCTGTCTGTCTAGATACGAGACAAATAAATTTTAATCTATTTCATAAGGTTTTTTTTATGAAAGCTGAATGTTTAAAATCCTATAAATTAAATAAAAAAAGGTGTAAACGTTACTATGTTCATCATACAAATAAAAAAAAAGTTAATTTTATTTTAAATTACCATGATTTTTTTTTCAATATTAAAGTTATTAATGTTTATTTACCATGTTTTTGTTTTGTGTTATTTATTTTGGTAATTTTATTTCACTCTAAATCAAATGTGAGCAGTTTATATTCAGAATTACGAATAAAACTATCAACATAATATAAATGTTACAAGTTTTTAAATTTTTATTAATTTACTCTAAAAAGTTTCTTCAAGATGTTTCTGCAACTTACCCATGTAACAAGCCTTCAACCTGTCCAATGTTCCAGCCAAGGCTAAGGTCTGATTATGGAGAGCATCCTGGCCTGCCTCGTCTAGAAGCGGCTTCGAACGACTAACCAAGACTTGAGCTGATGAGGAGACAGCTTCACAGCCAGCTGTGAGGCTCGATTGGCAGTGGAGCTCGTGGATCGTTGGGGCTGACAACTTTAAAAAAGAAATATAAAGCAGTTAGAGAATGCACCTGGAATTAGGCTTCCTTAAAAAAAGGTTCAATATCCCATTTTAAGTAATAAATAAATAAATATTGCAGGACATTCCACACACCGCCATCTAGTGGGGCTAGATGGCGATGTGTGGAATGTCCTGCAATATTTATTTATTTATTACTTAAAATGGGATATTGAACCTTAGCTAAGTTACTAGACTTTTGTTATGGGTGCTACACAACGGATATACTACATATATACTTTTCTTTTGTAAATATATAGTTATAATACATGGAAACAACCAGACCACAGACAAATATCTAAGCATAAACACATGTCTGAGGCGGGAATGTAACCCGCAACCTGTGCCCGCAACCGTGTGTTTTGCAGTCCGGCATGGTGACCATTGTGGTTATTAACGAAGAGTGACATTAGCTCTCTATAACTAGTAATAAGAATCAATCTCACCTCAGCTTGGTCTACCAGCCTATCAGCACAGATCCTGAGGTGGTTTCCAGCTTCCTTCACAGTGGAGTCTTCTTTGGATATATTGTTTATTATATTTGCTAGTTTGTCTGCTTCCTCTTTCACTTCTTTCGTTAGATTCATTATCTGCAAATGTAAATTAAATAAAAAAAATGCCAAAAAGGTAAAAGTTTAAGGTAAAGAAAGATTTAAAGGTATCATTTGCAATTTTTGTCGAAATAACGCGTTTGACGCGTACAATTTGAAGAACACAAGGAACCTAGAAAACTGTCTTGTTAACCCAATGTGTGACTGTCTGAAAGTGGGGCGATTCGGGTAAAGGACCAATAGAGGGATGGTCCGGGAATGGGATTATTCGGCAATGGGACCATCCAAAAAGGACGAAGAGTTCCAAACCTTAGTTTCTGGAAATTTAAGGAGTGTTCTAGATGTGGCAATACCATTTCATTGACAGCGGACCTTCGCCGGGTCTCTAGGTAAACAATGGTGTTTTCGCATTTCGGAATTTCCCCTATCTATTGCGAAAGTCGGGGTAATATTTCTAAACACAAACAATAACATGACGCATGACATCACACTTTTTTGTGAGTGCAAGTGTTCATCGATTTACAAAACGTTATCACGTCAAAAAATCTGTTATTTTCTAATTTTTTTTGGCGTGGGTTAACCTTACCTCGTCCTTCTTCTTTGTGCCTGTCTTAGATCCTTTTCCAAAGACAAATAGTAATTTCCCAGACAAATCCGAGTAGTTCTTGGTAGCTTTGTGTATTTTCTGAAAGAAAAACAAACGTATTATTATGGGACATAACGGGGCGTAACGTAACATTTAGATAAATATTGTAGGAAATTCCACACATCATAAGTTACTAGACTTGTGTTATGGGTGCTAGACAACGGATATACTACTTAAGTATATACTTTTCTTTATATAATTTGATACATAGGGATAGCGATTTCTTTTCTTTTCTTTATTTTTTTAAATTATGAATATATGAGGAGATACTTATTCGAGGGCGAGAATCAAACCCGCAACCCTCTGCATCGTCGTAATATAGAAGCCAACTTACATCCTGATCCTCCGAGCCGATAGTGCCGCAAACATTTTGTGTAGCGTCACACAGAGCCTTCAACTGATCTAGCAGTTGCCGGCGGTGTTGCTCGTCCTTCACGCTGCTTAGCGCTTTCACGTCTGTGGTATAAAACATATTGATTACTAGCAGCGCTTCATGGTTTTACCCGCGTAACTCCCGATCATGTGGGAATATCAGGATAAAAGTAGCCTATAGTTACTTCCAATGAATCAAAGTATCCTCATCCCAAGTTTCATCTAAATCGGTCCAGGAGTTTCGGAGCCTAATCGTTACAAACAAAAAAATCTTTAATATTAATTATATTAGTGTAAATAGATGTAAATTTCAACCGCGTCTGCCGTATGAATATCGGGATAAAATAGGCAAAATGTATTTCGCTTTTAGCTTCCATTTAGAAAACGTTTAAAAAAAATAAGAACAAAGTAGTGGATGTATAGATAGATGGCAGACCCAGTTTCCCACAGGATTTCAAAAACTGAAAGATGTCTGTAGCCGGTAAGCTGAAGCGAAGCTGTATGGGCTATTCATTCACTCTTTGCCTTCCCCGAAAGGGCAATAAAAAAAAAAGGTTGTTCAGACAGAAAAAGCTAATCCGAGTGAAGGCCATTTTTACTTGCTAGATGATTAAGTATGTAAAAAGTAATGATTACCTTTAACAAATTCCGGCATAAATTCGTGTATTGTGTTCATTGAAGTGACTGCAGCTGAGTAGTCGACGTTCTTTGGATCTGTGGAATCATCATCACGTGTTTTAGACTAATTAGGACAATGGTTTGATTTGATTTCAGTACAAAATGTTTGAAGATAGTTTTTCGCAATTTGCAGAGTTTCTGCATGAAAAAAAGTTGTTTTTTTAAATTGCCACTTTTCTCGGTAATTATAACCAAAAATAAAGGATGTTCTCATAAGAACGTTTTCTCGTAGCTACAGCGCTGCTAGGACTTGCTTTCACTGACCCATTCAAACTAGCGCGCGACGATTTGAGAACATTCTCCTTTTTTTGAATCGGTATAAAAATATGGAAACGTGTGGACAGAATGAATACGTACCAGAATGAGCCATAAGATAATGTGCTATGGCTCCATTTATCTTGGCAAGGTTGTCTACAGCCGAACGCTCGGTTTCAGCCACTTGCTCGGGGTTTAAGCGAGGTCCATAGTATTTCTAAATAAAAAGTAAATAGGTAAAAAGAAAAGCAAAGCAAAATGACATTTAGCGACTGAGACCTAGGTTTAAGAAGTGCAAATCCCACCGAACACACTGCTACTGGTTGCCGGTCTTAAGTCATATCGCACCCCCTCGTGCCCGCAGAAGACAAGCCCTAAAAAGAGAGGCCGATAAGATATTGTCCCGGCCCGACCTGCCCATCCATCAGACTTTCACCCAGCCGCCCCCAGATAGTCTCAAATCTCGCAACCCATCGTACAGGACTGCAGCTGAACTGGTGGGTTTTTCAGTGGCTAAGGAATGGAAGGACGAGTGGGACTGCGCCACGCATGGTCTAAATATTCCCATAGACCCCACTTCCAAACCAAAAGGCTTTGATCTGCCGCGCAATCTGTGGTGTCGGTTAAACAGACTGAGGACCGGACATGGACGATGCAATTATATGTGCCACAAATGGGGATGGAGCGATTCTGCTCTCTGTGAGTGCGGCGAAGAGGTCCAGACTATGGATCACATTATAGGTCGCTGTCCGATCCATTCATATCCTGGCCCCCCAGAGGACATTTTCGGGCTTACCCAGGAGTTCATTGGCTGGCTGGAGGGCCTGGACTTGGTCTTGTAATTATGTGCTGTTTCAATTATGTTTTTTATGTTTATGTTTTTTTTAGGTTAATATTAATATAATGCCTGTGTAGAAATGTCATACGATTAAATACCGAACACAAATTCTAGAAAAGTATTTTTTTTTAACCCGCAACCTTCTGCGTCCCAGACAGGTGACAGGTGTTTGCCCACTGTGCCACAGAGGGCATCATGTCTAGATACTAATGCTTATTATAATAAGTCTTCCATAGTTAAAAAATGTTCTATCACTCTGCAAACGACAGATATAGAATAAGAATTATTTTTGTTACAAAATGTTATAATATAGAGCTACATCACATTATGAAAATAATAAATAAGAGCCGAAAAGCGAGTATGGTTGCCGTTGACGCAAACCATATTCCAACATTTCCCATGAGTTTCTTTTGTCTCCATCTCATTAGTGGCGCGGTCCAAGGCACACATTCTAACTTAATTTTTAAGACGATTCAAAGTGATCTAATGCAAATGGTACGTTTTCAAATGAATAAATAATTTTGACTTTTGACATAAGACATTAAATTGACAATTCGAAGTCAACCGGAAGTACCGGTTTTGGGTCGAAAACCTAATGGTAGTTCCCGTTGACCTAGAATCACGAAATTTGGCAAAAAGCAAGGTCTTACAGCACACATAAAAGAAAAATTCCAAAAAATAAGAAATTGTAAATAATGGTTGTCCCCTTACGAATACATAGTTAAACTAATTTAACTTGACCCTTACATTATATGGGCGCCCAAACGAAATAGGGGTCAAGTTGAATTGGTACCTACCATACCACGGCAAGGGTAGAGAAAGAGTTGAAACTAATGTACGGAACCATAGGCGCGCGAGTACGACTCGCACTTGACAGGTTGTAACACATAATAGTTGTTGATATATTAGACGTCCTTACCTCATCAAGGTCCTGCTTGGCTTGGTCCAGCGTGTGCATAACGGTGGCAGTGGCAGCTATGAACGACGCGCGTCGCAGGTTCGATTCCGTTTGCTCGTCCTCTATGAAACTCTTCCGAGAACTCTGAGACATATTAGAAAAAGTGACGTGAGAATTTTATGACGTTATATCGCCATTAATAAAACGAGGTAGTAACTGTGGTCACACCATTATGCCGCAATGGTGGGTCCACGGTAAAAAAAACACCGTTAATCTACTGCACAAGAGTGGGACTACTACTTGTGACCAAACCGTCTTTTAACCGTGGTCCCACCGCTGTCATGTTAGGAACCAGAAATAAATGATGATCGAAAAAAAACGCCTATTTAATAAAGACGATCGAACTTATACGTAACTTTAGTGACTTTGTGAAATGTATTTTATAGATTTGTTTACATAAAACATGGCAAAAAGGTAGACTTATAAAAATTTAAAATTCTCCACATAGGCCAACGTTCGGCAAACTTTCATAAAATATATTTTTATATAAAACTAGCTGCGCCCCGCGGTTTCACCCGCGTAAGTCCGATCTATAAATTCTCACCGTTTAAACCTTCCCTGGACTACAACAAACATTTCAAAACCGAAATCATCTAAATCGGTTCAGCCGTTCTCGAGTTTTAGCGAGACTAAGGAACAGCAATTGATTTTTATATATATAGACTAGCTGCGCTCCGATAACACACTTGCAAGTGGGAAATTCGGGATTAAAAGTATAGAATACGTTCCATCAGTTTTGCAGCCTTTGTCTTTGTCATACCGAGTTTCATCGCAATCGGTTCAGTACGAAGAAATAACAAACAAACACACAAACTTATACAAAATTGAACTGATTGATGCGTTTAGACAATCCTGATGATTTCGGGCACAGTGACTATTTCTGGCTACCTATGCAGTACAGATCTGTTCACTCACAAAGGCGCGCCCTTCCACACCTTATGAATGTTGTTGTAAACGTAATCTGTATATAATTCTATGTCTGTTGTATGCTGTCTCTACTGATAGTCTTCACACACACATTAAGACATCTCGTTAGCACGTGCGACACTCATATTAATGCACACCGAGAAAATTTACCCTGGAGGGGCGCGCCTTCCTGAGTGAACAGATCAAGCTTTGATGTTCAGCAGGCCAGCTCGTCTATTTCGTACTCTTTGGTGACTGGCGTTCCCGATGTTTGTAGAAAATACTCTACCGCATAGACAATTGTATATAGCTTACCTCAATAAGCTTGCTACGTCTCTTAGACCGAGGATCCATAGCGAAGTACATCTGCGTTGTTAGATCTGCGATGTTCTTGGCCGCGTCTACGCTGCCGTTCGTATCCTGAATCGCGCAAACGATATTTGTATTGTAGATAGACAGACGAATTTATTTGTACAACACAGTGAGGAACATAAAACACGACATACATAAAGCAAAGTAATAGATAGAAAGTACAAGTCACACAAATGGGCGGCCTTATCGCTTATTGTTTTGGTTTACGGGCTGTTTCCCTTTTGCATGAGTATGGAGTAGGCTTGCTCAGCACTTATACTACCCTCTCAGCTTAGTCGACCATGTCCAGAAGAAATAACTTTTGTCAATCCATCTGAAGCCAACCAAGCCGCGGGTTTCATCACGTTTTCCTTCACCGTAAGAGCAATGTCAACCAGCGTACATAAATCCGTAATAAGAATCCATTGGAGCACGGAAGGCCGGAATTCGAACCCACGACCTTGGAATTAAAGTCGAGGTATATACCACTAGGCCAACATCCCGCAAACGATATTACACACGGAATATATCACTATCACTACATAGTATAAAACAAAGTCGCTTCCCGCTGTCTGTCCCTATGTATGCTTAATTAGATCTTTAAAACTACGCAACTGATTTTGATGCGGTTTTTTTTTAATACTTAGAGTGATTCAAGAGGAAGGTTTATATGTATAATACATGCATAATATAGTCGTGCGAAGCCGGGGCGGGTTGCTAGTTATCTGTTCTGCGAATATCAGACCTGGCCAGCACAGACATTGAGGAGTTTTATGTGAGAAGGTGGTTCCAAGTGCTCTGTCAATCTACCTACCTAGTAGAAGGGTGATTCCACTGGTATAAAGAATAATGGCAAATCTTCGAACAAAAATTATTTGTTTGCAAGGAGATTGGGTTCTCGAAGCATAATTGTAATGGCGTCAGATGCTGACGAAGAAAATTAAAAACACGTGACTTTAAATGCTTATATCCACCCCATCTAGTACACGAAATACTATCAATTTCATTGTAATCTAGAAAAACGGGAGAATTTTATTATATTGCCATGCCATCATTCTTAAAAAGTGAGCAATTTACTGCATTTTGAGGGGCTAATCTGCTCATCACCCCGAAGATCCTTATCAGATCTTCACCAAGTTGCAAGAAAGAAAGAAAACGTTTATTTGGACAAGCACGACACAAGACAATCAGAAAAGTAGTAACAAACTTATAAGCACTAATCTAAAAAAAAAATGAATAGGTATGAATAGAATACAAAAGAAATAAAAAAAGAAGAAATAAGATCTAAGGAGCCGTGTGCCTCCAAAAAGGTTCTGCCTCAGCAATGATAGCTGCACCAACATTACAAAGACACACAAACAAACACAATAACACTTACAAATGTTTCAGGTTCCATACAATGTCTGAGAGAGTTCATCAACTCTTCGAGCTCACGGAGCTGTTCCTCCAGCTTCCTCTTCTCCTCGTCCGATGATTGCTTCTCTATTGTCTCTCTAACACCTACGAATGAAGGAATCACTTTAACAGGTTATAAGGCATGTAAAAAGGCAGTTACGTAAGGGTGATTACGCCGGAGAGTTGTTATGCTGAAGAGTGATTACGCCAGATAGTTGTTATGCGAAGTGGCCATTTTACGTAAGGGATATTACTCGAAATATTGGGTTGCTTAGACTTACGAGGATGTTGAATCCATATCAAATGAAAAATGATAAACTAACACAAACTTACCTACTAAAATTTTGCAAAAAAAAAAAAAATAACAATAGAAAAGTGAACCCATAATGTACAAATTACAAATCAGTTTCCATATAGTGGCATTGTAAAGATATAGTTATCTCACCATCTCTAACAATAGCATAGTCCTCGTCCATATGAGCGAAGACGTCCCTAGCTCCGTTGTTGCTGACGTCAGCATTAGAAGCCGGAGACGTCAGCAGGCTCACTATACGGACCGCGTTAGAGTTGAGACGGTTCAGTCGACGGGTTAGGCTTATACTCATGTCACTGCGGAGGGGAATCTCGCCCACCTGCGAAATATATCAGGAAATTTGTTTAATACTTGCCTACTTCTGCATACGAACTACAGTCAGCCAAGCTAAGCAATTTGTGTTGTGGGAGCTAAATAACGAATAGAATACATAATAATATATACTAACTAGCGACCCGCCCCGACTTCGCACGGGTGCAATGCTGATACTAAATATACTACAGAATGTCTTTATATACAATAACAAAAAATGTGAGAATCGCTCGACCGATTTTGTGCAAACTTCACATAAACTATCTACTAAATAGTCCGAACGATTACAAAAATTACATAGATAGAGATAGATTGATTAATTAAACGGTCTATTCAACTTCAAGGACCTAGGTGATATGACTCAGGACCTGGGTGAAATAAACCAGGTCCTGTGAATATTTATTCACAATGAAAGATGCTTATTAATAAATTGAAGAAAAAACCCTTAAAAGCGTTGTGATAGCTGTAAAGAAGCCACAACGCGCTGTGGCTTTTTAATTGCTGTTATCGTTCTTAATAAATAAAGTCAGCTTTAGAGTTAACTGTTAAATCCAATCCGTTCGTTAATCCCCTCTTTCTATGTAGTTTTTGGTCAGAGGCGCGGAGGAAGAACTAAGGCTCTTCCATTGTTGGGGCTGGCTAACGCAAGAGCATTGAAGCTGCAACCGCCGTCGGAACAATTGCAATCCCTCAAGTCTCCCCTTAAACAAATCGACTCCTTGAAACTAATCCAAAAACAAGGTTTAAGGATAGTCTGAGATGTGGATTTAAACCTTAGATTTGGACACAGATTTACTCGTGAACGTTTGTCTAAACACTATCCTTAATTGTCTCTATAGGGATAGTGTTTAGACTATAGTTCACGAGTAAATCTGTGTCTAAATCTAAGGTTTAAATCCACATCTCGGACTATCCTTAAACCTCGTTTTGGGATAAAGGGGGTAGGAAATTTGCGCGTTTTACAGTCGCTAATTGTAAATAGCCACAACGGGAATTGACTGCTGCGAGCTATTTTTTCAGTTCTTCAGCTAACAAATTCAAACTCAGTGAAATATGTATGTTTACTTACCACAGCCTTCTGTTGGTTTCCACTCGTATTGGTGGTGATTATTTGTTGAACTGTCACTATTTGTGTGCCCTGGTTGCCCTCTTTACCTGTAACATTTTATTTAACAAATTTTTTTACAGTATTTTTTTATTTTGGTTCAGCGCCATCTGTTGGTGACAAGACGACGCATCGGCACATGTGACGTTAAATAAATAATTATATAAAATGAACTTTATTACCTGGTTGGTAAGGTACAATTCTGCTCGGTCCGACCATGCAGTGTTCTATGATCTTGTGTGGATTGTTTGCTACTTGTTGCATTAGACTTGCTCTGAAAAAAAAACAATTAGCTTTTCTTTAATATACTTTGAAAAACCTAAGGATTAAAGGTGTTCCAATTACATTATATGTACCCCTCCAATATGTATATACTCACTGTGAGGAACTGCAATCATCCTCAGCCATGGTGCCGTGGTCAGTCCCCTGGCCGCCGTACGCACTCAACATACGTTTCCGTATGAGATCTATGTACCCCTCCAATATGTCACGGATACGATACGCATCCCGAGTCTTTACACAGTATTCTTTATCACTGGAACATTAACAAGATCATTAATAGTTACTTGTACTTGTATACGGGTTGTTTTCCGCAATCAGACCCTTTTGAATTGGGTCCTTTTCGCGTGAAGACTTGCCCAGCACCTACTACCCTATCATTAATAGTTTTTCCTTTAAAAAACTGTTAATGATCATTAATATTCCTTTAAATATTGGTTCACGTTATGCAGGGTGAATTTTTTACATAGGCCTTCAGGGCTAAATCCTAAACTATAAGAGATAGCGAAAAATGCTGAAAGGAGTTGCGTGACAAGTAATGACTTTTTCAAAAATTTCATGTGCATCATGAAGTTTTTGAAAAAGTCATTACTCTGGCTAGGAATTGAACCTGTTAATTTTCAAAACCAATAATGACCCTTTATTTTTAACCTCCGACGCAAAAACGACGGGGTGTTATAAGTTTGACGTGTCTGTGTGTTTACATCAACCGATAGTGTTGCTGACAGAGAGAAATTCCTATAAAACAAACATAGTAAGTATGCCAAATTAAAAGGATATAGCTATTTTTTGTAATAATGAGTACCTACCTATAATCTCCAAAGTTAAGTGTAAAAGTTTCCCCCTTGCCCGCGTGGTACGTCTTGACGTGGGTGAGAGGCCATTCCTGTAAGATCTCCTTGGTGACCTCGTCAAGGCGTAGGATGGACTCCGAGTTGATGCCCAGCAGTCGGGGGACCAGTTTCTTCTTGTCTTTCTGTTTCTCCTAGAATCGAGACAATATTTTATTGCACAAAAATCGTAAAAAATCCACCTGGATAATGTGGTGAAGTTATTTATTTTGACTGCTTATAATTCGTAAACAACAAGACTTAGAGAAAAGTTGTGTTTATAAGAGAAATATTGGAAATTAGGTTTATTTTATACCCCTCAAAGATATTTTTGTTGTAAAGTGAACTGTTAAAGTCACAGAGTTATTACAGAGGTATTTTGAGGATATTCTTCTCTTTGCCTTAGAAGTTGATGAAATAAAGTATCTACTTACTTTGACCAAGAAGAAAGTAACTCCGTACGTAGGCATTCCGCGGGCGGTCTTAGTGTACAAGTACTTCGCTTCCAAGGGACTGAGTTCGGCGTGTTTGCGGTACTCTTTGAGGATCTTCTTCTCAATGCCCCACGAATTCACGAACTGAGCTGGTAGGTACTCATTTAGGCTGGAAAATTATGCTAAGTTACAGAAATACGTGCATGTAGCCATCATGTAGCAGTGTTATTCGGTCACCCATCGATGTTGTGACCGCGCCGGGCGTTGCTTATCTCTAACAAAAATAAACTTAAGTTTATTGTAGCTTTTTTTCATTATAGGGTGCGTTTCAAAGCTATAATCTTAACATCGTGATAATTAGATTTTTTTTACAAAAGACTATGTCTTAATTCTTCATTTTGGCTTCACCGAAGTCGGGTAAAAAAAGACTTAGGTACCGGGGGCTCTCTCCCTAGTTGTAGACTGTTTTTTCCCTAGATAATGACACTGAGCAAATATTTTTGGTGCATAAAACTTATAACTGCCATGACCATGCCCATATTTTTTTTTTTTTTTTAATTTATAAATTTTAATTTCTATGATAATTAGAAAATGAAAAAAAAAAACAAAAAATAGGGGCATAGTCATGGTAGTAATAGGTTTTATGGCACAAAAATATTTGTGCTAGTGTCATTATCCAGGGAGGAAACAGTCGACTAAGTTTGTATGGAGAGAGCGCCGGTACCCTTTTACCTTAAGACAACTTTTAATATCAATATTAGGCCATGAGAGCGGGACACGAGTTACATCGCGAGGCGGACCTAGTGTTACCATTTATAAATACTAAGGTCATAAATTACTTACTTTTCCAAAAAGCCAGGCTTGTGCTTGTCTTCTTGGAAGTCACCGAAGTGTATCTGGCATTGTATACCCGCAAATTCAACAGCTGAATATAAACAAATAAAGATTTTAGCATAACCTAATAGACTGATACTACATAGTATAAAATGAAGTCACTTTCCGCTGTCTGTCCCTATGTATGCTTAGATCTTTAAAACTTCGCAACGGATTTTGATGGGTTTTTTATTAGATAGAGTGATTCAAGAGGAAGGTTTATATGTATAACTAGCGACCCGCTCCGGCTTCGCACGGCTATATTATGCATGTATTATACATATAAACCTTCCTCTTGAATCACTCTATCTATTAAAAAAACCGCATCAAAATCCGTTGCGTAGTTTTAAAGATTTAAGCATACAAAGGGATATAGGGACAGAGAAACCGACTTTGTTTTATACTATGTAGTGATACATGCACAATATAGCCGTGCGAAGCCGAGGCGGGTCGCTAGTGATTTAATAAATCAGCAAATTATCCAGACCGTAACGAAGCAGTATCAATAGTTGCATATCGTTAAAACTATTTGTTGTTTGGCAGGAAGCGAACCAGCAACCGTTTTATGTAGGTGATTTATGTAGTATAATAAGTTGGACGCAGAAAGCATGCGACCGATCTTTTCTGGAAGGCGCTGTTCTAATTGAGCATCATCGCGCGACCATACGATGCGATTCTTATAGAATAACTAGCTAGCTTCGATTCTCAGACCCAACGAATATACACAATAAAAATCATACAAATCGGTTCAGCCGTTTCGGAGGAGTTTGGTAACTAACACCGCGACAAGAGGATTTTATATACAGGATGATTTTTTCCTTCAGGGCTATAATCCTAAACTATAAGAGATAGCGAAAAATGCTGAAAGGAGTTACGTTTTTACAAATTTTATGTAATGTAGATAATCTAGAACATATTTAAAACATTTATAAAATATTACTTCCTTTTTATGTCTCATACGCTATTATTTTGCCAAAGACGGAAACATGAAAATTGTAGAAAAATACAAAAATGAGCTATTTCTTTCAATTTTCCATACTATATTTGTTTCTAGGAATTAATCTTTATCAGCAACACAATTGATTGGTATAAAAATATAGGCTAATTATTTTTAGCGAAATCAACAGGTTCGGTTACTGGCTAGGATGATGATTTTTTCAAAAATCTAATGATGCAGTTTTAGTTTTCGTCAAAATCGGGCACGGAACTCCTGTCAGCAATTTTCGCTATCTCTTTTAGTTTAGGATATAGCCCTGAAGGCCCACATAACAAAAATCAGCCTGTATATTGAGATATAGATTTGGTCGCACGATCATGGGTTCTACAGAAATGGCATCCCACCCAGGGACCGAAAAACCGATATTTTAGGATACTTGAAATTCAGATACCCTTATGCAAAGATATCTTAATTTAAAATAGAATTACGGTACCCAAAAATAATGATATCGCAAAATTTTGGTATCTAAAAATAAATGGTTTATGAACCGTTCATGAACAGTATTTTTGAGATGTTTGTAAAAATGGCAACGTCGCTTTTTCGTTCGACTGAATCTAGCAATTTACATCTAGTGCAGCTCCCAGTCCTAACAAAAATCAGTTTTATGGTCCCATCGTAAAGAAAGCATGAAACTTGGCATGAACGTAGCTGTCATATATGTGCTTCAATTTCGATATGGAAGCACGTCGAGAAATTATTGTTTCCCCCCTTTTCCCCCCCTTTTTGTGCCAAATTAGAGTTTTTTGCATTTTGTATGAAAACGGTTCAAACTACAACCAAACTGTCAATGAGCAATATGATCCTCATTAAACTCACTACAACAATCTCCTTGGAAGTATGTAGATCGGACTTATAGTTTAGAAGCTGTAAGTGATTTTAACGCCCCCTCGACCCTGTTTTGTATCAACCCTAATGAGTTTTTTGATTTTATTATAAAAACGATTAAAGCCACATCAAAACTGTCAATGACCAATTTGTTCTTCATTAAATTTTCTATAATAATTGTCTTGGAAATATGTTGATAGGACTTATAATTTTCGAAATATGCTTACTTTTCTTTCAATTCGGTCAGTAGAAATGGACACAAAAACGCTATACATCGAAAAATATATATATAATATTTTTAATATGTTATTAGACCCTCCGAGAGTAGTCTATTCCTGAGTTGTCATCCTTGAAAACCCTGGGCTTCTCCTATGGTGCTACGTTATTCTGGCACGTGTTTTAGTTTTTTAGGAAAAACTACCCCTTGAAAGCGTTTTCCAGGTATGTTTGTTTTATATGTTTGTTTATTAACTTCTCAACTGGCCTACAAACCCCCGAGCGGTTTTTCGGCCGAAACGCTACACTGGCCAAAACCGCTCGGGGGTTTCGGGCGTATTTTGATGTTTACGTCTAATGAATGAATGTATGTCAAGGTCAAGTATAGCCAACCTATTCTGGGATGTACAATGTACATGAGTTGCATATAAAACCATACTACTTAATTTGGTAAGGTTATAATCGTTCAATGTCAATGTCACTTCGATCAATTGCCTCTGACGGCCATGTTTGTTTGTTTTTGTTTTGGACAGTGCGCGTTTCGACTTAATTTAATATTGTTTTCATTTGTTTTATGTGTTGTGTTTTGTGATAAAACAACGCCTGGGTAACTAGATCACCTCACTTTGTATTATTAACTCATAAATTTCGCAGGAGATATTAGTTTCTTTAGGAATTTTTTTTGCAATTTTTTTGCAAGTGCATTTTGCAAATTTGCACTTCACTCTGCAATTACTCACATTATTTGTTCAAGTACTAATATTTAAACTATGTCATCTAAATAGGAAATTTCATTCTGAATGCAGAAAGGTATCAATGTTATGAATTAGTCAAACCAAAATTAATTTATATGCATAAACGGGTCTGCCCCCTTCAAGCGGCCATTTTTTTTTCGACTTGGCCAGTCAACGGCTACTTTCTGCTTCGAAAAGAAAATCGCTCGGGGGTTTGTAGGCCAGTTGAGAAGTTAATTGTCAATTTCATAGTCTAGGTCGTTTTTAATACAGAAATTTTAAAAATAACTATTCAGAATAATGTTTTCATCATTAAACAAAATTCAACTTTAAGAAACCGTAAACTATTTCTTTGTTTCTGAGAAAACTAGTCCTATAGGAGAAGTAATAGTCCTATAGGAAAAACTATTAGAAATACATTTGTAGATACTAAAATCACCTTCAATTTGATTCCAAAGTGGTGCTGCTAGGATTGACAGTTTTCTTAGAAACAAAGAAATAGTTTACCGTTTCTTAAAGTTGAATTTTTAATGATGAAAACATTATTCTGAATAGTTATTTTTAAAATTTCTGTATTAAAAACGACCTAGACTATGAAATTGACAATTAATAAACAAACATACACGTGCACGGCAGAGATTACGTTTAACCCTTTCTAATGACATATGTAAAAGAGAGAAAGGACTTTCGCGTAGAATTGGCAACGCGCAAGAAGACACTTTTAGGGTTTAATATTCGGGTATCCGCTTACGATTTTGGGTACCCGAAACTAGTGGTACCGCAATTTATAGATATCATTATTTGTGGTACTTAAAATGCAAAGTAAGCGTTCGAGTATCACTTAAAAATACCGATCAAAACCGCTTATTGAGATACCCTTTCGGTCCCTGATTCCCACCAAACGCATCGGTCGCGCGATGATGCGCTAGGACAGCGTCAAGTCTTTGGGGGAGGCCTATGTCCAGCAGTGGACGTCATGTAGCTGATATGATAATGATGAAGTAAATTAAACACTTGTTTGACCAAAAAATATATTTATTTAGGTTTACAGTCACTTTTAAAATTACTTTAGTACCTAAGTACATGGGTTAACTCTTAATTTACTATGTTACAATAAGTTTAAAATGTTACTTATGACTAAGGCTGCGGTCCGAAATGAGTCGTAAGCATAGGTATAGGTATCTTCTAGACACCGCGTTCTACATCTTAGACCGCATCGTCACTCCCCATACGTGTGATATTTGTGGTCAAACGTTGACCTATTTATTTAAAAAAATCTAAATTATCGTTTGACTGGTGTTGACTGTTGAATTGGTTTTACTCATTATCTGGGATAAATTTTTACCCATTCCTGAGAAAATCGGTGGTGACACAAGGACAGACAGACGGACAAAAGAGTGATGAAGGTTCCTTTTTTACCTTTTGAGGTACGGAACCCTAAAAAATAGAGTACCTACAATCCACGGTCAAAAGTCTCTGCCCAACGTAACGTTTACAATCCTGTGCAGCACTATTTGAACATTATAACAACGTAACCTGTGGATCGAACCCACGTCGGTTGGTGTAGCGGGTGACCCCTTATATCACTCACACAACTAAATACATAGCTAACATGTTGAAAATAATAATCACACTGAGTACCTACTTTTAATTGAAGTATTTAAGTTTGTGTGTAACGTCTATTAGAAGAAGGGCGTAACTCCAATGCTTGTTGATAGTATTATTGTAGCAAACTGATCATTTACTAATGACTAATACTGTACATTACAAATAATCAGCTTCAATTTGAAGACAAACAACATCAAACATTGAAGCGTCTCCAATCAAATCGCTGATCAACTCTTACTAGATCCCTGACCATTCTTACTAACAATTTGCTCCAATTCATAATCCTGCACTATCTGAAATATCTTGCTCTTCGCCTGGTTCAAATAATAAGGGTTGAACTTCCTCAGCGTACATCCTACAGACAATAGGAACACGTCAATTGGATCTGTTGCGTTTAGTTCAGGTATGAGGGAGGACTCGAAGTTTGGTGTAGCGTCGTTACTGTCGTGTTGGTTGAAGTATACTATGTTTGGTTCCGGTGTTGCGTCTTCATCGCCGTCTTGGCTTTCGTCCATTGGATCTGGAATCAGATATTATTAATTAACAGCTTCTTTCATATCAAAATACTAAAAAGTAAGTGTGTACCTACAAAAAAAAAATGAATACCTACTTAATTTTGTATTATATTTTTTTTAATTTAAAGTTTTACGTTTGATAACTTTTGTAAAAAAAAGGACCTACTAATTATGCAATTATTGTTTATTTTATCATCTTTCGCAATCTATTTTCTAATTATTAAAAAGTGAAAGTTTGCAACTGCTGAATCGATTGCGATGAAATTAAGTATATAGATAGCAGGAACTCTGGAATAACACACAGGCTACATTTCATCTGGAAATTCCTACGGGATCGGGTCTTATACGCGGTTGAAACCGCGGGGCGCAACAAGCAGTTAAACATTTCGCTTAGAAAGTTCATTTCGAAATTTCTAGTTATTTGGCTCACGCCATCTATAGGCAAAGCGTTACTACTAAATTGTTTTTCTGTAAGACTTTTTAACAGAGACAATCAGTCTTTGACTGACTAAAGTTTTTTTTTCCTCCGGTCTCCGGCCCTTAGGTATTATACCTACTTTATCATTAAAGACAATTCAATAGATATATTGAAACAGGGTACAAAGGGAATTTCCCAAAATGGGGTAAAAAGGGAATTTTCGTGGCTTCTTACCCCAAGTTAAAATTAAAATAAACTGTAATTACTTATTATAAGTTCTCTTACCTGTAGGGTCGCATTCAATTTTCGTAAAGTGTGGTAATAAAAATGATATTTCTTCTTCGTATCTATACTTGTGATGTACTTGGTCCGGGTTCCGTATCCGGCTCCGTATGCGCCGGCGCATCATGTCGCGTATGTTTAGCCAACGGGACTTGCAACGACCGGCTGGAATAGTATTAAAAAAAATAAGTGGACTTAAAAAAAACACCCTTCATGCAGCCGATTGGCAGCAAGTGGCACAGAATAGAGTGCAATGGCGTCTTTTGGTGTCTTGGTGTGGCCAGAGCCAGAGCCAGAGCGTTAGTAAGTAATCGCGTTATTGGCTGATGTGCTTGTTTTGTATTATTTTATCAGTGTTATGTTAAGTTAAATTAAATAATTTTATTGAGATTTTTACTAATTATTACAAATAAAAATAGGATGCAAAAAACTATTTATATTATTAAAATGTGTCATTGCTACAGCGAGATAAATAGAGAATAGAAGAAAGAGAGAATATGAAGGACAGAACAAACAATAGAACTTTTACAAATTGTTATAAATATTTTCGGGGGTGACATGATTCAAGTAAGTATATAAAACTCTGACAATAACGATTTGAAAAAGTGATATTTTAATTTGATACTGGCTATATGCACAAATCGTGCAAAGCCCAAAAAAATAAAAAACTTATCTTGATAGAAGTTCCTTGATAATACAATACTACAAACACAAGTTATAAAAATGAATGTAAGTACTCACCAGGCCTCCGCAAGGCTTCCCCAATCCGTTGCCAAGTAGCTTCTCTCAAATCATTATTCGTATAGTTATCGTTATTAGGGTCGTACAACAACGGGTATTCCTTCACAAGGTTCAGAAGTTGAACATCAACATTTCTCGGGAAGCAAACTGCCTTCGAAACCTTCGCGTTGGATGTCATCGTGAGACGTAATGTACGCGGAACGGTGCGGTGCAGACTGAGACGCGGGAGCGGGACGGACTCGGCTCGGTAACTGTCGATATGTCGATATCGATAGTTGCTGGACCGAGATCGATATTCCGACTTTTTTAACGAACTTGATAGGGATAAAAATGGCTCTTTTCCTAGCATATCACATCGCGGTTTCATCAGGGTAAGTTCCGATCATGTGGAAATATCGGGATAAAAAGCGGTACGTTCCTGGTAATCAAACTTTCTGAACTAGTTCGTCCAAACGGAATAAATTTCCTCGTAGTCTACTGTACTTGTAGTCGTAAACTACTCAACTAAGTGTTTAACAAAAGGCGATCGAAACGGAAAAAAGACGATCGAAAAAAAAGCCTATAATAATTACTAAGTTTAATCGAAATCGGTCCAGTAGTTTCAAAGCCTATTCAATGCAAACAAACAAACAATCAAATCTTTCCTCATTATTATTATCAATCATCATCACATAATAATTATTATTAGTACCTACAGATAAATTGCCGTGCATAAGGCACATCCTAGATTTCAAAACAATTGCTATTTCCTTTGAATTGCTATGTTTGTTTCGAAGAATTGATCTCTATCAGCAACACATCCGATTGGCATAAAAATATAGAATGATTATTATTTTGCAAAATCAACAGGTTCTATTCTTGGCTAGGGTAATGACTTTTTCAAAAACCTAATGATGTATTTTTAGTTTTTGTCAAAATCGGGCATGCAGCTCTTTTCACCATTTTTCGCTATCTCTTATAGTTTAGGATATAGCCCTGAAGGCCAAGGTACAAATTCATCCCATATAATGCAGTCGGTGTGTGGCCTAAGTAGTAGGTACGCAAGTGAGTTAAGTGAGTACTAACCCAGATATAAAATAAAAGAGCCCAAAGTAGATGTAATAATTTCGAAGATTAATAATTTTTACATAGCTACTTCATATTTTAACTAAAAGTTAAAAATAGAATTGATAAGTAACCATTTAACTGCAAATAAAACACATATTTCTGACAAAACAGGCTTTATTACAATTTCCTTTAGCATCGTAACATCTCACCATGATATCGATATATCGACAAAGTATAAACATTGCCGTCGTACCCATCACTAGAGCCGGCCCGGAAACGTGCCGGGGAGGGGCGTCTCGCGTGACGTCACGACACGGCCGACGCGGACTCGCGCCACACGACCCGAGTCGATAACGGTACGCTCCAAGCACGAACAAGGAGAAATATTATGAATAATAAACCACAGATTATTATACAACAGTTAGTATAAAAACCAATCAAAAGTTAGTAGGTTTTAAGCTAATAAAGGACAAATTTTAATATAAGTATTTTATACTACAGTTGGTGCAATGTAATATAAGCAAACGAAATTCCCGCGTAAATAAAACAGCAATGCAAGAGAACGGCCATTTTGATTTCACCTTCTATGCCCCTTACTTCGGAAATTCGATCGAGAATGTCTCATTCATAACAAAGTGAGTTTTTGTGAGTGTTTTCTTCACATATATAAATGAGGGAGGAACTTAATTAATATAATTACAGTGTTATTTATTGAGACTAAATAAAATATTGGCCTTAATTTACATCTAACATGTTATTTAGTACGCTGTCTACTTTATTTAAACATTACCAATGATTTTAAAACTATGACTTTGTTCGCCTTGAAAGTAAATATTATCGTTTGTAACAACAGTAGTTTCTCTCCCTTGTTGTTTCTCTACAATTTGTTGTAAGTCATGTTCTTGAACTATTTCAAATATTTTACTTTTAGCTATATTTAAATGGTAAGGAGAGAATTTCTTTAAAGTTGTTCCTATACTTATTAGAAATGAGTCGACCGGGTCTGTCGTATCGAAGTCAGTGGATTCGTTGAGAGAATTAGCTGGTAGTTCTATTTCTTCGAAGCTAGTTTTTGTCCTAGATTTTGTTTTACGTTTCTTCAAAGGTTTAGCGTCGGCTTCATCCGAATCCTCATTGTACTCAGCCTCCTGCCAAGATTCGTTCTTATCCACCTCAGTATCAGATTCAGCGGATCCACCGGCTAGCGGATTTATTTCCTTGTAAAAGTTATTCATAAACTTGAGTTGTTCGTCGTATTTGTAAGCCCGTTTCGGATGGTCCGAACCGGATAAACGTTTCCGAATCATTCGTCTGTGAACATCTCTTATATTTATCCAACGTACTTTGCAATCTGCAGCTGGAAACGTAAAAAAATGTAAAAACCACATCACATACAATAAAAATCTTGCATTAAATTCAAAGTCTTGACTGAATGAGTGACTAATATAAACAAAAATTGGCATATTATATGTTATAGCTATATTATGACGAAGGCATCCACTGAGAACGACTCCTACGCGAATGACGTCGCGGGTAAAAGCTAGTCTTTTATGAAAAACTAATTTGAGAGTCGAACTCAAATCTCAAATTCGAGAAACAGATGAGTTGTGACAAAAATTTAACAATGGTAGGGGCAACGATTTATCAATGTCGAAAAATGTAAAATGTAACGACACGATTATATTATTATAATTATAGATAACGATCCGATCGCAATACGATTTTTAACGATATAAAAACAAACATAACTCACCTGGTTTTCCCAGTTCATCGCCGATCTTCTGCCAAGCAACCTCTCTTGTATTAAAATCCATGTATTTTGGATCATTGTAATCGTACAAAACAGGATTTTCTTTCACTAGCTGTATTAATTTTAAGTTTACCTTGTCACGGATCGATTTTTGCATGGTTTTAACAATTTTATATAATGTTTTAATGTGAAAATATGTGCGAATTTGTTATTTGTGACAGGTCGTGAGAATCGTGTCGTTCCGTCGTTGTTCGGTCGCCAGTCGGTAGTCGATCGGGAACCGGTTTGCGTTCCGTTTCACGCATTTTGTTAACAAAATTAATAGCAACGTTTTACCTAAAAATAAAACGTATATTAAACATACTTACCTTATTCGAAGCCTAATTTAATAATGAGATACATCTCTGCTTCCGTTTCCCCTTTTTCTCTCTCTTTCCCTCCTATCTGACGGATATTTGCCTTCTCTTTCACTCCTTCCCACCATCACCCTAGCTCACTTCTATGAAGGAGGCTAATTTTCTTGTCATTCGTGTCGATTGTTTTCCCACCAGGCAGAATTTGATTATTAGGCTTCGAATAAGGTAAGTATGTTTAATATACGTTTTATTTTTAGGTAAAACGTTGCTATTAAACAACTGTACCGTTATTCGAAGCCTAATTTAATAATGAGACCTGTTTGTTATCGCCTGGTGGTGGTGGTGAAGGAGAGAGAGTCAATGTGACTACTGTTTACCTACATAATGTGTAAAGCTACATCGACTAGCTGATAATTTGATTAGATCAGCAAAAACAAAAATCTATGAAAGTAAACGAGTAAGTATTATTCAAAGTCATAGATAAAAATGAACAATTATTTAATGAAATACAAAATAAAACAATTCACTGCTTCTTGAAATAATAAACAAAAAACTTAACTATGTAAGTACTTAATCAATAACTTCAAATAAACTAGAAATATCATTTTGCCTAGAATTGCTAGGCTTTTGCAGAATCTCTCGACAATAGAATCTTCTAAATGTATTTTCAGATCTCCAGTTACCCCGGGCTAATATGTCTTCAATCGGACAACAGTCAACCCAACTTTTAGAGGCGACGGCGGCTCTAAAACTCCCAGCAGATGCCTCAACGCCAGACTCCTTTAAAACGTTTCTGATCCATCCGCCAATGATACTTCTCGTTGCAGGTTTAGCTTCCCCACAGGTTGAAATAAATAAATTTTCACAATTAATTGTCTTTCTTCTTTCACTTCCTACTTTTATCAATAGTTTTATCCAAAACACAGGGTCAAGATTTTTATTTTCTATATTTTGGTACAATCGCCAGCCTGACTGCCGTTTGTCTACAGTATCAGTTTTTGATCCAAAGGCAGGCCACAATATTATAGAATTATCGGCTTCAGAAACTATGCAGTCATTTTGACCGATTCTTAAAAGGGTTAAATCATGAATTCTGCGCCCGGAACAAATTAGTAATAAAGCAGCAGTGTGCTTTGAAACTTGGTAAACATTATCCAGCACAGGGTTAGCCCTTGATAAATTGTCTATCACTATTTCAATATCCCATATTGGAGCTTTTACTGGTAAAGGTTTAGATAGGGAAATTGATTTCAAAATTCTTTTAACCAGAGGATGATTACTAAGCGTCTCTGATGAATCCGGATCACAACAAGTCGAAACGACTGACTTATGGATTAAAATGGTGTTATAAGCTAGCCCTTCTTTTTGGTGTAAGTCGGCTAAGAACTTAGAAAGTTCTGTACCACTGGGACGATTAACAGAGACATTATTTTCTGTAGCCCATTTAATCCATCGACGCCAAGCAGGCTTGTACGTCTTGATCGTAGAGGGGCGCCAACTCTTCATGAGCAGGGTTTTCTGATTGGAAGACCATGTGCTCAGGTGTTCATCCCACCCCCACATTTCCAAACCTGAAGTTCCATCTGATGAACTTTCTCGGGTGCTGACCCTGTTGACACGTCTACCAGAACTTGTGGAAGGTTCTTGATGGTCCACGGCGGCTCCAGCGTTCTGCTCTGTAAATCGGCGCGCCAAAAGACTTTCTCCCAATTCGGAGCTACTATTAGATATGTTCCCCGACAGCGGTGTAGGTGATGTAATACTTTGGGCATTAGGAACGGCGGGGGAAACACCCACGCCAGATGATAGTCCCAGTTCAGGGATAGAGCTTTGTGGAACAGAGCCTGTTTGTCCGAGTAATCCAGCGTGCAATATGTCTGTACTACTCGAGCTAGTCGCGAAGCGAATAAGTCTATCATAGGAGTCCCCCAATGCTGAAATATCTGCAACGTGGCCTGAGGTAGAAGATGCCACTCCGGTATTTGTTTCAGTCGTGATAACCGGTCTGCTTCTGTATTGTAAAGGCCGGGGAGATGGTATGCTACAAGATTCGTTCGATACAACTCTAACAGACGGTAAATCCTGAAAGTTAGATCTAAGAGTACGGGGGACTTTGTCCCTCCCTCGTTGCGTAAGTATGCAACTGCGGTCTTGTTGTCGGATTGTAAATGAACAAAGGCTGAGCGAAGACTCGGACCGTGTTTTTCTAAGACTTTGAGGATGACCAGCAACTCCTTCCGATTGCAATGAAACTTCTTCTCCTCTTCTGACCAAGTTCCTGAAATGTTCGTGTTGTTTACCCTGGCTCCCCAGGCTACGTCTGACGCATCTGTCACTATATAATGAGTAGCATTGGGCTCGTGAATCTGAGAACCGTCGTAAAGATGTCTTAGCCACCATTTCAATTCCGATCGACTGGGTTCGCTCAACCTGATCGGTTTTTGGTGGAAGCGAACGGAATTGATAGTCAATTTCTGAATCTGTCGATAATGCAATCTGCCCTGAGGAATGACGAAGCTGGCAAAGTTCATCAATCCTATTAGACTCTGCAACTCTCGAAGTTGCAAGGTCTGTTCCTTCAAGGTATTGAATATCATTGCCTTCAATTTGTCTTGCTTCTTTTGTGGCAACGATTTCCGATTGAACCACGCGTCCCAAATGATTCCTAGAAATTCTATGGACTTGCAAGGTTTTAAAGTCGATTTTTGATGATTTACCTTCCATCCTAGGTAGTTTAGGAGGTCTAGTGTCCCGATCTCTGTTGGCCAAAAGAAAATCGTCTAGATAGACAATTAGGCGAACTCCGTGTTGGCGCAGGATTTGCGCGACCCAATTGCTTACTTCGGCAAATGTTCTTGGAGCCGAACTCAACCCGAATGGTAGGCAATTCATTTCTAGTATTTTCTGGCGATATAGCAGCCGTAAGAAGCATTTTTGAGATTTGTGGGTAAGTAAGTGAAAATAAGCCTGGGAAAGGTCTATTTTTGCGAGCCAATCGTTGGGCTGCAGGAAGTCTGGTACCTTGTGTATGTTTATTAACTTGAAGGGCTTCGTTATTACAAAATGGTTCAAGGCTTTGAGGTTGAATATTGGCCTCATTGTCCCATCCTGTTTGGGAACTAGGAACATGGGCGATAGGAAACTTGGTGACGGCGTAACCGTTGTTAGAACACCTTCGTCTTTCATCGATTGAATAACATCGTCCATTTCCGGCGAGGCCGGTGTCGAATGGTCGAAAGCCTTTAGGTCTGGAATGAGCAAGGGAGGCTTGGCACGAAAAGGGATACGGTAACCTGAAATAATCTTTAAGATGTGATTCGGTGCTCCCATGTCTTTCCACCTTTTGTAAAATAGGCTTAACTGACCTGCCTGAAATGGACTCGAGGAGTCAATATTTCTTAAACTTGCTTCTCTTATCCCGGTGGGATACAGGAGAGCGGTCACGGTTGTAATAATCCCGTCTGTAGTCTGATGATGATCGTCCGACACCACGTCGATTATTATTTGGTCTTCCACCTCGGCCTCGAAAGGGCTTATTCGAACTTGATACAACATAATTATCTCTAGTAGAAAAAGAGCGGGCGTTGCCCAGTCTTTTTGAATTTTGAACGTTACTGTTATAGGGTACCATATTTGATGGACCTGGATCGGTCTGCGGTGCAGAAGCGCGATCTTTATAACGAGGCCAAAACACTTTACCGACATTACCTGCTTTCTCTAACGTAGTTGTAAAAATATCCGCATCGAACAAATTTCTACATGATGGCGGTATTTTTCTAAGCTGTGCTTTGTGTAATGGATCTCTAACTGAAGCTAGTATAGACTCTCGTCTTTGTTGAACGACCTCGGCTCTGTGGCCACATACCATCTGAATCGCATCATTTGAAATTTTGGAAAAATCGCCAGTAACAAAGATTTCATTGATTTTATTGAAAATATCATCATACGACAGTTCAGGAGCAGCCTTACACCATGGTAGAAAGCTACGCAGCTCTTTTTCTAAATGATCCTTTTGTTATAAAGAGCGAAACTCAATGAAGCATAGGCTTTTTCGGTATTTGCCAAAGTACGCGAGGTATCATAACATTTAACCTCCTCATTAACTTCTAGTTCAGAAAAACCCGGAAAATGGCGGTAGTTCTTTTGTACTTCAGAATATCTAACATCGCGCCAATCAGATTGATTAAAACGCTGAATACTTTTCAACAATTCTAAATAAGACGACGGTGTCGCTAATATCGGGATCTTTTAATTTTGTTGTAAGAGACAAGGAGATTTCTTGTTGATTTTCGTTATTAATCGAATCATTTTCGGAATATAACTGACCGCTCAAATAGCCATTGACATAATCACTATCATAGTAATGCTCATCACGAGGATCGTTAGCAAATCTACTTTTCAAATATTTCACTTCCGACACTAATCTACTAAGTTTTTTGTCGTTACGATTATGCTTAGATTTTTTATGGTGCCGCCGGTGGCGTTTAGATTTAGCACTAGAACTGGAGGAACTAGTATCGTATGATGAACTACTTGTACTTACATGTCGACGTTTTTTTGTTCTTTCTTTTTTGAGAAGGCATTGTCTTATCAACACTGGATTTATCCGGATCGTTATTTGTATCCATTCTAATAAAATAAAACACTCTTTGCTAAACAAAAACAGCTGCAATAAACGTAAAATAATATGGAGGAAAAGGATTGAACCTACTCAATAAATATAAAACTGTAGGTAAATTTGAATTTACCCACAAAAATAAAAATTTATGCTATTACTCACTGCACCAGAGCAGGTCCGTTCGGGGCGAAAACAGCGACGCGAATGACAAGAAAATTAGCCTCCTTCATAGAAGTGAGCTAGGGTGATGGTGGGAAGGAGTGAAAGAGAAGGCAAATATCCGTCAGATAGGAGGGAAAGAGAGAGAAAAAGGGGAAACGGAAGCAGAGATGTATCTCATTATTAAATTAGGCTTCGAATAACGGTACAGTTGTTTAATACCACTTTTAAGTCAAATGAAAATGGTTTTTTTTAATACCTCAGTTATACAATTAAATAAATAATTAAAAAGCGTTGTAATAATTTTTGATAAGTACCTATCTATAGATAAGTTAATAATGTTGAAAAACAACAACAGTTCGGACATTATGTGCTTACCGCAGTATTTTATGTCACAACCGAGAATAAGTGTAGGTACTTCGAAGGCACCTTTTTATAAAACCATACCAAAACCCCATGAGTCTCTTGCGTCTCATTGGTTGGTATGTTCAAGAGACTCATCAATACTAGTTTTTAAGACTTCCCAATGTGATCTCATGAGAATGATTCCAAAAAACCCCATGAGTTTCTTGTACCTTCTTCTCATTGGCGCGTTCCGAAGGCACACATCCTAACTTAGTTTTTAAGACGTTTATATGTGATCTATGTACAAAATATACACTTTTACATAACTTTGACTTTGAACTGAATAACTTCGATCGTCTTTTATTTTTGTTTCCCTTATATATACCGGGTATCCGATGAGATTAAAAAAATCTTCACATATTTAACTCCCACAAATCCCCTGGGACATAGGGGATCTGCGAGGCGCTCCGATCCAATTTTAAATTAGCGTCCGTCGTCTTCCCTAGTCTAGGGAAGACGACGGACGTCTAGGCCCGACGGCGTAAACCGAATATTTCTTTTTTACTTTGACTTTTTCTTTGAGTTCGAAAATGATAAAATCCCCACTGACCTCTAGCCTCGGCGATAGGATGCACAGCCTGCAGTATATTGTCCCTAGCCTGGACGTAGAGCAGGTTCAGCTGAACCGGGTCTCTGGAGTCCACGTTACGGTCGGAGTAGAACAGACGCCGCTTCAGGAGCAGAGTGCGGCGAGGGTCCACGCACGCCTCCGAGAGGGTCTTGTGGGTTGCTATCCATTCAACTAGAGAGGAAAATTTTAATGTAATTTATTTGAAGAAGATGCAAGGAGAAGCAATCTCGAACTAGTGGAACTGGAATCCCAAAGGAAGATTAATTTTAAGTCCCAAGTAAGGATTCCAGCGACGCTAAAGGACATGTTCTTCTCAGCTGATTTCTGGCCCGCCGGCATTGTATACCGACGCTACAGGGAGGCGAGACCGAAAGAAGAAAACCCTAAAACTTCACTTTAATTTATTATAATACTAGCTGCGCTCCGCGGTTTCACCCGCGTAACTCCCGATCCCGTGGGAATATCGGGATAAATTAAGATGTAAGCTATCCTATCTTTCAAGTTGGATTAAACTGTACATGGTGTGCAAATTTGATTAAAATCGTTTAAGTAGTTTAGTAGCCCGCGCACATACAACGTGACACGTAATTTATATTTAGTAGATTTCGTATATGTATGTTAGTCTGAAAGGTATCTATGTTATATGGGTCTGTACTTATTTATAAGGATTATTTGCTTTCTTTTTATTGAGCCCTCCTAACTACAGCCACCGCCGAGGTAATCCCAAGAGACGATGGCGGAATAAGTTAAACTTCTTCATGGAAGAGTGTTCGTCCATATGTCAGGACCGTAATAAGTGGAAGATGTTTCCCTTCACCGTAAAATGACCCTGAACCTACCATTATCATCAGTCTTCAGTTTCTTGCTAAGCTGTTCGAACTGCACATCCCTGTCTCTGAGCTGTGACTTCTTCTTCATCGTGAGGGTTCCTGATTGTCCACCTCTGCTCAGGGTTCCTGACTGACCACCTTTGTTCTCTTTGCCGTCTTCTGTCTCGTCTTCTGAATCTAAACACTGTAGGGCAAAACATTTGGTTACTATATCGGCACTTAATGATCCTTAAGGCGTGTTATTTGTCAGACTTAACTCGGGTTCAAGACTTCATATTATGTTAGAGGATTACCTAGTAAAAATGTACTTAAATTTGAAATAGATTTTTGGAGGAGATTTGGTGGGAATAAGAATATAACATGACGTTTTTTTATAATATGTATCATCGTTTGACCACTGTCGCAGATGGTACTTAAGTGACAATGCCAAATAAACGAAGGTCTTAGAGGGACACGAGTGAAGGTAGGAATACGGCAGAAACAGAACTTTTCCAACTTATACATTTTGCATAGCATTTCTTAGCATACTGATAATCAGTCATAGAATTGAGTATAAGTACATGCGATTTCTATGCAATCAGCAAGATAGTAAGGTAAACTTACAAGTCCATATTCGTCATGGTTGGTGAGACCGATCCTGCCGCAGATGCTTATCATCAGATCGCCTACAGTCTTCGACTGATCCACTTGTAAAGTTTTTACAGTACCTAAAATGAAAACATAGAAACAACTTGAGTAAGAAATTAGAAACATGTATGTATGTCCCCCTTAGGACATACATAGATGTTAAGATCAAGATGTTGGGTTTTTATTAAAACTCGAACGCGCTAATGCGGATGGTTCACCCACTATACCATGAAAGTCATTTTACTAAACGCCAAATCAGAATCGCGAGGATCACTCGTCATGTTTTCATTGACCTTTGAAGCGCTTATGATAAGTCTAGTGTTAATTTATCCACCATCATCACAAAATCCCCTTGGTCGTTTGTTCCGATAAGTTCACCAGGATCCCCTAGGGGTTCGGGCTGGATCCTGGTAAACTCACTCATTTTCTTGCATGAGGTCACCAACATGACATATTTCTATACTTCAATAAAATATCCCGCCTGCGCTTCCTATATTCCCTATATTATTCTTCCATTCCTTCTTTTATATACACCATTTCCTTAAATTCTTGACAGAACTGATGGACGTTTGGTAAGGTGACCCAGTTTGGTGGTACTTGGTGGTATGTACTTCCAAGGGGCAGATTTCCTCGGTGTTATACCCGGTAGGCCGCCAACCAACGATGTTTCGTTGGAACTTGTATATGAGCTTATCTTCAGAAAAACTTCGCTTGCGCGATCTAGGATCTACGTTCCGCTCAGTGGCGCCATCTGTTAGTGGCGATGAAGTTTCGCAACAGATGGACGATGCAAAAACATTGGAAGGTATTTGAGCCAACTTATATTGGTACTAACCATCTAACATCCTGAGCCTTAAGTTCCTGATCTTGCTCATGTAGTCGAGTCTATCTTCATTCCGTAGCATGTAGTAGCTGAGTGTCCGCTGCTCCTCCAACCAGATGCCAGACAGGTCGTTGTCAGGCGCTCGGAGGAACAGTCCATAATCTAGTAAAAGACAAAATACAGATAATAAATATCAGTGATTTTGGCGCGCAGTTCTATGTAATAATAATCATCACTTCACTACATAGTATAAAATAAAGTCGCTTTCTCTGTCCCTATTTCCCTTTGTATGCTTAAATCTTTAAAACTACGCAACGGATTTTGATGATTTTTAATAGATAGAGTGATTCAAGAGGAAGGTTTATATGTATAATACATGCATAATATAGCCGTGCGAAGCCGGGGCAGGTCGCTAGTAAATAAATAATAAATATTGCAGGACATTCCACACATCGCCATCTAGCCCCAAGCTACAGCTAGTAACTAGACTTGTGTTATGGGTGCTAGACAACGGATATACTACTTATATACTTTTCTTTTGTAAATATAATATACTTATAATACATAGAAAAATCAGACCACAAACAAATATCTAAGCATAAATACATGTCTGAGGCGGGAATCGAACCCGCGACCCTGTGTTTGGCAGTCCGGCATGGTGACCATTGTGCCAACTGGGTCGTATGTAGGTATGCGTAAGTCAGCTTCAATGAGGGAAGCCGCTATTTTAAAGGGCAAAAAGTTTATTACTTACTAGCAATCCGCCCCGGCTTCGCACGGCTATATTATGCATGTTTTATACATATAAACCTTCCTCTTGAATCACTCTATCTATTAAAAGAAACCGCATCAAAATCCGATGCGTAGTTTAAAAGATTTAAGCATACATAGGGATATAGGGACAGAGAAAGCGACTTTGTTTTATACTATGAAGTGATTAAGATTATAGTTTATCCTCTATTCCTCTACTGTAAAACAGCATTTATCGGGTAAGCATACTCTTAAGGTTTTTACAAAATAGTTTATTATCAGTTAAGTGTCTTAAAAGGAAGGGTAAATGGTTGTAGAGTGGCTGTAGATAGGTAACTATTGCTCGATTGTAAAGGCTTTTCTTGAACATTTCTATAATAGGCGAAGGTAGTATTAACTTAGGTTTTTGTTGTTCGAATAAATGCATATTATTTTCTTAGAAAGGTAAATTAAAATATTAAATGAAGGTACTGTTAGAACTTGTGTTTTATGAAGTGTCTTCATAAATGGCAATCTGGGGGCACGGGAGTGCCCCCGCCAAGTCGAGCAAAAAAGCGGCACGGCCGTAACATCCTTTTCTCGAAACAGTTCAGGCCATTTTCGACCCCCTATAACTTCGTTGTGGATAAAACTAAAAGCCTGAATTTTCAGATACCAAGCAAGCAGTGTATGAACTCGGTATATTTCAAATTTCATCCAATTTGAACAAGAAGTTTAAGAATTATAACTAGTCAAAGTTTCCTAGTTTTGTCACTCACTGACCGATCATCAAAAGTCTAAGGCACTTCTAGCAGACATAGAAACTTCAAAATTTGCATACAATTAGTGTTTAGTGTATAAATCAAGGAAAAACTAAAATATTATGCAATTTCGGTCTAGTTTTCCAGATACACCAACTGCATAAATAACTTTGTAATTCCATATAAATATATAGGATTACAAAGTTATATTTGTAGTCAATGAATCAGTGTACCTGTATAAGAAAATCCGTTGTAGGTATTCAAGAAGTAGAAGGTACCGGAAAGAAAAAAAAGTAGGACTATCTACGAATACAAAAAGAAATGAGATCCCATCAAAAACATAACTTGTAAAAAAAACCAAGTCTCGCAACCCAGTTCTTCTACCGTAAAAAGTTGTGAGATCCATGTAATACCAAGTCGGTTAATTTATTCAGTCCCGCTAAAGGGACTTTCTGTCTAAGTTATTTCGTAATAGATTGACTTGGCAATCGCACAAAAAAATCTAATTTAATATAATAGGTAAGTATATATTACTTGCGAGATACATTGTATTTTCATGCGATTGCCAAGTCAATCTGTTACGAAATAACTTAGACAGAAAGTCCCTTTAGCGGGACTGAATAAATTAACCGACTTGGTATAACATGGATCTCACAACTTTTTACGGTAGAAGAACTGGGTGGCGAGACTTGGTTTTTGAAGTGAAAACTTCTTATGGCGCGTTGGGCACTTTTGTGGGTGAGCATTTTCAGCCGTTCTCGCGACAGATGAGATTTCGACAGATGAGATTTTACACAGATATACAGTTTTCACTTCTGCCTGCACTCCCGGAGTGCGCTGTTTTTTTACAAGTTATGTTTTTGATGGGTTGAATTTACGTTGTATGTCAGCAACAATTCTTATGCATTTTTTGCAGGGTAAAGATATCCATAACATGAGTGCTATTCCATATTTGATCCAGGAATAGGTATGCGTAGATATACTGAAATAATATAGATAACTAGCTTTTGCCCGCGACTTTTTCCGCGTAGAAGTCGAAAATTGTTCTAATAGGATTGGACCAAGGAATCACGTTGTCCCATACAAACTTTGCCCCCCCTTTTTCACCCCCCTAGGAGTAGATTTTCAGTAAATCCATTTTTATCGGATGCCTACGTCATACAAAGAACACACCCTCCAAGGTTCAGATCTCTACGATCAGCGGCTTTGGCTGTGCGTTGATCAGTCAGTCATTCAGGACAAAGCATTTTATATGTATAGATAATATTTTATTATTTGCAACTAAGTTGACAAAAGAATCTAGGACGTTAGGCTAGCACTAAGAGGATTTTTAGAAATTCGACTTTTCTCTACCAGGAGAAATCCTTCGAATACCAAGAAGGTATAAAGAGAGCTCCTCATAGCTTATGATCGCCTGGTACATTAGCTCCATAATAAAGTTATCACTATTCCATATAAAGTAGGTAGATAAACAGAAATAGTAGGAATTTCCTAGTAAAATGTTTGAAATTACGTCATCATTTTACAATTGAGTTATGTTACGATGATTAATTGTCACTATAAATGTATACTATGTAGTAGGTACACGAGTGACGGGCATATACTATAGTTCCAGTTGCATTCGTAACTAGCTGCTTCACGCGGTTTCACCCACGTAAGTCCCGGTCCAAAATCGAATTGAAATTCTTTATTCATTTTGTATCATACAATTTGCATGAAATCACATTGAAACGTCTTAAAAACTAAGTTAGGATGTGTGCCTTCAGAACGCGCCCACCAATGAGAAGAAGGCACAAGTAACTAATAGGGTTTATTTTAGTTATCTCAAAGCAGGTTTTAATGTCCAGCTTGATTTGTTATCATACTAATCACTATCACTACATGGTATAAAATAAAGTCACTTTTCGCCGTCCCTTATGTCCCTATGTCCCTTTGTATGCTTAGATCTTTAAAACTACGCAACGGATTTTGATGCAGTTTTTTTTAATAGATAGAGTGATTAAAGAGGAAGGTTTTTAGATATAATACATGCATAATACAGCCGTGCGAAGCCGGGGCGGGTCGCTAGTAGGGTTAAAACGAGACTATTACTAAGACTTTACTGTCCGTTCGTCCGTCTTTCTGTCACCAGGCTGTATCTCATGAACCGTGATAGCTAGACAGTTGAAATTTTCACAGATTATATATTTCTGTTACTGCTATAACAACAAATATTTAAAACAAAAAAAATAAGTAGGACTCCCATATAACATGGTACGGAACCGTACTTGCGCGAGACCGACTCGCACTTGGCCGGTTTTTAGGGTTCCGTACTTCAAAAGGAAAAAAAAGGAACCCTTATAAGATCACTGTCTTGTCCGTCTGTCTGTACGTGTATGACCACCGGTTTTTTTGAAGTCTAATTGTAATGTTAATAATGAACTGACTTTTAACATCATCAGGCATAAGGAACTTCTCCTTGACGATCCCGTGGACCTCCCACACCTTCATGTCAGGGTCGAGCTTCACCTTCCTGGTGACTGCGCCATCATCCTTCACTATCTTCAACGACAGTGGCGCCATCTTCTGTTGTTAGTGTCTCTCTTCTCACTGATCTAGAACACAAAAGATCATTAAAGTTTAATGATTTAATAAATGATGCAGGACATTCAACACATCGCCATCTAACCCCAAGCTAAGTAACTAGACTGGGTGCTAAACAACGGATATACTACTTAAATATAAGTATTTTTCTTTTGTAAATATAGACTTGTAATACATAGAAACAACCAGACCACAGACAAATATCTAAGCATAAATACTTGTCTGAGACGGGAATCGAACCCGCAACCCTGTGCCTGGCCATTATGCCAACCGGGTCGTCTTGTGTTTAAAGATTAAACACAAAAAAGATCCCACTGGGTCGAAGTGTTGCAGCTCTCGATGAAAGATAAGACTGATCCTGACTAACTTTTTGGAACGAAGTTCCTTATCATCGATTGGGGAGGGGACCTAGCCGAAAAAAATGTAACGCGTTACGAAAACGTGAAATGAAAAACCGTAAGAGAAAGATAACTTTTCATTGCACACACACAATTAAGGTGAAAGGCGACCGGCTCTCTCTCCATACAAACGTAGTAACAAACAAAAATATTTGCTCTAGTGTTATGAACATGATCCAGGGAGGAAACAGTCGACTACGTTTGTATGGACAGAGCGCACGGTACCCTTTCCTCTTAATTATAATAATACATTAAAAAAAACTTGAACACGTTCGTTGGGTCGATTCACCCCGTGGTCAGAATCAATCCAAGCCAAAGGATACTTTGTACTATTCACACCGCTCCAATTACTGCGGTGTGAACGGTCCCATTCAGAAACAGCAATTTAGCCGATTCGCACCGCGGTTCGATTCACTCATGGTGCAAATCGAACTATCTATGAAACCGCGGGAGGGAGCTTGTATAACATGAATATACCTACATAAAAGTAGGTACTTATTATCGGGTGTGTCTACATTGTTTACAGTAGGTAAACTTTGATAAGAAAATATAAAAGCTAAAAATATAACATAATAGCAATGCCCTGCGGTTTTATTTACTAGCTTAACTCCCGATCCCGTGACAATATCGGGTCTTCTTCTCGTATAGTGGTGTGGCTCACCTATTGTTAGAGTTTTCAGATCGCCTTAAGGCCTCTAACTTGACCTAACGACTGCTACTAGAGGTAGCAACCAGGACACACTACTAATTGGCCACCCATCGAAGTAATGACCGCGCCAGGCGTCGCTTAACCCGCACGACCGTAAACGATCAGCGAGCGTCGCGCGTCGCTTAGCTGTGAGCTCCACAATATCGGGTTTAAAAGTAGGATTCAACGTATCGTCGATTACATTTTTAAAAAGTATTTTCAGTAGTTTCAGAGCCTATTCATTACCAACAAAAATCTATTTTCAAAAGTATTTTTTCTCTTTTTAATTAATATTCTACACATACTTATATCAGAAACGGCCAAACCGATTTTGATGAAGTTGAGAGGATACAATAATTTATTGAGAGTAACATAATCTACTTTTAGCTGACTTCAAAATTTTTTCAATTCGTTTCATACATAAATAACTTACTAGCGACCCACTCCGGCTTCGCACGCTATATTATGCATGTATTATACATATAAACCTTCCTCTTGAATCACACTATCTATAAAACCGCATCAAAATCCGTTGCGTAGTTTTAAAGATCTAAGCATACAAAGGGACATAGGGACGACGAAAAGTGACTTTATTTTATACTATGTAGTGATTGAGATGCTAATTTTTGTGTTAGAAATGGAATACCTCATTACCCCTCTCTACCAGTGGGGATAGGTGTAAAAAAATCCACTTATCCCTACCAGGGGGGATACAGTGGTAGGGATTAAGACACTCGTCAGATATGCGGGTAAAACCCGTACTTTTTTAATACAAAATATGCTCTCATTTGTCCTCATAGAGGAAGTAGAATTTGTGGGCTAGTATAATAGTCCTTATCAACGGGGATACGTTGATGGTTGGCAAAAAATGGTTTTTTTTCCCTATCTTTTTTTTTCCCAGTGTTTTCTACCTATCTCTACTGGGAGAGATAGGTACTTGGAAATTATTTTGATTCCGTTTATCCCTACCAAGTGGTTTTGTGTGGCTTTTGTTGACATAAGTACAATTCAGCTCATCGCCATAAAGGTCTATTCAGCTCATCGCCTTAAAGGTAAATTCAATCTAGACTTAAGAGGAAAGGGTACCGGCTCTCTCTCCATACAAACGTAGCCAACTGTTTCCTGCCTGGATAAAAGACACAAGCATAAATATTTATGTTGCATAAAACCTATAACTGCCATGACTATGCCCCTATGTCTTGGTTTTTTTCATATTCAAATTATCATAGAAGTTAAGAGTTCAAAAACTAAAAAAAACAATTGGGGCATGATCATGGCAGTTATAAATTTTATGCTAAAAAATAATTGTGAGTCATTCATCCAGGGGGGAGACAATCGAGTACGTTTGTATGGAGAGAGAGCCGGTACTGTTTCATCTTAAACACTCCAAGGTTGTACTTGAAACTTTTTATTATATTTCAATAAATATTAATTAAAATGTAACAAACCTGATATATAAAACAACAACACACACAAGCAGAAAGTTCCAACTGTCATATACTTAATATAATATTATCCTCATCCTTATTCTACTACGTAATTATGAACTAAAATAACAAAGCTGATTTCATTGCGGTCACACACACGCCATTTTCCGTTACAGACTGATAATATTTAGCTAAAGGATAAAACTTGTTTTTAATAAATAAAACGAATTATTAATCAGAGTACCTAATATACCTACATACACCTACGCTTTAAGCATTATTTGTTTGCTAGAAATATTTTATAAGAAAAATTCGTGAGTAGTCAAAAATTGCATCGCGACGACCTTTTGCCCCAATCTGGGTGCAATTTAAAAAATATTTTTATTATAAAACTAGCTGTACCAAAATGCAAAATTTGCAAGATTTGATGACAAACATCGAACCAAGTCAAACTAAAATAAAGCTTGTAAAAAAATACATTGAGATTTTGATGACACCAGCAAAGAGATGCAGAAGGTTCAAAGTTTGATTCCCGCCGTAGAACAAATATTTGTTTCTGGTCGGGCTGTTACCGTATGCATAATAAGTGGTACTTTACAAAATAAAATGTACCGGGGGCTTTCTCCATACAAACTATTACAAACGAAGTCGACTGTTTCCTCCCTGGATAATGACACTAGAGCAAATATATTTGTGCCATAAAACCTATAACTGTCATGACTATGCCAAAAAAATAAAAAATAAAAATATAAAAAATAAAAATAGTCGACTACGTTTGTATGGAGAGAGCGCAGGTACCCTTTCACCTTAAGTACCCATAATATTAAAAGCCTAGTTGCATAGTTTAATGGGGAGCTCCGTCATATGGGATCATCATTTATCATCATGTCTCATTTATCAAAAGTCCGTGCCGCACCGACTATAAAAACATTTAAAAAGAACTCACAGGAAATCAAGATCTCAGACGAAACACAAACTCCTTTCAAATCGAGCCCGCGACAATACCACTTATCATAAACAAACTAACGGCACTTTGATAACTTCAATAATTGTTCACATAAACTTAACATCACACAATAAAACACAAAACGGTCATTGAAACTTAATCATACACAATTTAAAATAAAAACATATAAAACACGTGTTATCGTAACGATATATCGCTTCAAACTAAAGTGTTAAAGTCAAGAACACATTCAAGTTTAAGAATGACCTATCTCCAAGTGATTCACATCTCTCCGATGAGTCATTTATTCATCATTACTTGTTATGATTGTGCTTCGAATCATCAGGTAAACATACGTTAAGTTCAACGAAGGATGGTAGATAGAACACGGATCTATTTCACTGTGGACTTCACTTTATACCATAGATAAACTAACTCCATACATAAATGCTTTCTTTCTTTTTAACTAGCTTTTGCCCGCGATTTCGACCGCGTGAAAAAGTAGTTTCGAAATTTTTTCTTAGTGGATACCAGCAGCGAGGGCTCCGTACAATCTGATTTCTCTCGACTTACCTTTACGGATCCATATGTACCTTCTTGTAAGCTTAGGCGCAGAATGTCTGGTTCGCAAGATGTCAAGGTCGCAGAATGTCTAATATTCATTATAGTGTTGTCGATCATAAGTAAGTTAAGATTATTCTAAGATCTTAATTTTAATAAAGCAGCTGGTTTTACATATTGGTACTTATAATTTATATTAAACAGGGTTAGACATAAGTGTTACAAATCGCTCAAAGCGAGTCTCTTCCCTAACCTTTGGTTATTGGTCATTATAAAAAAATAGTTTTAAGCTACTACTGTGCACGCACATTAACGATTTGATTAATATTTTAATATTTTTACAGTTTATAGCATTTAATATTTATACACACTTTTACCTAATGATTGTTTTTAGTTATTATTTTGCAAGTAAATTGTTTTAATTTATTTTATAAGATTATATAAGTCCTTTTTCGCCTGAGATACAGGAATACCTAGTTCAGGCATATGTGTTATTTTTATTCTCTTTAATATTTAGTGCTTAGTTTATTATGTAAAATGAATTTTAATAAATATATTTGTATATTTTTTGGATTTATTTTGATTGGGGGGGGGGGGGGTTTACTCCCTCAAATAGGGGCAAAATGAGGGCTATGGTAGGTGTGTGTAAATGTTTAGTGAAGATCTGATGAGGATCTTCGGAGTGTTAAGGGAATAGCTCCTTGAAACACGAATTTAAAAGATCAGATTTGATTTCGAATATTTCCTCCGAACGTAATTCGGATTGGTAAAATTAGTGGGTATTTGAACTTTCTCTTATCATCTTAAGAGGAAAGGGTACCAGAGGCTTTCTCCATACAAACTATTACAAACGTAGTCGACTGTTTTCTCCCTGGATAATGACACTAGAGCAAATATTTTTGGTGCATAAAACTTATAACTGCCATGACCATGCCCCTATTTTTTGTTTTTATTAATTTTTTAATTTTTTTAATTTTAATTTCTATGATAATTAGAAGATGAAAAAAACCAAAACATAGGGGCATAGTCATGCCTAGCTAGCATGGCTGTTCGTGATATGATATGATAAAAGATAACGTATTATATCCACACCTAAATAATTATCGATTTCGCGAGTATGCCCCTCTAGCATGTGCAGCACGATATAGCGATTTATCGACAAAAACTGTCAAAATATGCTATATAACGCCGCCATGTTGAATTTTTATCGAAACAGCGAGCATGGCCCGTGTGTGATGTCACGTGTTACGGTATGATAAGATAGACAAAAGAGCGAGCACGACAGTCTCTTATTTATCGAAAGGTCGAGCATGACCGACTAATTGTCGATAAAAAACGTGAAAAGTATCGATTTTTGACATTAAGGCGCGTTATTTTATCGACAACGTTTGGAGGGTGTGATAAATTTATCAAGATTATTTAGCTTAACAAATATTAACTTAAATCTATTATTAGACTAGAATGTTAGAAATATTATAATGATTTTTGTGTAAATGTTCATAATAAATACAGAAAATGTACCTACCTACTTGTAGGTATAACTAAACTAAAAGATTCTATTCCATTAGTTTTTTTTTATATTATAATTAATTAAAGCTTCGCAGTGTGCATTATATCCAGTGTCGAGTTACTATTTTCGCACTGTCACGAAATTACATTAAATTTAACTCGATTATTACAAAGTTTTGCTCAAATAAAAATCAGCGCGCCATGTTGCTCTCGCGTTCCAAAAAGCGATTTACACGAAAACGCCAACACTCAAACACGATGATAGCACGATTTCAAAATATAAACATTGAAGAAAATCTTGTTTGATCGTTCTGTCAACAAAGATGTGTCAAATTCAATTAAAAGTTGCAAAAAAAGAAGAAAAGAATGAATGGTTAACGTTATTAAATTGGCAGCATTGAAATTCATATCAAGTGGATGTGACGTATTTATCATCTCATATTGCGTGATATTATTTTAACATATCATATCGCTCCATTTGTCATACTCGCGAAATCGATAATTATTTAGGTGTGGATATAATACGTTATCTTTTATCATATCATATCACGAACAGCCATGCTAGCTAGGATGACAAATGGAGCGATATGATATGTTAAAATAATATCACGCAATATGAGATGATAAATACGTCACATCCACTTGATATGAATTTCAATGCTGCCAATTTAATAACGTTAACCATTCATTCTTTTCTTCTTTTTTTGCAACTTTTAACGCAATCTGTGACTGAATTTGACACATCTTTGTTGACAGAACGATCAAACAAGATTTTCTTCAATGTTTATATTTTGAAATCGTGCTATCATCGTGTTTGAGTGTTGGCGTTTTCGTGTAAATCGCGTTTTGGAACGCGAGAGCAACATGGCGCGCTGATTTTTATTTTAGCAAAACTTTGTAATAATCGAGTTAAATTTAATGTAAATTCGTGACAGTGCGAAAATAGTAACTCGACACTGGATATAATGCACACTGCGAAGCTTTAATTAATTATAATATTAAAAAAAACGAATGGAATAGAATCTTTTTAGTTTAGTTATACCTACAAGTAGGTAGGTACATTTTCTGTATTTATTATGAACATTTACACAAAAATCATTATAATATTTCTAACATTCTAGTCTAATAATGGATTTAAGTTAATATTTGTTAAGCTAAATAATCTTGATAAATTTATCACACCCTCCAAACGTTGTCGATAAAATAACGCGCCTTAATGTCAAAAATCGATACTTTTCACGTTTTTTATCGACAATTAGTCGGTCATGCTCGACCTTTCGATAAATAAGAGACTGTCGTGCTCGCTCTTTTGTCTATCTTATCATACCGTAACACGTGACATCACACACGGGCCATGCTCGCTGTTTCGATAAAAATTCAACATGGCGGCGTTATATAGCATATTTTGACAGTTTTTGTCGATAAATCGCTATATCGTGCTGCACATGCTAGAGGGGATGGCAGTTATAGGTTTTATGGCACAAAAATATTTGTGCTAGTGTTATTATCCAGGGAGGAAACAGTCGACTACGTTTGTATGGAGAGCGCAGGTACCCTTTCACCTTAATATTAGTCGCTAGTCGGGTAAAAATAAAACAAGTTTAATTAATTTATAAGAATATATATTTCAAGCTTAAATTTTAATATAATATGATTTATTGCTAACAATATTTCAACAGTGTATGTAAATAAGTATGTTAGGGTATAAAAATACTGCTTGTATTATTATATGGATATCTAATAATTTCAATAAATTAACTATTTATCAAACCAATAAGAATGCCCGATTGACAGAGACAAATGACCGAAACTTTTTCTAAAATTTTTTTTTTTGTAAAACCTAGCTAGGAAAATCTTTTGAAAGAATGAACTTCTTAAACTCACGTTTTCCTAGGTCTTAATCGCATATATTTTTCTATTACCTTGACGTTTCGACTATGTTACAATAGTCATGGTCGCGAGAAGACTTAATACGTGATTAAGAGGAAAGGGTACCGGGGGCTCTCTCCATACAAACTATTACAAACGTAGTCGACTGTTTTCTCCCTGGATAATGACACTAGAGCAAATATTTTTGGTGCATAAAACTTATAACTGCCATGACCATGCCCCCATTTTTTTGATTTTATTTTTCTTATCTTAATTTCTATGATAATTACAAAATGAAAAAATAATAGGGGCATAGTCATGGCAGTTATAGGTTTTATGGCAAAATATTTGTGCTTGTGTCATTATCCAGAGAGGAAACAGTCAACTACATATGTATGGAGAGAGCGCCGGTACCCTTTCACCTTAAGACCCGAGAAAATAATTACTATGAACTCTCAATACATTTTAATCATATCACGGGGTTATGGAGCCCCGGACCTTTGGAAGGCGTGTGTGGAGCCGAAGACAACACGTAGAGGCCCTTTACATTAACAACGTTTAATCTCAAAGTAAACCGGCGATTATCTTGCCTTTATAGTGTAAACACACTATAAAGGCAAAATGTCTAAAGTAGCAAAATGACTAAAACTTGTCATTGTCAGTCGGGAATTAAATGTCATGTCTTCTAAAAGCAAAACCATGTGAGTATGACTTAAGGTGGACGCAGACTGATCAGAGCCGAAAGAATCGAATTTTTGCCGTCCACGGGAAAAGGTACCTACCTTAAATTAATAGAGATACGGCCATATTTCATTTATATTTTTTAAGATTACGCCTCTGACGATGCCGTCGACTCTGATGACGTCATCGGAAATATCTTCTTCTTCTTGAGGTGCCATCTCCTACCGGAGGTCGGCTATCATTAAGGCTATTTTTACTCTTGATGCTGCTGCACGGAAAAGGGATCTAGTGCTTTGCTTAAACCATGTCCGGAGGTTCTTAAGCCATGAAGTGCGGCTCCTTCCGGGTGGTCGCTTCCCTTGGATTTTCCTTGCATCAGTAGTATAATATAAATGTGGTACTTTTATCTCTATTATTATATGGTACCTTTTCCCGTGGACGGCAAAAATTCGATTCTTTCGGCTCTGATGAATCTGCGTCCACCTTTAAAGGGTGAATAAAGGTGGACGCAGATTGATACGCGCCGAACGCGTCGAATTTTAGCCGTCCACGGAAAAAGGTACCTTATAATAATATAGATAAGGTATCTACATTTATATTTCCGATGACGTCATCAGAGTCGTCCGCATCATCAGAGGCGGCCGACTCTGAAATAAATAAATGAATAAATGTACCTTATCTTTATTATTATAAGGTACCTTTTTCCGTGGACGGCAAAATTTCGGCGCGCTCGGCGCGTATCAATGTGCGGGCACCATAATACTACTCTAAAACTGGGACCAATTTTACCTTTTCCATTGTCTACTGGGCCAACATTAGTAGGTATTAGGACGATTGCACTACTGAATATTTTCTAAGGGTTAAGTATATAATTTTAGTCTTTACTTTCTACACTTAGGCACTACAATAAATATTATTTTAGGCGTTTTTAATCTTACCTAATTATAATGAGAAAATATTATTAACTAGCTGCGCCACGCGGTTTCACCCGCGTAAGTCAGAGTCCCGTAGGAATACCAGGATAAAAAATAGCTTATAGTGACGACCCAGTTGGCACAATGGTCAACCATGCCGGACTGCCAAACACAGGGTTGCGGGCTCGATTCCCGGCTCTGACAAGTATTTATGCTTAGATATTTATCTGTGGTCTGGTTGTTTCTATGTATTATTATGTTTATTTTTACAAAAGAAAAGTAAGGTGTAACAAACTTAATACACACACAAACTTTAACATTTAATTTTATAATATTAGTAGGATAGGATGGATGATAAAGCTCTGAAACTGTTGGGCCGATTTTGATAAAACTTGTTATTAAAGATATATTGAATTTTCCGAAGTAACATTCAGGATTCTATAGGCTACTTTTTATCCCGATATTCCCACAGGATCGGGACTTATACGCAGGTAAAACCGAGGACCGTAGCAATTTATAGCATTAGTGAATGCAATTCTACTTTTGCGTAAGCTTTTTAAAGCTCTTTATATTTTCAGACTCACAATTTCTAGTAGGTACTAATATTCCTAAAAAAAATGATTAAAATATAGTTAAAAAGTGTTGACATAGTTTAAAAAATTAGAAAAAAAAAGTTATAACTGAAATCAATAAAAAAGGCAATCTAAAAAAAAACAAAATAAAAGTAAAATAAAAATAATAATTTATTAGAATATAAACAAAGAAAAACAGAAATATAAAAATTTCGAGTTACATACAAAAAGTACTGAAATACTTAAAGTAGACAAGCACAATTAATTAAGTTATACAAGCATATTTCAATTTAACAAAAATACCGTCAAAAGTGCGCGAAATTCTCCGTCCAAATAAAAAGTGCGCACTTTCGCGCAAAATGTTCAACGTGGCCAAAAATACTTAAGTTATTTCTAAAATTAAATATTAGAATGAAAATACGAATACTTATTAATGAAGTTAAATTCTCATACATACCACGTTATTGCTAATTTTCAAATACTTAGAAAGATTCTTATAAGCTCTTCTAGCTATGTATACATACATATAAATAAATACTTAAATATAAGTATGTCACTGATTTACTATGTTCCATTGGAGGTGACTATACGAAGAAAAAGTTAAAATTGCGCGCGGATTTCTCAAATGTTAGGGATCAACCAATAACATTTATTGATAAATTTTCATTACGGAGCATAGCTTTTTTCATTCCGATTTAAAAAAAAATGTCTTGCACCAGTAAAAATCGACGGTGTGTAACGAGGCTGAATAAGCTAATAATTAACCATTTGCCTTCCCTGAAAAGACAAAAAGGAAGGAAAAAATTGGTTGTTTGACTCTGGAATTAGATCTCAGCGCCGTCCACCGAGCAATTCAGAAATAAAAAATTAATTAAAAAAAAAACCCAACTGCGTAAAAAGTACCTTTGTAAGTAAAATGTACAATACCTACATTAAATGAAAGTAATAAAAATAAAATTCTTAAAAAACATTGTAAATAAAAAAATACTGAAAACTGAAAAAAAAACTTAAAAACAAATAATAAATTCTAATGCGAAACGTAACGACTATAACTGCAGTCAGGACCCATTATTGGAGATTTAAAGCAGCTCTAATCCTCCAGTGAAATATAGTAACTCAATGATAATAATATTTTGTAGGACATTGTGTCACTAGGAAACAAAATAATAATTATTTCCAAGTGTGTTTAAATAAAATGAAAAGAAAGATTTTGTATTGCATTAGGTTTGAAACTACTGGACCGATTTCTATGAAACTTAGTATGAGGATACATTGAATCTTTGCGAGGACCCTAGGATACTTTTCATCCCGATATTCCCACGGGATTATATAGAAATATAGTAAAACGTTCATCAAAATATTGCAATATCTATACGTAATCTATGTAAGTTATGTACTAACTACGAGTATAAAGCACTAGCTAATGGCACTTACTTTCAAATCACACACATTCTTAATACATACTAGCTGCTTCACGCGACACCGTTCGCATTTTAGGTGAGACGGTACTTACAGAATCATTTTGATCGATTTTAAAATAGTATTAATAATAATTTGTATATTTTTTGCAGATCCTATGGTCACAGGCAGACAGACAGACAGTCTGCCTGTGACCATGGGATCTGCAAAGTCCCCGAAATGTCCAGGTTTAAAACAAAAATAAAAAACGCGAATATATCCGTTAAAAAATATTTAAAATTATGAGTTCAAAATCGCGAAAACCTTAGAAAATACTAGTATTCATAAATAAAGATTTAAAAAATGTGTTTTTCTAAACTACATACGAAACCAATCCCTTAAGAGGAAAGGGTACCGGGGGATTTTTCCATACAAACTATTACAAACGTAGTCGCCTGTTTTCTCCCTGGATAATGACACTAGAGCAAATATTTTTGGTGCATAAAACTTATAACTGCCATGACCATGCCCCTATTTTTTTTTTTTTTTTCATTTTTTTTTTTTATAATCTTAATTTCTATAATTAGAAAATGAAAAAAACCAAAACATGGGGCATAGTCATGGCAGTTATAGGTTTTATGGCACAAAAATATTTGTGCTAGTGTCATTATCCAGGGAGGAAACAGTCGACTACGTTTGTATGGAGAGCGCGCAGGTACCCTTTCACCTTAAAGCCTTAGTGATTCATTTCATACGTAGTAGATCTGCTGATAGGTATACCAAAATAATTATAAAAATTACAAAATATGATAATATTTCATTCTATTTCTAAATAGGGAAGACAAATACATTTACTTTAGATTTCATTAGTGCATAAGGTACACTTACCGTTAATAATAAAATCAAAACTAGTTCCATTTACTTCAATAGATGGCGCTATTCGGAAGAGTGTCGAGGAAAAAACTTAACGATGACCATGGCCATTATTTGACCAATATTTTTATTTACTATCAAGGGAATTTAGAACATTTGGCAAGACTACAGAATCTCAGTTATTTTTTAGAACGCAAATGGTAATTTTGAGACATTACTAAGATTTTTTTCAAACAATTTCTTGTATGAAAATAAAATAATCTATACATCTAATCTATACTAATATTATAAAGCTAAACAGTTTGTTTGTTTGTTTGAACGTGCTAATCTCAGGAACTGCTGGTTCGAATTGAAAAAAAATTTTGTGTTGGATAGTCCATTTATCGAGAAGGGCTATAGCTATGGCTATAGCTATTTTTAATATTGATATTCCCACGGGATCGGGACTCACGCGGGTGAACCCCAAGACGCAGCTAGTTTTAATCTAAAATTTGGAAAAGATAAGTAAAAATGGCAGCGGGACTTCACTAAGTAGTATAAAACAAAGTCGCCTTTTCTGTCCCTATTTCCCTTTGACTGCTTAAATCTTTAAAACTACGCAACGGATTTTGATGGGGTTTTTTTTAATAGATAGAGTGATTCAAGAGGAAGGTTTATATGTATAATACATGCATAATATAGCCGTGCGAAGCCGGAGCGGGTCGCTAGTTAGGTATATGATACAGTTCCCACATTTTTGGAAATTACCCTAACTCTGAAATTTCCCAATAAGTATCAAAAAAGCCTCTTTTCCAATTTTTTTTCGGTTAAGGGTTTATTATAGGGTTTTTGTTACACACTGTAGATAGCGCCATCTATTGAGCGATTACGAACTTGTTTAAAAAAGGCCTATTCAAAACCCTTAGCACATACACACTACAGACTATTCCGTCGGCCGACAGTACTTTATCGGCCGATATTAGTCTGCTAGTCTACGGGACGATTAAAGATGTTTTTTTTTCTAAAAATGGTATAAGGCTTAGCTTTCACATGCGTTTATATACCTTATTTACTAGAAAAACATAAAATAAAACTTAATATCAAAATTATTACTTATTACACTTCGTTGTTAAATTAATTATAACTTAAAAAAAGTTTTATGCAAACAGGAAAAGTTTTTTTATAATGCACATTTTTACTATGGAAAGAGTTTATTAAATGTTAAAAATATCATCTATTATGTATTTTTCTGCGTGGGGCAATGAACTCGCGGCGACAATCGTCCACGAGTCCAATTTAATATTGGTCGTAGCGCATTGCGTTGAGAGTTTTTGTGTAAGTTTGTGCAGTCCTAAAAAAACTTATCCTGTATAATTATTATATATGTTTTTGTGAGATTTTTCAAAAATTAAGATTGCTTAGTTCAAATTTAAAGAGTAGAGTGCTCGTCAGATAGTCTACGTATAATAGGGTGCGCTGTCGTCGCGTTTTCGTTTCATTAATAAATATTGTAGTTTATTTAAATATGCACCGATTATGTAGACTTTTCTGGCGCACACTCTACCATTATACAGGGTTAATGGTAATTATACTAGCAAGCCGTTAAGGGCTACTTCTGTGCACCTAAACAAACAAGTTTTGTTCTACGACTTTTAGAAATTCGAAAAAATATGAAATTTTTGAGGTTACGTAAATTTGAAAAACAAAAACTTTTGGAAATTAGAACATTTTTTTGAAAATTTTGTGGTTAGGTTTACCTGTAAATCAGCTGTTCCACACACGGAGAGGTTATTAACCTTAAAATTAACGTCTAATAAATTAATGGAACACCTGCAATCTGTATTCACAAAAAAGTGTCTATTCCGGGTAACAGACAAACAGGCACCGTCATGTTCCGGTACTGTCATGGTAAACAGCACGCGTTTTACTTATTTTTTTAAGTTTTATCTACTGCTCTTAGTCTGAATGACCTTTGTTTTAAAAAATCTGCGGTTTTGAATTTACATAAACTCAAAATTTTCATTTTTTTTTTCGGATTTCCAAAAGTCGTATTAACAAAAGTTGTTTGTTTAGGAGCACAGAAGTAGCCCTCAACGGCTTGATAGTATAATTACCAATAACCCTGTATTTATCTATAATATATATATTTTTGATGTATTTGCTGGACCGTTTCCGATGTTTGTTGTCCGTTTAGATCTGGTACCACGGCGAGCGTCGAACCCACCTCATCCTGTAACCGCCCTGTTCGGTTCGTATCTTGATCGAGGCACCTTCGGCCGCTTTCACTGTCTCTTTCACCTGGCAATATGTTTCAATATTAAATAACAGCGCCACCATACGAAACTAAGCTAAACTTCTTCCTTCCTCAACTCCCTGTCCATCCAAAGGTTGCCTGTAAGGGATCGCTTTGAGCGATAAGGCAGCCCATTTCAACACTTCTTTAGTTTTTTTTAGGGTTCCGTACCTCAAAAGGAACCCTTTTAATTTATATTTAATGTACTTAATTTAAAAATGGTGATTACTATAATTAATTTATCTATCTAAAAACGGGATGTTTAAGTACCAAGTTTCTTTGTTTTTATTTCGTGGAGATATTTCGAGGCTATTTCAAGCATCATTTTCACGAGACTGGAGTTCGCGCGAGTGACTAGATTACCGATATTAAATTAACGCAACAAACGCGCGGGGAAGTAGTCCAATACGATGGCATCTTATTATCAAGATATGCCCGCAGTAACTCTTGTCTCGTGACAATGTTGCTTGTAACAGCATCGAAATATCAAAATAACTTACACTCTGCATCAAGTTTTGTGCATTTCCAACGAGCATTTCAGTCGCTTCCTGATCTTCTTCACTGCCTGTAACAAATTTACCGATTAATTATTAACAAATAAATAAATTAGCAAGTAAATTAATCTTGTGCTATTTTTATGGGAAATTAATACCGAATTTACCGATAGTTTCAAAGTTTAATAAAGTATTTTAAAGTTGGCAAATGGAGTCGTAACACAGATATATTTTGTTTCTAAATAGGTCATTTTTAGGGTTCCGTATCCAAAGGGTAAAAACGGGACCCTTTTACTAAGACTCCACTGTCCGTCTGTCTGTCTGTCTGTCACCAGGCTGTAACTCATGAACCGTGATAGACAGTTGAAATTTTCACAAATTATGTAATTATGTTGCTGCTAAAACAATACAAACTAAAAACAATATTATAATAATACGGAACCATTCGTCCGACTCGCACTTAGCCGGTTTTTTTTTCTTTTTTATGAATATCATAATTTGACGAATTATTCGATATTTAATTCCCTTAATGGTAACTAGTAACTAACTAAGAATAGAAAAGAAATAAATGCACTAACTACGAATTTAGTCTTTTAAACGAAATAAGAATTTGGAGCTAAATCTAAAATACATAAAGCAAAGAATATGAAGTAAAGAGCATGCTTGGCTTGTATGATCCATCTTTACTAATAATTGCTAACAGCGCCCCGCGATTTCACCCGTATAAGTCCCGATACCGTGAGAAAATCGGGATAAAAAGTTACCTATATTACTGCCAATGAATTAATATATCCTTAAACCGAGTTTCATTAAAATGGGTCCAGTAGCTTATCCGTTACAAACAAAATACCAAATATTTTTCCTCTATAAAATATACTGTAGTAAAAATAAAGTAAAGTTTGAATGAATGTTTGAAAGAGGTAATCTTCGAAACTACTGAACCGATATCGATAATTCTAGAAAGCTACATTATCGAGACGTAATAATTGCTATTATTTATCTCGGTGAAACCGCAATGCACTCCTAGTTAAGGTATGAAATAATATATCATGATACTTAACACTGAATTTACAATCCCGTGCATTTCAAACCAAATATCAATTTGCTGTGCAAAAACACTTGCTGTGCAAAACACTGTGCAATACATGATGAAATTTCACAACAATTTATATTTTATTCAGTACCTTTGTAATCCGCCATGCCGACTGTTAAAAAGCGAGGTAAAAGTTAGTTCAGAAATTATGCATTATATATTAAAGAAAAACTTTATAAAACGCAAGAAAACAAGCGCCCCTTTAAAACTTGGCATAGTAGCAGGAATTTTAGGCAATCTGTTTGATATATTAGGCATAAAAAATACTTAAGAAGTACTTAGTGTCTAACGGCTGCACTTAGAATCGTTACGCGGTGAAACTTTAGTTAAGTAATGCATTGTTTCAAAGTCAAAGTCAAAATTCTTTATTAATTTGGACTCACTTACATGAAATCACTTTTAAACGTCTTAAAAACTAAGTCGGTCTCGTGAATGACAAAACATTAACTAAATTTTCACTTACAGTCGAAATAAATAACCCTTATCTTACTTGCACCAGTCAGTCGCAAGTATTATTCATTTGGGGTGCGGTCCGAAATGGACGTATAGCGCGCACAAACTCAAAAGTGTGTTAGTTTGTTTGTTACATTTGACAACCAAATTGGATGATTTTTACAGAGATAGAAGAGAAACCAAAGTTTTTCGGCTAGATATCTAGAATAACCCCTTTTCGTATTAGGCTGCGGTCCGAATATAGATGACAGCGCTGACAGTGCTAACGATCAAATCTCCCGGTCCAATATATTGAGTGGTCTCAAAATGCTTACGGTGCTATCACCACGTTCATGATTTCGGACCGGGTTTAAGCGCGTCAACTATCAACTGAAATGTCATTTTTATACTTTTATTTTTGTCCATTTTTTGTTTGAAATGATGTGTCCAAATACGATTAATAAGCGGCTCAAATTCAGGACCCAAAGTTAAAATTCGGATTTCGCTCGTAAAAGAAGGGATGCAAACTTCAATTTGACAGTTCGCGTACAGAGATTTCGCTAGAGAACAAGGTCGTCATAAGCACAACATAGCGCCGTTGATAACGTATTTCCTTTTGTATTCATGACGTCATACAGTCTATCGTGAGCCGTGAGCATTTCGGAAAACGTTTGAGCGGCGTGACAGCGCTCAGAGTCGATTTCGGACCGCAGCCTTAAAAACCCTTCATTGTAACACATTGTATCTACTATTGTTATATGGTCCGAATTAGACCAGACATCCTTAAGATAGATAGATATATGAATGGTAAGGTACCTTGAGCGCCCAACATGGTAGCTTTGACAGTAGACAATATCTTAAGCTGAGTCCCGATCGTTGGGATCCTCTCGCATACTTGGAGCAGGTTCTGTAACACAAACGATATATTGCAGGACGCTGTGCGCAGCGCCATCTAGACAACAAGCTTAGCTAGGCTTGTGTTATGGTGACCATACAACTGATAGAATCTTACTATTATACTAATATTATAAATGTGTTTGTATGTTAGTATGTATGTTTGTTACTCCTTCACGCAAAAACTACTGGACCGATTGCGTTGAAACTCGGTATGTAAATAGCTAAGGACCTGGATTAACATATAGACTACTTTTTATCCCGATATTCCCAAGGGATCGGGACTTCAGGTGAAACCGCGGGGCGCAATTAGTACTTATATACTTTTATAAATACATTACAGAAACACCCAGACCAGATACAAGTTATTGTTAAAGGCGGGAATCGAACCCGCAACCTTCTGCATTGCAGGCGAGTTTTCGCTCACTGCGCCACAAAAGTCGTTACATACATAAGTTGACGGAAGCGAAGTTTAATTGGCAAACAAAAAGGTTGCTTAACAATTCTTAGATTGCTCAGTAACTTAATACTCTTAAAAAAATCTTTATAATTCTTTAAAAAAAATTATATTTTTTGAGTAAGGGCCGGGTGTACCGACCTGTCCAATCAGGCAACAAAAGTGCAGACCCACCGTAGAGTTCCAAAATGACTATTATTGGAATGTTTTTATTAAAAGACTTTATAACTTGACGACCTCTGTGGCGCGTCGGGCGAACACCCGACTGCGACGCAGAAGGTTGCGGGTTCGATTCCCGCCGGGAACAAGTATTTATGCTGACCATAAATTCTTGTTTCTGGTTCTGGGTGTTTCCTATATGTATAATATGTATATATTTACAAAAAAAAAAAAAAAGTATATAAGTAGTTTATCCGTTATCTGGCACCCATAACACAAGCATTAAGTTGCTTAGCTTGGGGCTGGATGGCGATGTGTAATATGTCCTGAAATATTTATTTTTATTTTTATTTTATTTTTTAACTTAAACAAAAACCTTACAATCTTGAAACATTCCAATAATGGCAGTTTTGGAACTCTACGGTGGGTCTGCCATTTTGAGTCCAACCGTACCTTTGTGACATACTGTAAATTATAAAATTATAGTAGTATAATAACAAACCGTTCTAATCCTCTTGTCAGTACACTCTAGGGCGAGCTTCTTGGCGAGACGGGTCACTTCTTCTGATGCTTCGGCGATTGCCTTCGCGGTCGCTATCAGCTCACGTTTACTACCTGGACGGAAGACAATTATAAATAAATTATCCATGTATTATACATATAAACTTTCCTCTTGAATCACTCTATCTATTAAAAAAACCGCATCAAAATCCGTTGCGTAGTTTTAAAGATTTACGCATACAAAGGGAAATAGGGATATAGGGACGGCGAAAAGTGACTTTATTTTATACTATGTAGTGATAATTTATATCCAAAATGTAAAATTCGTTAATTTAACTTTCAACAATTATGTACTCTTTATTCATTTGGAATCATACAATTTGCATAAAATCACTTAGAAGCGTCTTAAAAACTAAGTTAGGATGTGTGCCCCCGGAACGCGCCCACCAATGAGAAGAAGGCACAAGAAACTCATGGGGTTAAAGTCGATGCCCCCCGGTGGTGTTCGAACCCACAACCCACACAATGTAACGTAGCGGTTCTTTAACCTGCTTAGCTATGTGAGCTATACACTATCGGGTGAAAATAACAAGAACTTTTTTTTATTAACAACTAGCTGTCCCGGCAGACGTTGTTTTGCCATATAAAAATATTCATACAAATTGGTTCAGCCGTTTAGGTGGAGTTTGGCAATTCTAACATCGCGACACGATACGATACTAACATCACTCAATTGTTTTGCCTTCCCAGAACCTCTCCACTAAAACTTGAACTTTATAATATGGTATTAAAGTTCAAATTGACTTTTACGAATCATTTGTATGGGAATTGGGAGTATAGAAAAGTGTTGTTTTTAGACATTTTTAGGCAATTTTTTAATTTTTCTCTCCGTAAGAACCATCCTCATACCTTATGGAATATTCTAAAAAAAAGAATTAGCGAAATCGGTTCAGCCGTTCTCTAGATTTGCGCTTAGGAACACTTCAGCGATTCATTTTTATATTATAGATTGAGGCCCGTAGGACCAAGCGTAAAAGAAGCCCCTTGCCCACCAGTGGGACAATATAAGATAAATAAAACAGACAGAAGGGCAAGACAGTGATCTTATAAGTGTTCTTTTTTGAAGTTTTGAAGTACGGAACCCTAAAACCCCCCTTTTTTCTGGGCGCTGTTCTACTTTTTTTCTTGTGGTTTTTTTTACGTGTCTATTTTTTTTGTGTTCAGAAAATAAAGTTTTATTTCTTTCTTTCTTTCTTTCTAAAAACCATCAAATACGGAAGACACAATGGCAACAGCACTTACCGCTCAAGTTCATAACGACTTCTGTCCAAGCAAGCGTTGAAACAATTTATTTACATAATGTAGCTTTGTACATAATTACATAGTGCTATTTTACATAATTACAGTGATACACATAGCCATGTGATGGTCATTGACAAATAATTACTAAGGATAGACCGCCAATACAAAATAGCGTTCGTCATCGATCATATAACCGAATAGATACAACATCGCTTCGTTTTAGCTTAGGACGTAGTTCACCAAACCATGAGGTAGCGGGGGGCGAAACTGCCGACGTCTAGTGTTGGTAATAAGTAATTATTAAATATCGATACCATAGATTTTATCGATGTTTGTATTATAAAATTATTGAAAAAAAATACTGCAACGAATGTATTATTTTAAAATAAATATAAATAATTAACCACTGAGCCGACTTACATAATTTATTTATGGACCCACCTTATCCTCAAGCTGTCTTCGAGTAATCGACGAATAAATATACGCAAGTCGTAAACTATTTCTTTTTAAAGTCAGTTAAAATACTTTTTTACTTTTTGACAAATAAATTCATTAATGTAAAATACAAAACATGTCAGTTCTAAGTTTTATCGAATCGATATTAATTTTTCATTTATACCCCACCACTACTTACACGTGCTTAATATTTTTGATAAAATAGCACAATTCGTTTTCTATTGAGTGAGGGCGCTGTATCGATATTTCAAACAAATTTGTTCCTTACCAATTAGTTTGCGTGTATACCGCATCAAAAAAATAAAATTGTTTTAAAACCAACTTATTTGTGCAGTTGAGTGGAGGCGCTAGTGTCCGTACTAAAACTGAATTTTCGCACCAAAATATGGTTAGTTTTTGTTTTGTTACACGCAAAAAAGTGTTGGTTTTACTACAAAAAGACTTCAACGCGAGCCCGTTTTATTTGACGAACAATTTTTACCAAGATATCTTTTGCAGTTGGGACAGTCAAAATGAAAGTTTAAATCACTTACCGGTGGAAAGTTATCCCATCTTTCTGGTAGCTGGATGTTTTTTTATTTTTCCCACGCCATTTTATAGAACAATACGCCATTTCTGAACCGATTCTCGCGACGACAACAGCAAAAAATAATAAAAAACTGCGAGTAATCGACTGCACCACTCCTTGGTTCCCACTAAAGTTGTATTCGAAAGGACCCTTTGATATAGAAGCTAAAACTACTATGCGTGGTGAACATTACAGACCCTTCATTAGGAGTCTATTGGTAGTGGTCGATGGCGTTCGTGCATATTAGTTACGCCATCTGTTACAAATCTAAAGAAATCTACAAACTTTAGAAACTGTACTTGAAGATGCCTTTTTATCTAATTTGAACCAATATTTTTAAGTTTAAAATGAATATTTGATCGTTAAATATTTTTTGAAATAGGAGCTGAAGAAATTGCGGTAGCACCATCTTGAAATAAGAGGTTTGTCGTTCATGATTGAGTCTATCCCTGGTAATTATTTGTCAAAGGCACAGTCCAGACATAAGTCCAGTACCACCTCTAAGACGACCTGTGTGTCAAGGTAGGCAAAAACACCCCCACGATACGAAATGTTGCGGGTTCCATTTCCATCATGGAACTAATATTTATATGGTGTACGATGGTCTATAGAGACAGAGGTCGTCCTAGGGCTCAACTAGCGTAATATTGTGAATTTACAATCTAGATAGAATGGAACGGGTATTAGCTAGTGCGTTATACAAGCTAGTATGTCAAGCTTTGAATATTATTAGATTTGGAAGATAAATTAAGCCAATCGAATACAGCTTCAAGCGATATAATTATGATGACAATATCTGTTGATATGCTTTACCTTTAGAATCCGATCGTACAAGTTCCGAGAGTCGCGCCATGAGTATCGCCATGCGTTTAGCGGCCGCAATGATCTCGTTGTCTTTGGACGACCACTCGCGTACTGCCTTGTGCAGGTTGTGGGCTGCCACCTAGAGGATACATTATAGGCATTGTTACTCGAGGCTTATCGTCCGTTTAATGCCGTAAGGGCCCTACCTACCTCACCAGGATGCCATCGCTACGTATCCATGTCTACTTCTGGCTACCCTAGCTCGCCAAATATAGTAGCTACTGCCTACTGTCTGTCACAAAAAAAAAACAAATGCGTCCTTCCTCTTTGGCGAGTTGTTGGACACTGAATGAGTGAGGCGCAGATTACAAGACGTATACTTGTACTGGCTACTGTGACTACGTCTCCAGGACGCCAGAGTATCCAGATTGCACAAAGCGGAGCGTCGGTCGTGGCTACGCTTCCAAATTGGCAACGTTGGAACATCGTCACCAGTTATCTTCCATACACTTCAATATGGCGTCTTAGTGAGATGGGGCCTTAAGAGATACGGCAACTTACCAAGATGGGATGGCTGGGATGCGGCTGCCTCCTGAATATATCTTCTCCCTCGTCATCGGTGTCAGACGGTGGTGGTGGGCGGGGCGGAGCTGTGGTGGGCGGCGGTGGCGGGCGGGGCGGGGCCGTGCTGTCGGTCACCGTCAGGCGGGAGAGGGACTCCGGCAAGGCGGGCGGGGGCGGGGCTTGGTGGGACAGGGCCGACTCCACTTCACGAGCTGATGACAGAATCTGGAAGATTACAAGTTGATAATTTAAAGAACTGCATCATCAAAAAATCTTTCCAGCAGGATTTGAAATTCAGTCCATTGAAAATTACCAACTGGTTCACAAAAAAGGAATATGCACAATCAAAACAGCTGACTCTAAGCACACGGATAAGTTTTTATGTCTTAAAATTGATCCATGATTTAAACTCGTGTCCTTGATTTCACATTGTACATCATCTCAAACTCTTTATTTACTCTTTATTAGAGGGACAAAGCTTTTAAAATGATCAACATCGTGGGAGAAACATGTAATACCTCTCCATTAGCCTGCCTCCAGGAGGAGGCGTGCTGCGGCCCCTGAACAGCGACTAGCTTGGCGTGGTGCACGATGGGCGGGATGGCGGCCTGCAGTCTCCGCAGGGCGGCGCCCAACGCCAGCGAGAAGGCAGACTCCTCGCTGTTGTCGCGCTCGCAGCCGCCCACCAGCAGCACGCGGTTCGCCAGCCTACATACGAGGATGGTTAAACAGTGACCTTACTACTGACACAAGCTGGACCAGACTCTCAGGTTGGACAGTCAAGTCAGAGGAGGGGTAAATGCGTTGTCCTTTCAGTGTTTTTTGCCTGCTACTAGCAAGTTCTTATTCATTCGCCTTATAATAGTTAAATGTGTGCAAGAGCATGAGACCGAGTTCCAAAGCCACGGATCCAAACATAGTTTTAAGGAAACTGCTCATGCAAAACAAGACAACAATTACGGATTGTATGATGATTGTCTTACCTAGCAATAGCCGATGTATTGTCCACCATCTTCTGCGAGTCATTGTTCCGGATCGCGTCCTCACACAAATAAGTGTGTTTCTGCATCAATTCACCTGAAATAACATAATAATACGTTGAAATAGTCGATGATAGATAAAGGGTCTTTCTTTCTTTCTATCCATTAGGTATTTTTTCAATTTTTACGGTGACTACAACGCATTGTGAGATGTTTGTTAACTCGTTCTTTGAAATTAACAGATGGAAATAATAATAATTACTTACATGCAGTCCGTACAAAGTCTAGAGGGTCGACAGCTTGGTCGCATAGATCGCGCACGCGCAGCACCGCTTCCGAATATTGATTCTTTAAGTTATTGAAGTGTTCCTCCGATACCTAAAACATTTACAGGTTATTTAATAAGACAATGAACGTTCTAATGCTCTGAAAGACTTGAACCTATAAAGTCCATTGCAGTAAAATTGTAAAATCTCGTATTTACTAAATCCAGATTTGGTCCATACATTTTTGACCAAACGCTAAAACCAAGTTTTAAGTTGTGTCAAAATTCTGTGAATATGTCTAGATTTTGCGTTTTTGCTGCCAGTGGCCCTTAATTGAATAACAATAAAGAAATATTTACCTTGCTATCGGGATAGTGGAGACGGATTTTTCCTGCGGCGATGAGTTGTGGCGACAGTTTGTCTACCTGTTACATTAAATAGTATTGTTTATGCTTCGATATTATGAAGAGGATTTCGAGATCAAGTTAGTGCTGAAACTAAACAGTTTCAGTTGAATTACAATCAGAGTTCAATTAGACCGCAAGGTGGGTGGATGACTTCTAGCTTTAAAAGATGACTTCTGGTTTTATAGATGCCATCTTAATTTAAGATTACTTCAAGTTTCCTTAAACTTATAGTTTTAAATTGCATCTATTTTTAAGAGGACTCTTACTTTCTTTAAGTTTAAAGTAGATGGTGTAATACCTGTCTGGCATAATGTGTGAGCTGGTCGGCCAACCGCTTGTCGTCGATGTGGGCCACGGCGAGCGTGTCGGCCGCGGCGGCGCACCGCGAGCTGAAGTTGGCCAGCGCCTGCGCAGCCGACTGGAAGTTACCATCGCGATTCGGTGTACCTAACGCACAATATAGTAAAAGTCAGTATAGTAGGTAACAGAGCATAAACCCATATTGGAGTTAGAGTATACTAGTGTTTTTTTTTTCGTGTGGGTTCCAAATGCAAGCCGCTGTCTCAAGTTTGCTCCGAACTAGTGCGCTAAATAAAAGTTTAATCACACTTATATCGCTAAAGTCGCGAGCATTCCTAAGAACGAAACGCCTGTATGACTCCTTCGCTAACGCAGTTATGTAAGGATTAAAGGTAAGTTTAGCGTTAGTTTAGTATAGTTACCTATAGGTGCATTGACAGCGTCAGTGAACCTGCGGAGCGGCGCGGCGACGTCAATAAACTCCCGGAGCACCTGTCCCACGATGCTGCGCTCGCCGGCGCGGGCGAGGCGCGCCAGGGCTTCGATGGCCTGCCTGGTGACAGCCCTAGCCTCCTCGCTGTCTCCCCGACCGCTGGCACACAGGTCGGCCAACTTGTCCGACAGCCGCTGCACCTCCGAGCACAGCTCCAATATCTCCGCCTTCTCACGACCTTGCAGCCCATCCGCTATCTGGTCCAAGATTAATTAAACAATACTTTAAGCTTAGTTTGGGGCTCCAACTAACTAGGCTTGTGTTATGGTGGTGATACAACTTGTTGAGGCCCACTTCTGTGCACCTAAATAAACAACTTTTGTTCTACGACTTTTGGAAATTCAAACATTTTTTTGTCAATTTTGAGGTTATGTTTAAGTACCTACAAATCAGCTGTTCCTTTCACGGAGAGGTCATAAAACTTAAGATTACATCAAAATTAGTTCGAGTTGAGAATAGAACCCGCAACCTTCTGCATCACGGCACTATAGAGGTCGCACCAAGCACTTACCCTCTGACACTGCGAGACGATGCTGTTGATGGCCCTCTGCCCCTCGACCCTCGTCTGTGGATCGGCCGCGGGGTGCAGTAACCACTTGTGGGCTTTCTCCAATCTAATACAAACACATAAAAAGACATCGTCTTAAGACAATCACATAACGACATTTTGACGCGATAACGTCTTATAAATCGATGAACACCGGCATTAACAAAAAAGTGTGACGTCATAGCTCCCGTACCGTTATTGGCAAGGTAACCTAGGTAATCTATGTTTTCTTATGACGTCGTCACGTAAAATTATCGTCCGTAAACCAACTTTACAACCAACTTTTTAAAAAGAGTTTTGGTTGGTTGGGCTCATAAGCTCTTTTGGCCCCCACGTCATCCCATAGTCGCTGTGAATGTAAGACCCCTGGAAGGTCGACACTCGGGTTTAAAGCCTTCCATTCCTCGCAAGTGTTCGCGGTAAACGGAATCGTCACTCTATCACCATCTAAAGACAAAATGTTAACGACTCCATTAGCCGACGCCAGGAAAGCCGGCAGACCAACAACATTATGCCGATGGTAACGTACCTCGCCTGCATACTCTTCCCTCCATGTTTCTCAGCCGCTCTAACTCCTTCGTTCACAGCCGCATCTATTTCGTTCAGTTGGGAACGGAGTTCCGATGCCAGGTTCAGTGCCTGGAAAGAGAAGGAAATATGAAGTGTTCTTGTGTTTCAAACGTGTTAAATAGCATAGTTTTTGTCAAAGAGACATAGTTTTTACCTTGGTTTCGCGACCTCTTCCGAATTGCCTTTCATCGCACAAATGATCCGCTTTAATACCACCAGATCTAAAAATAAAACACAGCGCTTTTTGGTTTGTTGTACCAGCGTCATGGGAGCGTATCTCTCATATCTAAGCAGATTAAGTTGCCTATTTTGTAAAAAAAACCCTCTAAACGTTTTGTCAAACTTACTCTAGCTTTCTTTTTTTTTTAATCGGTTGATAAAATGTGGCGATCGCAATTTGATAGTAAGTTCTTCTAGACGCGAGTGCCTAGAAGTATTGAAGATACCTGTTCACTCATCACTTATAGATCCCTAAATAATGCACATCAGAAAAGCCAGATTCAGGTAACTGATTCCATTGATTCACCAATTCCAAAATTGCGAAAGTTGTGTTCTGCGACTAAACCCAGAAGACCAATTCACGTAAATAACATTATTCAAATTACATTGCAATATTATTCCGATTGGATTTCAATTACATTAAATCCCCTGAAAGTAACTCAAAATACCCTCAAAGTCAGTGTAGTGTTTGTGTCTACTAGCCTTAGTTATATACAGGGTGATTTTTTTATGTGGGCCTTCAGGGCTATATCCTAAACTATGAGAGATAGCGAAAAATGCTGAAAGGAGTTGCGTGCCCGATTTTGACAAAAACTAAAACTGCATCATTAGATTTTTGAAAAAGTCATTACCCTAGCCGGGAATCGAACCTGTTGATTTTGCAAAAAAAAATCAACCTATATTTTTATACCAATCGATAGTGTTGCTGATAGAGATCAATTCCTGGAAACAAACATAGTAAGGCATAACAAAGGAAATACCATGCCTACTAGCTAAGTCGGTACCCATATGGCTAGGTAGGTGCATATACGCAGTCTCAAGCATACAAGTAGTGGGAGTGAACGGCAATATCACGAGAGTTACAGGCGAGAGTGGTCGTGTCCCTTGCATGCGTGTATGTCAGTGAGCCAGTGACGTGTTACGATTAACTAGTGGTTGACGAAGTCTACAGTCCGCTTTTGGTACTCACAAGAATATTTTTTGTTATTTGCGAGAATTGGCCTTCTGATTACTTGAGTGGTCTTCAATAGATCTACATATCGTGGTGGGTTAAAGTAAAGTTGGAGGGTAGTTGGAAGGTGTTATACCTGGCATGCGAGCGTAGCGTGTCCGCCCGCGCCGGGTCCAGGTGCTCGGCGGCACGTTGCGATGACGTCAGCACCGAGCGCAGCGCGCGCTCTCCGAACGTGTTGCGCAGAGATGAAGGATCCTATAGATTTAAAGACATTTTCACACCTGCAGCACTTTAATCATTTAACTTTAATCTATTAACCTCAACTTTAAGCAAGACTTTATTCCCAAGGGAGTGATAAAAGTGATTTTTAAAGTGAAAACTTCTTATGGCGCGTTGGGCACTTTTGTGGGTGAGCATTTTCAGCCGTTCTCGCGACAGATTTTGACGCGACAGATGAGATTTGACGCGACAGATGAGATTTTATTTGTGTTAGTCTTTTTGTTTAACTTATACTGCCATCTATTACACAAATTGAGAAACTTAGTTTCTAGAAAGACCGCTATTCGAATGTAGATGGCGCTGATTTAAATTTTTTACTGCCATCTAGCGAATAAAAAATAAACTATATTTGTTTAAGTGAGTGCTAATAGATGGCAGTAGCAGATCGTTTCAAGAAATATTCTATGAGAAATAACAAGTTTATTGTTTTCACTTCTGCCTGCACTCCCGGAGTGCGCTGTTTTTTTTTTCAAATAGAGGATTGGCCACCACAAGAAATAAAAAAAAATATTGGACTGACGACGGTATGAAAAGTAGAGTATGCACCTCGGGATAAAGCATGTCTTCGTCTTGGGCGGCTTGAACCCCTCGCTTCACTCAGAACTCTACTTAACTCCCTCGCTTCGCTCAGGAGTTAACCCGGGAGTCCCTCGTTACACTCGGGGTTCAATATGCCACCCACAACATAAGACATTGCTTTATGCCCTTGATGCATAATCTACTATTAAGGCTACTTGCAACAAAATTTGAATATCTCAATTTTATTAAATCAACACTTCTACATTTTAGACTTGATTTAAGCTACTGAAGTTATTTAAAACGTGATATTCGCCATGATTTTTGTAATATTTTTTGTTTTAAGCACCATTTTTACAAGACTGGAGTTTAGGGACAGATCTTGATAGTTAGAGGCGACTACCGCGTGCATAACGGTAGTCGTAACGTAACGGTGTTACGGTCGCCCCAGCTAACTCCAGAACCTGAAGCTCTTCGTGGAAGTGGCAAGTGGAAAGCTAGTTAAACCACATTTATATATAAAAAACCATATATAAAATTCTCGTGTCGCGGTGTTAGTTGCCAAACTCCGTCTAAACCGATTTGTATGAATTTTTATGTGTATTATTTAGGTCTGAGAATCGAACACTATCCTTTTGTATATGGCAAAACAACGTTTTCCGGGTAGCTAGTAGAATATACAATCAGCTTACATTAAGGAAGTCATGCGCGGCCGGTATCTTGGCATGTATCTGCGCCTGCAACGCCTTCAACACCGCCATGTTGTCCTTCTCGCCACCGTCTTCTATGTACGACGTCAATTGTAACACACTGGAACATATACCTTAATTTTATATGTTATATGATTCTAAATCGATTGCTGAAACGTGGAGCAATTATTACCATCATTTTTTGACAACATACAGAAGATTGAACATTATTTTTAGAGAAATAAGAGCTAGTTTTGGTTATGAGATTTGATGCAATAATAAATTACCGTATAATTTCATGTATTTCATCAGCCATTCTTTGAGCTAAGTAATTTCTATTTTCCGCAGCATCTTCGATACCTTTTCCACCTGAAATCGAGTTATTACCAGAATTACTTTTAGTTTTTTGTTTTCCACTGTTTTATAGGTCTCTTTAAATCTATGGACCCACTTCTGGGGAGAATAAATCAGTTTCACAACCTAAGTCATAAAGGTGACTATGACAAGGTTAAGAAAAATAATGTCTTTGAAAATTTGGTGCCTATGAGTAAATCAGTTTTAGAAGTTAAGGATTTGAAGATCGGGATTTTGGAATAGGTGCAATTGATATATTGAGAAACGGAGGCGAGGGGATAATTTTTTTTTCAGCATTATTCAGATAGATAGGTTTAAAGATCTTTATTCTCAAAAAAGACATGACTGTCACTTACATGAGAACTTAATTAAAACAAAAATATTTAAAACGTTCGTCTCGTCGCAGAACAAACAAAAATATAAATCTAAGTAATAATATACCCTACAGCAATGTTAAATTAAAAAAATATCTAATAAATTAATACAAAATTTTAACTATTATGTTGTATACAATCTAAGATGACAAGACCAAGAAACAAGTAATTATAATTAGTTAACAATTAACGAGAATGTGTTGCGCAAGTTGTTTTTTGAATACGTTAAACGAGTCTAATTTTTTTAATTGTGAGGGTAGTTTATTGTAAATATTCGCTCCTTCAAATAATTATCGATAGATGATTATTATTATCGTTAAAAAATTCATAGACGTTTTTTGGAACCGTATCTAAATAGAAACTTCTGGTGTAAACAATATACTTACCTACGTAAAGTATACTTGCCTTCAGTAAGTATATGTATGTATATCTTCATAGCGGTGATGAGTACAGGCGCCAGCTGCTTGACGCTGTCCAGGCATCTGGTCAGTGTCTCCGAGTGTGGTGGGTGGGTCAGTTCCGACGCGCGGGCTGCCACCTGGTGGTGAATTGTTGTATATTATACAAGGAACTAGTTATGGGTCTGGAAGTTTAGGTTTTACTTTTGGTGGCCATTGTTACTGTGGGGTTTTATAACAGTCTATGGAGCACCATCTCCAATGTGCCCTAACACCTGTTTATTGGACTCCCCTTAACGAGGTCAATGATGCTGCAGTTGCTGTTGCAAATGCTATTGGTCAGACAATATTTGATTTAGTTGAACCTATAAAAAGACAAGGAGAACTTTCGTTTAATGACTTTTGCAAAATCGGAATTCTTTTTGGTAAACGAAGTTGGCGAGCCACGTCTACCGAATGAACTAGGAATTATGGGCCAAACCGGCTCCCTAATGACATCCCTGTACAAAACGTCTCTGAGGCAAACCGAATCGCAGGGAGACGAATTAGACTTATACATTAACGATTGGCCCAACCTGGCCCTAGACAGAAGGGAACGGTAGTAGGCAGAATAGAGACCTTACAACCTGATAAAACGGGCTACTAAATAAAATAATAAGTTACCTCTCTAGCAGCCCTGGATAACGCCGGCGAGATGTCCCGCAGGAACTGCACGAGGTCCTCCATGGTGTCAATGACCTCCGCCACGCCGAGGTAGTCTAGCACCTACCACACACAACACACTCTACTATTAACCATACTCATTTCAGAAGTGGGAATTCTAGCATATAACTTCAAAATCATTCATTTCAGAAGTGGGAGTTTGTCCCACTTTATTTGTGAAAACAGTCAACGTGTGATAACAATAAATGATATTTGTTACAGAATGTTTTTTAATGTCTCCCGAACATTATGCAGTGCAACTTGCTTGTTGCTGAATATTACTTTATATTTCTAGCTGTATGGACGCGATACAATCAAACAAAAACATACAAATAGTCGCAAAAGTTGTAGAATATCACCGTTATCGTGTTGCATTGTATTGCTCAACAAATTGTAAAGAACTGCAAAGTGGATGCAACATTAGATTCCAAGTAAAAATGCTGGTATTTGTGTTTAAGATGATCATAATATGAATAGGACTAGAATTCTTTAAACTTAGTAGTTTTGATAATCCCACTTCTGATAAAAGAAAAAAGTAAAAGTGAGCAATCCTTTCGTAAATATAAAATAGCGTTACAAATCATAATTTAAATGTGAAAAGACTTTACCTTCTTGCATTCCTTGACAATCTTCCTAACTTCAGACTCATCAAAGCATAGAAGTAAAGCTGACGTCCCTTGCAATATACCTCTAGAACCTTCGATCAACTTCTTTCTGTAACGAAATAAATCAACATTATTATAATATTTCTGAAAGGATTTCTAGTCATAGCGGAGTAAATTGTAGTAAGTAGATATAAAAAAATCAAATAGGGACTATACTTTCTAATCTATACTTTGACTTACGTATATTAAAGGGAAAAAAGGCAAAAACAGATTCTTGCAGATTCATAGAAAATGTATATCGTTCCTTGCTTACATCAGTTGGTCTCAGAGTGTCTTTCTGCTATTTCTACGTCAATAAGAATGCTGCGGTCCGAATTGGATGAACAGCGCTTACAGTGGTATCGATCAAATATTCCAATCCCAAATGGTAAGCGTAATAAAAAGTGGCTGTGACATACGGCAGACAGACAGACATAGATTCGTCATGTCTGTCTGTCTGCCGTATGTCACAGCGAATAAGGGTTCCGTTTTTTGCCATTTGGCTACGGGACCCTAAAAATTATTACGCGCGCTACATGTCAATTTCGAACCACAGCATATGGGACAGAAATTATATCCGACTTTGAAGTTTAATTTTGTTAAATCTGTGCTCTATTATCCACACTAGGGTTCCCTGTATTATGGGTGAGCATCATACCTAGCCGGCGAGGAGTATGGATCAGCTCTGAGCATGTCAGAAGCCTGCTGCAGTAGCGTAGCGGCCGTCTCCACACGGTGGAGGGCACCGGGCATGTCCTGTCGCAGGATCACGTCGTCCGACGACTCAATGGTTTCGTGGCCCACCTGGTGGTTATAACAAGAAAGGACCAAAAATCTTCAAGGTCTTCAACCAAAAGTTAGGGAAAAAAAACTTTGTTCATTGAATTTTGCGACGAATTTTAATAAAGAAAGTAGGTAATTGTAGTAAATATAAAAATAAACCGGGAAATACTTACGTACATCAATACTTTTAAGAGTAAATAAAAAAAATGTTTGTATTAAATAGGCTGAATAGAAAGATTAGACTATAGAAAGTACTGGCCGATCTTGATGATACTTGGTATGAGGTTACATTGAATCATCGAAATTTTAACATTGATTTTAACTTTCTTTCGCGATAAAACAATGATACAGAAAATCTCAGGATAATATCCATTTCATTTTACCGTCGCTCCAAAATAAGCCACAGAATAATAATATAGTTGCTAGTTTGGCTCACAGAAGCAATGCAATATAAATATTTTCCCACATTTGTTTGAAATTAATAATATAGTTTTATGTAACTAAGATTCCATTGTTTCTTAGCCGTGAGAAAGATTGTTGGTGCAAGCTTTTCACTAGAAAATAAAGTGAAAAAATAATAGCTTTCTGTTTTGTAATTAAGACCTCAATTATTCAGTGCAGACAAGCTATGTAATTCTCACGACTAAAACGCACTTGCGACCTGCAGGGCACGGCATTTTTTAATTCGCGGCATCCCCCGCATCCGGCTTTTATGGAGAGTTTTGATGCTACGTAAATCTAAATCTTCTAAATCCACGTACGAATTTACGTTGGCAAATATAAAATGCCGTGCCCTGCCATCAAATATGCGCTGGCCCTATAAGTGACGTATTTAATGTAGAAAAGTGCACTAATTTGTGCTTTCTACAATCATCAGCCACAGGTAAACATAGACCTCCCCTAAATACTTTCGGAGCGATCGGTCGCATTCTCTCTGCGTTCAACGACGTCCCACGAACTTAAATAAGTCGTCTGTTCATCTCGTCAAAGAACAGCGGTGTGCTTTCCGATACGTGGTGGCTTTCACAATATGAAAATTAGTATTTTTTGGTACAACCAAGAAATACTAATGTTTCCAATAGGCTAAAGTAGTTGTTACCTTGACAAGGTTGTTGACAGCGAGCGAGACGGCCTGCACCGGCCTCGCCAGGTCCGGCATAGCGTTGCCATCTTCAGCTTCTTCATGGAGGATCACCAGGCGAGATACCTGAAACATTCACAAGTTATCTAAAATTTGATGATGGGTATCGTTTATTGGGTTTTTGGGGGCATTTCATACGTTATCGGATAGATCTATTACTATTATTTAATTATTTTTAGCCTATTCCGTCCCACTGCCCACTGAGCAAAGGCCACTGTTCCCTGTCTAGTACCAGCTGGGTCCAGTCCCTACGATGCGAGTCCAACTCGTCCCGCTCCTTCTGGGCGTGCCGAGGGGGCGCCTGCTGTTCGGGAGCCACTCCGTGGTGCTTTTGTCCACATGTGATCGGGCATGCGGCAGATATGTCCAGACCAGTTCCATTTAAGTTCGGCAGCAGTGTAGCCAACGTCCTTAATTTTGGTTTGAAAGCACATAGATCTAAATTGTAAAATAAAAATTAGATGAAATACTAAGTCCAGACTGACTGATATTAACGCACAGCTCAAGCCAATATACAAATCAGGCTGTTTGCCATCAAATACCTATTATAACGTAAGCGTCCATTAGGAACTTCGACCAGGATTAGAAAAAGAATTTAGAAAATTCAGCTTTACGCGGAAAAGTCGCTGGTAAAAGCTATAGGCTTGTAATATTGTACGAATTATTGCTGTTGCTAATAAGGTTTAAATCTAGACAATATAGTAGAGTAAAACAAAGAAAATATATTTTTTTTTCTTTTAAACTCGTCTTAAATCACAACGCGAACAAAATAGAGTGCAACAGCTAGTACGTAGTTAAATAAGCACTTAAAATATAGACCATAGGAACGGATTCCTTTAGTAAATCTGTCGAACAACCAATGACATTTCGTTTATGTTCTCATGTTTAGTGAGTAAGTCAAAATAAGGTAAAAACAGTAAGTACTGGACTGGCATTTGCGATGACCTTTTCAACGAACTTTCTCTATTGCAAACATTTGAAGCCCCTCACTATTGAGGGGGACTCGCGGCCATTCGTTTTTAACAAATAAATTAGTAGAATACATTTTTAGTCAAATTAGGAGCACCACACTTTTAACCGGCTTTAAAAGGAAGAGGTTCACAATTCGACTTAATTTATGGTTTTGTTGCTGTTCGGGCATAACTTTTTAGTTTGGGAACCGAATTTAGTGATCCTTTTTTTTGTTACATGAATATTAGGAGGATTTTTTTATGTTTGTAACAAATAAACTTTGAAACTACAGAACCGATTTTGTTGAAACTTAGTTTGATATGAATCATCGAGAATAACATACCTAGGCTTTTTATCACGATATTCCTAATGATGATTTTTATTATTACAATTACTATTATAAATAGGGGGCGTGTTACATCTTAGGCCGCATCGTCACCTACCATCAGGCAGGTGTGATTGTGGTCAAACCTATCAAACAAAACCTATCACGACAGATTTAGATGAAAATTCGTACAGGGATAGTCAATAGAATAGAGAAAAAACATAAGCTACTATTTATATGATCTGATGATCATCTATACTATAGATGATCGTACTTACGATACGTAAGTAAAGATGCTATAGATTCTATAGCATCTTTACTTACGCAAGTGAACCTCAGGTCGCAGCCAGACAATCTTACAATGAGTGTGCAATGAGTTCTAACAAAGAAAACCAACACCCATATAAGTATCTAAACCAGTAGATAGCAAACACTATTGCAATCACTTTCACTGTAGTTCACACGCAAGTGCTTACTGTATTCTAGTTCCCATGAATGTTGTGACGCCAGGCGCCCGCGCCGGCTCTAATCTATACATATAAAATGCTTTGTCCTGTATGACTGACTGACTGACTGACGGATCAACGTACAGTCTAAACTGCTGATTGTAGAGCAGGAAACTTGGGAGGGTCTGTTCTTTGTATGACGTAGGCATCCGATAAGAAAGGATTTTCCGAAATTACACTTTAGGGAATGAACAAAGGGGCAAAGTTTGTAGGGAAAACGTGAATTTTAATTTTCGACTTTTACTCGGACGAAGTCGCGGGCAAAAGCTAGTCGCTGACTATAAAAACACCGGCCAATTGCGAGTCGGATTCACGCATAATGGGTTCCGTTATATTCTGTTTTTAGTATTTGTTCTTATAGCGGCAACAGAAATACATCATCTGTTAAATTTTCAACTGTCTAGCTACTGTAGCTACCACGGTTCATGAGATACAGCCTGGTGACAAACAGACGGACAGTAAAGTCCCGTTTTTACCCTTTTGGTACGGATCCCTAAAAACGTCTTTTTAACCGACTACAAAAAAGGACATTGTTTTTTTTTGTCGAGACGGGATCCATTGACTGGTGGGAGCGCACAGTCTGCAACCGAAAAAAGAAAAAGAAAACTATTGACTGAGTATGTGAGTGCTTCAATCAATTAATGAATGGCTTCATTGCGTAACCATCTTCCATCTTGAATGGGTCATAATGAATGAATCAATTACTAAGAATCAAACTCGATCAATTTACTGTGAGGGCCCTTGCTGTTGAACTTTATTCTTCATATTTATCAAATTCAATATTATAAAGAGGTGAAGTTTGGATGGATGTTTGAAAGAATTATTCCGATCTGTCCCTATGCTTTGTCCCCTTAAGGGGACAGATCGAACAAAATTATATTTGGAACTACATATATTTGATTTTAATGATTCATAGACATGTAAAAAACCGGCCAAGTGCGAGTCGTACGATTTTCACATGATTTATATTTTATTTTAATAAAAAATATACTAAAATCGTCTAATTATAAAGCCCAATATGATGGCATTGGATTTAGGTCCATATTAAAACATAATTTTAAGTTCGTATCTGTTTTTACAAGGACTAGAAGTCTGAAATAAATTATTCTATTCTATTCTATAAATAACTAGCGACCGCCCGCCCGGCTTCGCACGGCTATATTATGCATGTATTATACATATAAACCTTCCTCTTGAATCACTCTATCCATTAAAAAAACCGCATCAAAATCCGTTTCGTAGTTTTAAAGATCTAAGCATACATAGGGACAGACAGCGGAAAGTGACTTTGTTTTATACTATGTAATGATGTGTTTTTCACGATATTCCCACGGAATCGTTATTCGGAACCAGAGCAGGTGAAACCGCAAATCGCACTTAGTCATATAACGAATTCCATCAAATCATCAAATGATTGTCAGTTCATTGATAATTCACAACCCGTCCAATGACTGCTACCATATTTGGTCTCCATCGTCCGAGATCCGAGCCACATTAGGCCGGGGCATTCATTCATATTTTTTGTGACTTGAATACCGGTTTCGTACTCTCAGTTTCGTTTGGTGCTGCGATTATGGTTATACGGCGACCTTTGTTGTGCGGTGCGACGCATAAGGTTACTGGTTCGATTCCCGCCTCGAATAAATACTTACGTAGGTACTTAGGGATGATTAACATTAGACCGAACCGTGTAAGTGGCCCGGACAGGGCACGTATTTGAAACGTTACATACATTTTGTATGAATCAATTTATATTACATGCATGATCCGTGTCCCGGACGACGCCCGGGCCCGGACGGGATACGGATATTTGTCGTATTCCCCCTGTCCCTTCGGCGGCTAATAACCCGGTGTAGTATAAACGGGCTCCGCCCCGGACTCCTTTATTCTGGTCGATTAAGATATATTTTATACTAGCGACCCGCCCCGGCTTCGCACGGCTATATTATGCATGTTTTATACATATAAACCTTCCTCTTGAATCACTCCATCTATTAAAACAAACCGCATCAAAATCCGTTGCCTAGTTTTAAAGATTTAAGCATACCACCGTCGTCGTCCTGTCGACCTGTCGTCGTCACCTACCATCAGGCGGGTGTAATAGTTGTCAAACGCTAACAAACATTTTTTGGAAGAAAAAAAACGTCTGCCGTTTAACCGTGTAAATATCACTAGTTCCACAGGACAGTTCCATGATGGAACAAGTTCCATAACGAGGAAAAGGAACACACTGGGGTAAAACCAAGACCTAAAACCGACCGAAGCTTGGCTCTCAATGACTCGACGATAACAATTCTTCGGAACTCTACCCTACGCTTGGCCCAACACGCACTTGACCGTTTTTCGTCTTTTAATTCTTCAGTCAGATCAATGTTTTCAGTTCGTATAAACATGTAAATTATCATCATCCGAGCGATGTTCCCGGTTGCATCCCTCTCGGGAGCCCGGGGTCCGCTTTCCTACTTTTACGCCTCCACTTCGCACGATCTTCGGCATCCTGGTTTGTAAGGCCATTTACACGCATATCACCCTTTACGAAACGTCAAAACATGTAAATATTTAAAAACAAAGTCATAGAAAACAATTAGCTGTTATTCCTGAATGAATCAGTCATCAGGTCCAATCAAGTTACGTCATTGTTTTACTAATTAACAATTGTGACTAATTGTTGTCTTAATTTACAGTTAATTATACTATTTTCTAGGTAATTGGAGTTCGTAAAACTAATATTATTAATGGGGTTGTCACATTTCGGCATCGGAAACGGTAAGCCATTTTAACCGAATTAAAAAAAGGAGGAGGGTCTGAATTCGTAGCATTTTTTTTCACTGATTACTCGTTATACTTAGTTGCAAGCGGCCACCTTGAAAACCTAAGGCAATTTATAAATTCATACAAACAAATTGAATTGCTCAAAATAAGCCACAATTCTATACTTGACGACCCAGTTGGCACAATGGTCACCATGCCGGACTGCCAAAACAGGGTTGCGGGTTCGATTCCCGCCACAGACAAGTATTTGTGTTGAGATATTTTGTCTGTGGTCTGGTTGTTTCTATGTATTATAAGTATATATTTACAAAAGAAAAGTATATAAGTAGTATATCCGTTGTCTAGCACCCATAACACAAGTCTAGTTACTTAGCCTGGGGCTAGATGGCGATGTGTGGAATGTCCTGCAATATTTATTATTATTATTTATACATGAATTCAAAAACGTCAAGAAAAATAAGCCGCGGCTTCGTTGTGAAATCTTTTACCATCGTGTGAGATAGTGGTCAAACGCTGACATACCACGGGCCTTTTCCGAGTCCCATGGTCTCAGTTAGACCACTACCCAGTAATCGAAACCTACCTAATAAGTACTTAAGGTGGGTCCATACGCCAACGACCTTGCTACACAGGTTACTAAATAGTTACTACCGGCACCGGTCGCCTTCGTTGATTGTTACGAATGTGTTTTTTTTTACTCAAAAGTGCTGAGATAGAATTGTAGGTGAGATCTTTACCGATATTTTGGGGTAATTTGAGATGAAACCTACAATTCCATCTTATTACTTTTGAGAAAAACAATTTAACACATTCGTAACAATCAACAATTATTAAAATAAAATAAATAAATAAATAAATATTTCAGGACATAGTAATTATTTTCCAGGGTCTTAATCGCGTATTTTTTTTGTTTTTTATTTCTCTTACCTCGACGTTTCGACTATGTTACAATAGTCATGGTCGCGAGGAGACTGGAGCAGCGGCGAGCGTTGTCCTCTCATGTTGATAGTTGAGGGTAGTATTAACCGAGGGTAGGTCGAGTACCGACACTCGATTTTATAAACAGTTTTGTCAACAGTCATAAGGGCCGCGGCACACTACACTCACTATATCCGAAGATATATCCGGAGATATCTCGCGACACTTTGCACATTTTTATCACTGGATTCCACGTAGATGAGAGCTTGTATCCACTTTCCCGGTTGAAATTGACATGTTTCTTAATTTCAACCGCTTCACGTACAATTCTAGGGTAGTAATGTCGTTCATTGGAAAGGACACGCGGTGCATGCAACTCAATCCAGTGGTTTGGTCCTGATAACAATAAATGCTCGGCAATCGCTGACTTCTCCACCTGGCGATTCTTGACCGCGGCGATGTGTTCCTTCACCCGTTCACCGATCGTTCGCTTCGTTTGCCCGATGTACGAACTACCACAGCTGCAGTCAACTTTATAGACGCCTGGTGTCTGGTAAGGAATGATGTCCTTCGGTGATCCCACCTGCTGTGACATCTTTGATAGGGGCGTACACGGTATTTATCGAAAATGATTTCAATATTGAACCAATTTTATCCGTTACCCCCCTAATATACGGTAAAAATGCCGGTTGCCTTGGGACGTCTGGACGTTTCTCCCTACTCCTTCGGAAAGAGCGTGTCCTCCTAGCTCTGTATCCATTTCTCCTGAGCACCCCCTGCACGTGGGTCAGTTCTTCGTCTAAAAACTCCGGAACACACAACGCGTGAGCCCTGTTAATTAGAGAAGTCTCCACAGAAAGAAAGTGGCGCGGATGATGGTGCGAAGAAGCGTTGAGGTACTTGTCAGTGTGCGTTGGTTTCCTATATACAGTGTGCTTCAGGGATCCATCTACTTGTGCCATGACCTTGACATCCAAAAAGGGCAATGCTCTGTCTTTCTCTAACTCATAGGTGAACTTGAGATTAGGATGTATAGAATTGAGGTGTAACAGAAACCGCTCAATTACCGATCCACCACCTTTCATGATACAGAACACATCATCCACATACCGCTTCCATACACGCACTGCATGTGACTGGTAGTCAATAAGTGTCTCGACGTGCTCCATCCAAATATTAGCCATAGCCGGTGCTACGGGGCTACCCATCCCGACACCATCAATCTGGTTTTTATAAAATCGAGTGTCGGTACTCGACCTACCCTCGGTTACTACCCTCAACTATCAACATGAGAGGACAACGCTCGCCGTTGCTCCAGTCTCCTCGCGACCATGACTATTGTAACATAGTCGAAACGTCGAGGTAAGAGAAATAAAAAACAAAAAAAAAATACGCGATTAAGACCCGGGAAAATAATTACTATGAATACAAATCGTGTGAGTTTAAAAAGTTTATTTCAGGACATATTACACATCGCCATCCAGCCCCAAGCTAAGCAACTTAATGCTTGTGTTATGGGTGCCAGATAACGGATAAACTACTTATATACTTTTTTTTTTGTAAATATATACATATTATACATATAGGAAACACCCAGAACCAGAAACAAGAATTTATGGTCAGCATAAATACTTGTTCCCGGCGGGAATCGAACCCGCAACCTTCTGCGTCGCAGTCGGGTGTTCGCCCGACGCGCCACAAATTGTTGTCATTATTGTTCATCAAAGAAGGCGACCGGTGCCGGTAGTAACTATTTAGTAGCCTGTGTAGCAAGTCATTGGCGTAGGACCTTAAGACCAGTGTGATGTCCGATTTTGATATTTTTTGAAAATGTTCAAGATCTAATGGAAAACTAGGTTTAACCGTTTTTTTTAAAGAAATATTGCCTAAGATAAAAGTTATTAGTACCTATCTGAATATCTATATTTTTGACTTAAAAACTTCATCGAGAGTTTCAATTGTTTTTTAATAAACTAAACTGAATTACCACTAAAGAAAAACGTATAAACCTACAATAAGATGCAGTGAATTAAATGAGACCAAATTTATTTCATTTTGTGAATGATAAAGGGGGTAAAAACGTTACGGCCCGTAACATTATTTGAAAGCAAAATGAAGGCAATTACGTCCGAACTCTCTCTATCGCACGATACGGGTCATTTTTGAAAATGCGCTGCGTATTAAAAACTGATTATTCTCTTAAGTAAATAAGAAAAGTAATTACTAGTTGGTACTTTTATGAAGGTTCACCTTACTGCAACCATTCTCAAAAGCTATTGTTAGAATTTCCACAAGGAATCCCTTTATGTTCAGTTTACGATCTTACGCGAATATTATCGAGTTCAAAAGCGTTCAAATTGAGAGTAATGTTTCAAGGCTTTCTGTTGGAAGTCGGCTGAATTCTTTACTCTTCAAACAATGTAACAAAAATTCTAATATATTGCATAACTCGGTGTTCTCTTACGTAGTTTCACCCGCGTAAATCCCCATCCAGTAGGAAAATCACGATAATTAGAAACTTATATTCCGTCTTGATAATGTAACTTTCTATTAGTCAAATAATAATTAAAATCGGTTCAGTAGTTTTGAAGATTAAGCCTTACCTATCTTGTAGGTGCATCTAAACTCATCTAAAGATACATTTTTCTCGTTTAATACAAACGATATAAACGAATGATAGCAGCTTTTATTGTACGAAAAACTCGCACTACGGGCTCTGGCCACCATGACAGAAGCCTATTTCCTTAGCTAGTGGCTAGATGGCACTGTATCCAATGTCCTGCAATATTTATTTACCTAGTTTATGCTGTTTCTAAATCGCTGGAAATAATTATATAAATAACAAAAAAGAAAAAAATTAAGGATAATATTTTTTTAAGGAAAAATGCGTCTTCAAAAATTGCGAATAAGACGAGACTCGAACTCGCATCCCTTGAATACCGTTCAAGTGCGCTTACCAATTACGCCACTTAGTCAAATACCGTCATAGTCGAATTTAAGAATCGCATTAAACTTTTTTCGAATTAAGTTTCGTTAGCGACATCTGTTAGTATGAATTTTCATTACATATAACTCAAATGTTAACCATCTAGATCATGAGATTTCAATATCTTAGGAATCCAATTTTCTAAACCTTAAGAGGAAAGGGTACCGGGGGCTTTCTCCATACAAACTATTACAAACGTAGTCGACTGTTTTCTCCCTGGATAATGACACTAGAGCAAATATTTTTGGTGCATAAAACGTAGAACTGCCATGACCATGCCCCTATTTTTTGTTTTTTTTTTAATTATTTATTTTTTTTAATTTTATTTTTTATGATAATTAGAAAATTAAAAAAAAACAAAACATAGGGGCATAGTCATGGCAGTTATAGGTTTTATGGCACAAAAATATTTGTGCTAGTGTCATTATCCAGGGAGGAAACAGTCGACTACGTTTGTATGGAGAGCGCGCAGGTACCCTTTCACCTTAAAACCTTAAGAATTCAAATTTCCGGACTTGAAGACACCTTGGTATAATGAACATGTTATATAAATAGAGCTGTCATTGTATCAACAAAACAAACATCTTCAGCGCAGCGTACCTTTACAAATGTATTCAGTAATTCATCAAGAAACAGCCAAGTCTATAAATAAAGCGTTGTCCATTATCACGACAGGTCTCTATCAGGGGCTGCCTTTTGGGTTGGGCTCTGAAAGGGCGCGTCGGGAACCTTGGCACGACTACCCCATTTCTAATGGCTTTAAGTTTGAAAGGTTAAGATAGTATGTGAGAAATATTTATATTGAAACTAGAATTGACAATTTTGGTTAAAAGCAAGGTCTTACAGCACAAGTAAAGGTAAAAACTCCGAAAAATAAAAGAAGTAGAAAATTAAGTTTAATTTTCTCGCGAAAATCTAAATTTGCCCATATCTTTTATCGTGTTGACTCAGGGCATGATTTTTAAACACCTAATAGGAACTAAGACATTTTTTAAAATTGCAAACTTGCTATGTCCACCCGTTCCTGAGAAAATCGGTAGTGACAAACGGACAGACAGACGGACAACAGAGGGATCTTATAAGGGTTCCATTTTTTACCTTTTGAGGTACGGAACTCTAAAAAGAATCGAAATCTTGGTATAAAAGGAAAACAGGACTCATTAATAATATCAACGCGCAGTTCAAACAAAATATGACGGATTAAGCTATTTGGCATACCTACACTACTACGATGTGGAGATACGCTAAGAATTTTACAAAATTCACGTCATTTTTTGCATCATGTCGATGGCAGTTTGCAGTCATGTTTTGATAATATAACAAAAGCTCTAAACTCAATTCATTTGGAAGCATATCTTTTGTACGAGATCACATTAAAGCGTCTTAAAAATTTGGATGTGTGCCTTCGGATCTTCAGGTATTTGAGATTATTATTACGTGTAGCAACACCAGGGGTGAAAGGGCAGATTGATAGGTGCTTCATGGTTTGCTCGAGACATCGATCATATAACCGAATAGATACAACATCGCTTCGTTTTAGCTTAGGACGTAGTTCACCAAACCATGAGGTAGCGGGGGGCGAAACTGCCGACGTCTAGTGTTGGTAATAAGTAATTATTAAATATCGATACCATAGATTTTATCGATGTTTGTATTATAAAATTATTGAAAAAAAATACTGCAACGAATGTATTATTTTAAAATAAATATAAATAATTAACCACTGAGCCGACTTACATAATTTATTTATGGACCCACCTTATCCTCAAGCTGTCTTCGAGTAATCGACGAATAAATATACGCAAGTCGTAAACTATTTCTTTTTAAAGTCAGTTAAAATACTTTTTTACTTTTTGACAAATAAATTCATTAATGTAAAATACAAAACATGTCAGTTCTAAGTTTTATCGAATCGATATTAATTTTTCATTTATACCCCACCACTACTTACACGTGCTTAATATTTTTGATAAAAATAGCACAATTAGTTTTCCATTGAGTGAGGGCGCTGTATCGATATTTCAAACAAATTTGTTCCTTACCAATTAGTTTGCCTGTATACCGCATCAAAAAAATAAAATTGTTTTAAAACCAACTTATTTGTGCAGTTGAGTGGAGGCGCTAGTGTCCGTACTAAAACTGAATTTTCGCACCAAAATATGGTTAGTTTTTGTTTTGTTACACGCAAAAAAGTGTTGGTTTTACTACAAAAAGACTTCAACGCGAGCCCGTTTTATTTGACGAACAATTTTTACCAAGATATCTTTTGCAGTTGGGACAGTCAAAATGAAAGTTTAAATCACTTACCGGTGGAAAGTTATCCCATCTTTCTGGTAGCTGGATGTTTTTTTATTTTTCCCACACCATTTTATAGAACAATACACCATTTCTGAACCGATTCTCGCGACGACAACAGCAAAAAATAATAAAAAACTGCGAGTAATCGACTGCACCACTCCTTGGTTCCCACTAAAGTTGTATTCGAAAGGACCCTTTGATATAGAAGCTAAAACTACTATGCGTGGTGAACATTACAGACCCTTCATTAGGAGTCTATTGGTAGTGGTCGATGGCTCGAGAGCACCGCAGTCGCCTGGATCAATCAATCATGCCCCTATTTTCCCTGAAGCTACCAACTTGACACCTCAGCTTCAATACTGGCTTTGGTATCTTTAAACATCTATTTTGTTACAGTTTCCTTTCATATTAAAGTTTGGTTTGTTACTTTTCCTCGCAAAACCACTGAACGGATTGCGATGAAACTCTGCACGTAAATATCTAGAGACCGGGATTAACACATAGGCTACTTTTTATCCCGATATTCCCATGGGTATGGGACTTATGCGGGTAAAGCCGCGAACGCACCTAGTTTTCTTATATGTATAAACGCGATTGTTGAATTCGTGTTTCGCATTCGACATCATAAGGAACACGAAATACGAAATTGAAATTATCTACTTCTACGTAATCATCCAAATCCCAAATCATCACTATACATAGTATAAAACAAAGTCGCTTTATCTGTCCCTATGTCCCTATGTATGCTTATGCTTAGATCTTTAAAACTACGCAACGGATTTTGATGCGGTTTTTTTTAATAGATAGAGTGATTAAAGAGAAAAGGTTTTAGATATAATACATGCATAATACAGCCGTGCGAAGCCGGGGCGGGTCGCTAGTTATAACACTAAAAAAAAAACCCAAATCGCTTCATCCATTCGGGAGCTACGATGCCACAGAGAGACACGTCAAACTTATAACACCCCGTCGTTTTTGCGTCGGGGGTTAAAAATTAAGATGTATTTCTCATTGATCTACCAGGTTTTAAAAGAAAAAGCTTAAATCAGTAGTAAAGTGAGTGATGTTTACAATATGCCGCAGAAGTCGACCTTGACATACAATACGTGCTATCGACTGCTGCAGATGCAAGATATTGGCGTAGGCGGCTAAAGGTCGCTGTATACGTAACGTGATTTTTCCCGTGCCGGACGGGACGTGATATTTTTATATGAAACAAACTGCGCCCCGCGGTTTCAACCGCGTAAGTCCGATCTTTCTCACCGTTTAAACCTTCCATGAACTAACACAAACATTTCAAAACCAAAATCATCTAAATCAGACCAGCCGTTCTTGAGTTATAGAATTACAACGAAAAGTGGCATTGATTTTTATTTATATACTAGCGACCCGCCCCGGCTTCGCACGGCTGTATTATGTATGTATTATATCTAAAAACCTTTATCTTGAATCACTATATATTAAAAAAACCGCATTAAAATCCGTTGCGTAGTTTTAAAGATCTAAGTATACAAAGGGAAATAGGGACATAGGGTCGGCGAAAAGTGACTTTATTTTATACTATGTAGTAACGATGTCAAGAAATCGTCACGTTCCGTCCGAGGTTTTATCCCATCACGTTTGCAGCGACCTTTGCTGTCACACTCGGTTACTTAAGTACTTCAAATACATTCCGATATTTGTCGTCATCGAGTTGGGTAATTTACACTTTGTGATAAGGTGGTACGTGTTGCAGGTCGGAGTCAGAATTACAGCCCCCAACACAGAGTTTAAAAATTACTACATTACTACTATGGAATGTTTTAAATAATATTTATCTAATAAATTCATGAGTTGACATATTTTAAACTTGAACTCGAGCAAGACCTTAAATCTTGCTTGAGATGAAAACTGGTTTAAGTAGTAGTTTTGTGTTTATTTATTATTATTAAGAGCCTAAACTGTCCCACTGCAGGGCAAAGGCCTCTCTACCTTTCTTCCATTGATCACGATCTGTCGCCGTTGCACACCAATCATTCCTATAGGAGTCAAAATCATCATGCCATCGTCGCTTTGGTCTGCCGCGTGGTCGTATCCCTATGGGGGACCATTCTGTTGATATTTTAGCCCATCGTTCATCTGACATGCGGCAAACATGTCCCGCCCAGTCGTATTTTAGCTTAGCGGCTTTCTGGGAGACGTCAGCAATGCGAGTTCTGGAGCGCAGGTGTGTATAGATTTATTTTTATAAAATTCAACCCCTACGCGAACGAAATCGCGGGGAAAAGCTAGTCCCACATAAATAATCTCAATTCATACCATAAAGTGTTCCCAATTCGATTGTTCTTCAGATTCATATTTGTTTCTAAGTACGACGATAAAATCATAACTTTTATTTGGCAGTGCTGAAGTGCTGAGTGGCGTAGGCGGAATCGATTTTCGAATGTAGTTCGAAGACGTGTGATATATTATCTTGGTTATGAGTTAGAAAGTTGCGTAACTTACTGCCGATTGTAGTTCATACATGTAAAATGCTTTGTCCTGACTGACTAACTGAGGGTGTTCTTTGTGTGACGTAAGCATCCGATAAAAATGATTTTCCGAAATTCTAACATTTAGAGGGTGAAGAGGGGGGCAAGGTTTGTATGGCACAACGTGATTCCTGGGCCCAATCTACTTCAAATTTTCGACTTCTTGACGAAGTCGCGGGCAAAAGGTAGTAGAAATATAAAGTTCAAACTTTGACTTACTCATATATCCTTAAATCAATGGGCAAATCCGCTAAGAAACGATTTTGAAAACTTGAAACGCTATATGGATGAAGTCGTGGGCTAAGCTCTTTCTTCTTCCAGTGCAGTTGATGATGGTGTCTGCCTTTCTGGTCTTCTCCCTCTACTTTACTCTATCTGACGCATCGTCTGGGGATACTTCGCAGTCTATTAGGTCTTTTTAAACACGTCTGTCCACTTCACATAAGAATGAAGTCGGTTAAAAATAAATCGTAGATATTTATTAGATTTTATGTGATAGCAATTTTTTTAAGTATGATCAAAAGATGACCTTTTCCACGAGAAAAGATCAATAAAACAATTTGTATAATTAAATATTTAAATACCTACTTACTTAGGTTCGAAATTCCTCTAAAACATAATGAATACAAAATGTGTATTCTAACGCTATTACTAAGAATCCACTGTCCGTCCGTCCGTCCATCCGTCCATCTCTCACCAGGCTGTATCTCATGCACCGTGATAGCTAGACAATTGAAATTTTTTCACAGTTTATGTATTTCTGTTGCCGCTACGAGTTTAACAATAACTAAAAACAAAAAATTAAGTAGAGTTCCCGTACAGCGGCTTCGTGTGCGAGTCCGACTCGCACTTGACCGGTTTTTTGTATTTTTCGCATTAAGACAGACGCGACTAGGGGACTTTGTTTCAAAATGATTTGGTGAGAAAATAGGAGCACGGTCACGGTGTGCTAAGGTGGCAACGTGCGTTGGTGTAGAATCGACCATATGGTGAACAAAGCCAAGTTTTTATACGGTATTCAAATAATTGATTAACAAATACATTTCGTAAGATTATCGCTGTGGTGAAGCAAGAAATAATCCTCTGCCTATTGACGCTGGATAATAATTTCTTGGTTATAGTAAGAAATCTTAAACTGATAAGCAGTAAGTTGTCTTAATTTAAGAGAATCATGAGTTTTCGATACGCGGCGTGAGTAGGTATTTTCAAAAATGACCCGTATCGTGCGATAGAGAGAGTTTAAGTTCGGACGTTATTGCCTTCATTTTGCTTTCAAATAATGTTGCGGGCCGTAACGTTTTTACCCCCTTTATCCTTCACAAAATGAAATAAATTTGGTCTCATTTAATTCACTGCATCTTATTCTAGGTTTATACGTTTTTCTTTTTTGGTAATTCAGTTTAGTCTAATTCAAAACAATTGAAACGCTCGATGAAGTTTTTAAGTCAAAAAAGATATTCAGATACTTTCAGAACTTACTTTCAGAAAGATCAGAATTTTTACCTTAGGCAATATTTATTTAAAATAAAAACGGTTAAACCTAGTTTTCCATTAGATCTAGAATACTTTCAAAAATTATCAAAATCGGAGATCGTTTATGGGGGGGAAAACGTTACCGCTTTTTGTATGGAAATTTACAGCTGCTTTATTTTAAAGAAATATTGCCTAAGATAAAAGTTATTAGTATCTGAATATCTATATTTTTGACTTAAAAACTTTATCGAGCGTTCAATTGTTTTTTAATAGAATAAACTGAATTACCAAAAAAGAAAAACGTATAAACCTAGAATAAGATGCAGTGAATTAAATGAGACCAAATTTATTTCATTTTGTGAAGGATAAAGGGGGTAAAAACGTTACGGCCCGCAACATTATTTGTAAGCAAAATGAAAGCAATTACGTCCGAACTTAAACTCTTTCTATCGCACGATACGGGTCATTTTTGAAAATACCTACCTCCTCCTACCTGTTAAACTTTAGTGTATAAATGCGCTGGAGTTATCACGCCCCAATCACACGTGCCCGACGACTTAAACCTTAGTGAATCGAGGCATAGCACCATCAAAATATAAGCAACGTCAAAGTCATCAGTCTCTGGAACTCGAAAATAAAAACAACCGTGTCGAACTGTTACGAAATCGTTCTATTTCTAGTTGTTGGAGGGAAACCGAAGCGGGAAAACTGTACATAACTGAACAGAAACACATCGTGACTCACACGATTTAAAATTGGAACTAATAAAGATTATATCACCTGGCAACACTGTTTGTTTTGTATACCTTGTTATAAACAAGATATTAAAAAAACTAGGCTCTTATGGACCAATGTGGCGCCCAGAGGAGTTACAAAAAACTATAAAATGATCATGATCACCGAAGAAGGTATTTGACGAGAATGAAAAAGTCCTAGATTCTTGCAAAATAAAAATAAATAAGGTAAATAAAAATTAAAAATTGTACTTTGAAATTCTCGCTGCGTTCTGGATTCTATTTAGTGCTCTTGCTGTAAAAATGGTTGTCTGTAAAGTCGGTTTACGGACGATAATTTTACGTGATAACTGTTTTTACTATGGTGATAACATTGATGGTAACCATATCAACGAATTTTCGTTGCTATGGTTACCTTGTCAATAACTCACGTTTCCGGAACGTGAGTGACGTTTCTATGATTACCTTGTCAATGACGGAACGTGAGCGATGACGTCACACTTTTTTCAAAGTCAAAGACAAAAGTTTATAAGACGTTATCACGTCAAAAATGGTTTTTTTTTAAACTTGGGATACAATCTATTACTTTACTACTGAAGAACATCATTTGACATTTCCACTCCCATATAAGACGGTTTTTTTGACGTGACAACGTCTTATAAATTGGTTTGCCGGGTGACACTTCAAGAAACTGCGTTACGCTCCGCTGACGTTATGCGCTCACAATGAGAGCGAGTGAGAGGCACGCGGGCATGGTTAGCCCGCCTAAGAGCGAGAGAGACAGACATAAAAAGTGAAAGGCACGCGTCCCTTCCACTCGAGCACAGTTGTTGTCACGTAAAACTTTCGCCCGTATACCGACTTTACAGGCAACCAGTTTTTTTTTCTGCTAAGGTGGTAATTATTTTGTATGTGAAATAAAACCGATATGCGCATACGCAGAACCGCTACCAACTGCTTGTATCGCAGCACTCGTCAGCTTTATTTTATGATGTTTGCCAATCGGAGAGCGATGAAGTAATTTATTTGCATATTCTGAGAGCATTGCTTGATATTTTCAAAGTATTTATTGGATGGATGTAAAGATAACCGGCGCTTCAATTTAATTTTATGATCGGAGTGTTTAAAAAATGTTAGCTAATTTGTTGGTTTGTATTTTATTGACTTGTAGAGTCACCTTTAGCAGTACCTACAAGTATTAGCAGGTAGAGATTACACGGTAAGTGAAGAGTAGGTTTATTTTATAATGTACGGTATGTGCTGGCTGCTGAAATCCTTTTGCCTTCACCTTCGGAACTATGTAGGTTCATAAAAACAAAAACCTGTCCCTCCAGCCTTAATAGCTGTAATAACAACGTCAAAGACCTGGCCTGGCAGTACACCGGAGTGGGCAGATCTAACCCTTCCTAATAGTTCCTAATCAATTCCTTTTTTAATTTGTGTTATCGATATGAAGAAGAAGAAGATGGAAGCTTATGTAACGCATTTTCTATCTGTAAGTATGCTATAAAAAAATACCTACGAGTAAGCGCCAAATTGAGAACCTCCTATTTTCGAGGTAGGCTAAAAATGGCGTCATCTTTATAATCTGTCTTTAGAGTTCCGTAAAGGGAAAAAACAATTACTAAGACTTCACTGTCCTTCCGTCTGTCTGTCCGTCCTTCCGTTCGTCTGTCTGACTGTCTGTCTTCAGGCCGTATCTCATGAATTGGGATAGATCATTTATTTCTATTGTTTGCTGTTAAAAACAGACAACATGAGATTCTCCATCGGAAAAGTACGATTCGGAATCGCATCGTAATTAGACGGTTTTATTTTTATTTTTGGTGAATCTTGCGTTAAATTAGATAGGAATTTACTTAACAGATGCACAAATCGTACGAGAACCCAAAACTTCCTAGTAACACAATTTCCTTATGAATAGGATTGAACTCAACCTACCCATTATCTAATTTAAACACTGTTTATAAATGCCCAGACACGTATTTAGATCAAAACAGAACACAACTTCCGCCATTTATCTATGAAGAATGCTGAACTAATGGAGACAAATGCAATGATCAACCACTCAAAACTGCAGGAATGGTAGAGAATGGAACATTGGATAAGCTCTTTTTAGGGTTCCATCCATAGTCCTAACAAGGAACCCTTATAGTGTCGTCTTGTTCCGTCCGTCCGCGGCTTCGGTTTAGCTCAGAGACTATTAGTACTAGAAAGCTTTATTTTTAGGCTTCGAAACTACTGAACCGATTTAGATGAAATGTTTGAGGATACACAGAGGATACATTGATCTATTGACAGTAACACAGGCTTGTTTTTATTCCGATATTCCCACGGAATCGGGAGTTATTTTAAATAATAATATTTCAGACAAATTCGGTGGGGCGGCCTGCGACGCAGAAAGTTGCGTTGATGGTCGATTCAAATATATAATATGTAAAGATATTTGTTTCTTGTCTGGCTGGATATATCTGTATATAGGTAGGTATAATAAGTATATAATTACAAAAGATAACTATTTTTGTATTCTATTCGTCGTCTGGCCACCATGACGACACAAGCCTTAACTTGAGGCTACATGGCGCCACTAGAGGACTTGTTTCAATTTAAAAATCGTGTCATCAAAAAGAAGATACTTATTTTCTGGCTACAACCTTTCCAAAACAAACAGATATTAATTTTTGTAATGTATTCGCTACGCTAGAGATTATATGTGTTCAAAGGGCCGCCATAGGTCCCGTAATAGCTGAAGGTCGCCCAGGGCGGATGTAGCGAGGCTGTCCACTGCCCACCTGGTCTAATTACTGATAGCGCCATGCACCTTGCCAAATATCCATCGTGCTCATGTTCTACGAGTATAGTACCCATTAACAGCGTAATCTAAGTAATTATTATACTTATTTTTGAGAAGACATGGCTTATAGACGCAGAGAGACATTTATTTAGCTGCGTGCCTCGGTTTTCCTGCGATACTTCGACGTTCCTAAATGATAAGAACCCGTGGACGTGACTCTAATTGCTCCATTTCAAATAATACCTTCAAATATTTGTAATCTTGACCATTATGAGCATGATCACAAAAAACCCTTTCTTGTGCTCTTCTCATTGGTGGGGTTCGTGTTCCAAATGCACACAACCTAACTAATTTTTTAAGGCGTCTTTCATGACGATATTTGATATTGACGACTTGATATAAGGGCATTTATGTTTGCTGGCCTTTCTTCGATTTGGTTGTTTTAGTTTAACGGATTGATTTGGGAGCTAAATGTCTTGAAGGATGTTTTGCTCTAAACACTACCTACTTACCTAATCCGAATTGGTTTCAAAGTGATTTCATGCAAATTGTGTGATTCCAAATGTCAGTGGTTTTTGAGAAATATAGCGTACCTACATCCAGACAGACAGACAGACGCGGCTTGGGGGCTTTGTTTTATAATAAGTAGGTATAGAAGTTACCACGGAATTAGAAGTACTTACGCGGGCGAAATCGCGAGGCGTTGCTACTTACATATATCATGATAGTTTTTTTAATAAAGTTTTTACGAATATTTAAGTTTTAGATCAATTATTATGTTACCATAAAGTTTCGTGATTCATGTGGACACTTCTAAATTAATAAAAAAATTAGTCACAGTAGCTTGAAACTAAACAATCGCCATAATAAAATATTGTCCATGTAAAGTAGCAAACCTGTCAGGGTGAACGAACTGAGTAGCACAATGGGGCATTTTGTCTTGATGATTTCATTTCAGTTAGAATAATCGTATGATTATTTTCATGGATTATTGAATAACGACATTTGAATTGATACTGTCTTAGTTTTGATGATCTTATATATTTACTAGCTTTTGCCCGAGACTTCGTCCGCGTAAAAGTCGAAAATGGACAAAGGAATCACATTGTACAGACATATTACTCAATTAATGAATTCCTTGATGACAAATCCATTTTATAACTAAACTTGACTAGATATGTAACTAATAATTTTGTGTTGTGTTTTGTTCTTTGACATTATATTAATCATTTCATTATCTCATTGACATTTATATTATTACTTAACATTATTATTATTTGCCCTGTTTAATTCAAATGACATGTGATTCTTGAAAAACTAAAATGTGGCTTAATACTAAAATTATTGTACACCTAGTGGTATTGTTACAAAGGAACTATGTTATGTTGCTATTTTTAAGAACCTATTACACCTGTGACAAGCCTGTGACAGACAATAAATATATTGAAATTGAAATTGTCCCATACAAACTTTGCCCCCCTTTTTCACCTCCTAAGGGGTAGAATTTCGGAAAATCCTTTCTTATCGGATGCCTACGTCATACAAAGAACACACCCTCCAAGTTTCAGGTCTCTACGATCACCGGTTTTGTCTGTGCGTTGATCCGTCAGTCAGTCAGGACAAAGGATTTTATATGTATAGATTATAATTGATGTTATGAGGCGTTGTTGGCATAGTAGTAGATACCTCAACTGTCATTCTGAAGATCGTGGCTTCGAATCCCAAAGGGCCATGCTTCTTGACTAAATTTTTTATGCTCTGAAGGAAAACATCATGAGGAAAACATGATTAGAACGTGTCTACGGAACGTGCCCTTCAATGAGAAGAAGACACAAGAAACTCATGGGGCTCTTGTTGGGTTTGTTGGTCAAAAGTCAAAATTCTTTATTAATTTGAAATCATACAATTTGCATGAAATCACATTAAAATGTCTTAAATATTTAGGATGATGGATTGGTGTTGAGCAAGCTTATTCTTTATAGTAATATATGCCAGATTTACATACCGAAATTTTTTTTATCAAATAATGTGAATTAAAAACTGTAACCTAGAACCCCTAACTTCATCTTAAACTAGCAGTATCATGCTGTTTCATCTGCATAAGTTCTGATCCTAAAGGAAAAATGCATACTTACCTAATTTTTCTGTATAACAAAAAAGAATAAAAAAAATTGCATGAAATTGCACACAGCTGAGCGACTAGGCTTGTGTTATGGAAGACAGACAACAGACAGAATACTTATAAATTAAGTTTCTTTTATTGTAGACACACCTAAATATTTTTAAGGATGCCTAAATATCGTAAATTATAGAACACATCATCTTTACCCAGAATTGTGATAGTAGTCAAACACCTGCCTATCTATGTTCCCTTGCTAATAAGCAAAGTATAATGTGGTATAAGTAGGAAAACTGATTTTTTAAAGTCAATTGAAGAAACAAGTTCTCAGTAAATAATGTGTCAGAAATGTAAACAGTTGCAAGGACAGCCAGATAATCAAAATTATTAGATGTACCTACCTCTACCTGTCAATCAACTAATCACTAAACTGAAGAGTAGTCTTTAATTATTTAATAATAAGACATTTAAACTTATTGGAACATCTGTATGTATCCGTTTGACAAATAATTAACAGTGTTCTAGTGCATGAATCATTCCACTTAGAAGGTTATAAGAAAGGTCCTGACTCCGATATCTCACTGCCAAATATAGTAATTTTCTTACAACGAACACGAATCCAACGATGACATAATACAAAGATAGCGTCGATATTATCGTTCGCCGTAAACAATATCGCAGATTTAACACCCACATAACTAAACTAGGACGGTACACAACCCGCAATCTATTAATAAATACTAGATTTTTAACGCTCACCTGTTGAGCGACGGGCTCCAAAATACTCTCGATTATCTTCGTATGAAACACCGGCATGTTGTCCCCTTTTTATCAGTCCACTTAATTACATGAATAACAAATCACAAAAGTTCGAAAAACACGAAGTTTGTTATAAATTCACAAAATTGAAAACAAACCAACCAAACACCACAAAGGACAGAAAATTACTGTGACTTTGACGTTTGTTCAATGTGCTGCCAGAGTAAACAGTAGTCAAAAGTTACAAACAGAATTCGAAACCTACAAAAATTTATAAAACTTTTTACCTATAGGTACTTTAATAACATAGATTTTTAGCCATCTTTCTCTTTGGTTCTTCTTGATTATTTAGCCTCGAAGCCTTGAAACTTTGAGAACTTTGACACTTATATTTTATTGAAGCATTACATAGCCTTGCAATTAGCTAATTTTAATTATGGAGTGCAATAAACCATAACATGTTCCGAAAACCGTAGAAATTATAAAAGTATCTTAAAATAACCAAAAATTAAAATCCGGTAACACTCGTCAAATGACACTGACATTTAAGCTGGGGACATATTGCTCCGTCAGCCGCGCCCTTGAGCGTTAGGACGTCCGAACGCTCCGCGGCCTTGAGCGTTCGGACGTCCTAATGCGATCTGGCCAGCCGGATGTTTCTATCAGCCGAAAACGTCCGTGGGCGTCCGCGGATGCTGTGCACGGGGTGCGGGATGCGTCCGAAGGACAGAAATTTGCCAGTGCGTGCAATAAAATCTAGAATCTACCAAGCCTTGTTCCAAATTCATTTTGGAATACCATTTTTCTGAATTGTCAAAAACCGGATGTTTCTATCAGCCGAAAACGTCCGTGGGCGTCCGCGGATGGTGTGCACGGGGTGCGGGATGCGTCCGCGCGTCCGAAGGACAGAAGTTTGCCTGTGCGTGCAATAAAATCTAGAATCTACCAAGCCTTGTTCCAAATTCATTTTGGAATACCATTTTTCTGAATTGTCAAAAATATCTATTAAACTATGTACCGATTTTCTACTGAAAGTATTACTAATTTTTCTGACTACTGATTCATCGTTCTCTTTCCCTCAAATCTACCAAAACAGTAGAAATCTACTAAGGCTTTTACACACGTTACGATTTGGTCGTCCCGACCAAATTGACACAACCAAAGTGGGTATCGATACACACGCTACGATTTGGTCGGATACTATTCAGAGAGTACATTGATACACATCGTGGTCATTAAGTAGTTTCTGGGGTTCCATTCCTCAGGGGGACAAAAGAGGCCCTATTACTAAGACTTCACTGTCAGTTCATCAGTCCGTCCGTCTATCAGTTCCATCCGTCCGTAAATCCGTCCGTCCGTCTGTCTGTCTGCCTTTCTGTCCGTCTGTCATCCGGTTGTATCTCATGAATCGTGATGGATAGAGAGTTAAAATTTTCACAGATTATGTATTTCATTAGTGTCGCTTTACCAACAACAACTAAAGAAAGAAAGAAAATGAAGTGGAGCTCAAATACAACATGATACGGAACCCTTCGTGCGGGAGTCCGACTCACACTTGTTTGTTTCGAACACGAAGTTGGGTCCGATGCGTACACACGTCTCGATTTGGTCGGATACAACCAAATTGGGTGGGCGTATCCAATTTGATCAATTAATAATAATTAAGTCTGCCCGACCACGATACACACGTCCCAATTTGGTTGTACACCCGACCAAATTGGGACGTGTGTAAAAGCCTTAAAAGTGATCACACTGCCGCTAGATTTGCAAGTGCGTCCGAATGACCGTGCACACTGATCAGTCGCGGCTGTCGATCCGCGTCCGATAATATGTTCCCAGCTTTACATTTTTAGTGCTGCCAGCTTAGGTAGCTTTGACAAATTTTAGGGAAATGTCTTGACATTAGGGAAGTAAACCAGCTATATTCCGCAACTCGACTTCTTAGTTAAATCATAAATCTCCCTGTACCCTGTACTACTCCCACAACTTGTGGGAGTAGTACAGGGAGGTTTATGATATTGAGTCGACCGTAATCAGAAAAAAGAACTGGTCAATACGTTAGGAGCCAACTAAGCCGCGGGTTTCATCACAATGTTTTCTTTCACCGTAAGATTAATGTCAATGAGGTCACATAAAGGGGTCCGGACATTTAGTATGGGAGCTTGGCATAGGACTTTTTTTGTGCGGTGCACTTCGAGACCCATGCCAATCGATATAGGGCATTACGGCGAACCAATAATGCCTGCAAATCGAACCGCCAAAGCGTCTTGGATATTTAACGAAATATCTTTGATTTTATAAAAATGTAAAATACTTTTGGAGACCCATGCCAATCGATAGAGGGCATCACGGTGAACAAATAATGCCTTCATACCAGACCTCCAAAGCGTCTTGGAACGGAATATTCAAAATACAAAACACATTGTGGCTGAATATTTCCAAGAGTGAACGTTTCACTTTGAGACCGATTCCTATCGATAGATGGCATGACGGCTAATAAAATAATGCCGTTTCGAAACGTACCGCGCATATTTGTCATCAAAGGACAACACGTTTCTTTAAATATCCCGTTTACGAGACGCTTAAGCGGTCTGTTGTGAAGCCATTATTTAGTCACCGTAATGCCCTTTAGCGATTGGCATGGGTCTCCTTGTGTTCAAAATCCTTTTACTGCCCGGCCAGGACTCGAACCCCCGGAATAAAAGTCGAGGTATCTACCACTAGGTTGACACCATTCTATATGACCCATCGATGTTACAATAATACGTTTTTGTAAAATAATATCGTTATGTCATGAAATAAAAGTTCGTTAATTTAATTTAATAGTTTATTAATTTCAATTTTTTATACATAAAGTTGGTACCTATACGTAGTTTTATTAAAGTCTTCATAAATAAGTGCAAATAGGTACATTTATAGAACATTTTAATAATTTAACAAGACTTTTCTCTTACACAGTAAGAAATTGAGAACAAAATTTTCACAGCATTTATAGACTACCTATTTCGTTCGAGTCGCATCCTTACCTATCTCATCAAGTACTAAACTAGGTACAACAAGTCAAATTAAAAAGTAATTAGTTACCACCTACATTTAATTAGAACACATAATAAACTACCATCTAGGGTCGAGTTTGTAGGTAAGTACCTACTTTGTGCATCTACTTACAGGTTTTTTTAAGTACCTAAATAATAAATGCATTCGATGTGTACAAATAGTAAACCTCTATCATCAAAAATATTGCCGATACTGCCCGATACCTAATAAGCCAGAAATCACTTCTTGGAGTTTTTGGTCGGCAGCGGCAGACAGATATAAGATTTTAATTTGGGGAGGGTCTTGACAAGGTTGGTTAGGGTTGAATGTATAAATTATACACAATGTATACCAATGTAAGTGGGAAAGTAGATAGCGCGCATGGTCATAAACTTTAGTAGTACCTACCTTTTGTGCTTTGGAACCCTACTGTCATTTTAAACAGAGTTGATTGGTTTCGTAGGTATTTGAGTTAGGTATTACCTACTGTTACAAATATTCAACTATGTCGCACTTTATAGATATATTGGGACAACTAACTCCATAAGTGAGATTTAGGCCGTGAGGTTGACTTTTGTGCCGCTCAGTAAGGAGCTTATGAAATATGGGTAGGATGGCGCATTCAAACAGCTCCGATTCGGAGCTTGCGGTGTATATTTTACGCTGTTCAACCGATTCCTGACGCTTCGAATCTGTTCTACCGTAGGTGCCAGCCTTAGCGCTCTTATGCCTAGAAGCTACATTGGGACTACTTTTATGATGGTCAGGCCTAGGCTGGTGAGCGGCTTGAGTGAGTCTAGGGGAGTCTCCCGTTCCTTTCCTCTTCAGCGGTTCGGCTTCTTGTCGGAGCCTCTTTGCTGGAGATTCTTGGCTCTTGGTGACCCTGATAGTGTCAGGATCAGGTTTGTAAGTCTCTACTTCGTGAGGTGTTTCTTGGACAGTCATTATGGGGAGTTCTTCGTGTCTTCTCGTTGTATCCGATTTTTCTTCTTGATAAGATCTTACCTAAAGGAAGTAAGAGTTTTATGATAAAAAAAATGTGAGCCGTCACGGGACGCCTGGCAGATGTGAAACATCGACATTATTTTGTAAAAGTAATATGCAGAAAAGAACAGAATTGTGATAGAATCGCACAGTCGATTGCGCATGCACACCGTTCACACTACTGCATATAGACTGTATATATACTATTATATAGCGTGGCGACGTCGCCACACCGTACACACTACTGCATATAGACTGTATATATATACCATCATATAGCGTGGCGACGCGTGCGTCGCCACGGCATGCGTCGCCACGCCAGAAATCGGTTTTACGTGCGGCTATAGTGAGCTCTAACGATCTGCATCGAAAAACAACTATTTGTCCATCATTTGCAGTTTCGACCCACTGTGCGTCGCCACGGCAGAAATCGGTTTTACGTGCGGCTATAGATGTTTCACATCAAAATAGATAATTGTTTATCATTCAAATTACAAATTATTTATCATTCAAATTACAAATTATTTAAATACAAACTTGAGCAGAAGACTGTCTTCTTCTAGCTTGCGGTTGTTGAGGTGAAGTGCTCACTGGTTGTGGAAACTCAGAACCGCGTCGCTGCAATTTAAAACCAAAGGTGTTCATTAGTCCACATTATTATTCTTACGTACCTGTATATTCATAAAAAATATTAATATACGCCATATAAATAAATCAATGTATTCTATTTTAATTCTAATATAATTTTTCATAAGTACCTTAGATAACTTGTCAGTCATTCTAAGAGTCTCAGCTTCCCGATATCCCTCTGGTGTGCCGCCTCTATTTGTACCAGCTGAAAAAAAATATATAAATTAAATATTATGAAATATATTTGAAGGTTTTTCATTCAATGTTTCAAAAGTCAACATAATTTTTTTACCGTAATTAATAGAGGCATTTGACGCTCGTCTCTCCAACGGCTTGGCATCAGTCTCCCTAGAAATGACAAGGTAAAATTGGGCAAATTTCATTTTGTTACTGGTATTACAAGCCACAGACTAAAAATCTAAACAATGGGCGGGAAATTTTATATGTTGTTCAAGTTCATGGTGGTTTAAACTTTTTGATTTTTAAAAATTAAATTAAATAACATTGTGTCCACTTTCCATTGTGAAAATCCCAAGGACATTGGAAGGCAGAATACTAATTCTATGCAAAACTCATTGATAGACATTTTTGCAGATTTATGTTTGTTTACTATGTGGATCTTGCGGGCGAAACGACCACCTACTCATTTTAAGCACGAGTATTCAAGAATCCCCTTTAAAATGTGTGTTATTCGTTTGTTGATGAAATTAAAATAGATACTTACTTATGATGATGTGGTGATGGCTGTTGTCTACTCTTTTCTGATACGCTTCTTTGCATTGGAGTATGATGGTGACCTGCTAATAAAACCAGTAGGTAAGTAAGTTAAATATAAGTAGGTACCTAACTTTGGAAATTCTTAATAGATTTCCTCAAACTCCTAAAAAAATCCTTTAGTAGCGGTACCTACTTGAACTGTCCTTGTACCTACTTTCATGGGGGCTATGTTGGGTTGTATTAAAGTCAAACTGACTAAAAATTCCTCAGTCAACATCCTCATATTGGAGGCACAGGCAACTCATTTGAACTCTCCAGACTCTTCCTTCATCCTAGGGGAATCTTCTAACAGTGTCTTCAAAACTGACTATGTATTAAGTGCTTACTAGCCGTGTTGGCCTAGTGGTAGATACCTTGAGTTTCATTGCGAAGGTGGTAAGTAATCCCGGCCGTCCGAGCAACAAAATAAAAAATTATGTGCGCTAATTGACATTGCTCTTATGGTAAAGGAAAACATTGTGATGAAACCCGTGGTTTAGTTGACTAGATTACAGAAGTATTAACAAGTTGTTTTCACTGTACATGGTCGGCTAAGCTGAGAGGGCAGGCTAGTAGGTGCTGGGCTCCCCTACTCCATCAACAGCCCACATACAAGTCATGTAGGTACTTACTAGGTGGTGTCTTCTGACAGGTATATTGAAAGGTGTTGGTGTCCCACAAGTCACTCTGGACTACAATGAACTCCTTCTTCCTTTTCTCTGAATCTCTTCTTTGACCTTCAGGAATAAAAATTTGTTTTTAAGCTCACACAATTTGTATTCCTAATATTTACTAGCTGCACTCAGCGGGTTCACCCGCGTAACTCCTGATCCCGTGGGAATATCGGGATAAATGAAGATGTAAGCTATCCTATCTTTCAAGTTGGATCAAACTGCACACGGTGTGGTTTGATTCAAATCGGTTAAGTAGTTTAGGATTCCATCGCGCACAAACAACGTGACACGTAATTTATATTAGATTCGATTTTTGACTATTGCAACCTATTAAAAATCATGTGATTTAAGGCCTGGGAAAATAATTAGGTACCTTCTAGTAATAGTAGGCAGCTAGTTACCTACAGAAAATTAAAAAATAATTTGAAATACTTACCTAACTATTAAACACAAAAAACCATACGGGTTTTTTGTATGTTTCTGCATAGATCTTATTGTTTTAATGGCAATTAAATCTAAATTCAATGTTAATATTAAGTTGTGATTGCTTACAAGATTTTCTTCTTTCTGTAGAAGAATAGATATCATGATCCATATCAAGAATATCCTCAGGTTCTTGCTTGTTAGATCTCGGAGGTGTTGGATCTCTCTCCTGCCCTATAACGGTCCTCTCGAGCTGCGGCGGCGGTGGAAGGTCCTCGTCTGCTGGCTCCTCCACAGCTACATGCATCAGCTCCGTCATCAACGCAGCCTGAGACACGCTCGACATACGACGGTGTCGGGACTTGTGCTCGCGGGATGGCGTTGTCGTCTTACTTGATATTGAATCCTCTCTTCCACTCTTAGGTGTTTTCTTTTGAAGTTCTGGCGTCTAGGAATAAAAATGTTGAGAATTTTAGGCACCCTACCCAGTAAATCATGGTGCATTTTAATTTCGCCTCATTCATCTTGCCTTTTGAAATCTGAATCCAATGAGAAAAATTATCTCACTAGATCCATCCTGGATCTGGCTCATGGATCTTCTGAGAATGATCTTACTTATTGCCTAACCAGTGTAACGTAACCCTGGAAAGCAATAAGGTTCCTACTTCGACTTAAACCGTAGGGCGTGATAACTCCAGTTTTTGTATAGAAATCGCGCCGTAATCACACATGCCCGACGACTTAAACCTTAGTTAACCGAGGCACAGATGGGTTCCTCTTATTATTATACTTACCTTAACAACTTTAGGAGCAGCTTTCGTGTACATCGGTTCCTGAACCTTGGCAGGTACAGACTTAGCAGTCGACGTGTCGCTCGTCTTCAGTGCTGGGATTGTCTTTGCTTCCGCTTTAACTGGCTCTATCTTTGTTATCGATTTTGGCGGTTCCGATGGCTCCTTGAAAAAGCATTTTAAACGTAAAGTTTTAGTCTAAATAAGTCGGTATGTAAATGCTTCCCAGCCCAGCTAAGGGGCATTTACTATGCACTTTTAATCCAATAGTGCTCAAATACGACGGTGCAAGGTGAAAAGGTGAAGGTGAAATCTACCGACAGTTAACGTCTAATGTAAACTTTTGATTTTATCTTCTTATCTATTAACCCATGATATCCCACTGCTAAGCAAATTACCTATCACGGTCCAGTAAACTCTTATGCTATGGATGGATGACCACTCTTCCATGAAGGCGTTTGATAAAAAGTAGGTGTAAAAAAATGCTTTTAACATATTTTCATACCTCAGCAGTCCACCCATAAGGCAGTTTGGCGAGCTGATCTTTCTCCGGTGGTTTGGATGAAGGAGGTGGACTGGTGTAGTCGAGGTGGTTCTTAAACGATACGTTCTTGGTCTGCTCCTTTTTCGGTTCTTTTGGGTTCGGGTCTTTTAACACTGGTTCTGGAGGGGCTGATGGTTTTGGTCTGCCAAAGATACAAATAAAAAGTAAAGTTAGCCAATTTTTTTTACGAAAATGTAGGTATCTTCCTGCAGCCTAAACCCATTGAAGAGATACCTACCTACCTGCTAGACATTGGTGGTATATTACAATATCTTTGTATTACACAGATTTGGATTTAGGTATATTAGATATGCCTACTTCTTAAATGATGAGAATGTTGTGGAAAAACATTGGTGAATCGTTCAAAACTTACTTTTCAATAGGCATTTGTGTTTGCAAATTAATGTATTCTGCTTCAGCACCTGCAGATGCACTGAGACTGCACACTGATGTTATGTCACTTGTATCTGAAAAAATATATTTTTTGAAAGAAGTCACAATTATCTAAATACTAGCTGTATGCCCTAGATTTAGCGGCATTGGTTCTGATGTCGTAAAAATAATGAAAGATATCAAAGTTAGGCTTTGCTATCAAGACTAGCAAGAATCTTAGAAAGGATAATTTTACCAGGATGACTGATGTTTTCTCTCGGTAGAGGCAGTTTGGACCTCTTCATGGCTGGTGATTTGGAGTCCCTGATTGATGATTCAGATCCAGCGTCATCACCTAACTTGCTTAACAGCATCTGAAAAATGACAAAAGTTTGAAGCTGAGTATTTTTGAGACATCAATTGTTAGAGAATAGAAAGAATAGAATTTTTGGTACCTACAATAAAGACCTATTTATGTTCGACTATATTGGTCGAAGGACTATACGCGCAGAATATATAATAGTACAACTATAGGTTGGTAGGTTACCTGAAGTTCGTTCTCCTTGGCCTGCAGCGTGCGCCGGTATCGGTTGTTGAATTGTCTCAGCTCCTTCATACGTCGCTCCAGCTCCGGTCCAGGCGAGCGACACTCGTGCGTGGAAGCGGGACGCAAGGTCGCACGGATACGGGAACCTGCTGCTCCGGGCTGACCGTTACGACGTAGTTCCACGAGCTGAAAGAACTAGTCTTAAAAGCTGACTTCTTGCTGAGAATGCTGAGATAAGTGAATATCAGTTGAGTGATAAAGAAAGGTCTTTACCTTCGGAACAAAAACCAAACACAGAGTTCCAGTGGTGCAGAATATGATGAACAGTGCTATCAGAACGAAGAGGGCGTCTTTGCGATCTTGGAGCACCTGTAAATCATAAACAAGTAGGTACTTTAGAATTACGCCAGTAAGTCGGACGTCAAGCCCAAAGCAAGTCTAATCGTCTCCTCAACCAGAATCAAATGCGTTGTCATTTTTTACAACCACGTAAAGGTAACATCTGTTTTTAACGTTTCCTACCTACTTGAAGTAAATTTATTCATATAAGTATGTATTAAATGTACCTATAATATTGTATTTAATTTTTCTCAGTTTTTTTTTGTAGTTGTAGGTAGGTACTATTTATATTATCTCTTTTTCTTAATGCACCTTACCCTTAATCTTACGTAAAAATCCTCTCTGTATCCTAAGGTTGCCTTTAAGAGACCGCTTTCAGCGGTAAGGCCGCCTATTGTGCCACTGTTTTTATAATTTAAACTAATAATAATTGTGTTGTCATTTTCTGTAACTTGTGTGTGCAATAAAACGTTCTATCTATCTATCTATCTTGAGGTGTTTGAACCTGTAGTTTTTAAATTTCTTACCAAAGTAATAGCAGCTCCCATAATGCACATGATGAGCACATTGTAAACCGACAAGCCGATGTGTTGGGAATCATTTAAAGCGGGGATCGAAACATGACGCGTCTCCCATGCTAAGAATGCGCCGAAAACCTGGAAATGCCAAGAAAAGATACTTTAAAGAACTGAAATAAAAGAATGGAGAGATATTTTACTAACTGCACACTTTGGTTTTACCCGCGTAAGTCTCATGCAAGTCCGATTATTCTGTGGACTAACCTTACCTAACCTTTGTATAAATCCGAAAGTGAAGAGGGAAATAGACAAAGTTTTAGTATGTCATTCAATAATAATAAAGCATTTGAACGGAGAACTTACCAAGAGCAAGCCTTTGTAAGCATAAATGATACCAATAAATATTGTCATCCTCTCTGATTGGCAATACTCGTTCTCTTGCACAATCACTATGTCCTCGCTCGAAGGATGGGGCTGGAAACACCAAGAACAAATCAAAAGCCTAATCTGGCTAAAATTGATAAATCATCGACCTAAGATGACTAATTCGCTAAGCACACAACAATAGGGATAGGTACTTAGCTAAAATTAGCACCAAGATTAAATTAAGGTACAAATTTTCCAACAGAAAAATATATCTTACGTATGGATCCATCTGCTTTGTGGCTCTATAGAAGGGGTCAGAAATCTGCCAAGTGGTCATGATAGCCAGGTCAATACACAGTAGCACTCCAACCACTATGAACAGCTGGTAGTCCTTGATCACCTGGAATTTTACAACGTTTATTGTGATCTTGTCCATTGTATTGGGAAATCGGGAATAAACTGCCTCAGATTTTATGAAATCATTTAAAATGAAACCTAATTTTGAATTCATCTGAATATTTGGTTATTTACAAACATTATTGTTATGTTCGCTGTCCATGAGTAAATCAATGAACGTAGGTAACGTAGGTAATAAGATGAATGGAAACAATAGTAGTTTTTCGTAACGTAATAAATCCTAATATTTATAGAAATCCTTTAAGTAGGTACCTACCTACTTATCTATTGCGGATTGTTATTGACGAATTTCTTCGGGATAATAATATTCTTGACTTAAGTTCTAATCTGGCTAAAACTGATTAACTTCGACCGCGTCAGTAGTTTGATCACTTCTGAACTTTACGAACCTTCTTATTCAACTTGACATCAGTGAAGATGGAATGAACCCTCCAGGTCTTGGAGAACATAGCACCAAAGGCGAGACTAAAGCCTGCCATCAGCAGCCAGGCTCGAGCCGTGCAGATGTATGGAAATGCGGCTGCGAACGTTATACGTAATGATTAGAAGATTATCTAAAACAGAAGATCAATTATTGTTTTACCTATTAATTCCAAGTTTTGCACTAGAGACCGTTTAGGAAGACGGGTTATCAGAGCGAAATTCTCGAATTGAGGTGTATAAAATATGTTGCAGAGTATCTCGGACATTCATCAGTACATGCTATTCATTCATATTGTGCAAACAGGCTCTCAAATCCGAAATTTGAAGATAAATTGTACGAGTACTTAGAGTAGATAGGTATAAAATATTTAAAGAATATAGAAAAAGTGACACCTACTTGAAGAAAAGTTCCTGAGATAAAGTCTTCTTTTAATTTAGTTTGTTTTTATATTATACATTTAACGCCAATGCTGTAAAAAGCATGCTAAAACAACGAGCAAATAATTGAGAAATAGCTGAAAATGAAGTAGAAAGAGCATTTAGCAACAGAGTGGGAGTAGAAACCGAAGAGAACGACCGTGAGACTTTTCAAGAAGATAAAATTGATAGTTAATGCTATCAGCCATGATAAGTGCAGTAATGAGAAAAGTAGAAAATATTTGATGGATGAATGTGCTCGTCTCATAATCTCGTTACCCCTCAAGTAAATCAGACTCTCCAAGCTGCGAAAGAATATAAATAAAATTGAAAGCATACCATTAAGCAACAGTACCTAAATCCCCACAAAGGTACCGGCAGCGAGCACGAGCGATCAGCGACGATAAGCCCGATGATCAAACAAACAAACAAACCAAAACTTGGAAACATGCTGTTGAGTCCTCCGACCTAGAACAACCTAGGTCTTTCTCAGAATACTAGGGTAAGTTCCCAAAGTTTGGTTGCTGGGATCCACACTGGCCAAGGGTACAAGCCAAGCTTAGGGATGGGATCAGATCAAGCTGGGTTTACCTCCACGCGGCGCGTCCTGAGAAAGACCTAAGAATCAATGGCAATGATGAGATTTAAATGACTGAACTGAACCAGCGTGACAGTGCCAGCGACATGCTAATCCATCACTCTTAACGAAGTGCTTGTTATCGTTGAACAGTTTAACGTTTTTGTACTTTTTAAATATTTTATTGATGAACGAAATTTGAAAGAACTCAAACTTTTTATTCAAAATTTTATAATTAGGTATAAGATCAAGTTACTTTAATAAATCTCGCAATCACATCTCGATCATCATCATAATAAAATGGTAATGAGTTACCTCCCATCCAGAAAGAGAGATAGAACACAAAAAGATCATGAAATGGTGGTCAAAAAACAGTAACAGCGAAAGAGGATCGAAAGTTTGATGGCGGTGCTTACCGATGCTGCTGAGGCTGGAGTCGAGGCCGAGGAAGATGACGCTCAGATAGGTGAGCATGCAGCCCACGATGATCAGATTATTGAGGTGAGGCGATGACATTTTGATGTACCTTGAGTAGTGATGGTCAAAGGTAAAATAGTTTAAAAGCTACCTGTGTAATCTAGCTAACGGAATAAATCAATAGGTTTAGTTTTAAAAGAATAAGTTAAGTAGAACATAAATTGACTAATTCTCAAAATACTGCACCAAGAATTTCAACCCTGGTCTTAATGAACTTGAAATTTTGAACCCCCACTATTCCAACCCAAACTTTATACAAAGTAGCAGTTTATGTTTCGCCACGTTCATTATATTCGTTCAATATCCTTTTCAGTTTGCATGCAAATTGCGACTATTATAATAAGTACCTATATTTCCGAAGCTATTGCTTACCTTTGATTTCTATAATGTATATTCATGGCGAGAAATCCGGTAGCGAGCAGAATACCGAGCACGGAGCAAGATACCAGCACCGAGTAGATCGTGATGTTCACCTGTGTGTGCTCGATGAGACGGAGTGTGCGGTCTTTGGGAGGATTCCTGAGAAGATAGTAGAGGACAAGTGAATTGACAATAAAGCAGGAGGAGGGTCTTTTCAACGGGACCAATAATCACTGCAAAATTGAGCTGAGTCTTAAAATATGACATTTTGAACAATGATTCGTAAGGCGTAAGCATCAACATTACAACTAACTGGTCGGACAAAAGTATATCAACAAACTACAGCTCTATTTACCGGGCTAGATACGATCCCAATACGATTATGGAGAAAGATATTCCAGAAGGAGTAGTTGGTATCCTATAAATAAAAGTGCTTACTTGCCAGCCCACTTGAACGGTTCCCAGCTAATGAGATCTAGATGGTCTCTCTCGGCGCAGTACTCGCCGACCTTCACTTCTCCCACCTCCTCGCCTTGGAACTGCCTCAGCATGATGGATGCTTTGCGCTCGTTGTCGTAAAAACGAACTGGACCCTAGGACATAGTGAAATTATTTGCATTTGTGCTTGTTGCTAGATTAACACCGTTTTGTGTTAATATCCTGTTTTAAACCTTGCTTGTCGCTCTTAAGTTTGATCAGTTAATAGAATTAAAATAGGTCAACAAACCCTAAGTACCTATCCCAAACACACTGCCTTTTAAAAACACTGGTCTGGTACCTATTTACTTACTGTAACCCCTTCAAAAGTAACATTGCCTAGTGCATCGAGGAACAGCTGCTCCCACTCCTTATCCCGGTAGCGAAAGTCTTGCACCGTCTTTTCCTTGTATTTGATCTTCACGCGCTGAGCTACCGTCTGGATCGCTAGAGCCATTGCCCAAATTCCTGGAGACGAAAAGGGAAATTTTAATTTGATTTATAATTGGTAAGAACTGGTCTTGTAATAATTATCCAAATCCTGAAGCATACCATCATAAGTATATCCATGGAATCTTGAGTATTCAAGACCTCGTCTTCGATCATATTCCACTTGGTAGTCTTTAGCTGTCTGAAAATATCAAATGCATATCAGTATATTGTGACAACTTTTACAGAGATTAATCACTGTGATCTCGCGTGTCAGAAGGGAGTCAACAGTGACCGAACCCCATGTAAGATGGCCAAGGTATACGTACTATGCCGGAGACGGTAAGGTCACCCGTAGTGCTGAGCGGCAGCAAATCAGTGAGTACAGCAGTGTCGAGCGCGGCGGTGAGGTTCTTACGTGAACATGGCGCGCGCCGTGTCCACCATCTGTTGCTGTACGTGCCCAGCAGCAACCACGTGTACGCACGACCGTACATCTCCAACCTACAAGCAATTATCATAATAATATCATGTTGACTGTAAATCTAAAGGTAGTAAAACCGTTAAGTGTAGGTAGTCGGTTGCATAATTGCAGACCCACCGTAGAGCTCCAAACAGGCTGTTATAAGAATGTTTTGAACACGAGCAAGATTCTAGACACCTGGTGGTGAAGTTTGAAGTCTTCCAATAATAGTAATTTTCGAACTCCACCGAGGGCTGCAATTATGCAGCCGACTGTACTTAGTAAGTCCATAACGTACTGTATCAATTAGGATACTTACTTATAAGCTTCACAAAAGATCTGCATAGCCCAGGTCTCGTTGAAATTTCCAAGAATAATCCTGACATCCTTCTCCTTCAACTTAGATAGTGCTGTCTTCACTTCGTTCGCGAAACTTTGCGTCTCTTCTATGAGGAAACCGTTGGTGTCCAGATCAGCTAACAGACGATTGTGGGCCTGTTAAAATTTTAACATAATCTCAAGATCAAGGTCTATGGAAAAATATTCCATAAAATTCCAATATATTGCTCACCAGTGCATATCTCGGCTCGTTCTGATAGATAGTTCCGACTCTTGTCCAGTTGAAATGTTGCAGCAACCTGATGCGTGGGACGTTGAAAGCATTCTCCGAGGGCACGATGCGGAAGAAGTTAGGAAACGCTTCTTTAGTGAACATTGGATGAGTATCAGCATAGGATAACTGGAGCAAGAATATTACAAAAATTTAGAATTCGATATACGTACCTACATTCTTTTCTACTAACAACAACAGTTAATAAAACTAAAGTCAAAATCTGATTTTAACTGTGAAAAACATTTTACAGTTTTTTTAAGATCAAAATAATTTTCTATGGTCAAACTCGATAGGAATTTTGTTGAACCAATTCCACGATTCACAATATCATGCCATAATTTTCCAGGCGATAACTGATACCTAATGGCTCCTGGTACTTTATCTTACCTGAGTGAGATGCCAATGTTTAGAAGCCTTGGCTATAGGATCAGTGACGTGCGTACAGGCAGCTCCGAAGAGCATCAGCTTGTGAGGTCCACTGTGCATCATGTCGAAGAACGACTTCACGCCCACTGCTGCGTTACACTATTTGGAAAGAGATAAGGATAATGTTAGCCCATCAGAATCCTCACTACAGGGAAAAGGTTTGTTCTTAAGGGGTGGGCAGGAAGCGACGGGTGACGGGCGACGGGAATACATCGAACCGAACCATGTCAATTTCTGGAATATGTCGGTACCTTCAAGAGCGAGAGAGACAAAAAATCATATGAGGCTCCTACCAAAAGAAACAATTGTCTATCAGTGATCTTAGTTGAACTGTTTCAAACGAATTGACATCTGTTGAACACAGAGGAAACTTTAGAAGTATCTTAAAGGGCTGTTAATGAAAAGCTTGAAGCAACAGATGACACTCTTGAACTGGAATAATGCGATTTTAATCCCCGAGCTTAACCGCCGAGTAAACAAAGAGGGGTGTTATACACTGTTCATGTGTGTGTATATGTTGTTCACTGCAGAGACTATGAGGTTAACTTATAACCCCTATTCTCTGCAGTGAACTACGCATTATAGCTCTGAAATATACCTACTATATTTTTTTACAACTGAACTAGCTGTTGCCTGCGATCTCGTACGTGTGGTAGTTTTGTTTTATAAACTAAAACCTTCTTTAATCATTCTATCTGTTATAAAACCGCATCAAAATCAGTTGCGTAGTTTTTAAGATCTAAGCATATATAGGGACAGACAGCGGGAAGCGACTTTGTTTTATAATAGGTATTAATGCTGAATGTTCTGCGAGTAAGAATTTAAATACGTTTCAAGAAAATCATGATTGCGAATCGGGGTATACCTACTAGTACTAGGTATGATGGGCCTAGAGTCAGGTTTACCTCGGTATCATTCCACCACATATGAAGTCGGTAGTTTTTGAGCACAGAGTCATGTTCGTTTACGTGGTCCAGGGCTAGCTTCACGCTCGGCATCACACCACGGCCTGCAACAATTGAACTCGTGACAAAGTTAAAAACTTCATCAGAAGAGTACCCAACGTATTAGAAAAAGAAAATTCAAAAATTGTCGCCGGTTGGTTTGGATTAAAATGGAACTCATGATCCGGACTTCCCTAAGACTATTCCGCAAAAACTTATAACACCCCGTCGTTTTTGCGTCGGGGGTTAAAAATGACTGATGACACAGGACACAGATTTAAATGACAATTAGCAGTCCTATATAAATAAATAAATATTTCAGGACATATTACACATCGCTATCCAGCCCCAAGCTAAGCAACTTAATGCTTGTGTTATGGGTGCCAGATAACGGATAAACTACTTACATACTTTTTTTTTTGTAAATATATACATATTATACATATAGGAAACACCCAGAACCAGAAACAAGAATTTATGGTCAGCATAAATACTTGTTCCCGGCGGGAATCGAACCCGCAACCTTCTGCGTCGCAGTCGGGTGTTCGCCCGACGCGCCACAGAGGTCGTCAATATGCTTAACACTCTAAAAATACCTGTCTTGTAACTACGGTATTGATTGATTACTCGCTAAAATAACTAGGCATCTATTTCCTGAAACTCGATAACAACGAAACTATTAAGGGTCGTTAACGATCAAAGCCAGTTTGAATTAGTAACTTTGTTTAACTTCGCGGTTTTGTCTATTCTACGGAGACCGCCATTAAATATTCAACGATCGACCGCCTGGTGTTTTATTAATAGCAAACAAGTTTTTGGTCGCTAACCGAGATGATAATTATTGACGGAAATAAAATTAGTCTAGTAGGTATTATGGAATTTAGTTTTTTGCAATAAATGGTGACATAAATAGTAAATATTAAATAAATTATGTCAAAACCTATCTAAAGCAACCTTACCCGTATTGGCGTTTTCTACACCTTTCCCAAAAGGAAAGAACCCAGCTATATAAACGTCAGTTCTCCGGTTGAGTATGGCATCCAGATTTGGCTTCTGAGGGACGGCATAGCAGCACATTGCCAGGAGTAGTAGATACAGCATTTTGACATACATGGTCACAGGTCTTTCGAAGTTCGCCTTGAAAAAGAAATAAGTGTAGGTAAGCGTAGGTAGGTAAATAATAAATAATGTCCATTAATTTTTTTCATAGCTTAACTGTGTGTTTTGCTCCAAGTAGTAAACTAAACATTATTGTCATGTAGGTTTGATTAAATACCTAGTACCTTTAATGGTAGCATAGGTACCTACGTATTTTTTACTGCTTTGCAGTAGCCTAAGTACCTATATATATGAATTTAACTCATGTACTACCTCATGTACCTACCTAATATTGATAAATTACAGATTTATTTATTCGTTTTTTACTGGGATATTTTTTACTGCTTTGCAGTAGCCTAAGTACCTATATATATGAATTTAACTCATGTACTACCTCATGTACCTACCTAATATTGATAAATTACAGATTTATTTATTCGTTTTTTACTGGGATATTTTTTACTGCTTTGCAGTAGCCTAAGTACCTATATATATGAATTTAACTCATGTACTACCTCATGTACCTACCTAATATTGATAAATTACAGATTTATTTATTCGTTTTTTACTTACTATATTCATGGAGTGATTTAAAAGTTGTCAAAGGAGTCTCGAAATATTAGTGTTATCACAGCCTTTGAGCCAAACAAAAGATACTTTTGTTACAATAAAAGAACGGCAGTATGGCACCTGATGAAAATATGAAAGCAACTTCTTTATGATTATAATTTAGTGTAAAAACTTGCTGCAGTAAAAACTTATTTGACTCTTATATATTCCCTGTTTATCCTGTAAATGAGTAAGGTAGGCAAAAAATTGCAAGGTGAAATATTTTCCGGGAAGAAAAATTCCAACTTTGCATAAGTACCTACTTATCTAAGAAGTACCTAGAGTACCTACCAGCCTATTTGCATTAATTTTTCGCTTGAGTTAGGCAGTATACCTACAAAATTACTGTGAAAATGTTATTTTTCCTACTTTGTACATTTTTATTAGTTTATTTTACCACCTATTTTTTAACAATGGGGAAATTCATTTCTGTCTTATTTAAGTACCTTTTATTATTTAATGGAAACAATTTCTATTTTATTAACATGCAGTAAAATCTTAAAATAAATTATTTATACTTCTCTTAATTTTATTTTCATCGCAAATAGTCTATAACTAGTAAGTACCTACTTAATCAATTAACAACAACATCAAGCATAGGTACAACACAGAAAAAAAAATTGATTTCTATTAAATCAATGTAAAAAATTAGAAACCGTTTACCGCAGTACTTATTTACAATTGTAAGAAAAAAAATAAAGCTAAAACAACGTTGCTGTAATTAGTAACCTACTATCTAGATCTAGGTAGCATTTTAGAAAAAAATAGATTTTTTTACTTAAAAAAAATACCTAGATACACCATTATTTACTAGGTACCTACCTACTCCTATTTACGTAGACACCTTCCTTACTCTACGTATTAAAGTTACGCTGAATGATTAAAACCACATATTAGTCCACTTTTTGCTATAATCTCGATTTGCTACACTAAATCACTCACTATTCACTTAATTTGGGTCATTTTCGATGACTCCCAATTGAGAACAAACTTCTAAATGGTAAGAGTGGAAAGAAAATACACATTTTCACTGAAAAAGCTTTTCAGCTCGCGTCCAGGTTACTACTACTGTCTCTAGCGAGTTGAAAAATGAACTTTGTGTAACAAATAATAGGGATCACATTTCAAACTGTAATACTACTCCGTGAAGTATGCTTGCTTGAAGCTTTACCGTATCTTTAAAATTAGACACAAGTTAAGTGATACTTTATTATAAAGATATACAGTTGAATTTTTATTAGTTCAATGTGTTCCTTGCAACGTTTTGTCATTGTGAAAGTATGAGCAAACAGGAGAAAATTAGGCTTCGCGGTGCGAATCGATAGAGGGTTGGTTTTGGATATAGTGATGGGTCATGGTTTTATCGAGCTACCCATGAAATTCGTCCATAGTGCTAGTATTTTGCCACAGTTAGAGAAGCTAATTAATAATTTAGCAGCGCTCTGCGGTTTCACCCGCGTAACTCGGAATAAAAAGTTACTCTCAGTGAATCAATGTAAGTATCCTCATACCAAGTTTCATCAAAATCGGTTTAATATTAGTTTCCGACCCTATTCGACTACGGCGGCGAAGCCGAAAGGGAGGGTTATGTTTTTGACCTGTAGGTATGTATGTATGGTTATCTGTTCCCACCTAACTTCAAAAGTACTTACTATAATTTAACAGTTGAGGTTGAGGAGGATTATCTGTATTTTTATTTTTCTAACGCCTGCAATTATTCAATAGCAATACGTTCCCAGACAGTTTTGCCTAGACTTTGAACATTGCTGATTTATTTTTTAAATAATATTTTATCAACCACTTATCGATATCGCTAAAGCTTGTTCAGGACGTTACTAGAAAAACCTTGCTTTGCTGGACGGTAACGCATGCGTACTGGACGGGGTGTGTCTTTCCCGGGCCAGGCTGGGGCTATAGCAGCTGCTGTTGTCTAAACATGGTCTAACCATAGAGGAAGGGTCTAACTTAATAAAATAAAAAATAGTTAGACTTAACTACCTAGTCTGCGCGAAAGCCAGTTTTTTTCCACCCAGGTTTTCGTGTAGACTAGAGCTAGAGACTAGTCTGCTGAACTAAAGGGGCTGAAAGTGCAATACCTACGTACTGTACTTACTTACCACATGTTATTATGCGCAAGCTTCCTCGATTCAAGGCATTTTTACCCGACTACGCGAAGCCAAAAGGGAGGGTTATATTTTTGTTACCTATTTTTTTTAAAGACATTTTCAAGGGCCTTAGGGGGGCGGGAAGAATAAAATAACATAATTTGTAGGGAAATCTTAAGCTAGTTGCCGGTAAATAAATCGAATTCCATGCTGCGTGGCGCCATTCTCAAAAATATTTATTAAGATTTTTGCTGTTATTCAAAAATAGACCATACCGTATTGAAATACGAACTTTTATCATTACTTCCGTCTTCGATTTGACAATTCACTTTGGATTTGCCAGATTTTAGTAATTAATATTTTACGTTTCATCTCACGCAGATAATACAATTAAGACCATACAATTTTAACTCTTTACAAATATATTTTAATTATTGTAATAAAATATAATCTTTAATGTAAGTATTTATTTGTTTTTGTGGTTATAACGTTTATTGTAAAAACATATTTAATAATCAAATTCAGATCGACATCTTCTCGATATTCGTTCCGTCCTACGCAGTAATGAGACACTTTGAAAAGTTCCACATAAGCTGTTTGTTGCTGACAACACCGCCGAATACGTGGCCCCGAAGTTCTGTGTGTTCTGTGCATTGTTTCTTGTTTTTTATTGTGATAATTCGTGAAAAATCTTCTTATAAGCCGTAAGTAAATAAAGACAAATATATAACCGATATCCTGTAAAAATGTTCACTTGAAAATCAAAGTGGAAGCGTTAGAAAACATGACCAAAATTTTACCACGGCAGCTGTCACTATTCAGCTAACTAGTTTTTTACTTAATTTACCTTATTTTTTACTTAATTTACTGTAATATAACGTTTAGATGATTACTATTCACACTGGAGGAGACTCCTATGTAATTATGGACAGCTTATTGCGAAATTGAGTCAAGTATTTTGTGGTTGATTTTTGCAATCTCGTCTTAGTTTATCCAATTAAAAACCAGCTAATATTCGTGAAATACTTATAATATTTGTTCAAAAACGCTTAATATTGGATTCCTTTTAAGGTTATTCATGTAAACTTGTCTCATTGTTGTTAAAAATTCTTATCTGAATGTGACATACATTTTTATGAACGAACATTGAGTAATAGATAGGTAGGTATGTTATATTCAATTATTTTATAAACAACTTTGGAGACTAAACATAGTCCACAGTCACCATAATATGAAACATCAGTTTTTAAAACATTATCTACACTAATCATCGTCATCACTACATAGTATAAAATAAAGTCACTTTTCGCCGTCCGTATGTCCCTTTGTATGCTTAGATCTTTAAAACTACGCAACGAATTTTGATGCGGTTTTTTTAATATATACAGTGATTCAAGAGGAAGGTTTATATGTATAATACATTCATAATATAGCCGTGCGAAGCCGGGACGGGTCGCTAGTATATTATATAGGAAAGATTTTTTGTTTTGCAACGAGTATGCTCCATAACTACTAACCGATTCTGATTAAACTTGGTATTTGAAAAATTGATTCATTGGAAAGTAAGTAGGTTACTTTTACCCTGATATTCCCACATCATCTAAACTTATGCAAGTGAAACCACAGGGCGATGCAAGTAGTTTAAGTTTTCATACTCGTAAAATCTTAGATGAAATTATGTACTGGAACTAACTCATATAAAGTAGCTACTTATTTATTTTGTGAACTATCGCTTAACAACAAGAAACTTCAATTACTATTAATTGACCTCAATTTTGATATGCCACACCAAACTAAGTTCAAGCAATTGCCTTGTCTGTTGTAGGTAGTTCGGCTTCCAAGATGATGAACCCTCAATACATGCCTCCAGGGCAGAACAACAACGCACCCACAAACCCTCTATACCCACCATCCTCGCAAGACTTCAACGGACTTCAGAACGCTAATGTTTACCAGAGCAATCAAATGCCTTCCAACGGGCCCAAGCCATTCGATCAAAACGATATGTCACAGAAGATGCAGAATATGCAGCTGAATGGACCTCAAGGGTTTCCGTCGATCCCGCCGACACAGCTGCCACCAGGACAATTTCCTCCTGGAGCTTATCCTCCTACCTCTAACTTTGGCGCAGGCCAGATGCCGCCTGGTCAAAGACCGCCGTCAAGACCTTCTGTCAGCGACGCACAGTTTTCTCAACCGATGCCTCCATCCTCAACACCTGGATCACAGTTTAGTCAAGGTCCACCAAATCAAGCGCCCAGTCATAATAATCAGTTTCCTCCTGCGCCACCTACTTCAATGAGTATGCAGCGTCCACCAAGCGCTCAGCCTTCTCCTCATATGCAAGGGCCTGGTCTTCCACCTAGTTCGCAAGCTGGCCTACCTCCACAGCCAGGTGGACCAATGGGTCCCCCACAGACATCACAACCCAGCATGCTGTCTCAACCAGGAGCGCCTCCGCAACAGAGCATGCAACAACCAGGACAGCCACCACAGTCGAGACAAGGCATGCCTGAGCAACATGGTATGCCTCAACCGAGATCTACTCAAATGCCTGGCCTTCCACCTCAGCCAGGGCAACCTGTATTTCCTACTCAGCAAGGGCAGCAGTCCAGGTTCTCAGGCCAACCACCACAGTCTGGGCAGATGCCAGGTCAACCTGGCTTAGCTCAACCTGGTCAAATGGGTCCTCCGCAAGGCTTGCAGCAGCCAGGAATGCCACCACAACCTGGGCAATTACAACCACAATCAGGCATGCCCCCACAACCTGCGCAAATTCAACAACAATCGGGTATGCCACAGCAACCTGGCATGCCCCCACAACCTGGTATGCAGTTACCACATGGGCACATGCAACAACAACCTGGTATGCCACCACAACCTGGGCAAATTCAACACCAATCGGGTATGCCATCACAACCGGGGCAAATTCAACAACAGCCGGGTATGCCACCGCAACCCGGAATGCCCCCACAATCCAGTATGCAATTACCACCTGGACACATGCAACAACAACCTCGTATGCCACCACAACCAGGCATGCCCTCTCAACCTGGCCAAATTCAACAACAACCTGGTATGCCACTACAACCTGGGCAAATGCAACAACAACCTGGTATGCCTCCACATCCTGGGCAAATGCAACAACAACCTGGTATGCCGCCACAACCTGGGAGAATGCAACAACAACAGGGAATGCCTCCACAACCTGGGCAAATGCAACAACAACCTGGCATGCCACCACAGCCTGGCATGCCACCACAGCCTGGTATGCCACCACAGCCTGGCATGCCACCACAGCCTGGTATGCCACCACAGCCTGGCATGCCACAACAGCCTGGCATGCCACCACAGCCTGGCATGCAACAGCAACTTCCCGGCATGCCACACATGCCGCCACCGCTCGGTCAACAACGACAGTTCCCTGGTATGCCTCCACAAGGAGCTCCACCCCCTGGCGGATACCCTGGTAAGTCTACTATTTTGGGAGCTATACTATTGAATTGAAGGTTGAATTGGTAATCTTGACGCTTGTGCGTGAGTCTGCAGCAAATGCAGCTTTGATTTGTAGAGTAGTTACGCGGCAGCCAGATCATCGCATAAAACCTGCATAGTGACAGCCTTATGCACACTCAATCATAAGCTAATATCTAAACTATCGCATTATCTAAATGAGTAAATGTATTGTTACCAGGTATGCCCGGTGCCCAACCCGGCTACGGTCCCCCTGCGGGCGCGGGCTCGGGCTACCCTTCACAGTACCAGCCCCAGTTCCCCGGCCAGCAGCCATCGTACCCTGGGGCTGTGCCTCCGCAGGCGAAGAAACTTGACCCTGATCAGATGCCAAGCCCGGTAATATTAGAATTTACTTACGGGTTATAAATAATTGTTCAAACATGATTAATTTACATTTAGCTGAAAGTTCACGTCTTTTGAGGACATAGGCGAGCACTAAGAAAGGATTTTTGGAAATTCTAAAGGGGTAAAAAGTCGTTGGACGCAGAGAGTATGCGACTGATTGCTCTGGAATTCTCTGTGGGAGGCCCATGTCCAGTAGGATGGACGTCCTGTGGTTGATATGATGATGATGAAAAAGGGTTGGTAAAGTGTGTAGTTCGTAGTAACTATTCTGTATTCTGTGTTTATAGGACATCAATTATCATCAATATAATCATAGTCAGTAACGCTGGTAAAACCGCTTGGGGCAACTACACTGCCGGAGACATAAACTGCATCATAGTACAATATTAGTAAAAAAGTGAAAAGTAAAATATTTATTTCAAAGTCGTTTTGTACTATGATTTTTACTCAACAAGAGTTTCGGTACAATAATATAGATTCAATTTAAATTTCTATGAATAGTTTTCATACTTATTAAAATATTAATTTTAAAGTAATCCTGAACTTTGGTGCAGTTTATGTGTCCGTCAGTAAATATGACGTATATTTTAGATCCAAGTGATGGCAGACGACCAGGCGAACCGCGGCGGTATATTCGTGACGAACGAGAAGGGCCTGGTGCCACCGCTAGTGACAACAGACTTCCTCGTGGATGACAAGGGCAACGCCAGCCCCAGATACGTCAGAAGTTCCATGTATACAGTACCTGTTACAGCTGATCTACTCAAACAGACTGCCTTGCCTTTCTGTCTTGTTGTAAGTAGTATACATTAAGTTAATCACTACATAGTATAGAACAAAGTCGCTTTCTCTGTCCCTATATCCCTATGTATGCTTAAATCTTTAAAACTACGCAACGGATTTTGATGCGGTTTTTTTTAATAGATAGAGTGATTCAAGAGGAAGGTTTATATGTATAATACATGCATAATATAGCCGTGCGAAGCCGGGACGGGTCGCTAGTGATACATAAAGTTGAATTACCAATAGTTTATTTTCCAATCTCCAAGATTTCACTATAATATCTATAATCGCTAAGTTTTTGTTATCTTTTCTGGACCCTTGAGGGGTTTGTATCCATGGATATCGAGATTCCTAGTTTGAGGTTGTCATTAATTCTTACCAATTTTGTACCACTTCTCGTTTAATTAACTGTTATGTGTTATTATTATTTAATCGAGAATACTACATTCGCTAGATGGCTGACACTGATATCTAATTCTAGGGTCAAACAACCTTTTTTTTTTTTTCAATCATGAAGACTTCAGCGGCTTGGTTCCCTAACGCCAGCCTGCGACGCAGTTGGTTGCGGGTTCGATTCCCAGTTAAAACAAATATTTATGTAGTAGATTTATTTCTGGTCTAGGTGTTTATGTATGTACAATAAGAATGTATTTACAAAAGAAAAGTATAAAAATATTTCTATTAGTTATATGGCACCCAAAACACAAGCCTTCTTAACCTTCTTAACAAGCCTGTTTAACTCGAGGCTAAGTAGCGCTTTATGAAATGTCCTGCAATATTGATTTCTAATTTTTTACAGAATTTTTTTTTAATTTGTTGTACAATTTTGCCTATCAATCTTAATCCAAAAATAACCTATAAATTCTAGATATCCCCAATGGCAGAGACAGTGGGCACGGAAGCGTCCCCTCCCCTTCTAGACTTCGCAGCCCTAACAGGGTCTCCGACGATGGGCCCGGTCCGATGTTCCCGGTGCAAAGCCTACATATGTCCCAATATGAAGTTTGTTGATGCGGGGAGACATTTCCATTGCGCCTTCTGTAAGGCTAATACTGAAGGTAAGGGAGATTTTCTTATTATATTTTTCTGTTAATAATGTAGTCTTATTATTCTTAAAATATTCTTGTGAGACAAACAAGGGACTCCAATACAAAAAGGAATTTAAAAATATTTATTATTCCGACAAGCAAACGCCTTACACTTAGAAGATGAGGTCCTTTAATTAGCCTTTTGTTCATGTGTGGTCCTTCGAGAAGGATAAAAAATTAAAACGGCGTGTTTTTTCATTCATATCAGATTTTCTTTAGAAATTATAGCTAGCCCAATGTATCCATAATCAGGCACTATGATTGGCCCATAGTGCGTGCACGCACCTCCGACCAGAAGCGCAGCGAATTACCCAGTCTTACAATAACTACTAATAATTTAAACGCAAAAGTTTGTTTATTCTTTTCTTTTTTACGGTCAAACGACTCTAATAATTTTTTAATGATATTTTGTGAAGTTGTAGTCCATAATGTAAAGAAGGATATAGGCTACATAATATTACACGGGTATAACCACCGTATGCAGCTAGTAAAGTCATTATACAAGAACAAACTATAAAGGACCAGGTATTTTAACCAAATCTGAGCGTAAGGTTACGTAAATATAAAGGCACTTATCGTCAGAACATATTTTAATCATATAAATTACATACCCATCGGCATTATTTTACCACAACGCTTAATCCACTCACTAAAAGGTATTAACCTAATTAACTCAAATAAATGGTACGAACATAAAAAGGTTCGGACATCATGAAGCTACTCCGACAGAATGAACCACGTTCCGTCATTTTATTCCTATTTATATTGTAAACAGTAGTCAAGATGGCGGCGCCCTGACGTATCCATCAAATGAAGCACTGTGTTGTTGACTTCCTTCAGTCGTTTTCGTTTTGTTACTGACACGGCCGTCCTGCGGTTGTGTTCGCCCTCGAACACCCTTGTAGTCGAATTTGGAAGCTGAGAACAACACAAAAAAGGTCAGATTCTGCAACGTTTGATCATTTTGATATAGAAGAGCAAACAGAGTTTTGGAGGAGTTGGCTATTCCATCGCCGGCCAACCAACCCAACCAAAAGACATCAAATGATTGCAATACTTCTACATTCATACACCAGAGCAAAAAGAACAGAATCTTGGAAGAGCTAGCTATCCCATCGCCGGCCAACTAACTCGACCAAAAGACATCTACAGTTCGCAATACTTCCACATCCACACACCAGAGCAAAAGGGACAGAATCTTGGAAGAGCTAGCTATCCCATCGCCGGCCAACCAACTCAACCAAATGGCTTAAACCAAGTGATGTTCAATATCAGCTTAGTTGTGTATCGCCATGTATTTAAAGTACCAGTGTTCACCATGGATATCTGTTACTATACACAATTCTGTCACTCTACTTCTGTTGGAAAAATGTTTGAAGTGACTGCAACTGCATGGGAATCTCTAATTTGAGTTTTATTTCTTTTTCCTGCCATTAGAACCCATATTGCAACGCCATTTCTTTTTACATTTACAGATCTCTTCATTCTAGATTTCTCGCTACACATCTCACAAAGAACATTTCGCTTCACTTGTGAGAGAGAGACACCCATATCTGAATGATTTATATTATCGGTTTAAGAATGACTTGCGTTCACAGCGTATCGAGTTTATTTCACAACATCTTATAGCATGTACACCTTTACTAAAATAAATTCATCTGCAAATTCACACTCTCGACTAATTGGTCAAAAATATGAATCTACCCATGAATCCACTTTTTGCGGCAATTATCTACTCTGACCAAAACTGTTCAAAAACTAAAATATTTCTATGCAACATCTAAAATATCTGAATTTAATCCATTTCCATCGCTAATTATAATATGGCATATTTCCTTGGTATATCCATACTAGCGACCATTACTAATTCAAAACTTTCATAAAAAACAACATTTCAGACAACCATGTAAAAGTCTAGATTTAATCTACTTGCATCACCAATTTTGATAAAATATTTCAGAACTTAATTGACTTCATAGGCCTCTCCTGGCTCTTAACTTTTTTTAATCTAGCCTTAATTGTAATTATATTTTACAACAGAAATATTCAGCTCATTATACAAATTATAAACGATACAGCTTTAAAAAATCTGAATTTAATCCATTTGCATCGCTAATTATGTGGCATATTTCTTTGTTATATCCATACTAGCGACCATTACTAATTCAAAACTTTTCATAAGAAACAATATTTCAGACAACCATGTAAAAGTCTAGATTTAATCTACTTGCATCACCAATTTTGATAAAATATTTCAGAACTTAATTGACTTTACAGGCCTCTCCTGGCTCTTAACTTTTTTTAATCTAGCCTTAATTGTAATTATACTTTACAACAGAAATATTCAGCTCATTATACAAATTATAAACGATACAGCTTTAAAAAATCTGAATTTAATCCATTTGCATCGCTAATTATATGGCATATTTCTTTGTTATATCCATACTAGCGACCATTACTAATTCAAAACTTTTCATAAGAAACAATATTTCAGACAGCCATGTAAAAATCTGGATTTAATCTACTTGCATCACCAATTTTGATAAGATATTTCAGAACTTTATTGACTGCCTCGGCCACTCCTGGCTCTAAATTTCTCAAACCTAGCGATATTTTTGTAATTATACTTTTTTACGAAAGTATTCAGCTGATTATACAAATTATAAACGATACAGCTCACCATTTTCCACCACAGTCATTTTACTACATCCTCGTGCTGTTTTCACGCTGCATTTGAGCCCAGCATTTGCGCCCATCATTTACGCCTGTCCATAGTCCAACTATATATAACAAAAATGAACACATTTAATAAAAAATCTTTAGCTCATTATTTTATACAAAATGCTTACGAAACATTTCTGCTAAACACGTGTTGTCCACGTGCTGTCTTTGCGTTTTGCACCATCTACGAGTCATCTACATTCACTCGTCATTAAATCTGCAAAATTACTAAAACATCTTCGAATAAACAGATGAAGAAGGAGTAATATGGCTCTCTCTTCGGTAATTCAATTCAAAATAATATTTTATGGACCCTCTCACTGTTTACATTGTATAATTTTTATCACAATAAAATATTTAGGCTATTAACCGTTATTTTGATTATTGTTTTACCCACAAATTTCAACATTAGGTTTGCGTTTTTATATTTATTTCAACACAATATTTCATATTTAACACAATTTTCACAATATTATACACGTTCCTTTTTTATAAAACATTTAAATTAAAACCATAAAACACTTATTGTCAGCAAGACCGAAAACGTGCCACGTGAAAGTTCGATTTTCACTATGTCATTGCACTTCTGATATAAAGGACCAGGTATTTTAACCAAATCTGAGCGTAAGGTTACGTAAATATAAAGGCACTTATCGTCAGAACATATTTTAATCATATAAATTACATACCCATCGGCATTATTTTACCACAACGCTTAATCCACTCACTAAAAGGTATTAACCTAATTAACTCAAATAAATGGTACGAACATAAAAAGGTTCGGACATCATGAAGCTACTCCGACAGAATGAACCACGTTCCGTCATTTTATTCCTATTTATATTGTAAACAGTAGTCAAGATGGCGGCGCCCTGACGTATCCATCAAATGAAGCACTGTGTTGTTGACTTCCTTCAGTCGTTTTCGTTTTGTTACTGACAAAACTAAGCAAAACTGTAATGTCATGGAAGTGCTACTAACGAAGTTCTAAGCTATCTAATAACACATTCAATTATTGTTATAAATATGTATGTTAGTCTATTAGGTATGTATTTCTGGGCCTTTGTAGCCTGAAATAAATGATTTATTTATATATTTATTATCCCCTTGTCCAGTTCCAATGGAGTACACACAATACATCAACAGCATGCAGCAGTATGGTCGGGTGCCGGCCGAGTTGGCGCTCGGGGCGTATGAAATACTTGCTACTAAGGAATATTGTAGGGTAAGTTTTGTCGATAATATCTTATCCCCCTTAGGGGGTAAAATGGGGGTGATCGTTCATACATATAGAAACTTCGTCATCTTTGACTTTATGCTTCATACCTTTTTATTTTTATAGTTGGAAATTTATCCCCTAAAGGGAGAATTTACATTATTTATTTAAAGTAAGAAAGCTTAAAAGTGTGACATTTGTATGACTTTATTTTGCATTTCGTTAATTTCGTGTTTTGTAATTTAAATTGTTGACAAATAGGGATTATGTATTGAGTTTTTATATATTAGTTAAATAAGTAAGCTAAAATTGTAATTGAATAACAAAGGCCATAACAGTCAAAGTCAAAAAAGTGTATTTTACCCCATTAGGATATTTCCCTAGGGGTAAAGAAACATGTTAAAAAACATGATACCTTTATATTAGGTTATTATTTAGAAAGTTAAATTAAACAATTTCTGGAAATACCTAAGGGGGGCAAAATAGAGAATTAACGTTTATATAGAAACTAGGCGCTAGAATATCCATACATATTTATAAAATGCTTTGACCTGAATGACTGACGGATACAGCCTAAACCGCTGATCGTAGAGACCTGAAACTTTGAGAGGGTGTTCTTTGTATGACGTAGGCATCCGATAATTCTACCCCTTAGGAGGGTGAAAAAGAGGGACAAAGTTTGTATGAGACAACGTAATTCCGCGGTCCAATATACTTCATGCCAATAAAAGAAACCTGTTAGAACCATTTTCGACTTCTACGCGGATGAAATCACAAGCAAAAGCTGATTCATCTATAAAATTCAAATACTGACTGATATATCATCTCAAACCAATGGACGTATTATCGGGCTAAAATTTCAAACTAAGAAACTATTTAGTAAAATCCAACTCCTACGTGAACGAAGTCGTGGATGAAAGCTAGTGTTAATATAAGATCCGATATGAAATGTAATAATTATAATGTTACAGAACAACAAACTACCGAATCCTCCGGCGATCGTGTTCGTCATAGACGTGTCATACAACTCTATCAAGTCCGGCCTGCTCGATACTCTATGCAACAATATCATGGACATTATTGCTGTAAGTACTATGCCATTTTATAACCGACCTATTGCGGGATCGATTACAGCCTTAAACAAATATTGATGTACAGACAGAAGATATTTGTTTCTCGTCTGGGTGTTTCTGGATGTATATGAAGGCTATTTATGCTGCTAAACGCAACGCGCCTAAAAATACCCGTCGATTACAACTACCATTTAGTCCATTGACAAGTTACATTTGGGGTTGCATTTGGCTATTTTATTTTTTAGATAGCAAGGGGGGGGTCAGTGTAGCCTTTATCCCACGGCCGCCATCTTGGAAAAAGGGATTTTAATGGTTTTTATGGTTTATCTGACAAACTATAGGTCTCACAAAAAATAATAATTGACATTTTTTGTTGCTAATAAGATTAAAAACTTTTGTCAAGGAACTTTTAGTCGTAAACCAAAAATAAAAAGTTATAAACGAATAACCTTTACTCAGTTTCCTTATCTCTTTTTACGATATTGTAATAGTAGGTACATTAATAAGTGTGGTAAATTGATCATTACATAGAGGCGGTTTATGACCCGCGAACGGAACGCGAGCGCGTCAAAAGCCGAAATCATCACTATACATCATAACTGTACTGTGATTTTTCTATACATCAAACTGTATAAACCAAATAAATTAAGAATGTTTCATCTACCTAACATGTAATTAGCAGTAAGATACGTATTTAACTTATCGGGATAACTTTATAGCTTTTAATTGGTAATGTGCACGCGTGCATAATATGTTGGATTATGAGCCTAAAAGCCGTTTAATAAGATCCACTTTATGAGCAACTGTGATAAAAAGTTATTATTAACCTATTAGCTATAATTTCCAACATATTTTATGTTTACAATTGAAATTATTCGTATTATTGTACATTTCAGGAGATGCCAAAAGACGAACAGACAGGCAAGAGTTGGACAAGAGTCGGTTTTATAACATATAGCTCAACTGTACACTTTTACAATATCAAGGTAAGAATCAATCTCACTTTCATCAAAAAGACGTCCCCGTAGCTCAGTTGCTAGAGAGTTGTTCCGAAAAATAGAAAATAACTTCATTCATGCCAGAAAAAATTACACACAGAGAATAGCCTAAAATACTTAACTTTACCTATGACTAAATTCAAAACGCGCATCCTTACGATTTAGTATACTCTCATGCTAATGATTCCAACAGCTATGGTGAAGCGGGGGTCGTGGATTCAAAAGCTATCGGTGATTTTTGATTTCAATAATTATATTTTTTTGAACGAATATAATCGCGATTATTAATAATTTGTTTGAACCTGCTGCAATTATATGCGTTAAAATAAATTTAATTATGAGTTCAAATAGCGAAAACCTTAGAAAATAGTATTTCAGTATCTAAATTTTCTTAATTTTAATGTATAATATGTTCCCAGGGTACCCTAGCCCAACCGCAGATGTTCTCAGTGGGCGATGTGGGCGATATGTTCGTACCTCTACTGGAAGGGTTCCTCGTCTACCCCGAGGAGTCCGGCCCCGTGCTCACTTCGCTGCTACAACAACTACCCAACATGTTCCGGGATAACAAGGACACGGAGATTATACTCTTGCCTGCTGTTCAGGTTAGTACGAGCCTGGTGCAGGGGACGGCCTCGAAGGCCCCGCTTATTTGGGAGCCTTGCTAGTTATCTTCTACAAGAAGAAAGAAAATCATTTATTTGAAGAAGCACACAACATAAGACATTCTAGAAAAGTAGACACACAAACATATGAACACTGACATATATAGAAACAAAAGTATTAAAAAAAAAAAAATCCGTTATGGGAATACAAAAGAAATATAAAAAAAGATCTAAAGAGCCTTATGCTTCCAAAAATCCAAAAAATAGCTACACCAATATTATGCAGCCGCTGGTCTAGAAGTCTTAGACCAAATCGTTACTCACCAATAATTGTTATAGCGACCAAAGGCTCTTTCTTTTTAACCGACTTAAAAAAAAGCAGGACGTGCAGATTGACCTTTCTATACTCTGTACTTATAATCTATAATATTATAAATAGGAAAGATTTTTTCGTTTTTTTCGTTTGTTTGTAAATAATAGGCTCCAAAACTACTGGAACGATTTTGATGAAATTTCGTATGTATACATTGATTTATTGAAAGTAACATAGGCTACTTTTTATCCCGATATACCCACAGGATCGGGAGTACATTATAAAAATAATTATCACGTACTTACAAACATATAAGTAATTTTAATCTTTATCTGCCATCATAACACGAGCCTACTTAGCTATGGGCTAGATGGCGCTGTATGGAATATCCTCTAATATATATCCCAATCCCCAGGCGGGTGTAGAAGCACTGAAGGCAGCCGACACCGCAGGACAGCTACTAGTGTTCCACACGAGTCTCCCAACGTACAACGCACCAGGGAAGCTCAACATGAGAGACGATAGGAAGCTACTTGGCACTGATAACGAGAAGCAAATACTTAGTTAGTACATTTTATCTATACTTGTAATAAAGGAAGAGAGGACAAAAAGTCTGTACTTGGAACCAAATTTAAATAAAAACGAGTCTAGGGTCTTAGTAAGAGTAGTTAAAATACCAAAAATGTAAATTATGTAAAATTCATTATCAATTGCAAAAAGTCCTGACTGACTGATGCATCAACGCATAGCTAAAACCAATTGATGATTTGGGTTAAAATTTGGTATACAGAAAGCTATTCGAAAGCGTGCTATTTCTTAGACCGCATCGTCACTTACCATCGGGTGAGATAGTGGACAAACGCTGGCCTATTTGTTATATAAAACAAGCTATTATATTTTATTTTATTATAACGTAGGCATTCGCTAAAAAAGGATTTTAGAAAGTTCAAACCGACTTTATTAATATCACACGGGTAAAATGCTTGTAAATCAATTTTTATTTTTGTGAGCATATGCAACCTTCTGAATCAAATAACCTACGCTTCAGAGCCTTGCATTTTAGCAGTACAAAACCGCTATTAATAGCGTTTGCTGTAATTGCTGACCCTCTTATAAGTTATAGTAGTCAGTTTTTGGGGGTTTGTATGCGTCCATAGGATTTAGCCCCTAATATCCTACACAAAACCCTTGAGTGGCGCTAAAGGAACAGACAATCAAGCGGTGGTAGGACTTACCGGCCGCTTCTAACACCACCCTCTGGACAACGTCATTCATGGTGCCAAGTAACTCGTCGCGTTCCATCATGTTGTCTAGACGCGCCGTTCTCTTTTTAGGCGAGCATGCAAGGGGTAAAAAAAGGTCAATTGCAAGCCTAATAAAAATAACTATAGTTAAAAGTCTAATATTATATATTTATTTCCCCGGCAGGTCCTCAAACGACAGCGTACAACGAGCTAGGTCAGACGTGTTCCGTGGCCGGAGTAAGCGTCGAACTGTTCGTGTGTAACCATTCGTACGCGGATATTGCAACTATAGGCCAACTGCCGAGATTGACAGGCGGACAGATCAGGAAATATACATACTTCCAGGTATTATTCTATTTAAAATTCATCAATTCATTTGACGACCCATTTGGCACAATGGTCACCATGCCGGACTGCCAAACACAGGGTTGCGGGTTCGATTCCCGCATCAGACATGTATTTATGCTTAGATATTTGTCTGTGGTCTGGTTGTTTCTATCTATTATATGTATCATCAAAGTCCATACACAGTTGAATGAGAATAGTTAATGTTTGTGGTAACACTTTTAAATCAGTTTCTGCGGCCCTTTTTTCCACAAGATATATTTACGAAAGAAAAGAATATAAGTAGTATATCTTGTCTAGCACCCATAACACAAGTCTAGTTACTTGGCTTGGGGCTAGATGGCGGTGTGTGAAATGTTGTGCAGTATTTGTTTTGGGCTTCATGGCCTATTGCTGTTATACAATGACTTATGAGACTATTATCAGTTATCAGTATTGTTAACAAAAGGGTCGCGAAATGGCCGCGTTTTAAGCTCTCAGCTGTGTGAAATATAATAAGATGACTGTATTTCAATGAATTCATTCGCATGAATAATAATAATAGTTTAGATATGGTCCTTCGAGCCGGATCATTTCTCAATAAAATATAATTTCCTCCCCCCTAGGGTGACGTAGACGGCGACCGCCTAGTGTACGACATAAAGCGCACGGTGACACGTCCGACGGCGCACGACGCGGTGATGCGCGTGCGCACCTCGACCGGCGTGCGGCCCACAGACTTCTACGGGCACATGTTCATGGCTAACACTACTGATGTCGACCTTGCTGCTATTGGTTAGTAAATTTTTTATTTGCAATTTTCAAATATTTTCCAAAACTGTTTTTCTTTTCTTTCCATTGTGATTTTAACCCACAATCACGCTACACCGTAGCGGTGGTCTTATCCAATTGAGCTACCGAAACAACATCCTAAAGAAAGCTTTCTTTTTCATCCCACTGCACTAGACGAAAAAAAATGGAAAACATTTTAATTTGTCTCCAAAAAAATCGTGAAAAAGTTGTTATAAACAGGCGACCTCCATTTTATACCAATGAGAATTTGTATTACGAGAAATCGTAAATAACCTATGTCTTTAATCTCTTTACAGATTCCGACAAAGCGATAGGCGTAGAAATAAAACACGACGACAAGCTGACGGGCGAAGACGGTGTCTACATCCAGGCAGCGTTACTGTACACACATCGCAGCGGGCAGCGGCGGCTCAGGATCTTAAACCTGGCGCTCAATGTAGCCCAGCAGCTAGCTGATGTCTATAGATCTGTGGATCTAGATACTGTTATGAACTTCTTGGCTAAGAGTGGTAAGACTTCGACGACTATTTACGTAATTGGACTGTATTTTTCACATTATTGTTCTTCTTTTCCAGTCAATCTGTTAAATCTTTCCAACCCATTAGTTGGCCAATTCAATTGCAGCAGCGTTGGCCTCCATTGGGTTCTACAATGTGCATTTATAAGGGCACAATGGACATAGGCATTAGGGGTTATGATAGAGAAAGAACAGGCATCACTAACCAGCACAGTTATTGATTGTTACAACTGGTGAAGCCACTCGAATGTTGCTTTTTTAGGCTATTCAGGCGTCCAATTGCCAGTTGGGCAATAAGCGTATAATAAATTTAATGGTCCTTCGCGCCGGATCATTTCTTCCCAAACCAGTTGTAAGCCCCTGACACAATGTTCTGATTGTATCCAGCTGTATGGGCGCTACGATCGGAGACGCCGCGCGCAGTCCGCGCCGCCCTCACAGCGCGGTGTTGCCGATCGCTGGCCGCCTACCGCCGGCACTGCGCCTCGCCCTCCTCCGCTGGACAACTCGTGTTGCCAGAGTCCTGCAAACTGCTGCCGCTGTATACGGCTGCTTTGTTGCGGTCTGATGCATTAGGTGAGTAAGATGATGCAACAAGGACAATCTGGCAAAGGCCAGAAATCTATTGAAGCAAATTGCGCGAATTTCCTTGTTGTGTCTTATTTCGGTCTATTTTACTTTAAGGACCTGAGTGGTATCACCCAGGTTCTTATAAGCGACACTTTAGTGCCCTTGAAACTGGCAGTGCGACCTCGAAAAGGTCGGAGCATACATTTTCATTATGGGTCCATCTGTCTGCAAGTTGATGAATTAAGAACCTTATAATAAGAACCCAGGTCCTCAAAGATGGATTGTTATCCTTTAATGACCTTTTTTTCTTCACATTTTTGTAAATATATGATATTTATGTTAGAATTAAGTCTAATCACCTGTTATTTTTTCTAATTTTTGTTTATATATTCAAGGTGGTGCCGACGTGACATGTGACGAACGTAGCGTGGCACATCACCGCGCGTTATCAGGCGATGTCCTAACGACACTATGCAACATGTACCCGCGGTTGTTACCGTTGCATCGCACGCCGATCACGCCGCTCAGAGCGAGCATAGACAAGATGCAGGATACTGGTGTCTATTTACTAGGTATGTTACTTTATCTTCTTCTTCTCGTATAGGCTCACCTATTGTTAGAGTTTTCAGATCGAATTAAGGCCTCTAACTTGACCTAACGACTGCTACTAGAGGTAGCAACCAGGACCCACGGCTTAACGTGCCTTCCGAAGCACGGAGGGGCTCACGGAAACATATTTTTGCCACACTACTAATTGGCCACCCATCGAAGTAATGACCGCGCCAGGCATCGCTTAACCCGCACGACCGTAAACGATCAGCGAGCGTCGCTTAGCTGTGATCCTCCTCGAACTGTTACTTTATGATAAATAGATAAGACTTATGAAATCTTATGTGGCCCTCGTTAATTTAACGGATTTCTATTTAAAACTGACAGTTTTTAATATTCTATATTAACCTCATTATGGCAACATTCATCTTCACATTAAACGTTAAACGTCAATGTTGCAAGAAGCTGAAAAAGTAACCCATCTTAGGCAGGATTTAATAGTTTTGTAGATAAAATTTTGCTTAATGATCGACGCAGTTCAAGTCGCTAAGTACTCCAAGTATAGAAATAATTAGTGTTTGCGTTTTAGATCCGAAACTGTGTGTTTTGCTCAATCATGCAAAGACTAACCTTATGGTAATCAAGCTATGGTAATCAATATAAGCAAGCGTTTGAGAGCCACTTCTGTGCACCTAAACAAACAATTTTTGTTCTACGACTTTTGGAATATGGAACATTTTTTGAAAATATTGAGTTTTTACCTGGAAATCAGCTGTTCCTTATACCCGGAAAGGTCATTAACCTTAAGATATTGACTTAAATAAGTTTTATCTACTGTCCTAAGTCTGAATGACCTTTGTTTTAAACAAATCAGCTGATTTTCGAATTAACATAACCTTAACATTAAATAAAAAGTTTGTTTTTCCAAAAGTCGTAGAACAAAAGTTGTTTATTTAGGTGCACAGACGTGGCCCTTAACCACTTGCTAATAATTATGATTCCCACTAACCCTGTAATGACATTGCCACAAGCTTAGAACTCCGCTAGTTTCTAATACCATTTGGTCTTTTCCCCAGAAAATGGTGTCCACATGTTAATCTGGGTAGGATCCCAGGCGTCCCCGAGCCTCGTCCGAGACGTGTTCGGTGTAGAGTCACCGCATCAGATCGACACGCAGGTCACGGAGCTGCCGGAGCTGGACAATGATGCCAGCATCACTGTCAGGAGTATCGTCGAAGGTGCAAGGGACCTTAGAAGGAATGCTATGAGGGTGAGTTGATAAGATCTTACGTGACTGGTGGATGGTATCCCAGGATATCGGAATAATAGGTTTTGAGTGGAGAATGTTTTTTTGCGAAATTTTTTGATGTTTGAGGTTCAGGTTTTGAACTAACAAGTCTATACAGGGTGATTGGTTTCCATTTTAAAACCGTGCAGGGAGTAATTCTCTAGATCAAAACGAGTAACTTTTGTTCTATGACTTTTACCAAAACCTATCCCAAAAAAATAAGTTTTTTATTACTGCCTGGCCATTTCCTATGTCTATGCGGCAAAAAACGCGAGTGCGCGAGCGCGGTCGGCGCGGGCGCCAGATCTTACAATATTTATAGAATAGAATATTATTTTAAAATGTATGAGCAAAAAATTAAATAAGCCGTAGAACAAAAGGTATTTGTTTTGATGTAGAGAATTACCCCCTGCAAGGTTTTGAATTTGAATCCAATAACCCTGAAGATGCATGTTGAACAAATGTCTTGATTGAAAAATATAAAGAATATTCCCGAGTGGCTGTAATCGATTTGCTTAAAGAGGTATATGTACAAACTTTAAAAAATATTAGTTGGATTCTATACCTTGATCTTTTCTATGATAAATGCACTTCGTGTAAATTGCACATCTATGGACACTTAAGGTCGCTGCATACGTAACGAGATAAAACCTGCATCGTTCATAAAGTGTTCGTGGACTTTAAACATACGTAACGTGATTTTTCTCGTGCTAGACGGAACGTGACAATTTCCTGACAGCGTTTCATATAAATACTAGCGACCCGCTCCGGCTTCGCACGGCTATATTATGCATGTATTATACATAATTATAAACCTTCCTCTTGAATCACTCTATCTATTTAAAAAAACCGCATCATAATCCGTTGCGTAGTTTTAAAGATCTAAGCATACAAAGGGATATAGGGACATAGGGACGGCGAAAAGTGACTTTATTTTATACTATAAATAAATAAATATTGCAGGACATTCCACACATCGCCATCTAGCCCCAAACTAAGTAACTAGACTTGTGTTATGGGTGCTAAACAACGGATATACTACTTATATACTTTTCTTTTGTAAATATATACATATAATACATAGAAACAACCAGACCACAGACAAATATCTAAGCATAAATACTTGTCTGAGGCGGGAATCGAACCCGCAACCCTGTGTTGGCAGTCCGGCATGGTGACCATTGTGCCAACTGGGTCGTCACTATGTAGTGATATCACGTTCCGTCCGGCACGAGAAAACTCCCGTTATGCAGCGACCTTAACTTCCCCCCTCTAACTGCCCCCCCTCCGTCCGGTAGCTATGTGTGACGGTCCCGAGCACGCCGTCGTCTGCGCAAGCGCTGCGCTTGTTGGTCGAAGATCGAGGTGTCGATGGCACGCCTGCGTACACCGAGTTCCTTATGGACATACACAAACAAGTCCAGAAACTAGTGTATGTGCATTTTTGCAAGGTTTTTTTTTGGTTTTTGGGTTCAGAAATGGTTGGTTTTCTTGGGTCAAAAAGGTTGGTTTTCTGGGTTCAAAGCAGGGTGATTTTTGGGTTTTTTTGGGGTTTGCTTTTCGTTAAAAAAAATAGGGATCGGTTCAATAAGCATTCTTTATTCATTTTAGTATTGGTTAAAAATATTTGGTTTCTGAATTTGGTTGTGTATTGGTTTTCATGTGGGAAGGTGAAGGAATAAAGATTATTGTGATTGTTTGTATTATTCATTTTTTTCGCATTATTTACGCAAAAGGTGGAAGGAGCTGAGGAAGATGGTTGCCATCTCATTTGCTAATATTCATTAAATAACTTAACACTGACGCACATTTTATATCTTTACATTGTAATTTAGTTCTCCCCATATTTTTTTCATCGGGATTCATTATAACATTAAAAACATCGAATAAAAACAATAATTATTGCCATGCTTGAATAACAGATCCGTTGTCAAAATATTAATACACTTTCGCCCGAATACTGAGTGGCGAATTAATTGACACTTAACTGTCTTTCAATAGGAGCGTCTTACATAATATTAAGGGGACTCCTAAACGTTTGAGTATTCGAAGGTTTGATTCATAAACTAATCAATAACGTATCATTTCCTTAGATTTTCGCTATTCGTATTCATAGTAAAATGATATTCATCTGATTTATGGAAGCTGTAAAGCAGGGGTGTCAAACTCGATTTTCCAAAGGGCCATTTCGAAAATTGTAGATGTGTTAGCGGGCCAGACATAAAATAATTAAACACATACATTTTTTATTAAGTTTTGGTTCAGGTAGGTACCTACCTACTTACATTTATTTGGCACTTTTTAAATAGGTAGGTAGGTAACACTTAAGTTTTTCTAACTGTAGATAGGTAGGTAGGTTAGGTACTGCAAAAATAATAAAAAAGGAGAAGTAAAGGACCCGGAAACTTGACTTCTTTTGTTTTTTTTCTTCATAATATCATTGTTATCAGGTGTCATATTAGTGGTATTTATTTTGAGAATAGACTGAAGATGTTTATCACGTCTTCGCCGATATTTGTTCTTATTCATTTTCATAATAGAAAACACTTGTTCATATAAATACGAACTACGAAAAAGGATAGCTAGCTTTTGAATACTCAAAGTTAAGGGTGTCTTGCACTGCAAGTGCGAGAGAAACGAAAATTTAAAAAATACGCAAAAAAAATTGCGGCCCGCGGGCCGTATGTTTGACATGACTGCTGTAAAGCTTCCTAAATTTAAAGTAAAAAAAAAAACCAAATAAAATCGTTTTATTATGATTATTTTTGTAAAGTAATAATCGTCCAGTTCTAATTTCATTGTTTAATTTAGTTTTTGTTGTTGTAAATTCATCAACTGCTCCTTTAGATGGCGCCTTATTAAAAATGTATGAAGAAACAGCCGGGCGGTCAGTTCTGCCAGCTGAGAGGTTTTAAAATGTTGTAATTGTTGTTACAGCTAACAGTAATGCGTCAACATGACAAGCTGGAAACAGTCCTGCGTCACTTCCTGGTGGAAGACCGCGGCGTCGACGGCAGCGCCTCCTACGTAGACTTCCTCTGTCATGTCCATAAAGAGATCAGATCTATGCTATAGCCTTTGTATTAAATAACCCCGAGACACGTCCGCGTCGGCAGCGCGGCGTGCTATGGGGTTTTATTATTGCGGTACACTTCTATCAAGTTGGAGGACTTCTTCCTGCACTTAACTCAACTTATTTAGGATGGTCGTTGTTGGACACAGGTACCTCTAAAAATTACTCCTATAGGGGCAATCCACTTAAGGGGGTAATCTAAAGGGACAATTCCTTTTAAGAGGGTAAGCTTAGGGCCAATTCTCGGGGTAATCTTAGGGGACAATTCCTTTTAAGAGGGTAAGGGTAAGAGGCCAATCCTCTTAATGGAGTTTACTTGGAAGACAATCCCCTTAAAATTTGGGGACAATCCCACTAAAGGGGGTAATCTTAGGGGACAATCCCCGTAAAGGGGTAATCTTAGGGGATAATCCCTCTTAAAGGGGGTAATCTGTGTTGCAGGACGACCATATTAGAACTAAATATGCTAGTGCCACAATCGAATAACTTGATAGAACTGTACCAATGAGCTTTTCTAAAAGGCTTTATTTTCTAAATTAGTTCCGCATCGCTCGTTAGATGGCGCTATTTACATTTACTTGTAGAAGTTCATTGAACAACATAGACAATTCTCTCTGGTCTAGCCGGCCAGTATCTCTTAAATGGCTAAAGAACGTACCGTTTCTTTTATGACGTAAATTATGGTATTCAATAACAAAAATCTCTGTTATTTTAGTTTTATTTTCATCACTCGTTAACTCTGTACAGCGCCACCTGTCGACGCAATATGGAACTAGTTTTATATTAATAAGAAAGGCTCATTACATTAAAAATATTGTGACTGTCAGAAATAAAGGGGAGTTTAGAATGGCCTTAAAACCACCAGAACTTAAATGCAACAATATAAAATAAGGTTTTTCAATCTTTGGTTTTTTTTTCGATAGATGGCGCTCTAATGCCCTAGTTTTTAGAGAAAAGAAATTGGAAGTATACTTAGCTATAGCGCAATGGCAAATACCATTGCTTTGTGAATAATTACCCCCTCAGACTGCTCAATCTCTGGAGACTTATTGAATTAGTATTTCAATATATCGCCCCCAGACTGCTCAGTTTCTGGGGACCTGTTGAATTACCATTTCAAAATTTCCCTTCGGACTGCTCGAGTTTCTAGGGATTTCTTGAATTAGCATTTCAACATGCCCATTTCGGCATAGTAAATAGAAAAGCAATATTTGGTGGTTCCGAATAAGCAAGCCTCCCCTTTTCTTACTAAAACTGTCTTGAATTTGCATCGACCTTATTCTTAGCTAAATAAAGGTTAAAATGCAAAATCAACGCACGAAATACCACTTTATCTTGTTCAGGTGGACAAAAAATGAACTAAAAACTTGACGTAGATGATGCATAGACGCTAGCGCCACCACGAATAAACGAATACCGTGGTTTTGTTAGGAACGTTTGAACACAAGTATTGTAAGCCACTTCCAGTAATTTAGCCAAACTTTAGCAGTCTTGACCAATAAGGAATGAGTGTTGTGAAAAGCGCGGGAAGGGCAGGGATTGGTTGATGATTTAAGGTGAAAGGGTACCGGTGCTCTCTCCATACAAATGTAGTCGACTGTTTCCTCCCTGGATAATGACACTAGCACAAATATTTTTGTGCCATAAAACCTATAACTGCTATGACTATGCCCCTGTTTTGTTTTTTTTGATGTTCTAATTATTATATTCAGATTAAAAAAATAAATAAAAAAAAAAACAAAAAATAGGGGCATGGTCATGGCAGTTATAAGTTTTATGCACCAAAAAAATTGCTATAGTGACATTATCATGGAAGAAAACAGTCGACTACGTTTGTAATAGTTTGTATGGAGAGAGCCCCCGGTACCCTTTCCTCTTTAAGTATAGAAACACTGCCATCTAGCGGTAAAGTAATGTACTATAGAATCCTAACGAGATTTCACATTTTTTTTTAAATATTTCTATGTTCTAAACTTTTTTTCAAACTATATTGTCAAAAAAATCATCAGCCAACTTTCTGCCTATAATCTTATGAAGGGATCATTAAAACGTCTGGCTTGTACTATAGTATAAAATCTTACTGAGAAATGCTAAACAATTAAACAATCATCTAGTTCTCATAATACAAGACTAGCTACCGCATTAGCCGCAGACCGCATTCTGGTGCGGCGTACTCGCAGCAACGCAAGATTTTCGTCAATTATTGCAAGTTCTACTTGCTAAATTTTAATGTAAGTACCACGATCTTTCCAGGAAATAGAGCTATTAAATAACGGAAACTATATATCAATCGGTTCAGTAGATTTTAATTTGTATAAATAACTGAAAAACAACTAAAAAACACTAAAAACAACTATTTTTTAACTCCAGTCTTCCCGTGGCCACGATCGGTGCAACTCGATGGAAACTAGTTTCATTCTTCATTTTCTTCTCTTTCATTCATCTTCATTAGTCTTTTTTAATTGGTTTCAACTTTCGTGGTAAAATGGGGTGAAATTTAGATAACTACTAGCGACCCGCCCCGGCTTCGCACGGATATTTAAAGCTTTCATCACTCTATCTATTAAAAAAAAGCCGCCTCAAGATCCTTTGCGTAGTTTTAAAGATCTAAGCATACATACGGACAGCCAGCGGAAAGAGACTTTGTTTTATACTATGTAGTGATTAATTTACACGGGATCCGTTCGTGTTATTTGTCAAATATGTTTAAAAAAAATGGTTAGTAATTAAGTTGTATTCGTAATTTTTCACATGCTTTATCCCCTTTGGGGGACAGATCGGAAATAATAGTTTTATCTGTCCCCCTAACACTGATAGGGGGACAGATGAAACCGTTAACGGGAGAATATAGTTCGAACTGGTACCTCGTTGCTTACAAAGGGACAGATCAAACTGGTTTGTCCGATTTGTCCTCCTAAGGGGACAAAGCAGGGTGACAGATGGGGAAAAATCAAGAATCGTCCTCGTATAAAATCGCTCATGTTTATTTGTTTAGCATTTCTAAGTATTTTGAAATAGTTTATATTATACACTCATAGAATACATAATCTTGAAATTGTAGATAAAAATGAGAAAAACTTAACTTTTGCCTTGAAATAAATCGTATTCTAATGGTATTAAAGTGCCTTGCAGATTGGCAATATTTGCACAATGTCTCATTTAAAGATGGGTCGAGTCATTTGTGCTATTTGCAAATGATACGATATTCTGAGTCATAAGTGACCGCATTTGCAAATGATTGAATCATAAATTGGTCCCATTTGCGGATGATTCAAGTCATAATAGATTCCAATAACGACACAATCGTTATTGGTCCCATTTGCAAATAGTTGTCATAATTAAACTCAATTACAAATAGTCCAAATCATAATTGGTTTTATTTGCAGATGGTCCAAGTCATAATTAGGCTTATTTGCAGATGGTCCAAGTCATAATTGGTCCCATTTGCAGATAGTCTCAATCATAATTGGAGTCATTTGCAGATATTCGCATATATTTTTTTTCATTTTTAGCTACTCGTAAGGTAATTGCAATAAACAAATACTTTTCTTATGTTTTATGTATATGAAATTTTAAATTATAGATATTATTAAAAATTATTAATTAGTTTGTTTGTATTGGATTGTAAATAAATATATTGGCATTATTATTAAATATTGTTTGTTATTCCGAAATATATAAAAGTGGGATGGTTTAAGTTAGACCAGCTCGCTCCCACTCATTCTCACTTAGCAACGTAACCACTGGGAACGAATGAGAAGAAAATCCCAGTCGTCAGGAGCAGGTAAGAGTTCTGTTCCTGTAACATTCTTTGAATTCATATTCGGGGCCAGACAGGAATTTAGATTCTTTGTTCCATCTGGTGACAGACAGGAATCACCCCAAAACTAAATAATTTTTTTTATTTTTTTTTCGAAAATCATAGAAAACCATACTTTGTATTAATTTTACAATTTATTCAATTTTTTTCAATCAAACAAATCTTGTCCAATCTGTTGTAGGTTGTTTTCATCTTCCATTTGCTGAAATTGTTTATTTGCTCTGTTGACAAAAATACATATAATTTAAAATAGATAAAAAACATATCTTTATCCAGGGGAACAGGGGAGGCTTAAAAACAGTATTGTGCAGACGGCCAATTAATTCTCGTAATTGTTCGAATTAGATACATTTCATTAACATTCCGATTGCATTTCGAATAAAAAAAATATTAAAACCCGACTATTGAGCTACTTTGCGAGTTTATGTTGACGACCCAGTTGGCACAATGGTCACCATACCGGACTGCCAAACACAGGGTTGCGTGTTCGATTCCCGCCACAGACAAGTATTTATGCTTAGATATTTGTCTGTGGTCTGGTTGTTTCTATGTATTATAAGTAGTATATATATAGCACACATCGCCATCTAGCCCCAAGCTAAGTAACTAGACTTGTGTTATGGGTGCTAGACAACGGGTCTAGCACCCATAACACAAGTCTAGTTACTTAGCTTGGGGCTAGATGGCGATGTGTGGAATGTCCTACAATATTTATTTAAGTATTTATTTATTATTTGTAATCGAAATGCAATCCGAATGAATTGCAATGTAATTTGAATAACGTTATTTACTAGAATTAACCTCTCATATTGTGAAATAGAGAGGCTTCAGCTTTGTCCAGCAGTGACTTTACCAATACTTTTACCCAACTTAAAAGAGGGGGGTTCTCAATTCGTCGCGTACGTATACATTTATATAAAACTAGGTACCTGCTGCACCGCTGATTACTACATGTAAAAAATGAGTAACTGACCGGTTTAGGAGAAAGGATGGGTTTGATAGTCGGCCTCGGTTGTGTGAGTTCAGTAGTCGAGTCGTTAGAAGGCAGACAGCTGCGTGAACATCTAGTTGATGTCCAACACGGAGACACGTGCACAATCCACATCAGCACGTGCAGCAGCACGATTATCAGTTTCATGGCGACTCCGCACGTACCTGGAGGTAACGCGTACACTAACTAACTATATGATTTAGGACGCATCCGTCAGACTCCGCTTTCGTCAGTACCTAAACCTAAGTGTTTTTTTCGTAAGATATTAGAATTTTTTATTATTCCAAAATATTAAAATTAAATACACACAAATAAAATTTAAATTACCTACACAAATAAAAATAAAAACACACATCACTACATAGTACTAAATAAAGTCACTTTTCGCCGTCCCTATGTCCTTATGTCTCTTTGTATGCTTAGATCTTTAAAACTACGCAACGGATTTTGATGCTGTTTTTTTTAATAGATAGAGTGATTCAAGAGGAAGGTTTATATGTATAATACATGCATAATATAGCCGTGCGAAGCCGGAGCGGGTCGCTAGTCACAAATAAAAAACACCGTCCAGAGCGTCTCGACGCGGCATCGTCCCCAGTCCCCAAGAGACTGGCGGCATTCCCTCTGGACAGCCAGGTTCACCCTTTGAGTGAAGAAGCCGGCAGCCCTGCGGTCACCTGATGCCGCATTAAAACGCCCCGCCATCGCCAGGTCATTTTTTACTCTATTTCCGTTCAGTTTCCTCAGGAATTACTGAAGTATTAACACTGCATGTATAGCAAAGCCAAAATGTTTTTTTTTTTCAGTTTGGAATCATTCGCATGATGAGATCACATTGAATCGTCTTAAAATTAAGGAATGTGTGTCTTTGGGACGCGCCCACCAGAAGAATACACAAGAAAACCATAGGGTTCTGGGGTTACGTTTTGTGATTACCTATGCTTACAAAGCTCGAGATTATAATATTTTTGAAGGTTATAAATTAATTAAAAAGTTCCATAAAGGTAAGACAGCGTACTTATCAGTACCTACGCGTTACCGCACAATTTGTGCTTTAAAAACCTCTTAATGGATATTATTATGTCATAAACATTTTAGGAAACTTAGAGCAAAATAAGCAGACTGCCAGGATCGGCTGCAGGACGTACCGGTGTCGGATAGATGACCTCAATGATCGGCCTGCTGTAGGTGCAAGGTAGACAGGTCTTAGGACATCTGGACCTCCGACACGAAGACACGTGCATGATCCATATCAACACGTGCAGCAGCACGATAACCAATTTCATGGCGACTCCGCACGCACCTGGAGGAAACGTGCATTATATACCTAAAGATGTGTTACCAGACCTTAAATTCGGGTGACACTATCAATATCAGCCCCAGTATCACCCATGCTACCTTTACCGTTACGTTTAGGTGACTATAATAATACGACGCAACAAACGAACGTTACGTTTTACATGTTAAGTTGCAATAACGAAGCGTTGTGATTGGTGCGTGAAATCATTCACCAATAAAGACGCAACTCGCTTTACAGTTAAGTATGAAACATCGTGATAAAACCCACGGCTTAGTTGGCTTCAGAAGTATTGACAAGTTCTCTCCTCTGGACATGGTCGACTAAACTGAGAGGGTAGTAGGTGCTGAGTAAGCCTACTCCATCTTCACGCAAAAAGGACCCAATTAAGGGTCTAATCGCGGAAAACAGCCCGTATACAAGTACAAGTAGTACCTACAGATAAGTATTTCATGAAGTATAGGGTCCTTTATACGTGCAAGGTCTCGGAGACGTAGTTTCCGTCGCTTGCACGGAGATACCAGGCATTATCAGCGTCAATATGTGGAGCAAGAGGATGAGTAGTGTCATGGTGTAAGGACGCAACACGTACCGGTTTAGGATATATGACTTCAATGTAGGGTCCTTTATACGTGCAAGGTAGGCAGTAATCTGGGAGACGTGGCTTCCGTCGCTTGCACGGAGATACCAGCACGATCAGCGTCAATATGTGGAGCAGGAGGATGAGTAGTGTCATGCTGTGCCTTGACGCTGGAACAATCATATTAAACTTACTAATTATTAAGTAGGTATAAGTAAGTAGGTACCTACCTAAATAAGAAGGTAGGTATAACTAGTATACGCGTTCTAAGTTAACCAGCTTAAAATTAATTCTTACTATCTAGGATTGAGCAAATGCTGAAGATTAACAAGTTTACTTCCTGGCTAGGATAAAAAAATACTCGACTTTTCCAAAAATCTAATCATGCAGTTTTTGTAAAAATCGGGTACGCAAGTCTTTTTAGCACATTTTGCTATCTCCTATAGTTTAGTTAGGACATAGCCCGAAGGCCCATTTAAGAAGTTTACCCTGTAATCTACGAGTTGTTCGATTTTTTTGGCGGCAGCAGCATATTTATTATTCAGACAAAGTACCTACTTATATTTGTTTTCCTATCCTATCCTACTAACATTAAATGTCAAGGCTTGGGTTATTTGCTACTCCTTCATGCAAAAACTCTACAATGGTTGCGATGGAAACTCGATTTGTACCTCTAGCTAGATAACTTGAGATCTGGATGTACACAAATCATTGTTTATCCCAATATTCCCACGGGTTCTGAACGTATGCGAGTGAGACCACCAAACTCTTATGCAATATTAAACTGTAATCACGGTAGGTGCATATTATCTAGGTAATATATAACCCGTAGGTACCTACTATTTAGAACGCTGCCATTTTAGTGCATGGCACCTTCAGGTTTAGGTTAAAGGGTGTCAGTGATCTAACACATCTTATTGCACTTACGCACACAAATTTTTGCTACTGCACCAAAAAAAGGTTTCTTGAATTGAAGCAAGAAATAATAGTCACCCCTAAAGACCCTAGAGAATATCGTTTTTGTTTTTGATCTTAGAAGATCTTCGAATACCCTATAACCCAACTGCTTATCATTTAAAGATTTTTTTTCTAAAACCAAGTAATGATAATCTAGCGTATATAGGAAGAGGGTTATTCATTTATCATCATGATATCAGCCACAGGACGTCTACTGCCAAACATAGGCCTCTCCCAAAGGCTTCTACAGCGATCGGTCGCATGATCTCTGAGTTCAACTTGCGCGTGGATCAGCGCCAAAATGTTTTTAGACCACGTAAGTACCGGAAAGCGCAGCGCGGGTCGGGCCTTCAACTAGATCAACAACAAAGGAAGGGGTACCGGGAGCTCTTTCCATACAAACTATTACAAACGTAGTCGACTGTTCCCTGGATCATGACACTAGAGCAAATATTTTTGGTGCTTATAACTTATAACTGCCATGACCATGCCCCTATTTTATGTTTTATTTTTAATTTTTAAATTTTAATTTCTATCATAATTAGAAAAAGAAAAAAACCAAAACATAGGGGCATAGTCATGGCAGTTACTTATAGGTTTTATGGCACAAAAATATTTGTGTTAGTGTCATTATCCAGGGAGGAAACAGTCGACTACGTTTGTATGGAGAGAGCGCAGGTACCCTTTCACCTTAAGGTCGCGGAAAGAGTCGTTGGACGTTGATTATCTCTTGCTTCAAAGAAACCTTTTTTTCTGTGTACAACGTTTTTTATTTATTTAAGGTTCCCGCGTTTAGGAATAAGGATAGAAAAAGTGTGTGAGAGAGATCAATGTCTATCAACACGTAACTTCAATTTAAAGTAACTAGTTAAAAATTATATAGTATTTTTTTTTTTTCAAGTTTGCGCTTATTTCGCGTAGGTATAATACTCACACTGCGGATCATGACTTTGATATTATCATCGTCAGTTATAACCCTGTTGGGACCCCTGTTAGGATCGTACCGTGTCCGATTGTGCTTGATGCAGCACGCTTCAGTCAGGTCCAGGATCGATATCACTATGTGGATGAATAGTAGGACGAACTCATTTATGAACGGCATTTTTATCTGGAATACAAAGGATACATTTTTTTAAACTCGGACGATCTGTATTCATAGTAATAATTTTTCTGATGATGAACTGATGAAGGAAGACATCGCTCCAGTCAAATAATCGGCAGGAGAAATCAATTGTCGAGCATTTATTGATATCAGGACCAAACCACTGGATTGAATTACACGCATCGCGTGTAAGTAGGTAAAACCAAAGCTTATGGCAAAATTACAAATAAAACCTCACGCTAAAAAGGATCCAGATAACGACCCAGTTGGCACAATGGTCACCATGCCGGACTGCCAAACACAGGGTTGCGGGTTCTATTCCCGCCTCTAGACAAGTATTTATGCTTAGGTATTTGTCTGGGGTCTGGTTGTTCCTATGTATTATAAGTATATATTTACAAAAGAAAAAGTATAAGTAGTATATCCGTTGTCTAGCACCCATAACACAAGTCTAGTTACTTGGGGCTAGATGGCAAGGTGTGGAATGTCCTGTAATATTTATTATTATTAGACTAGCGACCCGTCCCGGCTTCGCACGGCTATATTATACATGTATTAAACATCTAAACCTTCCTCTTGAATCACTATCTATTAAAAAAAACCGCATCAAAATCCGTTGCGTAGTTTTAAAGATTTAAGCATACATAGGGATTAGGGACAGAGAAAGTGACTTTGTTTTATATATGTAGTGATAAAGAAGTTTAATTTTTTTTAAATTCGTTTTAAGGGTTTATGAATGCTAGGCTAATTTTTGTTAAGATACGGTGTTAAGTTTATTTTCAATTCAATGTATTGAGTTTTGATTTGTCCATACTTAATCACCTTCTTAATGTGTTTTTTTGGTATCTTACTCACCTGTTACTTCTTGTCGCACGTGGGGCTGCCCTCGTTGCAAGTGACGTATGTGTGCTTCGTACATCCGAGGCAAGACTCAAGGTATGAGAGCAGCAGCGTCACCAGGAGAACCACCACCTCTTGGATGAAGCTTATTTCCATTGCCAGCCAGAGCACTCGGTAACCAATCAGGTAGGTAGGTATCTTTAGGAGCAGCTACAATCTGCGAATTCAATTAAATCTCAGAGAAATATCGTGACAAAAATTAGCATGTGTGTTATTCCAGAAGTCTAGCTATCTTCACAGGAATTTCGTAAAAGGATAAATAGTTTTCGGGTAATTGAGCAACAAACAAACACACTTAAAAAAAAAGTGGCTGTGACATAGGTAGTAGGTACGGCGGCAGACAGACTGACATGACGAATCTATAAGAGTTCCGTTTTTTGCCAATTGGCTACGGAACCCTAACAAACTAGACGCATAAAACTGAAACTGATTGAACCGGACAACTTTATTTGTATATCTAGTACTTACGTATAGGAAGAAAAGCCTCGGTTTGTCACAGCACGCAATTGCAATGCCCGGCAGACAGCTCAATATGTGAAGTTGTATGCCTATTGTAACATCCATTGGAGTAATTAGTACTGTTCCCCAAACTTAATAAATTCCGCGTAGCAAAATTTCTATTTGCATTTTTCCCCACTCGAGTTTTGACCGGGCCGCATTTATGACATTCGCTTGCTCATCTTTACTGAAATATGCCTAATTGCCACTTTTAACAATATTTTTATTTCATATGCGATATTTTTCCTATACTTACCTCATTTTTTTACAGCTCCGATTTTTCGCAATAGGTTTATTTCTTACGTTTTGTTTTTCCAAGGTCTACATTTTTTTTACATACTTTCAGTAACTAACTACCATATGAATGCAAATAAATGAAATTAAATGTTGTAAATACGCGTTGTCGTTGGACGCAGAGAGCATGCGACCGGTCGCTATGGAAGTCTTTGGGGAAGGCCTATGTTCAGCAGTGGACGTACTGTGGTTAATATGATGATAATGATGTTGTAAATACTAACGGTATCACTTCCTGCACTGCGGTCGACTGGCGTCACAGACGACGCGCTTGGTGCCACAAGCAGACACTTCCAGGAGGCAGACCGCTATGAGGCACAACACCAGCACCGCTCGCCACACCAGACCACGCATCACAACAGATACCACAATTAAAACATATGGTAGTTTTATCAATCTGAAGAAATATATAGAAAAAAAGGTCCTTCTTTTAATTTTTATCCGGACAAACGGACGGTTGAAGGGCTTCCTCTCATTTTTGCACCCTTACGATCCTGTATATCCCATACGGCATTGAAACTTCTTTAGAGCTATAAAAAAATAATAAAACGCCTGCTGCTAAGAACAGAGGGCGCGGGCGTGACGTGTCAATCATCTCATAAGTTAGGGTGTGTCTCAATGAGAAGAAGAACCTAATGAAACTAATGGGGTTATCGAATTAAAATTCATAAGCTTGTCCTTGGTTGTCCACCATGTATAATAGCAATTAGTGTCTTACTAACGACAACCAAAAGGTTCTTAACCAGCTTGATAAACATATTGAAATGTGTTACAAGTAAAACTTACCAAGTCATAGAATTACTGTCCTTATGTTTGCGTGTAAGTGTGTTCGGTATTTTGAAGAGCCATTTCAAGTTTACTCCATTTTCGTGCCTGCGAACGAAAAAGAATTGCTTTGAGTCGTTCCACCAAAACATAAATATGAGGAAATTACTCGACTATTCTATAGCACTACAGAACTAACTACAACGTAGGTGGAATTTGACCCAAACCAATACTTTGACGCTCGACAAATAATGGTGGAACGAAAAAAACAAATTGAATTTTATAGGGTTTATTGCAAGGTTTCTGTTAAAACTCAAAACTGGACAAATTGAGCTGTTCGAAAAATGGGCGACAATTTTGTTTTAAAAGTTTATTATATTTTACTTTATTTCAACTTGATAGTTTTGCCCATTCTCCGTCGAAGTCATGTTTGTTTGTTTGTGTCAGTTTCGGTAAGCGCCTCTGCGGCACGGTGCATGTCCACTGCACGAGATCTTCTTCTTGCAAGCATTACTCATCACGATCACGGTGAACAACGCAAGTAATATCGAAAACAGACGTTGCAAATTAAATTTTGCCATTTTTTAAAGCTGTAACAAAAAGTTTTACTTCAACTTGAGAACATAACAGTCACTATGCTTTTAAATGTTTGTAGAATAGTTTTCAGACCTATATTCACTTGGTGCAAGGAGCAGGCGACCTGCATGCAATGTAGACCTTCCTCGTGCAGCCAGCCACGAGGTTCAGCAGCGACAGAAGGCCAGTAAGGATTAGTAGCGTTCTAGTCAGCAAGCCCATTATACTAAGATGTCACCATGGCCCGAACCATGGTTCTACCTGCAACAGAACTCACCTCAGGCCCACATCATATTCTTCATTACAGGAAGTAACTTGATATTTCCCGTCGTACCTTTTCTATAGTTTACCTAGGTAGTCGATATCATGTGGGGAAACCGTATAAAACATTGCTTTTACACATACATTAAAAAATAAAATATACGCAACGAATTTGAGAACCTCCTCGGTTTAGTCTGTTAAAATAATAAAAAACGCAGCCATTGGTTCTCATTTACACAGGAAGAAATTGAGGAGTTCTGATTGCGGTCACAACAACAAGTGCCATACCTACGGTTAAGGAATAAACTTCTTCGCAAAACTTACCACCGTTTTTACGTTTCAACAAAACTTTCGTTATAAATGTATATGTTACTGGAAATTTATGAATTGTATACAGTCCCTATTTAGGAATTTCGTGAAATAATTTTTATAGATTTTCCTAGAAAATCAATGTAGGGACTATTTTTGGTAGGAAATAAAGACGACCGCAGTGCAGGAGATCCAAGATGGGAGATGGAATCACCTCCTGTTACCGACCAAATCTCGAATTTAACATATTTCTGATAGCAGTTTAGGAAATATATAGAATTCCTAGGAAATGCGTATAATATAAATTATTTCACACATTTTCTGTGGATTTTAGGTAATGTACACATTTCCTAGGAAACATATAATGAGGGACTATATATACATATCCAGTAACATATACATCAGTATGTATTGGGTCAAATTCCACTATCTAAACATAAATACCTACAAAATCTACTTCATTCACATACCTTTTTATTTCACACTGGAATTTTGTAATTTTTACACGGAATTTTCTGTTATTTTGACGGGGTTTTTGATGGATGCCAAATAGAAGAGTTTAAATTCTGACAGAAGTTTTAATTGGCCAGTTGTTGATTTGACATGAGTTTGTTAGTTTTTGTTAGAAAAGTTTTTCATTTTGGACCTACTTATATAGGTAAATCATGGGTAAAGCTACTAAATTAAACGGGGTTCGTAGTAGACCTATGCCACATGAGTATTCCGAGGTATTCCTACTCATGTGCCTACACTAATATTATACAGGAAATATTTTTTAAGCTATTGCATAGCTTTTATCGCGGCCTTTGAGTGCGGCGACCGCAGCGGCGGAATCAAGAAATTCCGCAACGAAAATAAAACCTAACACCCCCCATTATTGTTTGTTTGCTTGTTTGTAACGAATAGGCTCCGAAACCACTGGACTAATTTCAAAAATTCTTTCATTAAGAGAAAGCTACATTATAATATACTAGCGACCCGCCCCGTCTTCGAACGGCTGTATTATGCATGTATTATATCTAAAAACATTCCTCTTGAATCACTCTATCTATTAAAAAAACCGCATCAAAATCCGTTGCGTAGTTTTAAAGATCTAAGTATACAAAGGGACATAGGGACGGCGAAAAGTGACTTTATTTTATACTATGTAGTGATAAACAGGACAATCCACCCCAAGCTAAGCAATTAGGCTATGCTATGGTAGCTAGACGACGGATATAATAGTTATATACCTACTTTTCTTTTGTAAATACATAACATAGAAATATCTGAGTATCCCTGATTTGTAATCTACGCTATTTCATAATAGGTATTTTTATAATAGGTGAATTTATAGACAATTTATTTTAGATTCACCAGACCAGCCAGCCAGACTGTCTTAGCACCTGCAACTCATAATATTCTCATAACTCATTAGATACATTACTACCAAAGAGATTATGAAAACATTTCATTTTAATATAATAGATATTCAGATAGATATAGGTAGGTACTTACACTTAATATAAAATATTTAACGCTCGAAAAAATGTAAATTCAGTTTTCACAGTATAATTCAGTTTTTATATAAATTACTAATGCTTGTGGAGCTTTTGAAAATAAAATTGGTTTATGATGTAGGAAGGTAATGTTAGGTATATCTTGGTTACCTTGTAGCGTAAGCATTTCACGTTTTTGGCACGTGTCTTTATGATTGTAGGTATTTGTATTTAGCAACACCGCGCTGTTTCACCCGCGTATCTCCCGATCTCGTGGGAATATCGGGATAAAAGTAGCCTATGATACTTCCGATGAATCATTTTATCTTTATACCAAGTTTCATCAAAATCGGTCAAATAGTTTCGGAGTATATTCAATGCAAACAAACAAACAATCCATTTTTTTTTCTAATTATATTATTAGAATAGATTAGTCTGTGCAGTGCTGGCTTAGTGGTAGATACCTCTACTGTCATTCTGAAGTTCGTAGGTTCGGATTCCGGCCGTGCACCAATATTTTTTTCTTAAGTAAAATGTATGTGCTTTAATTAAAATTGCTCTTCCGGTAAACGTTAAAAACATCATCGTGATGAAACCCGCGGCTTAGTTGGCTGTAGACGTCTTGATAAGTTCTGGCCTCTGGACATGGTCGACTAAGTTGAGAGGGTGGTATACTAGGTGTAAGTGCTCACCCAGGTCCTTAAAAAGACTAGTTACCAGTACCTAGTAAATTCATAACAGCACCCAGGTACTCAAAGGCGTCTATAGATTCCCAATTTTTTAGATTTCTAATAGGTACTACAGATTCTCGTATTAACAGATTTCCATGTCTACAGATTCTCATTTCTACAGTATCATATTTGTACAGATTCCCATTTCTACAGATTCTCATGTCTACAGATTCTTATTTCTACAGATTCATATGTTTACAAATTTCCATATCTACAGATTATACCATGTTACATCATGATAGCAGGTAAATATATTATACGTAGCGCTGCGAATGTTGACCTCTGATGGAAAGTAGAAGGGGTATGCGCAGAACTCAATTTTCATATAAATATCGAGTTCTGCGCATACCCCTTCCACTTACCGCAGAGGTCACCATTCGCTGCGCGAGGTATACCAATATTGGCATTTGTTTACTTTACACTTTTAAAACAAGACTTAGCAACAGAAAAGTACACCATAAAACGTCCTGAGACGCCTCTAACATAGCAATCACTAAATCCAACATTTTCAACAATAAAAATATCATAAAAATACCTAGTAGAATGTTTACGACGGTACCTAACCTCAAGCAAACCTCGTTAAAAGTGGATGTGGTCACATTTTATGGCAATCTTTTAAAATGCGTACAGGAATAGATCGCTTCTATTGAGTATTATCAAAGATATTTATATTATAAAGTGGAATAGAGATCACTAGGTATCACTATCACTACAGTATAAAACAAAGTCGCTTTCTCTGTCCCTATGTCCCTATATCCCTTTGTATGCTTAAATCTTTAAAACTACGCAACGGATTTTGATGCGGTTTTTTTTAATAGATAGTGTGATTCAAGAGGAAGGTTTATTCATGCATAATATAGCCGTGCGAAGCCGGGGCGGGTCGCTAGTATCATATAAAAGAAAAAATGATTGACTCGCGAAATCTCAGAAATTCCAAGTGCTAGGATTCTCAATGTTTGCATGGGGGTTCTTTTTAGGATGTAGGTGCTCACTAACACATGTATAACTTTATCAGTTCTTTTTACCTCTTTAAGTAGAGGTCAAATTTCCAAAACGCGTCTTAGTGCTCACCTACAACCCTATATATTTTCAAATTTTGTAAGTTGTAAGTTTCAAATTCGTAGCTCTAGTAGTTACAAAGATTTCTTGATGAGTCCGCTTCTCTTTAAAAATTCTTAGTTCGGAATCCACCGTTACCACCTTAGTTTTAATATAAAACCAGGGCTAAAAGTCCTACTACACATAAAGTTTGATATGAAGGGGAAGGAAAAGGATATTCAAAGACTTTATCAAACAGTCAATGTTAGCCTAGGTCTCAGCTACTAAAATCTTGATACTTACTTTTTTGATACTCAGACGAACTCGTTCGCGAGTTATTGCGCCCCACTGAAATTGGGCAATACCGTTGTATGAATATAGTCCTCAGTTCTAGGGCCTATCTATATCCCACCAGTAGATTGCGACCCATAATTTGGGAAAGACTGTCTTAGGATGTTCATTAGACATCTTTGGATACTCTAAAAGATTCGTTCGCGAGTTATTGTGCCTCACTAAAATTAAGCAGTATAGAAGTTGTATGAATATAGTCCTCAGTTCTAGGGCCCAGTGGATCGCGAGCCATAGTTTGGGAAAGACCGTCTTAGGATGTTCATTAGACATCATCTGATACTTAGACAGATTCGTTCGCGACTTATTACGGCTCACAAAAATTGGCAAATAACGAAGTTGTATGAATATAGTCGTCAAATCTAGAGCCTACTTATTTGGCACCAGTGGATCGTGATCCATTGTTTGGGAAAGACTGCCTTATGATGTTCATTATACAATATGCATCTTCTGATACTCAGACAGATTCGGCTCACAAAAATTGGGCAGTATCGAAATTGTATGAATATAGTCCTCAGTTCTAGAGCCTACCTATATGCCACCACCCACCAGTGGATCGCGACCCATAGTTTGGGAAAGACTGCCTTAGGATGTTCATCTTCGGATACTCAGAGAGATTCGTTCGCGACTTATTACGACTCACAAAAATTGGCAAATAACGAAGCTGTATGAATGTAGTCGATAGAGCCTACTTTTTTGCCACCAGTGGATCGCGGTCCATAGTTTGGGAAAGACTGCCTTATGATGTTCATTATACAATATGCATCTTCTGATACTCAGACAGATTCGGCTCACAAAAATTGGGCAGTATCGAAATTGTATGAATATAGTTCTCAGTTCTAGAGCCTACCTATATGCCACCACCCACCAGTGGATCGCGACCCATAGTTTGGGAAAGACCGTCTTAGGATGTTCATTGGACATCATCTGATACTTAGATTTGATCGCGACTTATTACGGCTCACAAAATTTGCCAAATAACGAAGTTGTATGAATATAGTCGTCAAATCTAGAGCCTGACTGCCTTATGATGTTCATTATACACCTTCTGATACTTAGACAGATTCGGCTCACAAAAATTGGGCAGTATCGAAATTGTATGAATCTAGTCTCCAGTCCTGGAGCCTACTTATTCGCCACCAGTGGATCGCGACGCGACGAATAGTTTGGGAAAGACTGCCTATGTTCATTCTACGAATACACTCTACTATAAATCTTTGAGGTAGTTATGAACTATCGTAAACTTCAGTCACGGCAAATAACTTACATAATTTAGTTAACAACGTTGCTGTATTGAATACAGTTTTAGAAGGATGAAGACTTACGAGATGTTTCCGGTTGTTTCTGTAACGCGTGACCGTTTGCTAATGGAGACTTTAGTCACTCACATTTTCATCATCTCTTCGATTTGTAAAATTATTAAAATACCATTTGCACTTCGCGGTTTTACCCACGTAACTCCCGATCCCGTGAGTATATCGGGATAAAAAGTAGCCTATGTTACTCCTAATGAATCAATGAATCCTCATACTAAGTTTAATTAAAATCGGCCTTGTTGTTTCAGAGCCTATTCGTTACAAACAAAAGAAAACAAAAATCTTATCTTTAATATATTTATGTAGACTAGCTATACCCCACGGGGTAACCTGCGTAAATCTCGATCTCGTGAGAATTTCCAAAAATCTGCAAGTTTCTAGCAGACGTGGATTGAGCCTTCTAAAAAGGTTGTGGTTACAAGCCATTCAAAAATCGGCCAAGTCCGAGTCGGAGTATAAACTCGCTCATGATCGATTGCATTACTACAATAGGTCGCCAGATAAAGGATATATCTTATCTATACATATAAAATGTTTTGTCCTGACTGACTGACTGACTGACGGATCAACACACAGCCTAAACCGCTGACCGTAGAGACCTGAAACTTGGAGGGTGTGTTCTTTGTATGACGTTGGCATCCGATAAGAAAGGGTTTTCCGAAATTCTACCCCTTGAGAGGTAAAAAGGGGGCAAAGTTTGTATGGGACAACCTGATTCCTTCAATTTTCGACTTTTACGCGGACGAAAGCTTTACTTATATAATTACTTTTATTTTGTAAAAACATACACCTAGACAGGAAAGAAATAACTACGTAAATAAATGGCTGGATGATAGCAAGATAGTAAGGAAGAAGGATAAACGTTAATTAGACAAGAATACGACATATCAATTGGACAAGAAAGTCGATAATGATAAGGAAGAATAAACTATGGGAACATCGCCATAGGTACAGTCACATTACCAATTAGCTGAACTCCACGTGACCCAGAGCTCATTCGCATATCTGTAATAAATATACCGACATATTTTTGTAAATTTACCTATTTTGTTATTTTCTTATATTGTATTGTCTAAGAAAAATACAGAATCAATCAACATTACTTTACAACCTTACAGATTTGCGAGTGAGCTCTAGGTCACGTGGGGTTCAGTTAATTGGTAATGTGACTGTACATTATCGCAATTCGAACAATTCTCAGTTTACACAAACTATCAGTACTTAATATGAAGAATTAGTACAATTCTGAAATCGGTACAATATTTCATAGGTATCCAATAAAATATGCAATGGTAGCAGGTGAGAATAAAGTGTAAAAAGTCGTGCGTCCCTATCATGTGGATGAAAAATCCAAGTTTTAAAATGGTCTACTCTATCCGACTGGTTGGACCACGAGACTCCGAAAGATCTACGATCTACGAAGTTTACCGTAGATTCTAGCTACAGCAGAGGTAACAGGAAATTCCGTTTAATATAGAAGTCTGACCGACAGACAACAGGTTATTTAAACGGAATTTCCTCGTTCGTCGAGTTTGTATGTTCATTAAGTAGAAATTTAAGTATTTTGACCGCAATATTAATATTGTTTGAAGGCTAGACTGTGTTATTTCATCAATGAATGTTTCCCATTAGTTTCCGATGAAAGACGTGAATGAAATAACAATAAACTACATTGTTTCAGACTATTTCGTTTGTTCGAAGACTGGAAGGCGTCTTCGTCAGTCTTGTATTTATCTATAGTCTGTTTCAAAAGCAAGGAGAAAAGACACTGATTACACTGAAATAAAATTATCTATTATGTTCTGACTGATCAACTCACAGCCCAAACCAATAGACGTATCGGGCTGAAAGAAATACAGTTATTATGACGACGTATGCATTTTAAGAATAAAAAAAATTTTGGCGGATGAAGTCGCAGGTAAAAGCTAGTGTAGGTATACTAGTGTACTAGTGTGTATTGTTGTATGTATGTATCGGGTGTATGTAAAATGTACAAACTCAAAATACATAACGTTGTAATTCATAAAAGTAAAATACCGAAAATCAAAATACATAAAATCGAAATAAATATTTGTTTCAAATAATATACGAAATACTTAATGACAAAACGTATAAAGAATGATGGTAGGGCAATAATCAAGCATATACCCAAATAGAAAAAATATGATAAAATTCTCCGTTTTTCTAGATTACAATGAAATGTTTAGTATTTCGTGTAATAGGTGTGGAAAAAAGATATAAGCATTTAAAGTCACCTGTTTTTCATTTTCTACGTCAGAATCTGACGCCATTACACATTAGGAACTTAAACAACCTAACCTCCTTGCTTTAGGTAACACCAAAGAATAACCATTTTTTCTAGGTCTATGAAGCCATTAAGACTTCGTACGACTCATGCATACTGCCAGAGTTTTGTAGGTACTTTGTAGGTTTTTATTTTCAGTAATCGAATTCAAGAAATATTGAGTTCAAAATCTCTAATAAAAAAATAAAAGAGCAAACGGTCAATGCAACATGACGTGTGTCTTTATGCGGCGTGCGGCCAGTGCCGTTTGAGAAAAAAATAAACGGGCGGGAAATGATTTTGTTTATTTTTATGTTTTAATCGTTTTAATTAATAATTTATATTGTTATTAGTAATGAATAGTCGGTTATTTCCACCTTATTTCACATGTTTATTACGAATGACGTTAACTCAATAGTAAAAAACCTTTTTGGTAAGTACCAAAGTATAGAATACAAATAGCGGAAACCTAAAAAAACTACATCTAACCTCTTTGCTCATAACCTTGTTATAGGAATAAGTAGTAATGGAGTCTCATATTCACTCTCTTTATATTATTACTAAATTATTATTTTATACCCCTATAGCTGCGTGTAAATGGTTGAAGAAAAAAGATTAACGATTAAACAAGAAAGGCACATAGCCTAGTGTGATGCCGGTTCCCTATATTTCTATACAGAAAATTTAGGTTCGAGGTTTGGCCATTATTCTTTAATATTTAAACATAATTTTAAAACTTTTGCCATTTAACTTTATGTATTTTGAATCATTATGCATTATGATTCTCGGTATTTTAACTTTATTAATTACAACGTTATGTATTTTGAGTTTATACATTTTAACATAAACCCTTTATATCGTTCTTCAAACATTTAATTACGGCTTTATCTCGCATTTGCCAGATGTAGTTTTACTATGAAGCTTCTACGCTAATGTAGTAAGTAAAGAAAACCGTTTATTGTAGTAAAGCTTGCTTATAGTAAAGAAAGGGGGAATTGTAATTTCAGCATTTTTTTTAATAGCCTGTATTATCTCCAATTCATTTATTTTTCTTAAAGAACATGGGCAGTTTTCCATACATGGTTTTCTTTTATATAAAACTTTGGCGTCTTGATGTAAAAAAAATACTAAAACAATCTACACAAGTCCTAGAATACATATAACAACCAAAATTCTCCATAGGAACCGCCGTTAAAAAGATAATAAAAAAACAAAATCGCAATGAAACACAAAAAACCTCAGCAAACAACAACGCTCGGCGGCGCCGGAGTCGCATGTCATTCGTCCGTCACTTGAGTTTAGTGTTGCCATAATTTCAATTTATTTTCTACTGCTAAAATATCTTAGTTCATTATTTTGTTGTTTATTTTGTATTTTCATTATCTTTGATTCATTATAATTAGTTATTATAAGTACCTACATAATGCACAATAATTAAAAATATAAATACATATCCATAGAGAAAAAAATGTGTCATTTAATATTTATAACTTCTAAAATAGAAGTAAGGCTCTAGTACTGGTATTACCGAAATGCAAATTGAGTAGAACGGAATTTAAGTACCAAGTAATCGTGTTTATACTAATCAATATGATTTTATAAACGGTGGTTATATAGAATAAATAATTAGCGCCAAAAAACATTATATAATTAATTAAACACCATGGTTGTACTAAAATTTTAAGACGCCAAAACTTTTGAAACAATAATTCGCCCTTGTTCTTTAAATTTTTATAAAAACAAACTGATTACAAAATATATACATCACTATAAAACTTATAAAATAATTCTATCTAAGCTAACCTAACCTAAATAAAATTTAATTTACAAGTCTTAAAAATAATGTATAAATTTTGCATATAAAACAGTAAATCATTATAAAAACCTAAACCTAGAAGACCGTCGGCAGCGAGGCAGGGCCCAATAGCCTGTATTTATTATTAGAGGCATCAATCTAGTGCATCTAGGCATATAAGAATTTATTTAGCCTTTTACATAATATAATGTACCTAGATGATCTATACAATGTGTCTTTAATCTATGTCTCTCCAGTGCCTGGGATATGTAATTAAATGGAGTAGGCTTGTCCAGAACCTATATCATAATCTCAGCTTAGTAGGTACCATAGTCACTATCACTATCACTACCATAGTATCAACAAAGTCGCTTTCTCTGTCCCTATGTGTGCTTAAATCTTTAAAACTACGCAACGGATTTTGATGCGGTTTTAATAGATAGGGTGATTCAAGAGGAAGGTTTATATGGTACTAGCGACCCGCTCCGGCTTCGCACGGCTATATTATACATAAAAACCTTCCTCTTGAATCACTCTATCTATTAAAAAAAACCGCATCATAATCTGTTGCGTAGTTTTAAAGATTTAAGCATACATAGGGACATAGGGACGGCGAAAAGTGACTTTATTTTATACTATGTAGGGATAATACATGCATAATATAGCCATGCGAAGCCGGGCCGGATCACTAGTTATCTTATAAAAGAAGGACGTTTTCCTTCACCGTATCGTATCATCTACTAGCGACCCGCCCCGGCTTCGCACGGCTATATTATGCATGTATTATACATATAAACCTTCCTCTTGAATCACTCTATCTATTAAAAAAACCCCATCAAAATCCGTTGCGTAGTTTTAAAGATTTAAGCATACATAGGGATATAGGGACAGAAAAAGCGACTTTGTTTTATACTATGTAGTGATAGTGATACCAATATTATAAAGCTGAAGAGTTTTGTTTGTTTGAACGCGCTAATCTCAGGAACTACTGGTGCGAACTGAAAAAATATTTTTGTGTTGGATAGTTATTTATTGAGAAAGTGAAAGGCTATAGGCTACTTTTCATTTTGACATTCCTACAGAATCAGGACTTACGCGCGTGAAACCGCGGGGCACAGATAGTCTAACTAAGCTTATACTGCGACGACGGTATTACGGGAGATGTTAAGTTTTAATTTCAGTGACGATTTTGTGAAAATCAATTTTGTATTTACTGACATATCTACACTAATATTTTGAAGAGGAAATATTTTTTTTTGTTTGTTTGTATGTTTGTAACGAATAGGCTTTGAAACTACTGGACCGATTTTGATAAAACTTGGTATGAGGATACATTGATTCATTGGGAACAACATGGACTTTTTATATCGATATTTCCACAGGATCGGGAGTAATCATCACTACATCCCCAAGTCCCTCTGTATGCTTAGATATTTAAAACTATACAACGGATTTTGATGCGGTTTTTTTTAATAGATAGAGTAATCACTCAATCAATCTTTAATCAAAGAGGAAGGTTTTTAGATATAATACATGCATAATACAGCCGTGCGAAGCCGGAGCGGGTCGCTAGTATTATATATTTTGAAATGTAGGTATATGTATATGTTTGTTTTGTTTTAAAACGCGTATAGCGTGAGGTATTCCAATATCCCACGTATGATATCGATATTTATATCGATAGAGACATGCATATTATTCCAGGCTAGTGTTAGTGCAGCATTCGACCGGGAGACCGCGTGCGGTGAGCTGTCAGCTCGTCCAGGCTCATCTATACTTTATTTATAACGATTTACAACGAAATTGTGATGATGTGTTGTGAATTAGTGCTTTTGTGGTGAAAGAAGGATGCGGTTTTGGATTTTTAAAGGTTAGATTCGATTTTGTTGTACTTGTTAAGTCTTACCTAGTTTTTTTACCCACTCGAGAGCATGGACGTATTAATACACCTACTTAAGTCCATGCTCGAGAGTAACAGCACGTTGAATTGCCAATTTTGCAAATATGGGAGTTTGATATCTATGTCGTAAATTAATATTAATAGAAAAATGTGTAGGTATAACAATGACAACAACGAAATAGTACATTGTTATCCTAGGTGTGAAAGTCACTCATTACAAGTCCCGAGACGGAGTTTGGCGCCCGAGCGTAGCGAGGGCGCTAATAGTTCAAGGGACTTAATGAGTCTTTCACCCGAGGTAAACACTGTGCTTTTCATTACGAATAATACATTTCTTGCTAACAACGAGATTGGATGAGAGACTCCATACTAGCTGATCCTCTTACAAGGTTGGGACCAAAGAGGTTATATACATGTAGTGTTATTCTTTGGTGCTAAGCAAGGAGGTTAGGTTTTGAAGTTCCTAATGTATAATGATACTGATACTGGCTATATGCACATTGCACAAGTCGTGCGAAACCATAATTTGACGTGACAGCTGTCAGTGAAAGCGGAAAGCCCTAGGGCTGGAAGTTTTATTTTCTACACGCTCTTCAGGCATATTTAGACCTACTTTCGGAGTATGAGTAATGAAAAATATGTTAAATTAATGGTTCTAGGACAACAGGAAATACCCTACCCTGTAGGTAGTCGACCCAAAACCCAGATTTCATAAAAAATATTCAGTTGGTACTAGTTCGTAGAAATATCTAAAAAAGAAGTAACCTTTATATTATATTATTCCGGTCTCCTCACTAAGTACATAGTTTCAACGCAATCGGTTCAACAGTTTTTACGTGATGGAATAACAAACAAACAAACATACATACACGCACGAATTTTTAGTTGATAATCTTTGCTTTGATCTAAGACTCTCATATAAATCATCACTACATAGTATAAAACAAAGTCGCTTTTTCTGTCCCTATTTCCCTTTGACCGCTTAGATCTTTAAAACTACGCAACGGATTTTGATGTGGTTTTTTTTTAATAGATAGAGTGATTCAAGAGGAAGGTTTATATGTATAATACATGCATAATATAGCCGTGCGAAGCCGGGACGGGTCGCTAGTAATATAATAAATGTGAAAGTTTGTGTGTAGGTATGTCACGCAAAAACTAACGGATATAGCAATGGAGACTTAATTATTTAATACTTTTTTATCCCCATATTTCCACGGGATCAGGTAAAACAGTGGAGCGAAGCTAGTATTTATTATTTCGTGAATTTCTCGGGTCCGGTTACGTTTTAAATATATTTTCATGGAAAAGTTGCAATGCAATGTCAGTTTTAAAATATTTTTAGATGATTAATATTCAGTTTCATACGGGTATGATTTATGAGAAGTTTTAAAATATAAAAATAATAATATGTTTGTTTATTAAATTACAAAACTCAGATTTTAATTCTGAACTACTGCAATTCGAAACATTTTTTTTAAAAGATAATAAAGAATTGACAAAGTAAAAATATTTAATGGGTATATTTTTCCCGAGTATTTTACGAAATTTTAAATTGTATTTGTATATTTTTTCATTTGGACGTAACAACATTTCCAAAGGAACTTTTTCGATAGTTTTGTGTTGAATAATCCATTTATCGAGGAAGGCTATAGGCTTATTTTTAATTTTGATATTCCCACGGGATCTGGAATTATGCGGACAAAACCGCGGTGCGTAGCTAGTCTTGATATAAAGTCGTACCTATACCACACCTATACGACAGTGAGAGTTTATGAAATAATCTTGAACTCTATCACTATGTTATTATTAAAATTCTATTTCCATTTACCCGACGTGGGCGTACAAAATAGAATTCTCATACATTACAGAAATGTACCGTTAATTACGGAAATACTAATAATTTATGAATAGCTTTAGGTAAAAGTTACTAGCTGCGTCCCGCAGTTTCAACCGCGTGAGTCCAGATTCCGTGGGAGTATCATGATAAAAAGTAGCCTATGTTACTCCCAATGAATCAATTTAGCCTCATACCAAGTTTCATCAAAATCGGTCCAGAAGTTTCTGCGTAATTTTCTATCCGGTGTTAATCATCACTACATAGTATAAAACAAAGTCGCTTTCTCTGTCCCTATATCCCTTTGTATGCTAAAATCTTTTAAACTACGCAACGGATTTTGATGCGGTTTTTGATAAAAGATAGAGTGATTCAAGAGGAAGGTTTATATGTATAATACATGCATAATATAGCCGTGCGAAGCCGGCGCGGGTCGCTAGTAAATAATAAAAAGTAGCCTTAGTCTTACTCGATAAATGGACTATCCAACACAATATATTTTTTTCAACTCGAACGTGTTACTCGCGTGAAACCGCGGGGCAGCTAGTCATATACAAATATAAATAGTAGGTAGGTACTTACCTTTCTTCACAAAATAATTCCTCGTTATTAAAATGAGATGGCGTTGACGTCCAACTGACAAATATATTAATTGTGTTAAACTGTATAACAAGTTGAGGATGGATATCTTTCATTTTAATATGATATATTGCTGTCATTGAGGTAAATATTCCGTCGAAATATTCCGCGAGTTTCCGCGAACATTGGGCGGTGGGTCTACTCTACTGCGTACTACTGGCATATATCCTTGGGAATCGGATTAACGAATTATTTGCACATGCATAAATAAATATTGCAGGACATTCCACACCTCGCCATCTAGCCGCAAGCTAAGTAACTAAACAAGTCTAGTTACTTAGCTTGGGCAACGAATATACTGCTTTTATACTTTCGTATCCATATATATATACCTACTTATAATACATAGAAACAACCAGAGCACATACAAATATCTAAGCATAAATACTTGTCTGAGGCGGGAATCGAAACCGCAACCCTGGGCAACATAATAATCATCATCCGAGCGATGTTCCCGGTTGCATCCCTCTCGGAAGCCCGGGGTCCGCTTTCCTACTTTTATGCCTCCACGTCGCACGATCTTCGGCATCCTGGTTTGGTTAGGTATTTCGAAATGCATATTGGAATATATTAATACTAGCTGCGCCCCGCGGTTTGACCCGCGTAAGTCCGGGATCATAAGTGGCCTATGTCCTACCCCTAAACTACCACTATGCCGATTTTTATTCAAATCAGTCCAGTAATTTTACCATTTTCAGGAGGGAACAAACGAACAAACCGGCCTAGTGCGAGTTGAATTCGCGCACGAAGGGTATGGCAACCCATTTATAAAATCACAGCATTAAAAAGAGTATAAAATTTCGCTTCCATTGACATACAACACTTAAGACAAAAAACCCAAAAAACATACAATTTTTCCCCAAAAAACACTATTTTACCCGTGTTCCCTAGATTTTGTTGATGTGTGTATATTGGTCGGTATAGGTAGAACAAATAAAGTACACTGTATGAGAATAAAGTACTCATTATTTATTTTTTACCATTGCTACTAGAAAAGGTCACAATAATCTATACTAATATTATAAAGAGGAAAGATTTTTTTGTTTGTTTGAAACGGATAGACTCCGAAACTACTGGTAGTAAATAATTTGTTGATAAATAAATAAAATGTAATAAATACTATACTTAGATACTATTTCTTTTTTTTTTAATATAGACTAAAATATATAAATACTTATATTTTAGTTACTTATATATAGTCTGCAAAGAAAGATGCTGTAAACTTATTTAGCAGTGACAAACATTTGTTAAAGCTATAAAATTAAATAAAAAGAAATATCCCGCCAACTTAGGTTATTTTATATCTGTTATCTAAAACCTACTATTTTCTTTTAAAAACGTAATTTTAGTGCCTTTCGCAATATTTAACAAATTTTTGTCACTGCTAAACACGTTTATGTAAGTTTATGTAAACTATGTGAAATAAAGTATTTTCGCGTACTTTATTTTCCTTATAAAGTATAGAGTACATTTAACCCGAAATTATAGTAAACATATTATACTTTATTATACTTTATTATACTTTAGTACGGTTGGCAACCCTAGACTTCCGTACCATATATGCCCAACTAATTTTTTTTCATTTTTCTGTTTTTAGAAATACATAATCTGTGATACTTACTCTAAGTATCACGGTATCGCGGACTATTTTAGACCTTTTTAAGGTGTACAAATACTGTAGTACATTATTTTGTTTGCATTAAGCGCAAAAAAAAGTGTTTATCACATTAGAAACCTTACATTAGAAACCTCTAAAATTATCAGTGTTCCTCTACTATATTATGCATGTATTATAACTATTAACCCTCATTTTGGATCACTCTATACATATATTAAAAATACCGCATCAAAATCTGTTGAGTAGTTTTAAAGATTTAAGCATACATTAGGACAGACAGACAGCGGAAGCGATTTTGTTTTATACTATGTAGTGAAGTGATTTAGGATTAGGATCAATATTGTCCTTTACATTTAAGAAGGTTCTCCAAGTAAACCCCTACTTTTCTAACCGATTTAAAAAAAACACGTAACAAATATTTAAAAAGGCCCATTTTTTTAAATACCGCGTAAATCATTATAACACATTTCAGCACAAATACCTTGAGTTTTTGAAGATTAATTTAACAAACTGAAGTAATTATATTAAATTACATTAGATAATGTAAAATATTCTACCTACAGCGTTTCTGAACGGAAGTCACCAATCATCCTAGACTTCAAACAAGATTTGTTTATGTTATGACATGGAAACCAAAGACATTTAATATACGGGTTGTTTGGCTTAGTGGTAAATACCTCGACTTTCATTCTGAAGGTCGTTGGTTCGAAACCGGGGTCCTAAGTCTGCTAACACAATTGTTTTTCAATAGAGTGTCGATAGAATCGTAATCGTCATTTAATGTCAAAAATATGACATTAAATTTCAAAAATATGTCTATTGGTATTCTCATAATGTTAACTATTCTATCAAAACACCACTGACGCACCACTGATTCACTTTGGTATTCTGCTCTACAACTGTGGCTCAATGGAATCTCGATAGTTGTCAAAAAGGCATATTGCTTAGCAACCTTTTAGCAACATATACCATGTTGTTAGGCAACACCAGCGATGTATCTATAACCATTCCATTGAGACTTCAAAGCGATTCCATTAAAACGTTGTTAAAACTTTAGCAGAATAGCAGAAGTCACAATCTCGATATAATATCAATAGTCTTAATATAATGACATTGGTAGATCTTTTAATGCAAAATATCAGAATAAGGCCCCCGGCCAGCCGTGGCACCAACGAATTTTCCTTATGAAAAATGTGCGCTAATTATCATTGGTCTTAACAGAGAAGAAAAACATCGCGAAGACACCCGCGGCTTAGTTGGCTCTAGACGTATTGAAGAGTTCTACCCGACACGGCAGACTAAGCTGAGAGGGTAGTTACTAAGCCTACTCCATCCTCTCACAAAAGGGACCCAACTAAAGAGTTGCGGAAAACAGCCCGTAACATATTACAAATTGCAGGGTGTTTGGTAGATGGTAGATAGTGAGCCAATTTGACATGTATGACAGAGGAGTCTTCCTTCTATCTGCTGGCCTTTGTTTGGTAGGAATCCGACTCCTGGTTCCGGAGTTCTGACATGTTAAAAAAATTTAGAATCTGGTACTCAAAAGTCAAATAAAATAAAAATTTGCAATATTTTCTTTTATTTTTTAACAATATTCTTCGCTCACGAAGAGTTCCGTTTCATGTTGTATGGGAGCTCCACAATTTTTTTTGTCTGTTTTTAGGGTTCCCTACCCAAATGGTAATTAGAATTTGTTGTTATAGCGGTTACAGAAATAAATAATCTGTGAAAATTTCAACTGTCTAGCTATCACGGTTCATGAGACAGTCTGGTGACAGACGGACAGACGAACGGACAACGAAGTCTTAACAATAGGGTCCCGTTTTCACCTTTTGGGTACGGAACCCTAAAAAAGATCCTAGAAATACGCAACAGAAGATGTCAACTCTATGAAATATTGGAATCACTCTGATGAAAACTAATACGTTTTAACGGAGTAGATTTCCGCTCGTACCCTCTGAATGTGAAACTACCCACACACTTGACAATTTTGACACTTATCAATCAAAAGTTTCACTTTAGCCGTAATTACTTGTACTAATTACACTGTTCCCTTGATCTTAATATTTAATATTAAAACATTTGTGTGATGGCTACTCTTGCTTGACCATTTTTTATTGTAACATAGATGTACCCTACGGTTTCACCCGTGTTATTTATTGAAGTGAAAACTTCTTATGGCGCGTTGGGTACTTTTGTAGGTGAGCATTTTCAGCCTTTCTCGCGACAGATGAGATTTTGACAGATGAGATTTTAACAGTTATTGTGCTTCTACTACTATGCAATATTGAAAACAGCGCCATCTCTGTGCAAACGGCCGAACTACGATACTCACTTCTGTACAACAGTGTTAACAGCGACATCTCTCGGTGGATGGTGCAGGTTCGCAGCGAGCTGCCGTACGCAGTTCGCTTTACAGTTTTCACTTCTGCCTGCACTCCCGGAGTGCGCTGTTTTTTATTTATTAAGAGGCTATCTCAATGCAGGGCAAAGGCCTCTAAACCTTTCTTCCATTGATCAGAATCTGTCGCTATTGCACACTAGTAAAATGTTATAGGATAGGAGTTCGTTTACCCGCATTGAAAACCATCTACTAACAAAAAAAGAATTACTTATCTAATTCGGTACAATCTTTCGGAAGTAAAGCGCGTATATTATATTTCGGCTATTCATTAGAGTTCCGTACCTCAAAAGGTAAAAAAGGAACCCTTATAAGATCACTTTTTTATTAATATGAAGAGTATGAAGAAGAAAATAGAAGTGTATATAGAAATGTAGAGATGTAGATGATGTTTACATCAACATGTAACACCACTGTCTGTAATGTCCGGTCTCTGCATTGCAAATACCTATCGTAGGTAGGTATCTAGACTCAAACAAAACTACCCTCTGGGACGTGTGAGAATGACGTTATCTTACAGTGTGGCCACAAGTCCACAGGAGCGGAGCGAGGTAGCGGAGCGGAGCGAGGTAGCGGAGCGGAGCGAGGTAGCGGAGCGGCGACGCGGACGTTTCCACCAATAGCGCACCGCAAACACTGAGCCAAGTTTTTATGAAATTCTATGGGCTCCTTTTCGCTTCGCTCCTGCGAACAGGCAGCCTTACTACTGCCTAGTTCTGCGTTAATTTTAATATCCATTTTTATGGCCGCACACAGCTATAAGGGCACATGCAGACCACATACTTTTTAATCGGCAAATAAGTCACCAAGTTTTTATTTTCAGTGAAGTGTTCGCTTACTTTTATTAGTTTTCCTTGAAATTGAACTATTGGCGAGCTAACTAATCGGCCGATCGAAAAGTCTTTGACCCTTAGAATAGTACCTTTGTGTATTAGACTGTACCTTCGCTGCGGTAGGAACGTCTCCGCATGTGATGAAGGTGCTACAGATATGGACTAAGGGCTGACTTATGGGCGAACAAACAACTAACGACTCGAGGGTAATTTTAAAAATGTAACTCGCGTTTTCTGGGTCATGTACAGTCACATTACCCATTAGCTGAACCCCACGTGACCCAGAGCTCATTCGCATATCTGTAAAAAAAAACAGTATGGTAAATACTGTTTTTTTTTTTTATTTTGTTTTTTTTTTTAAATTGCATATTGTATTGTTTAGTTTTGTTGTTTAAAAGAAACAGAATCAGGTAACATTACTTTACAACCTTACAGATTTGCGAGTGAGCTCTAGGTCACGTGGGGTTCAGCTAATTGGTAATGTGACTGTACGTAAATATGCGGTCGGCATCAAAAGTGGAGGTTTTGAAAGTTTTTAACTAGGAAGGACTTTAATCGTAAATGATAGCTCAAATTATAACTTAAATAAACTACCTACCTATTTAATAATTTACTTTCTACTTACTCTGCTGGTTCGGCGACGCAAAGTGGAGGAAGTTGATTTAATTACTAAATTAAAAGCCATTCAAAAACTTTTATTTTAAGTCTCGAGTTTTATTGCTTGATTTTCCGGACTGACTAGATATTTGGTGTCAGGTGATGTCCTACTGATAAAAGTGCCAAAAACTAAAAAATTAAAAGTTTTTACAAAAAAATGTTTAAAACATTTGTAAAGAGGTATGTAGTACCTACTAGAAAGAGTAGGCACCTCATAAAATATTTCTACCCATAAGACAAAGTTGCATCTTGCATCTCATAAACTTTCTAATCTACATATGTCCGCGTCGGCGCGGGCGTTACGATAGCTTTGAGATTATCCGGCCCTTAGTTTAACGGCCTGCATACATCCCTGGATAAGAGCGTACATCGGCACATGAATCACGCAGATAATAAACTAAAACGATCTTTAAAACATGAACACTCTGTTTGGAGCTTATCTTCTGAGGTTTAATTCATGTCTTTGGTTATATAGATACTAGATTCTGCCCTCGGTTTTACCTGCGTTAGTGACGACCCAGTTGGCACAATGGTCACCATGCCGGACTGCCAAACATAGGGTTGCGGGTTCGATTCCCGCCACAGGCGAGTATTTATGCTTAGATATTTGTCTGTGGTCTGGGTGTCTGTATGTATATTAAGTATATATTTACAAAAGAAAAGTATATAAGTAGTATATCCGTTGTCTAGCACCCATAACACAAGTCTAGTTACTTAGCTTGGGGCTAGATGGCGATGTGTGGAATGTCCTGCAATATTTATATTTAATATTTATTTATTATATTGATTTCCAACAAACGCAGAATACATAATTGTTACTGCGAACTACAAAAACATCCCTTTTTTACGTCGAATTTATGTTTTTGAAAAGGATTTTGGAAAACGAAAAGCTACTCAATTATAAAGGAAATACAGCCTGGCCTGGTGACAGACGGACGGACAGCGAAGTCTTAGTAGTAGGGTCCCGTTGTTACCCTTTGGGTACTGAACCCTAAAAGAATTAAAAGTATGTACTTGTAGCAAACAAAAACATCTTGCTTTGGTTCTTGGAAAAGGCAGTGAATTAAGAATCCCTACGTATAGTTTGTCATTTCCGTGTGCTACCTATGCAATTAAAAACTATCATGAAACTTCATTATTTGGGAAGTGGTTTACTTTTAAAATCCAAAAGTAGAACCGTCAATAATTAACGAAAAAACCTGTGTTTACTCTGTTAAGTTTTACACCATTTTTCCTTGTTTTTGGTACAACCGACAGTTGACGACACGGGTCGTATATTCCTCTTCACCGAGAGTTTCCAACAGATAACCTAACACACACATACTTATTTTCTAAAGTAGGTTAAAAGTAGTCCTCAACAAACTACTACCTTAGTGTGTCGCATCGCATGACGCGTCTCTAGAGACAACTCGAAGTTAATATTTAACTAACAAGCTCAAATAATGCCACACTCACTCGCCACTCGCCTAACTAGGTGTAGTTTGTAAAAGCTAAGTAAAACTACCTAATTTGAGACAGAAAATCGTGAATTTTTTTTGGTAATTATGACTGTGATTTATTCTATCTATATTATTTGAAATTCTCGTGTCGCGGTGATAGTTGTCTCCACCTAAGCGGCTGAACCGATTTGTATGCTTTTTTTGTCTGAGAACCAACCTCTATTTTGTTTTTGTATATAACAAAACAACGTTTGCCGGTACAGCTAGTAACTTTGTATTATTGTTTTAATTAGGTACGTTTACTGTACGAATATTAAGTAAAAAGTTATATAACTTGAAACGTTTAATCAAGTTTCACATTATTAATTAACTCATGAAAACATACAAACTTGAACTGAACACTTAAATATCAATGAATAGAAATCATCCTCAAGGGCATCCCTACGAGGCATCGTTCCCAGAAGGCTGGCAACATCAGTTTTCGGACGAATAACAACTAGGCTTGTATTATGGTGGCGAGACAATGGATAAAATACTTGAATAGGTACTTCTTTTTGTAAAAATAAATACTTTGTATACAAACAGAACTATCCAGATTGCAACCAATCTATACTAATATTATAAAGCTGAACAGTTTGTTTGTCGTTCGATTGAACGCGTTAATCTCAGGAACTACTGGTTCGAATTGAAACATTATTTTTGTGTTGGATAGTCCATTTGTCGAGGAAGGCTATTTTATAATTAGATATTCCCACGGGATCGGGAGTTATGCGGGTGAAACCGCGGAGCGCTGCTAGTATTTGTTTACAGAAACAATTATCTGTACACATTTTGTTCAACTGTGGAAATCGAACCTTCAACCTACTGGGTCTCAGAGCGCCACAAAAGTCATTAAAAGCATTAGGCCTCTACTAGGCATGTACTCGGTGGTATAAGCATTAAGCATACCTATCCCAACATGAAAACCAATTACCTTTACACAATAACAAAGGCTAAGCTACGAATTTATTACCCGGGCGTTACTGGGTGCGGATATTTGATCACAAAATAACCGGATGAACCTGTGGTTATCCCGGATCACCGCCGGCCCGTACGGCCTTTGTGACTGGATTTTCGTAGACTATTGACTAAACAATCTGCGGATAAAATCAAATAACTTGTGACGTCACATAATAACCAGCGGACGATCAAGATGTTTCAAATAATATCTTATTTGTCAAATTCTATAATAAGTAGGTAGTTTTGAAAAGATTAAGTATATGAACGTAGTAAAGGAAAAGGACGACCTAAGAAAAGAAGGATGGAAATTTGTTGTTTTTTTGGTGTGATAAAGTCTTATACATCGATGAACAACGGCATTCACAAAAAAGTGTGACGTCATGCTTTACGTTATTGACATGGTAACCATAGCAACGTATTGAAGTATGCATAGTAATGCCAACGATACAAAAGAGTTACTTTTCCACTCCATTTGCCGCCATAATGTGAATAATTGGAGACCTATCGGTCGACGAAAAGTCTTTAATCTGTTTATTTCAATTCAATTAAAATACATAAAGCAATATTTACGTAGAAAGCACCGACCGGCGTCGATTTTAACAGTCTTTGGATGGTTGGCGCCGGTAGTCGGCGCAGGTGACTTGTACTGCGCCGTTACGCGCCTGTAAGTGGCGCCCAGTTACCTGATATGAATATGGCCTAAGTATTATTGAACCTGATATCCGGAATGGCATGCGTGGGTTGAGGGTGTACGATGAACCAATTTAATTAGGTGATACGATATTTGTAAATTAATGGAAAATGACTTGTATATTCGGCTATTTTGTGATAATTAGAATAATTGTATTAGAGCTTTGATAAAAGAATTGTATTTATTTACAATTTTTTCCATAGAATCGTTCAAAGCTTCGGCGTTGGAAGCGAATAAAGAGTTCTTTAGTTTCAATCATTCTTGCCACACCTACTCAATCCGCAGCAAAGTATAATTAGGTGTTACAAAACGCATACAGATTGTAAAAAAGCATGCATTGAACGAGTGCGTTGCCGTTTCGAAAATAATTCATTGCGCGGAGGAATCGGGGTCAGTACAGCACTGAAGTGAGCAACAAGTCCGTTGCGCATCCGAGTGAACTTCGCCCGCAATGGGCAGCAGTGCGCGCGCCGCCCGCCCAAACGCCCTACACTGCATCCACAAAAACCATCTCAATTAAAAAGGACAATTTACAAATTAATATAACAAAAATACAAGGAGAATAACTTAAATTTAAATTAAATAAAAAAAACGTTAAATATGTGGTTGATTTTGACGGTGAAAGGACGATGGAATCATCATTTTTAAGACACAATATGCTTACCTACTTCGGGACGTAATATGATTTTGTGTTATTCAATATAATTTATTAAATGTTTGTAATTGTTTGTATGTGTGTGTTTATGAGTGTTAATATTGACTATTTATTGCCCCTGGATTACTTCGTGTAAGTACCACACATTTTCTATTTATCTTAAGACATATTTTTTCTATCTCCGGCCTATCTATCTAGGTAAGCAGGTAGCTACTTTTACTTGATGATTAATGATGTCTGTATTTTTATATTTATACCTTAATAAAATTATTTATTTAGTTAGAAAGATATTTGTTTGTGTTGGATAATAGATAGATTCTGAAACTACAAAACTGATAGGAGCATTGAATATTTGACTTCTTTTATCCCGATACTTATTCTACGCTACTTGATTTTCTTAATTTATTTATTTGGGATTTAAAGCTAAGACATATAAGAGTAACACATAAAAGTCTCACTAAATAATAGTTACTATAATCACTACATAGTATAAAACAAAGTCGCTTTCTCTGTCCCTATATCCCTATGTATGCTTAGATCTTTAAAACTACGCAACGGATTTTGATGCGGTTTTTTTTAATAGATAGAGTGATTAAAGAGGAAGGTTTTTAGATATAATACATGCATAATACAGCCGTGCGAAGCCGGGGCGAGTCGCTAGTAAAATATATAAAGTAAAAGCAGGTAGGTACTTCCTAAAAAGAAAGTTACCTACCTCGGTTAAATACCCGGAAAACCCCACTCGATCACCTAAGACCCACATTTACTTCATTTTTAGGGTTCCGTAACCAAAAGTTAAAAAGACTCTTTTACTCACTCCACTGTCCGTCTGTCTGTCCGCCTGTCTGTTTGTCACCAGGCTGTATCTTATCAACCGTGATAGCTAGACAGTTGTTTCACAGATGATGTATTTATGTTGCCCTCTATAACATTAAATAATAGTAAGTACAGAACCCTTTTTGCGGGAGTCCGACTCACACTTGTCCGGTTTTTTCCGTCTTAAAACTAAGTTAGGATGTGTGTCTTCAGAACGCGCTTACCTTTGAGAATCACCGATGATTCCTTTTTTTCTGATCATGCTCAGAAAAGTAAAGATAACAGTATTTTTCAAGACATATTTGATACTGCGGTTTCACCCGCGTAAGTCCCGATCCCGTGGGAATATCTAAATAAAAAAATAGCCTAAAGCCTTCCTCGATAAATGGACTATTCAACACAAAAATATTTTTTCAATTCAAACCAGTAGTTCCTGAGATTAGCGCGTTCAAACAAACAAACTCTTCAGCTTTATAATATTAAGTACTAGCGACCCGCCCCGGCTTCGCACGGCTATATTATGCATGTATTATACATATAAACCTTCCTCTTGAATCACTCTATCTATTCCGTTGCGTAGTTTTAAAGATCTAAGCATACAAAGGGAAATAGGGACGGCGAAAAGTGACTTTATTTTATACTATGTAGTGATATAAAGATCCCATCAAAAACATAACTTGTAAAAAAAAAAAGTCTCGCCACCCAGTTCTTCTACCGTAAAAAGTTGTGAGATCCATGTAATACCAAGTCGGTTAATTTATTCAGTCCCGCTAAAGGGACTTTCTGTCTAAGTTATTTCGTAACAGATTGACTTGGCAATCGCATGAAAACACAATGTATCTCGCAAGCAATATATACTTACCTATTTTATTAAATAAGATTTTTTAGTGCGATTGCCAAGTCAATCTATTACGAAATAACTTAGACAGAAAGTCTCTTTAGCGGGACTGAATAAATTAACCGACATTAACAACGGATTTTCTTATACAGGTACACTGATTCATTGACTGCAAATGTAACTTTGTAATCCTATATATTTATATGGGATTACAAAGTTATTTATGCAGTTGGTGTATCTGGAAAACTGGACCGAAATTGCATAATATTTTAGTTTTTCCTTGATTTATACACTAAACACTAATTGTATTCAAAATTTGAAGCTTCTGTGTCTGCTAGAAGTGCCTTAGACTTTTGATGATCGGTCAGTGAGTGACAAAATTAGGAAACTTTGACTAGTTATCATTCTTAAACTACTTGTTCAAATTGGATGAAATTTGAAATATACCGAGTTCATACAATGCTTGCTTGGTATCTGAAAATTCAGGCTTTTAGTTTTATCCACAACGAAGTTAGACGGGGTCGAAAATGGCCTGAACTGTTTCAGAAAAGCCGGCCGTGCCGCTTTTTTGCTCGACTTGGCGGGGGCACTGCCGTGCCCCCAGATGGAGCAATTAAGGTCTATTTATGTTTTAGTATATAATATTAGTTTAACGATATACTTAGTAGATCATTGACATTTGATTTAATGAAATAGATGTAAATAGCTTGCCTAGGCTAGATTATCTGCCTAGTTAGCCTCAATAAATCAAGCCAATGACCGTTCCAGACATAGGACATGATTACTTCAATTTCTTGTCGTACCACTTTTACGATCAGTTTATACGGGTTTTCTGTCAACTATATAGTTTGCTTCCACGCCAAAAAGAAAACAAAAAATGTGTGAAATGCAAATAAGTTTATTTTCCAAAAAATACAAGACAGTTTTAGCAAAACAGTAACCTATCAAAGATTAAAAAAGCGTGTTATCCGTTTTTTATACAATTTTGATATATTTTTCGTTTTTTTTACTAGTGTAGTAACGTGGACCAATGGATTTTTCTTAGTAAAAATTACACGCTAATTAAGAGGATAGGGTACCGGGCACTCTCTCCATACTAACGTAGTCGACTGTTTCCTCCCTGGATAAGGATACTAGAGCAAATATTTATGTTTGCCCCTATGTTTTGTGTTTTTATGTTTTTTAAATCTTAATTTCTATGATAATTAGAAAATGAATAAAAACAAGACATAGGGGCATAGTCATGGCAGTTATAGGTTTTTTGCTACAAAAATGTTTGTGCTAATGTCATTATCCAGGGAGGAAACAGTCGACTAAGTTTTTATGGAGAGAGCGCCAGTACCCTTTCACCTACGGTGAAGGAAAACATCGTGATGAAACCCGCGGCTTAGGTGGACGCTCCAGACGTATCTAAAACTTCTTACCTCTGGAGACGGCTGAGAGGGTATGGTATGGGTACTGGGCAACCCTACTCCATTTAATACATGTCTCACGCACTACAGGTGATGGCTCTAGATGTAAATGCCAATATTACATAACTTTAGAACGAAAACATATGGTCAGAAAAGTATAATGTTTGAAGGTGCGCCTGCGCAGATGTCTATTGACCTACCGAAAGAGATGAAACATTATATTTCTTCAGAGATATAAAAACAAACTTAGAAATTATATTATAGACTAGCTGCGCCCCGCGGTTTCACCCGCGTAATAATGTTCTACGCAATTTTCTTAATATTTTCTTTCATAAGAACCTTCTCCTGACAATAACAAACACAACAAAAAGAGAATTGGCCAAATTGGTCGCACGAAAATTATTAGACTTCGCGCACGACCGCTGCGTAGGGAGCCGACCTCGCGACTGAGCCGCGCGGGTACCTTACTCATAGATCTAAACTCCCCTCCCGCACGCGCACCCCCCCCTTGGTGACGCCCACTTCGCAACGGGCCGTGCAGCAGAAATCGTAATATTTTAATTTCGCCATAACTTCAAAACCAAACGTCCAATTTTAATCATTCAAAGACCAAATATTATCTCCATAAACTGTTCTTAGTGATGAAATCATTTATTTTGATAAGGATTAATAGCATGAGTAAAATAAACGCGTTTAAATGTAGTCCAAAAAAAATTCAAGATTTTTAAATAAAAAAATGGTTGCTGTGCCTCACTCGACATAGATGGGTATAGTGTGTCGCGGACTTTTTGTAGATATTTATAAGATCTACAATTAATTAGAACATTTTATGGTTCTATCTTTTATAGTTTAGGCAGCGTACGCAAAATAAGTAACTTTTCTGGTTGATTTTTTACACCTTGTGTCCGAAAAACCCAAATATCTTACGGAACCCTATTTTTTTCCAAAATAAAATATAGCCTATGTTACTCGTGGATAATGTAGCTTTCGAATGGTGAAAGAATTTTTAAAATCGGTCCAGTAGTTTTTGAGCCTATTCAGTACAAACAAACAAACATACAAACAAAGTTTTCCTCTTTATAATATTAGTGTAGATAAGATATTTTGATTAATGATCTCAGAAAGTTCTGAAATTAAGTACCTACTTAAGGTGAATGGGTACCTGCGCTCTCTCCATACAAACGTAGTCGAATGTTTGCTCCCTGGATAATGACACTAGCACAAATATTTTTGTGCCATAAAACTATAAGTGCCATGACTATGCCCCTATGTTTTTTGTTTTTTTTTTCATTTTCTAATTATCCTACCTAGCTTTCTTTCTATACCACGTTGGTACGTAGGTACATCAATTAAGAATAAGGAAAAGATTTGTGAGTTTATGTTGTGACACATTCGGTGTTCATACGAAAGAAATTTACGACCTCTTTCATTAGAGTTCTAAGAAATAAATTATCGAAATTAGGATTTCCGAAAATATGTTTTTAATTTATAAAGATAAAATATCTAATGAAGGTCAAATTTCTTAAATTCGGTTGGAATCATCAAATTGAATCGACTTCAAAACTAAGTTAGGATGTGTATTTCGGAACGAGCCTGTTAGTGACTTGTTGTATATTGTTAAGGTGCGTACGGATAGCGCGTACACTGGTACGCGTAGTCAGTTTACGCGTGTCCGGAACGTCATGTCCATACTTGCAGCTACGCGTACACTCTTGGGGAACGCGTACCGCGCGAGCTAGCTCGCAACGCGAGCCGCCGTCTGTCGGTTTTTGGTCGCGCGTCAAAGAGGACGCACACGACCGGGTACGCTATATTTGGACGGCAAAATGGATAGACACGCGTGTTCTTGGAGTTTCAATAATGAAATATATGAGGCTCGCGGAGCGCTCTGGATCGATTGACCTCGCGTACAGGTTCGCGGCGGTCCGTACAGGAGCTGTACGCGTATCCAATGTACGCGTGGACAGTGTTTCCCAGCTACGCGTAACACAGGAACGCGCTATCCGTACGCACCTTTATATTTTTGTGTTGCACCGCTTGGGGGTATAGAGGTTAAAACCTGGTATAACATATGCTACAACAATAAATCTTTGTTAGACTTCTTTATGGCAGAGAGAAGTGAAATGAGGCTGCAGTCTTCGGCAGATATGTCAAGATACGGTATGCTCAACAGACAGATCTCGAAGTCAATACGACGCGATTTGCGCTCCTACAGTACTAACTGTATTGTGAGCGCAATAGAGCGGAACAAGGGCTCCAAGGTGTTCACGAGAGATCTGTCTATGGGACAAAACCGGTTGACAAGGCTGAAGACCGATAGCGGCAGCATCATATCCTCTAAGTCTGAGATCTTGAGAGAGCTTGAAAAGTTTTATGGACAGCTGTACACCTCATCGCAATGCCCTGCAAACAACACGGCGGGCGATGCAAGAGCCCGTTTAACCCGATACTATACCGAAGATATCCCGGACGTCAGCCTGTACGAGATAAGGTCGGCTCTCAAACAGCTCAGAAACAATAAGGCACCGGGTGATGACGGAATAACGACGGAACTTCTGAAGGCAGGTGGATCACCGGTACTTAAAGTCCTTCAGAGGCTGTTCAACTCCGTCATCCTCGAGGGACAAACGCCAGAGGCGTGGAACAGGAGCGTGGTGGTGCTGTTCCATAAGAAGGGTGACAAAGCCCTTCTAAAGAACTATAGGCCCATCTCACTGTTGAGCCACGTCTATAAGCTGTTTTCGAGAGTTATCACCAACCGTCTTTCTCGAAGGTTTGACGACTTCCAGCCTCCCGAACAAGCCGGGTTCCGACAAGGCTTTAGTACCGTAGACCACATTCATACGCTCCGGCAGATTATACAGAAGACAGAGGAGTATAATCGGCCGTTATGTCTTGCGTTTGTGGACTACGAGAAAGCCTTTGATTCAGTCGAAACCTGGGCAGTGCTGCAGTCCCTCCAGCGGTGCCAAATTGACTATCGGTATATCCAAGTGCTGAAGTGTTTGTATAGCAACGCCACTATGTCTATCCGGCTTCAGAACCAGAGCACAAATCCGATCCCATTGCAAAAAGGGGTGAGACAGGGAGATGTTATCTCTCCGAAACTGTTCACCTCTGCATTGGAGGATATATTTAAGCTCTTGGACTGGGACGGATATGGCATCAATATCAATGGCGATTACATCACTCATCTTCGGTTTGCCGACGATATAGTCATCATGGCAGAATCGCTGGAGGACCTCAGCAGGATGCTGAGAGACCTCAACACCGTCTCCGGACAGGTGGGTCTTAAAATGAACATGGGTAAGACAAAGATCATGTCGAACGCCCACGTCGTACCTATACCTGTTCACATTGGAGACGATGTTATCGAAGTTGTTGATCACTATGTCTACCTAGGCCAAATGGTCCAACTAGGTAAATCCAACTTCGATAAAGAGGTCAGCCGACGAATCCAACTCGGTTGGGCAGCGTTCGGGAAGCTTCGCAATATCTTCTCGTCACAAATACCACAGAGCCTCAAGACGAAAGTTTTCAACCAATGTGTGTTACCAGTGATGACATACGGATCCGAGACGTGGTCGCTGACTATAGGCCTCGTTCATAAGCTCAGAGTCGCTCAGCGGGCTATGGAGAGAGCTATGCTCGGAGTTTCTCTACGTGATAGAATCCGAAATACGGAAATCCGTAGAAGAACCAAAGTCACCGACATAGCTCTCAGGATTGGTAAGCTGAAGTGGCAATGGGCAGGTCATATAGCTCGCAGAACTGACAACCGCTGGGGAGTAAAGGTTCTCGAGTGGCGGCCACGATGCAACGCGAAACGGAGTGTTGGGAGACCAGCTGCCCGGTGGACCGACGACATTGTGGCGGTCGCGGGTGGTCGGTGGATGGAGGCGGCTCAGGACCGCTGTTTGTGGCGTCGTATGGGGGAGGCCTATGTCCAGCAGTGGACGTGTATGGGCTGACATGATGAGACTTCTTTATTGTAACCTCTTGTGTTATGGTGCTAGACAACGGATATACTACTTATATACTTTTTTATACATACTTATAATACATAGAAACAACCAGACCACAGACAAATATCTAAGCATACCTAATTACTTGTCTGAGGCGGGAATTGAACCTGCAACCCTGTATTTGGCAGCCCGGCATGGTGACCATTGTGGCAACTGGGTCGTCACTACTGTATACTCATACTGTCATACTGTATTTCAAAAGAGCATAAACTTACCCATAATATAGTACGCAGTTTTGCTGTTCTTAAAAAAACTATTGCATCGTGCGAGCTTCGTACAGTCGTACTATATACATACACGTTAAGCGAACGCTCGGCCTAGCTACATGGTAGGCGGAGTAGGGGGTGTTAGGTTTTATTTTCGTTACGGAATTTCTTGATTCGGTCGCCGCGCTCAAAGCCCGCGATAAAAGCTATGCAATAGCTTTTAAAAAGTAGCTTCTGATTGGGAATATTCCCGATCGATGGAAACAGACATAGACTAAACACTTTGACAGTACAAAGAGATCGTCTAAATAAACAAATCAGATATTAAGGAGACGTCGTTAACGTAATTTTATTGGTCTCTACGATTCCATTGATAAGGGGAAATCATTCCAGAAACTGAGATATATTAAGTTACCAATTACTAGCAACGCCCCGAGGCTTAAAAAATAGCCTATATTACGTGCCGATAATGTATCTTTTCTCTTTGTGAAAGATTTTTCAAAATCGGTTCAATAGTTTCGAAGTTTATGCTTGTACTTGTATGCGGGCTGTTTGCCGCTTTTGAATTGGGTCCTTTTTGCGTGAGGATGGAGTAGGCTTGCCCAGCACCTACTACCCTCTCAGCTTAGTCGACCATGTCCAGAGGAGAGAACTTATCAATAATTCTGGAGCCAACTGAGCCTTGGGTTTCATAACGATGTTTTCCTTGACCGTAAGAGCAATGTCAATTAACGCACATAAATTTTTCTTAAGAAAATCCAGGGCAGGGATTCGAACCCACGACCTTCAGAATTAAAGTCGAGGTATCTACCACTAAGCCAACACCGCTCCTTTAGTTTTGAAGTTTACATCTTTCAAATATCATGCAAACAATGAAATGAATGTACTAAAACCTGCACTTTAACTGGACTTTTCAATCATTTTAAGTTTTGATTTTTAACACGTCTGACATTTGTACAGATATTACATTAGTGAAAAATAGAAAATGAATTCATAGTTTTTATAATGTCTATCTGTCTGTTTGTTTGCACGTCTGTTTGTTACACGTGAGTCGCAATAAAATTATTCCCAGTCTATTGCAGTAACGAAATACAGTCCAAATTAGAAACTACTTCAAGTACTTGTCTTATTCTTTTCATTTTGAAAAGCTATATTATTTGGTAAAGTCTTGGTATCAAAATATAAAACTTGAGAGGTGTCAAGGGACACCCGGATGGAACGAAGTTCCTTTCGATAATTATTATACTATTTACGTAATTATTTGTTAGAAATTCGTCGTAATAACTATTAGTAAAGTCCGTTACAATCCTGCCGATTTCATGCCGACTTCCGAGTTATTTATGCCGATTTCCGAAATATTTGTTAGTGAATACAGTAAAAAGTATAGTCTTGTTACTATAAAGTAATTGGAACACGTTTTCACAACGATTTATCAACGTATTTATTAATTTTTAGTGAAATAATAGCCGCACTGGATCAGTAGTCCTACTGAGTAGTTCAACTGGTAGTGCAAATGATACTTTATTGTTTCTCTATTACTACCAGTAGTAGCAAGACAAAATTCTTTCATCGCGTTTTTCTACCCCTGCCGCACATTCCGCGCCCCGCCCCTTCCATTGTTTACATTTTGAAATTTTTGATATCGGAGAGGAAGGGATCAGCAGGTATAAAATAAATTCGTGCGAAACGACCATCAATAATTTATTTTTTAATAAAAAGGGTCGTTTCGCACTTTCGTGCGAACTTCTTGCGGGCGAAACGACCACCTACTCGGTTTAATTAGTGAAGGAACTGTATTTTTTTTTTATAACTAATCGTCGCCACACCACACTGTTCAATGCGTAATAGAAAGACGAAACGAAAATAACAGGCTTGTTTTCTATGCAAAAAGTGTCGTTACAACTTTTGGTCTTAATTTTTTCCGTCTAGCCCCCTTTCGCAACGCGCGATAAGGAACTATCCAACAATTAGAATCGTTGAATACGAACTGGCGCGGGTAACCCCGAGATACTCTAACTAGTCATGAATAAACACAATCCCCGTTCACTTAAGTAACATCATGATAAGTAAAGATGGATGCAGTGACGTCAGCACTTATAGACGAGAGATATTGCATAGAAAGTGCAACGGAACACTCGCATCGTCGTCGTCGTGAGACTCACGGTGGAAGAGTAACCGGGTCACGGCGACACACGGGATGGTGTCCCGAACAAACACGCTGCTGGAAAATAACAAAGCATAATCAAGAAGTCTTAAGAGGAAAGGGTACTGGGGGCTCTTTCCATACAAACTATAATGACACTAGAGGAAATATTTTTGTGCATAAAACTGCCATGACCATGCCCCTATTTTTTGTTTTTTTTATTTTTATAATCTTAATTTTTATGATAATTAGAAAATGAAAAAAAACAAAACATATGGGCATAGTCATGGCAGCTATAGGTTTTATAGCACAAAAATATTAGTGCTAGTGTCATTATCCAGGGAGGAAACAGTCGACTACGTTTGTATGGAGATCGCGCAGGTACCCTTTAACCTTAATGCCATGAAAAAGATAAGCCAAAGGAGGCGCCCCATTTTCCTATTTTACAAGATCAAACACGACCGATTCGTAATTTTATTAACAACAGTTTTTGGGCTGTCAAACCATAAAAATATTGCACACTATCAAAAACCGCCATTTTTTTATTTTTCTTCACAAGTTCTTTGAACACAACATGTATTGTAACTAAAAATGCCGCGGTACACTTGAGACCCATACCATTCGATAGAGGGTATTACAGAGAACAAATAATACCTTTTGTCAAACAAATATTGCCACCAAATCTCTAAAGACTCTCGGAAAATGCACCGCACAATTATGGTAATACTCGCTGAGTATGCGTTTCTTTGAATATCCCCTTTCCAAAAGGCTTTAAAGGTTTAGTGTGAAGGCATTATTTGCTCGTGATGCCGCTTACCGATAGGTATGGGTTTCAAATTGCACCGTGCAAATAAAATACTATGCCAAGCTCCCATAGCACGTCAGGACCCCTTTCTGTAGTAGCCGTCCTTTTCGCAAGGAGTTTCTGAGACCTTTGGGTAGGCTATATCAGTGATGCAGTCTCAAGGAATAAAAAAAATGCATCATCAAAAACCTTTTTTTATCACTGAAAAAATAGCAACGTTTATGTCAGTGTTAGACCCCCGTATGTTTAGAGAGGCGTGTTCGACGACCCGATCCCAGCGCCCGATAACCGCGTGTCAGGAGGGTTCACTGGGTTAGGTCCGTTGGTACCACTGGGAGTTGGGACACTACCTGGCAACATTCAGATAATTATACGACAACCAGATATGTTTACAAATAAGACATCAGGAGTTTTTGCGGGAACGATAAGATAACTTAAACGTTGTTTTAATTTTTATCAGACATTGCACACTGCGCCATCTAGCCTCAAACTAAGCAATTAGGCTTATAATATGGGTGCCAATACAAACCCACAGAGCAGTCTAATAGCAATTTATGGCAGGGTGCTACGAAAAAGACACCTACAGAGAAGTCTATGTATCGCTTCATTGGAGGGTGCTACGAAAAAGACACCTACAGAGAAGTCTACGTAGCGCTTCATTGGAGGGTGCTACGATAAAGACACCTACGAAAAATATACCTAGAGAGAGGTCTTTGTAGCACTATGTAGCAAGATGCTACAAAGAAGATGCCTAAAGCGACGTCATTGTAGCAAGATGCTACAAAGAAGATGCCTAAAGCGAAGTCATTGTAGCAAGATGCCACAAAAGGATGCTTAAAGCGAAGTCATTGTAGCAAGATGCTACAAAATAAAATCTACAGCGAAGTTACGTAGTACTTTCAGAAAAATAACTACATAGAGTTCTACTAGCACTTCAAAGCAGAATGCTACGATAATTAAACCTACAGACAGGTCTAAGTAGCACTTGGTAGTAGAATGCTACGAAAATTCGACCTACAGAGAGGTGTAATTTTCGTAAATTTACTAAATAACATCTATCTACGTAGTACTTCATACGAAAATGTAAATAATTAAGTATTATTTGTAAACAAGATTTAGCAAGAATTGCGAAGTTTCAGTTCCATAAGGAAGCCGTGTAAATTGCCGGACGTCGGCGAAATGAGTTCACAACTCGAGTTTATAAGAATTCTCTGAACAATACGACTTTTATTGTTATTCATAAGAAATGGGCTGAGAGTGGGACTTCTTTTAAAATTTTCGTTTTATACTACAGAGTGCGGACTTGTAATCAAGTAGGTAAACACCCGCTTGCAATGCAGAAGGTTGCGGGTTCGATTCTCACCGTTGAACAAGTATTTATGTTACAGATATTTGCTTTGGTAAACAAATATTTGTAGTTATCTAGGTGGTCCGAGGTTTCACCCGCGTAACTCCCGATCCCGTAGGAATATCGGGATAAAATGTAGCCTATGACATTCCTAATGAATCAATGTATCCTCATACCAAGTTTGTAACAAACAAACAATCAAAACTTTTCTCCTTATAATATCACTACATAACATAGTATAAAATAAAGTCACTTTTCGACGTCCCTATAACCTTATGTCCCTATGTCCCTTTGTATGCTTAGATCTTTAAAACTACGCAACGGATTTTGATGCGGTTTTTTTAATGGATAGAGTGATTCAAGAGTAAGGTTTATATGTATAATAAATGCATAATATAGCCGTGCGAAGCCGGAGCGGGTCGCTAGTTTTGTACAAAGATAAGTATTTATTTACAAAAGTAAAGTATATAAAGTACTAGTTGCGACCAACGGTTTTACCCAGGTTAGTGTCTCTTTGAAAATATTATTGATATCCTAAAAACACAGAATACATCATATTTACTACAAACTTCAACAGCCCTTTTACTCCTTATAACATCGAATTTCCAAAAATAAAAATAAAAACTACAAGTTTTTCGTAGCTCTTCTAGTTAGCTCTAGTTGTTTCAGAGATTTATACAGGAAAAGTATTTTTGTAGTGCACAAATTTCGGTATGTTTTAAGCACATTCAAATAAAAAATACTGTTTTTTTTATTTTGGAGCTAACTCAAAAACTCTCAGAGCTATAACCATTTAAGTGTTTCTAACAAAACGACGAAGTCCATGGACACAATACTAGCGCCAGCGAGTTTAATAGCGCGCTCTAAATGAAGGTAGGTATCTACGTGTCACTGTGTGTATCAATACTGAGATACCCAATAATTTAGAAATTGCAGGAAGTTTTTCACATTAAGTTTTGGTTTTTTTTTAATTTATTTTTTTGCGTAAATGTACTCCACTGCCGACATATATTCAGCAGAAAAAAAATGTGCACTACAATAGTACATTGCGATACAAGTGTGGAAAGTTGATCATTCCATAGAGGCGGTTTATGACGCGCGAGCGGAACGCGAGCGTGGCAAAAGCCGAGATGGAATGATCAATTCACACGTGTATCGTACGACGATTTTTATCACAGTTGCGAATAAAAAAAAAAGACTTGTTAAAATTTTAATAATAAAAAGTTTTTAAGAATTTTAGGTTATGTTTACTATTTTTTGTTAATTACACTCCCGAAAGGCTAGGCAAAAGACTTTTAACCTATACAGCGTCTGACATACAATATTTTTTTAGGGTTTTTTTCATTTGTTTTTGCGTTGGCGGTTAAAAACAGAATATAATGGTAAGGAAAAAATATATTTATGTACCTAAAGAAAAAACAAAATAAAAACAAAACTCAATTTTTAATTATTTTCAAAGACGTCATCACGTAATATTTTCGTTCGTTATCAGACTTTAGAGACAACCTTTTGAAAAGAAGAAAAAAGGTACCAACAAAGAGTTTTAAGCCAGCAAGGCTTAAAAACTCTTTGGATGGTACCTTTTCAAAACAGTATAACCCAGATAAAGGAGATCATTCATGTTTCTAACAAAAAATACCCACAAAAAAAAATGCCGGCCAGTAATAAAAATTGTTTCTATCTTGTAGAGAATAACATTTTAAACAATGTTTACTAAGGCAACAAAGAGCTACGATCAAAAATCGTTGAGTTATTTTACATTGAAAACCCAAAAAATGCATTTTATAGAGATCCGCCGCGTTTGACCACTTTTAAGATCCCACTAAAACTTCTGAAATTGTTATTGGATATAACTATTTATATAAATATAATAAAAACAGACAAAGCTTATCCATTTACTACTTATTTTTATATTTTTTCTGTAGTAATATCTTAAAAGTGGTCAAACGGAAACGGACTTTTAAGATATTACTACATATCTATAAAATGCATTTTTTGGGTTTTCAATGTAAAATAACTCAACGATGGTTGATCGTAGCTCTTTGTTGCCTTAGTAAACATTGTTTAAAATGTTATTCTCTACAAGATAGAAACATTTTTTTTTCTGGCCGGCACCTTAAGTTTTGGGTACGATTTGAACGATGTCCTTATGAATGTTTCATCTACTATAATATGTCATTAGCAGTGACTCTGGCAAGTCGCTGATCGCGCCTAAGTCCAAAAGAAGAAAAAAAAAAAAGTCATTAGCAGTAAGATACGTATTTGACATATCGGGATAACGTTTTAGCACTAGTTGGATTTTTTTTTATCGCACGCGTGTATAATACGTTGCATTATGAGCCTAAAAGCGGTTTAATAAGATCCACTTTATGAGCAACTGTGATAAAAAAATACTTTTCCTGTATAAAGGGTGAATTTTTTAAATGGGCCTAAAGAGATAGCGAAATATTCTGAAAGGAGTTGCGTGCCCGAATTCAACAAAAAACTAAAACTGCATCATTAGATTTTTTTTAAAGTCATTACCCTAGCCAGGAATCGAACCTGTTAAAAGGTTCTATCCGTGGTCTGGTCACCATAACACAAGCCTAGTTGCTTAGCTCAGGGCTAGATGACGCTGTACGTTATATTTTGCAATATTTATTTTTCACTGTCCGATCTATAAATTCTCACCGTTTAAACCTTGACCTGGACTACAACAAACATTTCAAAACCGAAATCATCTAAATCGGTTCAGCCGTTCTTGAGTTTTAGCGAGACTAAGGAACAGCAATTGATTTTTATTTATATATAGAGTTCTCAGTCTGTCTTTTCATTTCTGAAGTTTGTTCATACAAAATTGTGACCATAGCTACGTACGCTAAGTGCGTTACGAAGCAATGCTCCGACGCACCTATAGTGGTAACAAATAATAATAGATCGCGAATTGTTGAGGTTATTTTTAAATCGCAAATAGGTCGGTGATACGATGCAGTAGCAACGATAGTTAGGTATAGCAATCGTATGTGATTATATCCAGCTGTTATGGTTCTATCATTGTTTAGATGTTTCAATGATTCCTCTCTGATGTGGGTTGTTGGATGGATGTCCGGTTCGAGGCCGATGTTGACACCGTTTCTGAGGAATTCTTGTGATTGTTTGGTTCGGAACCTTTGATCAAATATTTCGTGTTCGTTGCGGTGTTTCTTCAAAGATATAATTTAAATGCAAAAGTTTAAAGATTTCCTTTTATCAGCCACAGATTTAGAGGTTCTAATTGTTTTTCCATAAAAACAGTGCAACGGTAAATCTTATATCGTTTTTTAATCCTATTAATTAGGCCCTATTATTTCTCGAAATCGGTTGATAAATGGCAGAGTTTTGAGGCTATAAACATTGAATAAAACGCAATCGTGTTGAGAATTTCTTTTTTTTTTACTTTTTCTTTTATATATAAGTAATACATATTATACATACATAAACAAATATATTCCATAAATATCTGTTTGAGACGAAAATCAAACCTTCTTTAGTTTGACGAAATACTCCTTTGGCTAAACGTGCACTATTACCAAACACACCCTTGCCCAACCGCCCCAAACCCTCTGCACTTTTTTTTTCATGTTTTTGTCAAAATTTTATGTCTCTATACTCGTAGTAGTTTATGCTAGGTAAGAGTATGTCGTTCATTGGAAATGATTACAAAATGTAATCGTATTCTATTCTCTATGTAATAATATTATTGACACAGGGGCGTATCGTGAATTTGTGAGGCTATGTGGCCCTGGGCTAATATGACTTAGGGGCTAAAAAAATTAAATAAAAACAATTAAAAGGGAAAAAAATGGATTGAATTAAATAATATTTGTTATTTAAGACCTTTGTACCTATGTTCTCAATAAATGACCCAAGTAACACATTTGGTAACAAATAGCTTGCATATAGTATTTTTTTGGAACCTTTAGTAATAAAATCCACCGTGATTAAGTTCTATAAAGGTGGTTAGAACCTATATGCAACCTATATAAATTCCATAAATTCCATAAATTCTTGTTTCTGGTTCTGGGTGTTTCCTATATGTATAATATGTATATATTTACAAAAAAAAAAAAGTATATAAGTAGTTTATCCGTTATCTGGCACCCATAACACAAGCATTAAGTTGCTTAGCTTGGGGCTGGATGGCGATGTGTAATATGTCCTGAAATATTTATTTTATTTATTTTTATTTTTATATGTTACCAAAGGGAGAAAAATTGCAACTCATTTATAGTTGCAGAAGCGTTGTATAGGAGTTCGAATTGTTACCCTGAGTGGCACTTGGAACTAACGGTGCGAATTGCGCGCTGTGAATGAATGATTGAACGATAAAGCGATACCGTTCATTCGTTAAGTGACAAATTAGATCATAACTAGTCTTATTTTTGGCGGAGGTAAACGAAACACGGTGTGCTTTGTTCTATTGTGTTAATTGTGACAGCCATTATATTGCATCTATTTGGTGAGTATTAAAAATGTACGTGTATAACGCAGAATAACATCATGGAGCCCTTGTAAATGGTTTTTTATCGTGAAACCATGGTATATTTACTTAGTAAATTTTGATGCGCCTTCGATATAATCCATAAATATGCGCTGATCAAATATATAAGATAATACTTTACAACAATTTTGTTGTTAAAAACCTAACATTATAGTTTCACAAAAAGTATAATGTCAAACAACGTCAGAGTACAGTTATCAAAACTTATTTTGTTTTATGTTATTGTAATAAAATACCATTTAACAAAATGCTTTTCAAGGTCAATATTTTTAAACATGGCGATTTAGTGAGTGAAAATAAGAACTACAAGGTCTAATTTGACCTTGTAGTTCTTATATTCACTCATTTGTTGCCATATTGGAGCTCTTAAGCCCAAAAATCACTCATTAGTACCTAGTAGTGATATTTTTCACTTCACAGGTTTCGCTGTCTCTGCTTTGAATTGGGGATCCTCAAGACGGGTACAAAACCCATTATGAAGGTTAATAAAGTGAAATTTACTTAAGGTGAAGTAGGACCTGAAAACCCCTAACTCTTTCCCACGCGCGCGCCGCGGTTTGACTCTATCTCTTTCCCCCGTGCTCAAATGACCGATTTAACTGTTTTATGTAATTAAAAGACTCAAATTTATTTTAGTGAAAAACCATCTGTACTACCTTATGGGAATTGATGTAAAGTTTATGAAAATATAAATTTTGTACTTGTTTTTTCTTTACAATCGCCGTAAAATTGAAAAATCTCAAAAAATGACGATTTCGAAGTGTATGACAATACAAAGCATTTCTTCACCTTAACGACAGTAGAAATATCATTCTATGGATTTTAGCGGTTGATACCCAAAAACTGGTTTTAAGACACCTCTATCGCGCTTCTGGTCATACCACTTCGGCTTAACTTGTAAATGTTGACTGGAATAAAAACCTCGACTTCTTCATTCGTTGCCCGATTTCCTACTGATAGTTTCTAATTTGTAAGTTGTGTGATTGAAAATAAAATTCGTGTATGACTTGATTTGAATGTGTTTCATTTTAAATCTAAGCTTTCTTGAACTTTAATTGACAATTTCTAAATTAGTTCTATAAATGTCTATTTATAAACAAACATCGCAATTAAAAATAAGTTCTACGTTTCTATTATAGGTACATATTACAGTTGGACCAATTTAACTTGACCCTTAAATTGTATGGGCGCCCAAACTAAATAGTGGTCAATTTAAATTGGTAACTACCATACCATTGCGAGGGTAGAGAAAAAGAATTGAAACTAATGTACGGAACCCTCAGCGTGCGAGTACGACTCGCACTCGACCGGTTATTATTTTAGTACTGTTCTTATGATCTTAAGTGGTTCTAAATAAGTATCTTTTGGAACCGATCTACGCTTTACAGTGGCATATAAGAGTATATTAGACCTTACAAACGCAATTACACTAGGTTCCAAATGAACTGCAATAATAACTCTTGAGCCACTACAGGTGATAAATAACTCATATATACTACTTATTTAGTACTAAAGGTGCCAAATGAGGAAAAAATACCACCTATTAGGGCACAGTTCTTTAGGGGGGATTTTAAGATGTCATATGCCTTTTTGAGTTCTAAAAGAGAGAAAATTGGAACCTTTGTGCACCTATAAGTAATAAATCCGGCTTAATGCTACCATAGGTAATAAAGGAGGAACAAAAATCACTCAAAAGCAACCGTTGGTAATAAGAGTTACTCATTTGCAAATTCGAGTGCTGTTTGCATCTTTAAGTAATACCATACACTCTTGCATCACTTATATACTACCTACAGTTGCAAAATAAGTTCCAAAATTCACTAACGTGTTACTTGGGGATTGATTGATTGGCTACCTCATTCTCTCTTCCTCATTTCACTTTTAGAAACCAAGATTTTTTATGCACGATGTTGCAACTTACATATTTACTTTAATAATTTCTACCAGCGCGATCATCGTCTTTTATTTTCAATGGAGCTAGGGGCTTTGGGTAGATCCGCCCCTGTCCTTATATAATAGTGAAACTCTAGCTAGAACATTCAATTATATCAATACAGTTAGAAAAACAAAGGTACTGCCATTTTGTGATAACAATAAGAAAATCATGGCATCTATGAAACCAATAGCTATTGGTTTCTTTCATAACTTCAGTGGTTTTTTGTAATCATACAGAGTGTTATTTATTGAGTCTAGTGAAATTGAATTTATTTTCTGTGTTTGAATACCTAGTATAAAAATTGTTAGTTTTGTTATGAAAGTGTTTGATTTCTAAAATTGATATTTCCGACTTTTGCAAAAGTCATTCGCCGACACTTACAAATGCTCTAATTAAATTCACGAGTGCCGGGTGGTGGATTAACTACTCGGTCCAACTATTTGGATCAGAAAACTTCGAAAAGGCCTGTGGTTCAACTATTTGTTTAGTTGGACCACAGGCCTTTTCGGAGTTCTGACACCTAGTCAGAGGCACGTAGTCTAATTTTTCTTCTCAAAAAGAAATTAGACTCGTGACCCCATGAGTTTCTTGAGCCTTCTTTTCATTGGTGGGCGCGTTCCGAAGGCACACATCCTAATTTAGTTTTTAAGACGTTTCAATGTACAAAATATACATAAGCATTCAAATGAATAAAAATGTTTGACTTTGACTTTGATTCAATAAATAAAATAACTCTTTATTCAGGCAAATTACACCCATTTACTGAGAAAAACAAAATAAAAGCCTATCGAAACAAAAACAAATATGATCGAAACCAAAACAAAAAAAACATCTAGGTACTTAATGGTTTTCATTTTTGAAGTATTTCTAACATAATAATATTCGTTTATTGGTCGTGGTCCGACTGCCGGAGTTCTATCAATCGAACCACGGTCAAATAAAACTGTCCGTAGTTCTATTAATAACTTTCCGACAACGGAACGCATTTGAGTCAGTCCACTGAAAGTACTACGTGGCAAAATAATAAACCAAAAATGACAATAATATCCATTGAGATAGATATTACTGGAGTGGTCAACGCCGTACACTGCCTCATTCCGTCCATTTGTGATGATATCACACCAGTCGACTTAGTCGCTTGCTAGTTCGTAGAGGTTAAAGCGCTCGTGCATTTTTAATTAAAAATATACGGAAAAATTACAGAAAATGACTCACTGCGTACTTAGATACTGCACAAACAATACTAGAAAGATTTCTAGAGCGGAAGGAATAACCTACCACAGGTAAATAACTAGATATTATCGATTGAAAATTAAATACGAACATCATTTTTTAGCCGCCATGTTGTGACTTGTTCCGCGTCATTTATCAAAGAGTATAAACCTAGCAGAGGTGACTGTAGGTAACTTTCCTGTTCAATAGTGAAATTTGGCTTTTATTAACAATAGCTGCGCCCCGCGGTTTCACCCGCGTAATAATTTTCTACGCAACTTTCTTAATATTTTCTTTCATAAGAACCTTCTCCTGACAATAACAAACACAACAAAAAAAGAATTGGCCAAATTGGTCCAGGCGTTGTTGAGTTAAACATTCATTTTAGATCCGTAAAACATTAATTTTAGATCCGTGAATTATAAAAGGCTTGTTATAAGTTTGTGTAGCGATTTAATTTTACAGTTGAAGCAATGTTCTTTCTAATCCATCGCTTGTTATAAGTTTAGCGGAGATTATAAGTTCACAGTTCTTTAGTCAACGCGAAATCTTAAGAGGAAAGGTATCCTCCATACAAATGTACTCGACTGTTTCCTCCCTAGATAATGACACTAGAGCTAATATTTTTGTTGCATAAAACCTATAACTGCCATGACTATGCCCCTTTGTCTTGGTTTTTTCATATTCTAATTATAATAATAATTAAAAATATATATATATATATTAAAAATAAGTTTTATGTTACAAAAATATTTGCTCTAGTGTCATTATCCATGGAGGAAACAGTCGACTACGGTATGGAGAGAAAGCCGGTACCATTCCTCTTAACCGGGAGTTTTAAGACCGGAATTTGACTGGGACATGTCCCGGTATTGAAGTATTCCGGTACGGACAGTCCTTTCGTTACCCATGTATAATAATAGAATAGACATATATTAAAAGCACACGGACAAGAAAACAAATATAAAAAAACCGGCCAAGTGCGAGTTGGGCTCGCGCACGAAGGGTTCCGTACCACTGTATTGTGTTTATTACCTTAATTTTGTTTTTAACAAAAAATAGATGGCGCTTGTGGTAAAAATACATGAATGAAGGGTAAATGGCGGTTTACGGTTTACGACGCATTAAAAAAAAACTACTTACCAGATCTCGTTCAAACCAATTTTGGGTGGAAGTTTGCATGGTATTGTATATCATATATTTTTTTTAGTCTCATCATTCTCTTATTTTAGAAGTTATAAGGGGGGGCACACTTTTTACCACTTTGGAAATGTCTCTCGCGTAAACTATTCAGTTTAGAAATATTAGAAACCTTAATATCATTTTGGATTTGACGGATTTTGATGCGGTTTTTTTAATAGATAGAGAGATTCAAGAGGAAGATTTTTAAGTATAATACATGCATAATATAGCCGTGCGAAGCCGGAGCGGGTCGCTAGTTAAAAAATAAAATAAATCGACGTTAAATCTTTGGCGGGACTATTGGGACCGGAGTTTGACTGGGCAGTCCCGATATTCAAATGTTGTGTATCCTGGTACGGACAGACGTTCGTTGTCCGTGTTTAGTTTAACACCGGAACTTTTGGGACCGGGTTGCGAGATTTGACAGGGATATATCCCCGTACAGACAGTTCCTTCATTGTCCTTATCATTACATAGTATAAAACAAAGTCGCTTTTTCTGTCCCTATTTCCCTTTGTATGCTTAGATCTTTAAAACTACGCAACGGATTTTGATGCGGTTTTTTTAGTAGATAGAGTGATTCAAGAGGAAGGTTTATATGTATACATGCATAATATAGCCGTGTGAAGCCGGGCGGGTCGCTAGTGTAATATATTACAGTGAGTAGAAGCTTTAAAAGCTTTGCATGCAAAAACCTTTATAATTTCCCTGAGCCAGCAACAGATACGAGTTACGTGAGTGAAATTGTGAAATTTTTGAACAACTTCGCTTCGAAAGCTTTTGACAAAAACTTTTTCAATGGACATAATTGTTACTTTTCGGTTCACTGAGTGATGTTTTGTTAAATTAACAATTTCAAAGCTTTTTAAAGTCTAATGGTTTAAATAGTTGGGAAATTATATGTACTAAAGGCACAGACTATAAAATAATGTTCCATTACAAAAAAAGAAAATGTTCTATGGGTAGTAAGCTAATAAGAGCAACCTGCCACCTTAATCAAAAACTAAATATTTCGTAAAACAAAAAAAACTACTTACTTATATTTGCTTAATTGTCAATCTGAAAAACAATTCATTTGTTTAGTCTCTTGGTTTTTAAAAAACGACGTTACATTTAGTTTTTGCAAGTGACGCTTTCATCCAAAGGTTGCCTGGAAGAAATGGCCGCCCATTTTGTCATATTGTTTGATTTATATTATTTTTTAGCAGGCATTTATGTTAGAACTAGGGATATTTACATTTGTACAATAAAGAGTCTATCTATCTAATTAGCTTCTTCTAGACATTTCACGTCTAAAGCAGTAAAGTACAGTCACATTACCAATTAACTGAATCCCACGTGACCCAGAGCTCATTCGCATATCTGTAAAAAATATAGTATTTAAGTACCTCTTTTGTTATTTTTTATATTGTATATATTGTATATTGTATTATATTGTATTCATTTAATTTTAATTTATTTATTTATTTGGAAAACCAACAGCTTTACAAAAATTATAAGAAACGAAACAAGAAACAGAAAGCCAATTATAGAAAATAGAATAGGTATAGATAAACAAAACAAGCAAGCAAAAACACAAATCATAATCCAGCAAGAATTAAAATATAGGTAAATACAATATAATTATAGATAAAATACTAAAATTGATAAACAAATACGAGGGCGGGTCAATAATTCCGTGACTTTTGGAATAAAACACAGATTTTTTGATAAAAAAATCATTTTATTTTTCAACGTAGTCTCCCTTGAGCTCTATACACTTTGTCCAACGCTTCTCCAATTTTTTTATCCCTTCCAAAAAATAAGATTTGTCGAGGTCCTCAAAATAGGTCTTTGTTTGTGAGATGATTTCATCATTAGAGTCAAATCTTTTATCACCAAGCCATTTCTTCAGGTTTGGGAACAAGAAGTCGTCACTCGGAGCCAAATCTGGAGAATAGGGCGGATGAGGGAGCAATTCATAGCCCAATTCATGGATTTTTGCCATGGCAACTGCACATGTGTGCACCCTTGCATTGTCTTGGTGGAAAAGAACTTTTTTCTTGGCCAAATGGATGGGACGGTATTACAACAAAAATCTTAAAAGATGTAGCAATATTGATAGCACCAGTACTTTGTTACATTATCAATCTTTGTATGGAGCAGGGCATATTTCCTGATTCCTTAAAAAAAACTATAATTTTACCACTACACAAAAAAGGTAATAAAGAATCTTTAAATAATTACAGACCGTTAGCATTATTACCTGTCATTTCAAAGATATTTGAGAAAGTGATTTATGAAAGGCTATATAATTACTTTGAAACTTATAATATTTTTACAAATAGTCAATATGGTTTTAGGAAAAATAAAACAATAAATATGGCTATCTATGATTTTCTATTTAAAGTAATTAGAAATATGGACATTAGGAGACCTGCTGTTGCTTTGTTCATGGATATGAGTAAGGCATTTGACCACGTCCATCATAAAATTCTCATGGAAAAATTAGAAAAATATGGTGTTAGAGGAAACACATACGATCTGATAAAGTCATATTTAAGTAACCGTACTCAAAGAACGCATATTAATAAGGTATGTCCGCAATCTCAAACTGAACTGGTTTTTAAATCTGATTTGAGAAAGATATATAATGGTGTTCCTCAAGGTAGTGTATTGGGCCCTCTATTATTTAATATATATATAAATGATTTTGTTGACACTACTCCATATCATATGACATTGTTTGCTGATGATAGCACGGTATTATTTGTAAATGAAACTAAAACTAACTTATCGAACGTAATCAATCAAACTCTGACATCTCTAATTAATTGGTTAAATTTAAATAATTTAAATATAAATATTGATAAAACTAACCTAATGAATTTTAGACAAAGAAATAATAACTTGACTCTTAGTGTAAATTATCATGACAATAAAATTAACGAAGTTGACTCCACACGGTTTTTAGGGTTAACTATAGATAGTAAATTGACATGGAAAAATCATATTGACATTATTTGTAAAAGAATTTATCAATTTTCATATGCATTGTACAAACTGAAAAAGGTAGTGAACTTGAAGGCTCTATTAGCGTCTTATCATGGACATGTGGCGTCAATATTGAGATTTGGTGTTATATTTTGGGGAAACTCTACAAACAAAAATAAGCCTTTTATAGCACAAAAACGATGCATACGTGCAATATGTCAGCTAGGTAGAATGGAATCATGTAAAGAATCTTTTAAAAAATTAAAAATCCTTACATTCCCTTGCATTTACATTAGTGAAATGGCTCAATTTGTAAAAGAAAATTTGCATCTTTTTAATAGATATGCGGATAGTGGAAGACGTAAAGGTGATCTTCTAATCGTTGCACGCAATACTCGTCTAATGAGAATTAGCGTGTTCTGTATGGCCCCTGAAATATACAACGGAATTCCCAAATCATTACGACAAATTGATTGTCCTGGAGAGTTCAAGCGGGCTGTCAACAATTATCTCATCGATAAGGCCTATTATTCGATTGAAGAATTCATAAATGATAAAGATGACGTAAATTGAATTTGACATGATTTTGTATTCCATTCTTGACTTATTAATTAATTAATTTTGTTTTGTTTTTATTTAACTTTCAATGATTTTAATTTTTTTTTTTTTTTTTTATATTATTGACATTGGATTAATTATTTTGACATCATATTAGAGTACTTTTAATTAACTAACTTTTAATATTTGCATGCTAAGCTAAGTGCTGGTGAAATATGTTGAACTATATTTTTATGTGACATCTTTGTACCATATTTCAAGCAAATAAATGACATTCATTCATTCATTCATTCATTCATTCATTCATTCAAAAATGTGGTAGGTTTTTTTTCAAATCGTCATTGAATCGGTCTAATAAGTTGGCATAATATTCCCCATTGATTGTTCTTCCCTTTTGAAGGTAGTCAATGTGGATTATCCCGCGTGAATCCCAAAAAACAGTCGCCATGACTTTATTGGGTGACAAACCCACCTTGGCCTTCTTTGGCGCCGATTCATCCTTAGAAACCCACTGTTTTGACTGTTGTTTGGTCTCTGGTGTGTTGTGGTGGATCCATGTTTCGTCCACGGTTACAAAACGGCGAAAAAACTCCTCCATATTGCGGTTAAACAACACCAAACCCTCCTGTGAAGTTGTTACACGATTGCGTTTGTGGTCGACTGTGAGCAAACGCGGCACCCATCTTGCGGAAAGCTTTCTCATGCCCAAGTGATCATTCAAAATTGAAACCACTGAGCCATGCGAGATCCCTATGGCTTCCACAATCTCTCGCACTTTCAATCTTCAGTCGGCCAAAACCATATCGTGAATTTTTTCGATTGTTTCGGGTGTAGAGACCTCAATTGGGCGTCCAGGACGTTCGGCATCTTCAGTGCTTGTACGGCCACAACGAAATTCAGAAAACCACTTTTTACCATTGAAATCGAGGGTGCAGAGTCCCCATAGTATTTATCAAGCTAAGCCTTGATCTCGGTAATGGTTTTTTTTCGCAAAAAATAATGCTAAATAAGCACACGAAATTCACTTTTTTCCATTTTCTTCTCAGATCACTGGGTAGTCTGATAAAAATAGCTGCCAAACACAAACTAACTGACGCAGTAAGTTCAAATTTTAACAGGAGTCAACTGACAGATGCCTGTTGACAGGAGCAGTGTTGCTTTTTCAATAAAGAGGTCAGAAGTTCAAAAAGTCACGGACTTGTTGACCCGCCCTCGTACGTAAATATGAAATAACAATAAAAACACAATAAAATTAGGAGCCTTGAAAGAAGATAAGACTAAGCTGCCTTCTCGCAGAGTTAACGCTAGTGAAGAAAGGATCCACTGAACTTTCCTCACAGAGTAAATCGAACTCACTCGCCACTCGCACCATATACGTGTTCCTCCTGTATTTAGTTCTCCATCTAGGTATATGTATCAAGGAGTTATGCCTAAGTCTAGACCTCGGTGCTCTTAAATATATTTTTGATAAAAGATCAGGACAGTCGATATCACTATTTAAAATTTTGAGGTAAGTTATAAAGTCTGAAATTTGCCTACGTTGCCCAAGTGGTAAAATATGAAACTTTCTACACAACCTATGATAATCATCAGAATGATAAGGTAACCCTAACTTATAACAAAGATATTTTATGAACCGTTTTTGAATACTCCAAATTTGAGACGCATATTCTAAGTGACTCCGCACTTAAGTGCAATAGAGAACTTTGAGTGTCTTGGCATCATGAAAACCCTTGGAGATTCTTATAATAAAACCTAAAGCCCTAGAAGCCTTATTGGCAATGTACTCCACGTGATCATCGAAGACTAGCTTTTGGTCATGGTGAACACCGAGATCCCGTATTGAAGCGCTTTTCGGTAGTTGCTCACCCTTCAAAACATAAAAGGTTGGAATGACTAGGCGCTTGCGGGTAAAGGTGACCACTGAACATTTTCCAGGGTTAAGGTCAAGCTTATTGTCCTCACAGTATCTGTCGAGACGACACAGATCAGACTGAAGAGCAACCATATCCTCCGTAGAAAATATAGAGGCAAATATCTTCATGTCATCAGCAAAGCAAAGCAAGTGAGAATGCTGGAAACATGAGTCGATGTCGTTCACAAAGATTATAAACAACAAAGGTCCCAACAATGATCCCTGAGGAATTCCACTGGGGATAGGAACCCAGCTAGATATATAACTATGCAATACTACAGCTTGAGACCTGTTGTTGATATAAGACGCAAACCATCTAAGTAAGTCCCCACTGATACCGATGTTAAGTAATTTCTGAATGAGGATAGTGTGATCGATGCGGTCAAAGGCCTTGCTATAATCAGTGTAAACGACATCGACCTGGGACCCCCATCCATAGATTCAGTTATGAATTCATTCAGGAGAACAAGATTGGTGACGGTGGATCTACCCCTAAGAAACCCATGTTGAAATGGATTCAACGAATTTTTTACAGCTGCGTATACCTGCTCATACACACACACTATTATTGTGCCGTATATTGTTTAAAAAAAACAGAATCAGAATAACATTACATTATAAGCTTACAGATTTCCGAGTGAGCTCTAGGTCACGTGGGGTTTAGCTAATTGGTAATGTGACTGTACCTTAATTTACTCAAAAAAAAGGTTTAAAACAGCGTAAAAGTATTCAATTTGCAAAGAGAGTCGCGACATCCGACCGCGCCGCTCACCCCGCACCCTACCGGGGTCTGCGAGGGGGTAGATCGCCGCCCGCCCCACGCGCCCTACATCTGCAAGGCAATCACGTACAAAGCCCGCCCTGATAAGGGACTCAATGCCGCTGCCTGTCACCTCTCATTCATTGAACACTTACATTTGATATCAACTACCTACAGACTTTGTTCGAGGGAAACTTCACCGAGATTTTGTATCAATTGAGTCTCCATTGTTTGAGCGTTTAGGAAGTTTCTTGTTTCGAAGTTTTCGGTCTGATTTCATACTTAGTATGATGTTACGTTTAATATTGTTGCAAAATTATTGGTTAAAGCTTCGGGTGACTAAAGGGCTGACTGCTACGGACACCGGACAAAAATCGCAATCCAATAAGAGGGAACGTCTCTGAATTGATGAAATTAACTAAGAAATATGATATTACAAACAATTATTAATTTTAAAATATCAATTACAAGGGAGAATGTTTTTTCTGGGCCTGAAGGCCTCATGAAACGAGTCATATATCAAAAGAATGGTGGTTTCAAGAGCAACATTTTATTGTATGACCACTTTTTAAAATTAGCTGTGAGATCGGAGATATAGGTCATTAAAGGTAGGCGGTCGTTTCACTTGCGAGTTTTCTCCGTACACCGCTAGGGAGTATTAACTCCTGAATAGAATCAGATGTGGCCATCGTATAGCAATGAGTCATATATCAAATGATAGGTCGTTTCAAGAGGAATAATTCAGTATATGATGACTTTTTAAAATTATTTTTATTTCTAGAGTTATAGGCCGTTTATGCTAAGTAGTAGGTATAGGTTACTGAGGTGTTTCCTTGTGCAATGCAAACGCTTGGTTAGAACCAGATGTTGCTCTCCTCATGAAACGAGTCATATATCAAATGAAGGGTGGTTTTAAGGGAAACATTTTATTGTATGACCATTTTTTCAAAATAGTTGTTGGTTCGGAGTTATAGGTCATTAACGGTAGGTGGTCGTTTCACTTGAGAGTTTTCTCCGTACATCGCTAGGGAGTATTAAAGCCTGAATAGAATCAGATGTACCCATTGTATAGCAATGAGTCAAAAATCAAATGATAAGTTATTTCAAGAGTAATAATTCGATGTATGATGACTTTTAAGAATATTTTTTTTTAGAGTTATAGGCCATTTATGTTAATTAGTAGATGTCGGTGACTAATGTCTTCCCTTGTGCAATGCAGATGCTTGGTTAGAAGCAGATGTTGCCCTCCTCATGAAACGAGACATATATTAAATGAAAGGTGGTTTTAAGAGAAACATTTTATTGTATGAGCACTTTTTCAAAATAGTTGTGAATTCGGAGTTATAGGTCAATAATGGTAGGTGGTCGTTTATGCTAAGTAGTAGATGTTGGTGGCTAATGTCTTCCCTTGTGAAATGCAGATGCTTGGTTAGAAGCAGATGTTGCCCTCCTCATGAAACGAGTCGCATATTAAATGAAAGGTGGTTTTAAGAGAAACATTTTATTGTATGACCACTTTTTCAAAATAGTTGTGAATTCAGAGTTATAGGTCAATAATGGTAGGTGGTCGTTTATGCTTAGTAGTAGGTACCGGTGACTAAGGTCTTCCCTTGTGCAATGCTGGTGCTTAGTTAGAAGCAGATTTTGCCCTCATGAACTTGTTAATATATTACTCGTCATATACCAAATGAAAGATGTTTTAAGAGAAACATTTAATTGCATGACTACATTCAAATTCTATTCAAAATAGTAGTGGTTTCGGAGTAAAAGATCGTTAAATGTTCTTAAGTAAGTGTTCGAATGTTTTGGAAATTGTTGACAATGTCTGTCGTGATTTAGTAATCACCACTTAACACTATTTAGCGACACAGCAGGCTGATTAAAAGCATGAAGCTTATCGTAACAGACGTATAGGTTATGATACCTAGGTAAGATTATAAATAGGCTCAATATGGTCTCCCGATACACAACCGACAAAGCATAACCGTAAATGTCCTGCAAACAAATAAAAAAAGAATCTTCACGTCTCGTGACGGGTCTTGTACAATAGGTAATAATGCTACCACACGCTCTACCTTCCAACGAGTACCTAATCGACTAAACCGATTGCAATGAAACTCGGTATGGAAATTGCTGGAGACCTAGATTTACACAAAATACTACTTACTAACTTAACTTAACTTTTTAACTCAATATTCCCACTGGATAGGGACTTACGCTGTTGCAACCATGAATCGTCGTTATCTATTTTATTGAGAGGAACAATTCTCAACGGTTATTCCTTTCGACTCCCGCTTAAGGGGGCGCTTAAGGCGCTTCATTCAATAATAAAGGGGCGGAGTGGTGGTCCAACCATGGAGTCTATTAAGCGGGAGTCGAATATAATAATCCTCTATTTCATTAATTCTGTATCCACGCTCCGCGTTGAATCACCGCACACTTAGGCTTCCAACTATGGGTCGTGGTTTAAGTTTTTAAATAGTTGGACCACAGGACTGTGCAGAGTCCCGTTGGACTGAATAGTTAACCCCCCCGTACTTTATTATTGAGTGGAGGTTGAAAGATTTTTCCTTACGGTCCCCATAAGCGGGAGTCTAAAGGAATAACACTTGAGAATTATTTCGCTCAATGAAATAGATAACGACGATTCATGGTTGCAGCAAAGTAAGTACTTGTCCATGGGAATATCGCGTTAAAATATTACATTGTTACCCTAGGGGTAAAAGTGACTCATTTAGTCCCGAGACGGAGTTTGGCTAATAGTTCGAGGGACTAAATGAGTATTTTACCCGAGGCAAACACTGTGCTTTTCATTACGAATAATATATCGAATTCTTCCTAAAAACGAGAATGAATGAGAGATTCCATACTACCTGATCCTCTTTCAAGGTTAGGACCAAAGAGGTTTTACATAATAGTGTTTTTCAGGTTTTTGCTATTTATTTTCAATACTCAAATACGTCGGTAACTCGGTACTTACCGAAGAGATTTTTATTAATTAGTTAATCCAACACTAGGAAATGACGCGAAGTCTGTAGATTTAAATTGCAATTTTTGTAACACGGTTTGTCAAGAAAATATAATTTTCATAACTCATACTCCGAAAGTAGGTCCAAATGTACCTGAAGAGCGTGTAGAAAAAAAACTTCCAGCCCTAGGGAAAATAGCTTTCACTGACAGCTGTCATATCAAATTATGGCTTCGCACGGCTTGTGCAATGTGCATGTAGCCAGTATTAGTATCATTACGCATTAGTAACTTCAAAAACCTAACCTCCTTGCTTTAGGTAACACCAAAGAATAACAATTATGGCTTCGCACGGCTTATGCATACTGCCCGAGTTTAGTACTTAGTAGGTTTTTTCTCAGTAATCGAATTCAAGTAGATATATTTAGTTCAAGATAATAATATCTTATTTAATAAAATAAATGTAGACGAAAATGGTCAAAGCGACGTATGACCATGCCGCGCCCTATCGAGATGTTGTTGATGTGGTTTTATGCGACCGTGTAGTTAGTGTCGTTCCTTGAGTAAAAAAAAACTAGTGGGATAATATGCTAGCATTTTCAAACTATTTTAAACGTTTTAATTAGTATTATCTGTTGTTATTTCATTATGTTTTTGTGTTAAGTTTAAACTGGTTTTACATTTATGATTGTGTATTTTGTGTAAATAACATTTTCTAGACAAACCGTGTTACAAAACTGTAATTTAAATCTACGGACTTCTCGTCATTTCCCAGTGTTGGATTAACTCATTAATAAAAATCTCTTCGGTACCGACGTATTTGAGTATTGAATACAACAAAAACAACCTTGTAAGAGGATCAGGTAGTATGGAATCTCTAATTCACTCTCGTTGTTAGGAGGAATTTTATGTATTATTCGTAATGAAAAGCACAGTGTTTACCTCGGGTGAAAGACTCATTTAGTCCCTTGAACAATTAGCGCCCTCGCTACGCTCGGGCGCCAAACTCCGTCTCGGGACTCAAAGAGTGACTTTCACACCTAGGGTAACAATGTACTATAACACAAAATACGCAATCATAAATTAAAAAACCACATTAAACTTAACACAAAAAGATAATAAAATAACGAAAACTAATACTAATTAAAACGTTTAAAATAGTTAAAAATTCAAGCATTTCCTGCCAGTTTTTTTTTACTCAAGGAACGACACTGACCGGACGGTCGCAAAAGCCAGCAGCAGCAACATCACAACAGGGCGCAAGCGTCGCAGCATGGTCATACGTCGCTTTGACCTTTATCGTCTTTATAATATTTATTTTATTAAACAAGATATCTTGAACTAAATATATCTACTTGAATTGTATTACTGAGAAAAAACCTACTAAGTAATAAACTCTGGCAGTATGCATGAGTCATGCCAAGGCATAATGGTTGTTTTTTGGTGTTACCTAAAGCAAAGAGGTTAGGTTTTTGAAGTTCCCAATGTGTAATGATACTGATACTGGCTAAGCCGTGCGAAGCCATAATTTAACATGACAGCTGTCAGTGAAAGCGATTTTCCTTAGGGTTGAAAGTTTTACTTTCAACACGCCCGTCAGGCACCTTTAGTACTTTTGGAGTATGAGTAATGAAAAGTATATATTTTTTTAAAGATAGATAGTTCCCAAACAGGATAATCGGAATAGATATTATTGCAGTTACAATAGAAACGCACGATGGGTACTCGTAGGAAGGTAGAGCATGTGGTAGCATTATTAGCTATTGCACAAGACCCGTCACGAGACGTGAGCTTTCTTTTTTTATTTGTTTGCAGGACATTGACGGTTATGCTTTGTCGGTTGTGTATCGGGATCATAACCTATACGTCGTTTACGATAAGCTTCTTGCTTTTTATCAGCCTGTTGTGTCACTAAATAGTGTTAAGTGGTGATGACTAAATCACGACAGACATAGTCAACAATTTCTAAAACAACCGAACACTTACTTAAGAACATTTAACGATCTTTAACTCCGTAATCACTACTATTTTAAACATAATTTGAATGTAGTCATGCAATAAAATGTTTATCTTAAAACCACCTTTCATTTAATATATGACTCGTTTCATGAGGAGGGCAACATCTGCTTTGTAACGGAACGTTATCTGACAGGACAACTTAAATGACGAAAAGAATTACTTTCATTCCATGCCAAATAATTCTAATTTTGCTTTAAATAAATCATAATATCTATTATGAATTTTCCCTAGTTGTATTTAATTAAAAACCCAAAATAATATTTGAATGCATCAAACCCGTTGAATGAAATTGCGAATTCAAGGTTTATCTACGTAATTAGGAACGCGAAGATGACTCTGCGTAGGCGCATACGCGCGAATCGTGAGGAGGGGGACGGAGAACTAGTTGGGTCCGATATCGCTTGTCATGGTGGGCGTGACTACTCATGCATAGGTTGTACTTACTACAAATCTACATAATATTTTACTTGGTGAATCTAATTTTTCCTAGTGTGTGTAATCCCCATTAAACGGGTGAGTGTTGTTGTGTTATTAAACATAAGTGCTTAGTCGTAGTAATTATTTTATTAGGTACTATGTTGGGTTTGTGGTGGTGTAATTGAAAAGTGCTGTATCATGCACCTTACCAAGACCGACTACTATTGTTAACTATGTATCTTAGTACCAGTTAGATATAGTAAGTAAATGTAAATAATATAATATTGAATCGTCAATTGTTAGTAGGTACGGAGTATGTTATGGAGATGGTTTGTAGCACGGATTCACCTTATTTCTTTGGGAATTGCAGTTGTTCGATCATTCATTGTCACACGATTCTAGCCCTTTAAAGTCATCATTAATTTTGTTCTAATTACAATGAATACCTACTGTTCAATGTGATGAACGATTGTAATTCTTCCACGAGCTTATTCATAAACATGAAACAGTCACATAGGTCATTAACCTGGGCTAATGTTATTCCATTTTCATCATCTCATTATTTGTGTATAACCTCTTTGATAAGAATCATTCATTACAATTGTGAGACTGCCTCATCATCAATTCTATTCATTGCAAATCATTCATTCTTCCTGTTCCGCTGCTTGTCGAGCTACAGCCCAGATGACGCAGTCTCACAACAAATTAAACTACCCCTTTGCTGACGCGGAGCCCTTTGACACATTCCAGGGACCTACGGCTGGGCGGAAGGAGCTACCTCCTTACTACTTTGCGGTTCTGCTATTACCACAGCTGACTTATTTACCGCTGCTGGAACTATTTCCTTTATGGGGCAAACTGGCTGACGGCTACTTAAATTAGGGGTCCACCGGCTGACGGCTATTATAATCAGGGGAGTGAGTGGTTAGCGTGATAACGTAAGCGGATAGTGACTGTGAACCCACCTTACTACTCAGTGTAATAATTCTCAACTACCCTCATTTTTGTTTTATATAATATAGTATTAGTTAACTTTGAGAGTCGTTTAATTTTAACTTTAAGACAACTAAAGTCGTTTCATTGGCGCCCAACTAAGGTACAGTCACTTCCGTATTGTGTTCCACTGCTTTTAGGCATTAAATAGTTATTTTTGGTGTTGGCAATTATATAAGTGGATATTTTCATTAGTTTTAGTAGTTTAGTTATCTTAATTAAATTCACAGCAACACACACCCGCCAATAATGGCTTACGTAATCAAATACCTATCGCTACAAAAAGCCGAGCTTGAGTATGAAGTCGAACTGCGGGGTGGTACGGGGGAATCTGTGCAGGAATTGCGGAAACAAATTATTAAATTGTCGCAACAGATTCCTGATGAAGACATATTAGAATCCCACTTGCCTCCTTCTGAGGACCTTAAGGGAGTAAAAGAGACATTATTAAAAACCCAAAATAATATTCTTATGCTTAAGTCCAAATTCGAAAAGAATTTATTTTCAAGAACGGAAACATTACTACACCATATATACCATAGAATGAATTGAATCACGGTAGTACCAGAGGTCGCCGACGTATATAAAGTGTGCTTAACCAACTTCCACTCCCAGTATAAAGATATAACATCCTTAAGACCCTCATCTCGGCCCGGACCATCTAGTAAACCGTCCACTTCCATTTCGGAGGTAGTTTCTGAAACCGCACCAATAGTCGTTACTTGTGAACGGAATCTAACAGCGGATTTAACATCTAAAATACGTTTTTCGGGAAAAACTTGCGTTCGCTCTTTCATTAATAAGGTTGACGAATATGTATTTTCAAGGGGCATAACTCATGAGAAAATTTTGTCTATGGCTTTTGAAATTTTTACGGATGACGCTCTTCATTGGTACCGTTGCAACAAGGAAAAGGTAACATCTTGGAAGGATCTAACTGATCTATTATTAGAAGATTTTAGCAGTAAAGATTACGATTATCGTCTACTATCTGAAATAAGATCACGCACTCAAGGTGAAAGCGAGAATATTACAATTTATCTTTCTATAATGCATGGATTATTTTCACGATTAGGCAAGACCATGTCGGAGGACGACAAGCTTGAAATACTTCTACATAACATTCGACCTTGTTACACTCCTACTTTAGCAGCAATGTCACTAATCAAAACTATCGATGAGTTAAAGTCAGCCTGCCGAAATTACGAAAATATGCAACAAATGTCTAGTCATTTCCGTGAACCACCAAGGGAGACGAAAAATACAATTGCCCCGGAGTATGCCTACAAATATACTACAACTAGCTCCAATTATAACACTAATTCGTATGTTCAGAAGCAAAACTATAATAGACCTATGATCAATTATTCAAATAATAACACTAGACCACGATACAACACTTACTATAGGAGTAATAATAATAATAATAACTCGGAAGCTGTAAACAACACGAGTTTCGTCAATCAAATTGACATTCCCATTTCCGCAGTGGCTGCAGATGCACAGCCACGCAACGTGTATTGCCCGAGATGCAGGTCAAATAGCCACTCCTTACATAATTGCTCCCAGAAGCGTTTTCCTATCTGTTTTAAATGTGGGAAGAAAGACGTGCGTTTTCCAGAGTGTCCAGACTGCAATCCAATTGTCGTTTCTCAAGACAACCAAAAAAACTAAATGGCTCGGATTGGACGAATAACATTACTAATCAGTCTTTAAAAACTACTGAACAGGAATGGAAAGACTGGTTAGTTTTCCTAAACAATTTTTTTACATACAGTGCTGTTTCTTCAATCCGCGATAAAAATATAAGCAATGACACATCAAGGCCTTATGTCTCAGTCAAAATTAACAATACGCCTATTATCGGCTTACTTGATACAGGATCCGGTGTAACTATTTTAGGGAATAATTCCCATCAATTCTTAATTGACTCAGGTCATCGATTGAACGATAGCGACTCCACTCAATTTGTCGCTGCAGGGGGAGAGAAACTGGAATCTATAGGGACGATAGAAGTGACAATTAACTTTCAGGAACAAATACATTCACATACGGTTTTTGTGGTTCCTAAAATTAAAAATTCATTAATACTAGGCATGGACTTCTGGCGAAATTTTGGACTATTTCCTAAGCATCTACATTCTATTATTTATTATAATGACTCAGAAACAGCTAGGGTAGCGGACATATCTACTGAACATCTGCATACTTATGATCACTTATTAGATACGCAGAAAACAGCTGCTGATAAAATAATAACACAGTTCTATGATATCTCCTATGAGAAACGAGGCTTGGGCTGCACTAGTCTAATATCTCATGCGATCGATACAGGTGATTCCATTCCTATTCGACACCGCTACCGTCGACCTTCTCCGGGAACCACCCGTATTCTGGTCGAACAATTGGATGAGATGTGGAGGGAGGACGTAGTTGAGCCATGTGAGAGTCCTTGGTCATCCCCTGTAGTTCTAATTCCCAAGAAAAACGGCGAACTACGTTTTTGTTTAGACAGTAGGAAACTTAACACTATAACTATAAAAGACGCTTACAAACTACCCTACATTTCAGAAATTCTTGATAACCTTAAAGACTGCAAATATCTTACTAGTCTAGATTTATCTAAAAGTTTTTGGCAAGTATTAATTAGAGAAGAAGATAAATGCAAGACTGCGTTTTACATACCCACCCGTGGCACTTTTCAATTTAAGCGTATGCCATTTGGCTTAACTAACGCACCGGCAACTCAACAAAGACTCGATGATATGCTCTTTTACTGCCCAGAGTTCGAGTATAGAGTATTTGTATACATTGATGACGTCATAGTCATATCTAATACGTTTGAAGAGCACATAACACTCCTTAATAAAGTTCTTGAAAAATTGCAGTTAGCTAACCTTACTATAAACTTCAAAAAAAGTCAATTTTTCCGTGAACAACTCAAGTACTTAGGTTACGTGGTGGATGTTCATGGCTTGCACGCGGATCCAGGGAAAGTTGAGGCAATTACAAATTACCCTACTCCAACTAATCGAAAGGAGGTTAGGCGGTTTATAGGTACAGCCTCTTGGTATCGTCGCTTTATCCCAAATTTCAGTACTATAACTGCCCCTCTCAACAAACTAACTTCTCAGGGTAAGAATGCTCCGCCATTTGTTTGGAATAAAGAAGCAGATGATGCTTTTAACAAATTAAAACAATGTTTGGTCTCAACTCCTATATTAGCTTGTCCAGACTTCTCACAGCCCTTTGAAGTGCACACTGACGCTAGTGATTTTGGTATAGGAGCGGTACTAACTCAATCGCAAGACGGTGAAGAAAGGGTCATAGCCTATATGAGTAAGTCGCTATCTAAACCCGAAAGAAATTACAGTGCAACAGAATGGGAAGCTTTGGCGGTGCTCACAGCTATCGAACATTGGCGTTGTTATTTAGAAAATGGGCAACGATTTACTGTATTCACCGACCACTCGTCCCTAAAATGGTTTTTAAATCTAAACAACCCAACAGGTCGTCTGGCCAGATGGGGAGTTCGTTTATCGGCATTCAACTTTGAAATCAAACACCGGAAGGGTGCAGATAATGTAGTTCCCGACAGTTTGTCACGATCTGTTCCTATATCTGCTATAGGAAATACTACCACTGTTAATTCAACCGCTTACAATACTACAGACTCTTGGTTTCAAAACATTTATAACGGTTGTCAGACTACACCAACATCTTTCTTAAATTACCAAATAAAAAATAACAAACTATTCAGATATGTGAAGTCAATTCATCCATTAACCCGTGAATATGAATGGAAAGAGGTTGTACCTAATGAATACAGACAAGACCTAATAATAAAAAATCATTCAGAACCCACATCAGGTCATTTCGGAATTTTTAAAACGTATAAACGCCTTAGTTTACAATATTTTTGGCCCAATATGCATAGTGACGTAGCAAAAATTGTATCTAATTGCGAGGTATGCCACTCACATAAACATTCCAATCGTTCTACCATCGGTACGATGGGTAGACCCAAGGACTGCAGTCGGCCATTCCAGATGCTTAGTGTAGATCTTGTGGGACCGTTGCCCGTATCTCGAAAACAAAATACTTTCTTGCTCGTGGTTACGTGTTGTTTTTCAAAGTATTGCCTGATGTTTCCTATTCGCCGAGCAACGGCAGAAATAATCGCCAAACTCTTGGAGGAAAATGTGTTTTTGGTGCACGGTATACCAAGTACTATATTAACAGACAACGGTAAGCAGTTTACTAGTAATACACTTAAGAATCTTTTCTCCTTTTACAATATACCTAACGTATACTACACGCCTCTTTACACGCCTCAGGTAAATACTGTAGAGCGTTACAATAAAACAATAATGACAGCTGTGTCATGTTTTATAGAAAACGACCATAGATCTTGGGATGTAAATATACCTAAAATACAATTCGCTTTAAATTGTTCAGTGAATGAAGTAACTGGCTTTACACCCTCTTTTCTTGTTTTTGGTCGCGAACTGGTAGTCTGTGGTTCTCATTACATTAACGCCGAAATCGTTGGAGATTTAGTATTTTCTCCACGCGACACGTACGCAGAAAATTTGGGTGTACTACATAAAACATTTGATAGGGTACAGTCATCGTTAATAAAAGCTCATTCAAGGAACAGTTCACATTATAATTTGCGACGCAGAAGCATAGATTTCAATGTAGGCGATATTGTATGGAAACGTACCTTCTATCAAAGTGACAAGGACAATAGATTCTCCAAAAAATTAGCCCCTAAATATATTAAGTGTCGTATCGTAGGTAAACGCTCAAAGTTGGTTTATGAACTTGAAGATATGTCCGGGCGTAATATTGGCACTTGGCACGTAAAAGACTTTAAGTTACATTGAGACAAGTGGCTTCAGCCTTATTTTAATTCAGTGAATTTTCTTAGAAAAATCCTGATCTAAAAAGGGGGATATGTAACGGAACGTTATCTGACAGGACAACTTAAATGACGAAAAGAATTACTTTCATTCCATGCCAAATAATTCTAATTTTGCTTTAAATAAATCATAATATCTATTATGAATTTTCCCTAGTTGTATTTAATTAAAAACCCAAAATAATATTTGAATGCATCAAACCCGTTGAATGAAATTGCGAATTCAAGGTTTATCTACGTAATTAGGAACGCGAAGATGACTCTGCGTAGGCGCATACGCGCGAATCGTGAGGAGGGGGACGGAGAACTAGTTGGGTCCGATATCGCTTGTCATGGTGGGCGTGACTACTCATGCATAGGTTGTACTTACTACAAATCTACATAATATTTTACTTGGTGAATCTAATTTTTCCTAGTGTGTGTAATCCCCATTAAACGGGTGAGTGTTGTTGTGTTATTAAACATAAGTGCTTAGTCGTAGTAATTATTTTATTAGGTACTATGTTGGGTTTGTGGTGGTGTAATTGAAAAGTGCTGTATCATGCACCTTACCAAGACCGACTACTATTGTTAACTATGTATCTTAGTACCAGTTAGATATAGTAAGTAAATGTAAATAATATAATATTGAATCGTCAATTGTTAGTAGGTACGGAGTATGTTATGGAGATGGTTTGTAGCACGGATTCACCTTATTTCTTTGGGAATTGCAGTTGTTCGATCATTCATTGTCACACGATTCTAGCCCTTTAAAGTCATCATTAATTTTGTTCTAATTACAATGAATACCTACTGTTCAATGTGATGAACGATTGTAATTCTTCCACGAGCTTATTCATAAACATGAAACAGTCACATAGGTCATTAACCTGGGCTAATGTTATTCCATTTTCATCATCTCATTATTTGTGTATAACCTCTTTGATAAGAATCATTCATTACAATTGTGAGACTGCCTCATCATCAATTCTATTCATTGCAAATCATTCATTCTTCCTGTTCCGCTGCTTGTCGAGCTACAGCCCAGATGACGCAGTCTCACAACAAATTAAACTACCCCTTTGCTGACGCGGAGCCCTTTGACACATTCCAGGGACCTACGGCTGGGCGGAAGGAGCTACCTCCTTACTACTTTGCGGTTCTGCTATTACCACAGCTGACTTATTTACCGCTGCTGGAACTATTTCCTTTATGGGGCAAACTGGCTGACGGCTACTTAAATTAGGGGTCCACCGGCTGACGGCTATTATAATCAGGGGAGTGAGTGGTTAGCGTGATAACGTAAGCGGATAGTGACTGTGAACCCACCTTACTACTCAGTGTAATAATTCTCAACTACCCTCATTTTTGTTTTATATAATATAGTATTAGTTAACTTTGAGAGTCGTTTAATTTTAACTTTAAGACAACTAAAGTCGTTTCAGCTTCTAACCAAGCATCTGCATTGCACAAGAGAAGACATTAGTCACCAACATCTACTACTTAGCATAAACGACCACCTACCATTATTGACCTATAACTCCGAATTCACAACTATTTTGAAAAAGTGGTCATACAATAAAATGTTTCTCTTAAAACCACCTTTCATTTTAATATATGACTCGTTTCATGAGGAGGGCAACATCTGCTTCTAACCAAGCATCTGCATTGCACAAGGGAAGACATTAGCCACCAACATCTACTACTTAGCATAAACGACCACCTACCATTATTGACCTATAACTCCGAATTCACAACTATTTTGAAAAAGTGGTCATACAATAAAATGTTTCTCTTAAAACCACCTTTCATTTTAATATATGACTCGTTTCATGAGGAGGGCAACATCTGCTTCTAACCAAGCATCTGCATTGCACAAGGGAAGACATTAGCCACCAACATCTACTACTTAGCATAAACGACCACCTACCATTATTGACCTATAACTCCGAATTCACAACTATTTTGAAAAAGTGGTCATACAATAAAATGTTTCTCTTAAAACCACCTTTCATTTTAATATATGACTCGTTTCATGAGGAGGGCAACATCTGCTTCTAACCAAGCATCTGCATTGCACAAGGGAAGACATTAGCCACCAACATCTACTACTTAGCATAAACGACCACCTACCATTATTGACTTATAACTCCGAATTCACAACTATTTTGAAAAAGTGGTCATACAATAAAATGTTTCTCTTAAAACCACCTTTCATTTTAATATATGACTCGTTTCATGAGGAGGGCAACATCTGCTTCTAACCAAGCATCTGCATTGCACAAGGGAAGACATTAGCCACCAACATCTACTACTTAGCATAAACGACCACCTACCGTAAATGACCTATAACTCCGAACCAACAACTATTTTGAAAAAATGGTCATACAATAAAATGTTTCCCTTAAAACCACCCTTCATTTGATATATGACTCGTTTCATGAGGAGAGCAACATCTGGTTCTAACCAAGCGTTTGCATTGCACAAGGAAACACCTCAGTAACCTATACCTACTACTTAGCATAAACGGCCTATAACTCTAGAAATAAAAATAATTTTAAAAAGTCATCATATACTGAATTATTCCTCTTGAAACGACCTATCATTTGATATATGACTCATTGCTTTACAATGGCCACATCTGATTCTATTCAGGAGTTAATACTCCCTAGCGGTGTACGGAGAAAACTCGCAAGTGAAACGACCGCCTACCTTTAATGACCTATATCTCCGATCTCACAGCTAATTTTAAAAAGTGGTCATACAATAAAATGTTCCTCTTGAAACCACCATTCTTTTGATATATGACTCGTTTCATGAGGCCTTCAGGCCCAAGCTCTATACATTTTTTGTCATTCTCCTTTATTACAGTAAATTATTACAATCATTCTGAACTGAAAATTTTTAGGCAACCTTTTTGCAATATATTGATTGACATGATTAAATACGAGTACACGCATTCTAATTATTGTGTCACAATGAAGTATTTTATCTTTATTTATTTATTATTAAAACTAAATGTAATGCGAAGTTCGTATATCTATAACTGTTTTTTAAACAATAAGTTAAATTAACTTTTATCGCTTTTTGTTTCTATTTTGATCTTCTTTTGCTTCTGTTTTGAAAAAGTTAGACCACCGCAACAAAATAGTTAGGTACCCTTCGGCCGCATACGAAACCGGAGGTTCGTAACCAGTTACCAAAGAAGAAGAAAAATCCTTTTCGTACGAAACCAGTTACTTAACAAGAGGTTTTTTTCCCTAACACGAAACTATGCGTCATCGTGGTAAATTTTTTAATTGCAATGGTCCAACTACAAAAGTGCTCTGCGCAGACAAAAAAATCGAAAACAGAAAAAAAGATGTTTTTTTATGAAATTTTTATGTCACCTCTTTTACTTGTAATTTCAATATCGCCGATAAAAATACAACAAACAAACAATCCTCCCACACAAATAGTTCGATAGTTTGAACTATATTCTATAACCTATAACATTTGTAGAGCTCTGACGTCACATGGTCCACTGTGACGTCACCGAGTAGAACCACATGTAGAACTTCCTACATTTATCTGTTACTTGCATAGAGATTCATTAACTTATGTAAAAAGAGATTACTTCTGGAGATAAATAAATAAAAAAATATAAATAAATAAATATTGCATGACATTTCACACATCGCCATCTAGCCCCAAGCTAAGTAACTAGACTAGTGTTATGGGTGCTAGACAACGGATATACTACTTATATACTTTTCTACATACATAATACATAGAAACAACCAGACCACAGACAAATATCTAAGCATAAATACTTGTCTGAGGCGGGAATCGAACCCGCAACCCTGTGTTTGGCAGTCCGGCACCATGGGCCTACTAGGTCGTCATTGCGTCAACTGGGTCGCTGGTTAAATTAAGTTGCCTTATCACGCACGTCAACGTGAGGCGAAGGCTAGACATTCAGTTTACAATGTGACCCATCAGTATTTATCATCCTGATGGATCATTCCGTGGGAATATCGGGATAAAAAGTATCCTATAACACTCCCAATGAATCAATATATCCCCATACCGAGTTTCATCAGAATCGGTCCAGTGGTTTCTGAGCCTATTCGTTACATACAAAAAACAAAAAAATCTTTCCTCTTTAAAATATTAATTACTAGCGACCCGCCCTGGCTTCGCACGGCTATATTATGCATGTATTATGCATATAAACCTTCCTCTTGCATCACTCTATCTATAAAAAAAAACCGCATTAAAATCCGTTGCGTAGTTTCAAAGATTTTAAACATACATATGGACATAGGGACAGAGAAAGCGACTTTGTTTTATACTATGTACCTAGTGATAGTGATATAGATAGAGTATACATGTAATTTAAAAATGGTATCACTACATAGTATAAAACAAAGTCTTGGTTGGACTTGAAGGTTTATATGTATAATACATGCATAATATAGCCGTGCGAAGCCGGGACGGGTCGCTAGTTTACAATAAATAATTTATCTATCTATCTATCTAGAGGTAGATTTTCAAAAAATCGTTTCTTAGTGCGTCCTAAAATGAACCCCCGACCCCATGCGCAGTTTCATACTCGTAACGTTCTCTCTTGTAGTTTTAACGATCTTGATAAGTTTCTCTCTAGAAGATTATTTTATAAAAATAAGTCTTATATGTCTATGTTTACTGAGAGAGAGGTAGAGTAGTACGAAGTGAAGTATCAACTAGTGACGTCATCGGGTGGATAATGACTTTTATGACTAAGTATGAATATTCAGATTTCAGAGTTTAGGGAGCGAAAGTGATTAATGCTTGTAGGTATTTTAGTTTACAAGTATTTTTGCCGCGTAACGATATGAAAATAAAATATGAATAATATATAGATTTGACGAAAATCCGATTTGTGCACATTTCTAAAATTTTAGATAAAATTCCAGAATCTCTGAAGAAGGAGCTTAAATTGTGCGGTATGAACATAAGGATACTATTTTAGAATCAGAATCAGAAAATATTTATTTATTTTCAAATATATCCTGCTAATGACTAATTACTCCTTTTAAAATATATCTAAAAAAGATTGTAATCCTTCTCTTTGTAAAAATGACCACAGAAAAAAATACCTATGTGTTATTATTACTAAGCACAAGATTAAACACTAACACATTCAGGCATTTGTACATATTGCCATTTGAACTTTTAATCATTTATCTTTAACATATACCTAACCTACCATACCAACATTTTGGGCATAAAGACATTTTAGCAATAGTAATTTGGACATTTTTCCAAATTCATAATTTCCATACCGTTACCGCTTTTTGTATGGAAATTTACAGTCTCACACTGGCCTTAAACTTTACTTTTTGGCCTTTTACTTTTTGGACCTTGTACCTATTCTTATAATTTCCTGTCTTTTTATCATATTCTTTTGATTCTTATTGTTATAAATAAATAAAATAAATAAAAATAAAATGCGTTTATTTCAGATAACACAGATCCATAATGTGAATTAAAATTAAAATATAATAAATTAAAATAAAATAAAATAAAATAAATTAAAATAAAAATAAAATAAGGGCAATAAAATAAAAAAAAAACAAAAAAACACACACATACATTACACACACACACTCACTCACACACACACACACACACACACTTATACATTCTATGTTTTGTTTTGTCAACAACTATCAACTGTGCTAAATATGTTTTTGTCGTGTGCTTGTCCAAATAAATGTTTTTCTATTCTTCTTCTATTCCTTAAACTCTCTCTATCGCACGATACGGGTCATATTTGAAAATACGTACTCGCGCCGCGTATCGAGAGCTCACGATTCTCTTAACATTAAGACTCGAACATGACATCTGACCTAGAAACACTTAGTACTCGATGAACATACTTTTATATACAGGATGTAGGTACACAACAATGGGACCACGAGAAATAGTTCTCCCTCGTGGTCCCATTAATGGGACAAATCCTGGGCCCACGAGAAAACAGCCGATGACAATACAAAAAAAAAATTACATCTTTAAGTTTTTTGGTAATTGATAATAGATAATAATTAACCCGGACCGCCTATATAATCTCGTTCTGAAACTGAATTATAGCGGTGTCTGTCTAGCCAGGCAGCGCAGCAACAAGTCAATCCGACTTTTTTTTATCTTTAGAAAGTTATACTGCTTCCCTAACAGATCCCTTACTCTAAACGGTCCGTTTAGATTGTCAAGAACTATCTTACGCTTATCGTCCTCCCTGGACTAGGGGAGACGATAAGCGCTTGTAGCGACGCTTCACATCGACACCAACAGATGGCGCCACTCAGCCGGTCGTTGATCCTAGATCGCGCAAGCGAAGTTTTTCTGAGGATAAGCTCATTAACAAGTTCCAACGAAACATCGTCGGTGGGTGGCCTACCGGGTATAACACCTGCCCGGTGGAAGATCTTCCCTTCGAAGGTACATACCACCAACAACCTCAAAACTCCCTCCAAACGCTAATTTAAAATAATATCAGAAGGTCTCACGGATCCCCTATGCTCCCCCAGAGGAGATGTTAAGCGCTGAACTGATAAGATTTTTCAACCTGTCCAAAACAAAAACAAAAACGATCGAAAAAAAAAACAAAAGACGATTGAAACGGAAATAAAAGACGATTAGAAACAAAACGGTCTCATAGTCGGAGACAATAAGTATCAATAATTCTATATTATTTATTGACATTTTATTCGTTATAAAGCTAAGTAATTAATTATATTAATGGCTGCAATAAATCGAATTGCTATCGGTACATTAGTTGATATCCGTCGACAGTCACTGTTTGTTGTTGTATCAATAAAACTAGATTGCTCGCGGGGTTGTTTATAATTGTCGTTTTCGATTAAAAGGTAGACGATTTTAGATAAAACGAATAAATTTTTAAACAACCATTTGCAATTTAATTATTGCTATTGACTTAGTTAAACAAATAATAAATAAATATTGCAAGACATTCCACACATCGCCATCTAGCCCCAAACTAAGTAACTAAACTTGTGTTATGGGTGCAAGACAACGGATATACCCACAACACAAGTCTACTACTTAGCTTGGGGCTAGATGGCGAGGTGTGGAATGCCTGTAATATTTATTTATTGTATACTAGCGACCCGCTCCGGCTTCGCACGGCTATATTATGCATGTATTATACATATAAACCTTTCTCTTGAATCACTCTATCTATTTAAAAAAACCGCATCAAAATCCGTTGCGCAGTTTTAAAGATTTAAGCATACAAAGGGAAATAGGGACATAGGGACGGCGAAAAGTGACTTTATTTTATACTATGTAGTGATTTTTTTCATCTAAGGTTTTTTATAAGACTTACAACAAGACTGGTTGTTAACAGAATGTAACAATGTAAACATGTTCATATTAAAATGTATATATGTTTGTACGAGTGTATCTTGAACCTGTAATAAGTTTGAAGTGGCCCATCCGAAGCAGTCGATGCGAGAGCTTCACGATTCAATGCTCGCACTAAATAAACCACCATGTATAACGGTTTACTTATGCTTATACAATCGAGGCTATTGAAACCTCGGTGTGGAGTTTTTGGCTTCAAAACAAGTCACATATACAGGATAAGTTTTTTAAATGAGTTTTCAGGGCTATTTTCTAAGCTGGATATAGTGAAATATGCTGAAAGGAGTTGCGTGCACGATTTTAGCTTAAAAGTAAATCTGCAAAATAATAATATAGGATGATTATTCTTTTGAGAAAATTAACAAGTGTGGATAATACTTTTTCTAAAAATCGAATGATGCACTTTTAATTATTTAACAAAATCGGAAACGTATCTCATAATTTTTTGCTTTCTCCTAATAGCCCTGAACGCCAATTTAAAAATTCAGCTTTATAAAAAAAACTTGCTGCACCATATTTTCCCTTCGGCCACATACGAAACCGGAGGTTCGTAACCAGTTACCAAAGAAGAAAAAAATATTTCCGTTCGAAACCAGTTTCTTAACAATTTTTCGGTGGTAAAAAGATTCCTTTCATTTGGTAGGGCAGAAAGTAGGAGTAAATAAAAAAAACGGTTACGAGTCGTAGCAAGTTGCTACGAATGACTACCACTTTGTAGCAAGTTTTAAAAATTTACTCTTTAAATTATGCTCATTTATAAGAAATTCAGGTTACAGTTTTTCCATCACCCGATGGTAAGTGGAGATACTCCGTTCCTCCTCTTCACAGCGGAAATGCTGCAAAGCATTTTCCCCACCATAAAAAAGGGTTACTGGCTTTATTTTTACGTCATAATGAGCATTATACTAGTAATAATTAGCATAAAAAGCAAAACTTTAGTAGTGGAAAGCACGACAATGGCCGACGTGTTAATAGTAAAATCTTAGTGACATTTTTTTGCATAAAAACTCCAAGACGAAGTTTCGTTAGACTTTAAGCTTTAAGGTGGACGCAAACTGATCAGAGCCGAACGAATTTTTGCCGTCCACGAGAAAAGGTACCTAACATGAAGCAAGAAAAAGTTTTCCGCGCCCTGATGGAGTAGTAATCAAAACATAATATGGGTGCCGGCTGAGATACAATTTTGTAGCTCACACACACATTCACACTTTTCCTTCAAATAGTCGTTCATGGCGTGTGACATGGACATCACCTCTGTCATAAAATATTACAAATAAAATATTACATTAACAAAATGGGCAGTGAAATTATGCAGAAACCATGCCGCAAGCAAAAGTACAAAGCTTTCTGGTATCACATTTTTCTGGTAAGTAATAAACCGCTTGGTTTTTACAATTTTCGTGGTCAAATTTTTGGTAGAAAATATTGTTGTTGATTTTTAGTGATGTGAAGTAGTCGATAAAAAATAATATAGAATCGAATCGTCAGCTTATTATTATTTTATTTCATTTATTTATCGCAGTTTTCTAAAAGATTCTAAGAACTGTAAGATTTTTGTGCTTCAGAGTCAGACAGACCATACTGAAGGAAGTATTGGTGTTTTATTAATTTCAGCATTAGCTCTTTATCTAAATAATATATTTTCCTACTTACAGGTTCATGAACAAAAAGTGCTTCCCTCAGATTACGAACTCAACTAAATATTATGTCAATATTAATGATGATTTACGAGAAAAAACAGCTGGTCAAAAGCTATTCTAAACGTAATGTAAATAGTTAAAATATAAATTAAAAATATTGTTTTAAAATTGGTGATGTATTTTTATTTGTATAATTAGTTCTCTACTAGCTGTGCCCGCGACTTCGTTCACGTGGACTGCAGGATATTTCATCATCAACACTATCGACATTTAGTCGTCCATTGCTGGATATAGGCTTCTCCAATACCCAAAAGACACGAATTCAAAAGACATTACACCATACAAATGACTGAAGGACAACGTGACTATCCGCAACCCAGTGAAATGTGGATATACACACCGACGGCTCAAAAACGGAAAAACTGGCCACTGGATCCGGGGTCTTCTCGGAGGACCTAAACATAAATCTAAGCGTAACTCTAGGCCCTCACAACTCAATCTTCCAAGCTTGGCTACGCTGGATCGCGATGTCTCGTGCCATGACATCAGAATCCTGTCTTGTCCGATAGCGTGGCGGTGCTACATGCACTGAACAGTAAAACTATAAGTTCAGCCCTGATTTACGAATGTTACGAGACACACAACAGACTAGGAGAACACAATAGTCTGACCTTACAATGGGTAAAGGGACACAGCGGCTCAAGGGGAAACGACGCTGCGGACGAGCTGGCAAAAAGAGGAGTGGAAGCGGTCAGTTACGGGCCTCAACCCTCCGTCCCAATCCCCTCAAACCAACTCAAAGCCTGGATCCGCAACCACGCTAAAATGCGACACCGTGACCTCTGGACCACGACGGAAAGCTGTAGGCAGGCCAAACTAGCACTCCCCGACATAAACAACAGACTCACGAAACGCCTTCTAAACTTAAACCGCCCTCAAATGCGCTTGGTTACAATCGCCTTGACCGGTCCCAGCGCTTTCAACAAGCACTTCCATAACCTGGATATAACGGACAGCCCACTATGCAGAGCGTGCATAGAGGCTGAGGAAACGACCGCGCGTGTGCTGCTGGACTGCATGGTATTGACAGATATTAGACTCAGGACTATAGGTGACGTTAAAAGCCTTCCAAAAATGTTTGAGAAGCCACATCTAGTGGCAAAATTTATGGAAGAGCTGGGCTGGTTCTCCCCCTGACAAGTGGAACCTCACGCAAAAGGGACCTAACTAGAAAGGTCTGATTGCGGAAAACAGCCCGTATACAAGTACAAGTAGGCTTCTCCAATAGCACGCCACTGAACTTGATCCCCCCTCTGCACCTCCAACAGCTACTAGTCACTTTGCGAAAGTCTTCACTCCAAGTATTTGGAGGACTTTCTACGCTACATTTGCTAAGGCATGATCTCCACTTAAAATTTGACATGATCCATGCAATTTAGGTAAGTATATTTAATTCCGATAGGTGATAGATTTCATCCTCACCACCTGGATGTCTGATCTTGAACTAAAATAAATACCCCTGAACAATAAAATATAAGTAAATAATCGATAAATATACGTTACGCTTCATACCACATCACATCACTATTTTCAAATTCAGCAACCATGAAGTTCCTTGTTTTTTACATGCCAATAAAGACAAATAAATGTCGTACTTTATTGATATTTTGTTTTTAATTGGTTATGTCATAACATGAATGTTTCTATCTTTATCTAACGTAACGTATATGAAAATATGTGATAGAGATAAAAGACAAACCCTGTCTCCCGCTTCCACCTACCCTCCCACCCCTCTGAGCGGCCGCATAGGTTTCGATACAAAATAGGCATGATTATTACTCCATCTGGGCGGGGAATTTTTTTTTTCCTCCATGGTACCTAACCTAACCTTTTTGCTCAGCAAAATATTCGGATGTCACCTCTTTACCTCTATTGTTAGTTAAATAATTGAACCTCTTCGTATGTCCAATATATCATTGCTAATGGAATACGACCGCCCCAACCGCAACAAAGGACGGCATACGTACCGCCCCAGCTGTAACAATACAGTATTACCGCAACAAAGGACGGTTTATCTATCTACTAATAACCTAAGCCACAATGTTGACCGTTTTCAATCTGTTTAATGCAATTTAATTGTTACTATTGGCTTGAGTTAGGTAAGTTATAATCATCACTACATAGTATAAAATAAAGTCACTTTTCGCCGTCCCTATGTCCCTATATCCCTTTGTATGCTTAGATCTTTAAAACTACGCGACGGATTTTGATGCGGTTTTTTTTAATAGATAGAGTGATTCAAGAGGAAGGTTTATGTGTATAATACATGCACAATACACCCGTGCGAAGCCGGGGCGGGTCGCTAGTACTTAATATAGGCCATTTTTCCATCTATTCTAGATTATTTATACTGTAACTTTAATCCAACCTGTAGTGCCTGAGACATGTATTAGATTGAGTAGGCTTGAACAGCACCTATGCCACCCTCTCAGCTTAATCGACCATGTTTAAAGGAAATAATTTGTCAAAACGTTTGGAGTTATCTTAGCTGCATTTTTTCCTTCACTGTAAGGGCAATATTATTTAGCGCACATACATTTTTCGTAATAAATATCTGTATATTAAATACTTGGTTGGTAGGGTAAACGTAGTGATATCGATGGTTACAGGCCTGTCTCGATTATACCGGCAGTAGCTAAGGTCTTCGAGAATGGTTTGAGTCGGCGGCTTACAGAGTTTCTTTTATCTACGGGTGCCCTTTCTGATCGACAGCACGCCTATCGTGTGGGTCGTTCGACAACAACATTGGCACGCGAAGTCCTGAGAAGCATACTAGCTGCTAGGGAAGCCAAACAACATGTAGCTCTTATAAGTTGCGACTTGTCTAAAGCATTTGATGTGGCCGATCATCAAGTGCTCGCCGCAAAATTGTGTCACTACGGTATTGCTGGCAAAGCGTACCATTTGCTGATCGATCTCATGAGAGACAGATCGCAAATTGTAGTCGGAGGCGGAGGTAGGGAGAAGTCGGACCCCTTAGCGTCCAAAATGGGCGTAGCGCAGGGATCGTCGATCTCAAATATCCTTTTCTCCCTCATGCTCAATGATCTCCCCGAGTCTGTTCCGGCGGCGAGCATATTCATGTATGCCGATGACGTAGCAGCATTAGTTACCGCGCCATCGCACGACCTACTCGAGCGAAAATTAAGTCTTGCAGCAGAACAACTGGCTACCTGGTTTCAATTAAACGGCCTCGCATTGAACCTAGGTAAGACACATCTCGTTCGATTCTCACTAGCCGGTCACTCTACGAGACCTATGTCCATAGTAGTTGATGGTACCAAAATACAGGAGGTACCACACTTAAATTTTTTAGGCTTCGTAATAGACCGGTCCCTCACATGGTCAGGCCATATAGACAAGCTATGCGGGAAGTTAGGAAGTGCATGCTACGCTCTTTACCGTGTGGCGAGAGTGGTACCTCGGAGCGTGGCTCGTGCGTGCTATTTCGCGACGGTGCACTCGCTGCTGCAGTACGGTGCTGAGCTGTGGGGACGGGCTGCGGACTGGGAGCGTGCCTTCCGGATGCAAAAACGCGCCGTCCGAGCGATAGTCGGGGTACCGCAGGACGTCTCGGCTAGGCCGTTCTTTAAATCCCTTGGTATACTAACATTGCCTAGTATAGTGCTAATGCAGGCTGCTATGTATGTTAGGATGAACGAGGGTAAGTTCAAGAAGCGTGGTGACGGGCATAATTTTAACACTCGTCATGCTCACATGCTGGAGGACATACCCAGACGCTTGGCGAGGTCTGGCAAACTGACACACGTAATGGGTCCGAATATCTATAATAAACTACCCCGTGAAGTTGTATCGGCACCTAGCCTGCCTGCTTTTAAAAATAAACTGAAGAAATGGCTTGTTGAGCAGACGTTTTATGACATTAATGATTTCATTAAGAATTTATATATCACTTGAATTTTGTAGTAAAAATTGACATTATATTCTTCTAATATTATTTTTTATACTAATTTTACAATTTGACCCAATTAATTTATGAAAATTGTAATTATTTTATTTTATTTTATTTATTTTATTATAATTTGGATTTTTAAACTCGCCTTAACTTACATAATAGTAAGTAATGTATGATTTTTGTTTATTTGACCTGTAATGCCTTACCAATAAATGAGTATTTGAGTATTTGGGTTGAGGCGGGAATCGAACCCGCAATCTTCTAAGTCGTAGGCGAAGGCTCGCCCACCGCGTCACAACAATCAATGTGTTTAATACATAGAATTTGACGTTCTTTTCTTCTAAGTTTCTTGTGTTAATCTATACATATAATAAATCTGTAGACATAAAAAAATCTGTAATTGTAAAATATCCAGAAAAAAAATACAGAGGTCGTCTTAGAATCGTTAGCTGAACACGATAGGGTAGTTTTAGAATTTTTGTTTGTCTGTTTGTCTGTTTGTCTGTTTGTTTGAACCAGGTAATCTCATAAACTAGAGAACAGATTTCAACGAGGTCCACACCAATATGTTTAGGAAATACCAGATTAACATTTAGGGTATTTTTCAATTTAACTTTAATACAATAATTATGATATTTGATAAAAAAACATTTAAAAAATGGGAAATCGAAATATTTTTCCGTGTAAAACGTAATCAAACGTCAAAAAGGAACAGTACGCTTAGCACTACTTTTTTACGTATTCGATCAAACATACTATATTGAGTATTTACTATGAAACTTCCTAAAAATCAACTTACTAGATCCACCCGTCTCTGAGAATATCGGTAGTGACACACCGACAGACAGACGGACAAGAGAGTGACCTTATAAGGGTTCCTTATTTTCGAGTGCTTCAACAAGTCATACTAGGCGTACAGGTACATGCTTCCGCTCAAGATGACAGTTGTCATAAAACCATAGTTTGCATATATCTACTACCTACGTGAAACTGAAAATGAGGTTAGTACAAAGAGGTCCTTTACCAAAGACCTCCTCGATGTTACACTTATATCGCGCTCAACTAATTTATTTAAGTCGCGGACACCTTAGAAAATAAAAACAAAATAAAAAAACCGGCCAAGTGCGAGTCGTACTCGCGCGCCGAGGGTTCCGTACATTAGTTTTTATACACCTTGATTTTTATACACCTAATAGGGACCATAGACTTCAGTAATTTCAACTTGCTAAGTCCAACCGTTCCTGAGATAATCGGTGGTGACACACGGACAGACAGACAGACAGACAAGAAAGTGATATTATAAGGGTTCCTTTGTTACCTTTTGAGGTACGAAACCCTAAAAAGAATTTTCCAAATTGGTTCAAGCGTTTTCGAGTAAGTAATCGGCGAAAATACATAAAAAAAATATACGCGACGAATTGAGAACCTCCTCCTTTTTTGAAGTTTTTGAAGTGAATAATAGATAAGGTATGTTTGTAAAAATCAATTTTTAGGGTTCCGTAGCCAAATGGCAAAAAACGGAACCCTTATAGATTCGTCATGTCTGTCTGTCTGCCGTATGTCACAGCTACTTTTTTATTTTGTTTTCCCCAAAATTACGTAGCTACCTAATAAAGAAAATCTGGGCAATTTGGTCTAGAATTTAGAAAATTGCAAAAAGGGTCTGGACATTCAGGATGGGAGCGTGGCAGTGTTATGTTTTTTGCGCTGTGATTTTAGACCCGATGGATAAATAATGCCCTTACGCTTTATAGGTTTTCTATGAGGGCATTTTTTGTTCATTTAGGTGGGTACGGGTCTCAAAGTGAACCGCACACTTTTGAAAAATCATAGGACATCATTTTTCTTTAAATATTCCATTTCCCAGACGCTTTAGTAGTTGGAGATTGGCTTAGAGGTTTTAGATGGGAACCACACTTTTGGCATAAACAAAATGTCCTTTTGTAGTTTGGCATAAACGTTTTAGCATAATAAAATAACCCTAGGCATACCGTAATTTTACACAATTATTATTGGCATAAAGTCACCGCGCACTTTTGGAAAATCATGGAACATCACGTTTCTTCAAAAACCCTGTATCAAATACGCTTTAGAAGTTTGGTGTGAAGGCATTATTTGTTTTCTTCGATGTCCTCTATCGATAGGTATAGGTCTCTAAGGGCATCGTGCACTTTTGTAAAATCATAGGACATCACGTTCCTTCAAATAAACCGTTTCCGAGACGTTTTAGATGTTTGGTGTGAAAGCAATTTTTGTTCAACGTAATGCCCGCTATCAATAGGTAAGGACGTTATTTTATGTATAAGTATCTGTTCTGTCCAATGGCCTTTCATATTTAATCATTAATAATATTTGAAATAAAAAACAAAATTTTATTTGCACCAAAATAGATTATTATTTGCATGATTATATTGTTGTGTATTATGTCTATTTGAGTGAAATAAATAAATATAAATATTACTTACCTACATAAGTGCCTTTGCCAAATCAATCAAAAAATAAAGCTTAAAAACAATGTATCTATTTTGTTATTATAACTTACACCGAACGTTAAATAGTATCTATGCGGGAAAATGCTAGGCATTCTATATAAACCAAAACCACATCGCAAACATAACTCAATATGGCAAGCTCTGTCACATCAAGGAATTAACGAAGAGTACATCGGACTGATAAAAACAATATACAAAAATAGTACATCTAAAGTTATGTTTGACAAACCAGGACCGAGCTTCAACATAGAGAGAGGAGTGAAACAAGGCGACCCGATGTCACCAAAGCTTTTTATATGCGTACTAGAACAAGTATTCAGAGAACTGAAATGGGAGAGAAAGGGACTGAAAATATATGGAAAGTATCTGTCACATTTAAGATTTGCAGACGACATAGTGCTACTTTCAGAGACTCCGCAGGAAATGCATTCAATGGTAACATCCCTTTGTTTACAAAGTAGTAAAATCGGACTAGAAATTAACGAAGACAAATTAAAAATTATGTCAAACAGAGAGAAGACTCCCATGACCTTGCAATCCTCTAATCTCGAATATGTCGATGAATACGTTTACTTGGGCCACCTCATCACCTTTAGAGCATGCACAGAGAGAGAGATCGACAGAAGAATCAAATCTACTTGGAACAAGTACTGGGCAATGAAAGAAATCTTCAAAAGCAACTTACCAGTAAAACTCAAAACAAAAGCCATGGAGATGTGTCTACTACCCTGCCTAACTTACGCTAGCCAGACATGGACGTTGACAAAAGAAAACCTAGAGAAGATAAAGGTATGTCAAAGAGGCATAGAAAGAAGTCTTTTAAACATAAAACTAAAAGACAAAGTAAGAAACAGCACTATTAGAGAAAGAACAAAAGCTAAAGACGTAGCACAAAAAGTTTTGCACCTAAAGTGGAAATGGGCAGGCCACGTCCAACGACACAACGACGATAGATGGTCAAAAACAATCCTTAACTGGTACCCTTTAGACAAAAAGAGAAGGAGAGGAAGACCATGCAAAAGATGGAGTGACGACATAACAAAGACGGCGGGCCAGACATGGAGTAGAGTCGCTAGAGATAGACTGAGATGGAGACAGATGGAGGAGGCTTTTACCGCGACAGCGGTCCCTACACAAAACTAACAAATACTAACCTAACCTAATAAATACATAAATTTAATAAACATACCAATAAAAACTAACAAACAACACTAACATTTTATTACTAAACTTACCCACACACAGCACTAAATAAACAACTCCTAGAAAAATAAACATACCTAAAGTTAAAATACTTTACATAAGTTAGATATAAGTAGGCTCATACGAATATTGTGTAAGGGAACAATAAAGCTATTTTATTTTATTTATTTTTATTTACATCGCAAACGAAGTCGCGGGCAACAGCTAGTATAATATAAATTTGGTTCACGATTGACCGTCCCCCTAAGGCCCCCCCTCCCTGCGGTAAACGGTCCCCATGTCAAGATTGATTTTACGATTGACGGTCCCCCTATAAGTTTTCCTTAGCAACGAGAAACTCAGCCATCTTCCAAGATGTAAGGAATCTGACCGTGAGAACTGTGGCTCTGGTGCTGGCGTCGCAAAGATACCCAATACTAAAGGCTTCGTAATTGAAACTCCATTAGATGTAATTAGGGTTGCCATCCCAAAAACCTAAAAACCAGGACAATAAGCGTAAAAAATTTAATTATTTTCACGGGTACTAATCGCGTATTTTTGAAGTGAAAACTTCTTATGCCGCGTTGGGCACTTTTGTGGGTGAGCATTTTCAGCCGTTCTCGCGACAGATTTTCTCGCGACAGATGAGATTTTACCAGGGACCGAAAGGGTATCTTATAGGGTTAATGGTACTTAGGTGCAATAGAGAGAAATGAAACCATCACGAGTGCTGAGTAAATACTGAATTTAATTATTAAGATGCATCATTAATATATTTAGGAATGAGTACATGAATTACACACTACACCTCCCACCGGGGGAAAATAAAAAAAAAAGATTATACATATTTTTTTTTTTTTTTTTTTATAACTAAGTACCTATGAGTAGAGTTAATTACTATATCATTATTAATTCAAAAACAATGTAGGTATACATTTTGTTATGTATGTATTATTAGCTTCAGAAGAATTATTCTTACAATATTACTATCTTTATCTTCTCAATAAGCGGTTTTGATCGGTATTTTTAAGTGATACTCGAACGCTTACTTTGCATTTAAGTACCACAAATAATGATACCTGAATATTTAGATATCAAATAATCCGCCATTATTACGATATCTATAAATTGCGGTACCACTAGTTTCGGGTACCCGAAATCGTAAGCGGATACCCGAATATTAAACCCCAAAAGTGTCTTCTTGCGCGTTGCCAATTCTACGCGAAAGTCCTTTCTCTCTTTTACATACGACGGCCCAGACGAAAAAAGGCGTAAAGTCAATTTACGTAGATTTTTTTTATTGCATTTTCGGATTCTATACGTACAAATCTATATCCAAATTTTTTTTCAGAAATTTAAACCCCTAAGTAACTGAGATATTCAATTAGACGTCTTTGTTCGTTTGACATATTCCGCTGATTATCAAGCGAATAAAGTCATCTTAACATCATACCGACAATCAAAAAGTAAAAATATGGGCGAAAAAACAAGTTACAAAATCTTACGCCTTTCTTCGTTTGAAAAATAAAAGCTAACTAGTGGTATTATAGACCAGGGTCGATAATTTTTGAAACAAAAAAAAAAAAATAGTAGGATGAAACCCATTAGAAAAGGAGGGGAATATTATAAAAATTAAAGGAAAAATAATTTACGGGCGATCTGAGGTCGGGAAGGGTATGGGGGTGAGCTTTTAAGGGTAAAAAACGGTTTATCTCGCTTTCCGGCAAAAATAAAAGTCCTATGGAAAAAACTCTAATGGCAAAGTTGTAGGTAATAAAAAGATCTAAAACTTTTGTATTCACACTTTTTTCACATAACCTCAAAATTTATGTGAAAAATTCAAAAACCAAGTTTTTGGTTTTTTATGTTTATCTTTTACAAAAATGATTTTTGTTCACGAAATTTGATCAAAATATCAGCTTTTTTCAAAAAGTTCGCTGAAATCTCTACTTTTCGATGGTGGAAAAAAAATATATATGTTACTTTAGTAAATCTTCTCAGAAAATGCAAAAAACCGATCGAGAAAATCGTTTTTTTTTTTAATTATTATATACAATTTTGAGCTATTATTAAAATTTACACTTTAATTACTCGAAAAACGTAAAATTACATGTAACATTGATTAAAAAATTGCAAATCGAAATATACTACTGTAATTACGTGCACAGTACAGTATACTATACAACATCGTACAAAAATATTCGATTTTCTCGATCGGTTTTTTGCATTGTCTGAGAAGATTTACAAAAGTAACATATATTTTTTTTTCACCATCGAAAAGTAGAGATTTCAGCGAACAGATAGCCTACCAACTTTTTTAAAAAAGCTGATTTTTTGACGGGTGAATTTTTGATTGAAAATTAGGGTGTTTTTTCGATATTAATTCAATATAAGGTGAAAAAATAAATATTTTTAATCAAAAAAGGGACATAAAAAGGTAAGTTTTCACCAAATTTCGTGAAAAAAAAACATTTTTGTAAAAGATAAACATAAAAAACCAAAAACTTGGTTTTTTGAATTTTTCACATAAATTTTGAGGTTATGTGAAAAAAGTGTGAATGCAAAAGTTTTAGATCTTTTTATTACCTATAACTTTGCTATTTGAGTTTTTTCCATAGGACTTTCAGTTTTGCTGGAAATCGACTTACCCTTAAAAGCTCACCCCCATACCCTTCCCGACCTCTGATCGCCCGTAAATTATTTTTCCTTTAATTTTTATAATACTCCCCTCCGTTTCTAATGGGTTTCATCCTACTATTATTTATTTTCACTTTTTATTATTTTTAAAGTCTTCTACCCTGGTCTATTAAGTTAACGCTCTGTTTTTCGCCCAAAGGAAAAATAAGGTACAAACTCTTACGCCTTTCTTCGTCTGAAAAATAAAAATTAGCTAGTGTTATTGAGTTAACGCTCTATTGTTCTCCCAAAAACAATGTCTTGACTAAAATAAAACGCAAGTGATTTTACAAATAGAATAAATGCAAATATTCAACGTAATATAGGTTTCTGTATAATTCGTTGATAAAATATTGATGCACTAACTGAATATTTTTTTAAATGCTTTATATAATTAACGTTACTTTCTATACAACTAGACTTTCAAACGTTATTAATATGTAAACAAAGTTAATGTTTATTTGAAGTAGATGATTTTCAGTACTTTGTCACTTTGTACTTTATAAACCCGTAAAATCACAATAACAACAGTATTCTTTCTTCGGCTTCCTAGTGAGGACTAAATTCAATCCAACGATGTAAATTGCTAGATTCAGTCGAACGAAAAAGCGACGTTGCCATTTTTACAAACATCTCAAAAATACTGTTCAGATAAGGTTCATAAACCATTTATTTTAGATACCAAAATTTTGCGATATCATTATTTTTGGGTACCGTAATTCTATTTTAAATTAAGATATCTTTGCATAAGGGTATCTGAATTTCAAGTATCCTAAAATATCGGTTTTTCGGTCCCTGGATTTTACACAGATATACAGTTTTTTAATTTGGCTGTGAGTGTATTAAGACGTACATATGGTATTTTTTAACGGACGACTATTGACGGACGACAAATGTCGGACGACTATTTGTCTGACGACTATTGACGGACGACAAATGTCGGACGACTATTTGTCGGACGACAAATGTCGGACGACTATTTGTCGGACGACATATGTCGGACGACAAATAGTCGTCCTACTATTTTTTTTTTTTCATCTAAAACTCTTTTTGCGTATGTTCTCGCGACAGATGAGATTTTACACAGATATACAGTTTTCACTTCTGCCTGCACTCCCGGAGTGCGCTGTTTTTTTTACTTTTATTTCTCTTACCTCGACGTTTCCACTATGTAACAATGATCATGGTTTTGAGGAGTCTCTCGTAAGCGTAAAAACCCCAGATTTCAGACCTTAAACCCGGACAACTGCATTTCATTGTCTACTTAGCAAAACTTAGCAAAATAATACCAAAAATCCTTTTATTTAATCAGCTTTTTATTAATTTTTAATTACACTTTTAAGTAATTTTTATATATTTTTTTAAGTAAGTAATTAAGTACATTTTTAAAAATATATATGTATATTACTGATAATTATTCTCATTTCAAACAATCTTTCTAAAATACAAAGAATCATCATAATCGGTTAAGCCGACTTCGAAACATCGGTCAACATACTAAAAAAAATACGAATTCAGAATCTACTCCTTTTATGAAGTTGGTTAATAACGCTACGCAACTGCATTTAAATAACTACAAACTTAAGAATTTCAACCCTCCGCCCGGACGGTCCCCGGACGCCCTCTAAACTAGGACAAATCCGGGGAAAATAGAGGACGGCAGCCCTAGATACTCTACTTCAGTAACTTTGACGTACATTTGTGACTTGATAGTCCTGAGTTTGTGATTATAATGACTTCCGTGGACTATACCTACATTTTTTAAATTATTACATAGGATAAAACAAAGTCAGCTGTCTGTCCCTATATTATGTATGCTGAGATCTTTAAAACTACGCAAAGAATTTTGATGCGGTTTTTTTTTAAATAGATAGAGTGATGCAAGAGGAAGGTTTATATATGTATAATACATGCATAATATAGTCGTGCGAAGCCGGATGTCATCATTTTTATAGTAAGCCCCGGCTTCGCACGGCTATATTATGCATGTATTATACATATAAACCTTCCCCTTGAATCACTCTATCTATTAAAAATAACCCCATCAAAATCCGTTGCGTAGTTTTAAAGATTTAAGCAGTGAAAGGGAAATAGGGACAGAAAAAGCGACTTTGTTTTATACTATGTAGTGATTTGATTATTAGACAAATATGAAAATGAAAGTAAGTTATCTATCTGTTGTTTTAGGGGAGCATCAGTGAAGCCGGTGACGCTGCACACTCCTGGCTCCAGCAGCAGTGGATGCTAGCAGATCTCATGCCGTCGATCACACACCAGCCGGCGTATGGGAGTTACACTCGTTTCTAGTCTCATTCCAACTGGTAAATGGCTCATTAAAATAGAAATTAATTTGGTATTAAATGCTGGCAATACCACATATTGTACCATTTCAGAATCTCAATGAAATAGACAACTTTTTTTTTTATTTGGCACCAGGATGACCATAATTTTTTTGACACTAGGAAAGGATAAAGATGTGGTTAAAGTTCAGGTTAAAAAGATAAAAAATCATGAAGTTTAAATTAAATCTTAGATTAAAAAAAACTTTCAATGTGTCATAAAAAATATTGTTTGCATTCGATAGCCCATTTATTCTAGTGTACCATCCAAAAAACAGATTGGAATAATTCATTCATTTGCAGTTTTGGCATCAAAAACATAGAGAAAGGAGTTAAATTTAAACAAGATGGCAGTAAAAAATTTAAATCAGCGCCATCTACATTCGAATAGCGGTCTTCCTAGAAACTAAGTTTCTCAATTTGTGTAATAGATGACAGTATAAGTTAAACAAAAAGACTAACACAAATAAAATCTCATCTGTCGCGTCAAAATCTGTCGCGAGAACGGCTGAAAATGCTCACCCACAAAAGCGCCCAACGCGACATAAGAAGTTTTCACTTCAAAAAAAATTAATATGGCGGATATCTCGGAAACCGAGAGACTTTCATTGAACATAACTTTCATTTTTCTGAACTAGCACAGTGTCCTCTATCCGTCGGTGCCCGCTTATCCATTTATTACTGAACACCCTGTTTATAGTATAGAACCAATTATTTTCTTTAACTTCAATATTTTTTCGGCAACTGTTCAGGTTATTTTGCAAAAAATCACTAACATTTAGGAACCTTTGGTGAAGTTTTAAAGTCACCGACAATCGTAAAATCGTTTTCAGAATATATTTCAATTAAACAAAAAGTATTAAAGTTCCAAATTAGTGAAAAAATCAAAATGCCCAAGAACTCATCACTCACAGTTCAAAACTCGAAGCATGGGTCATTCGCCATTCATTCGCCATTAAATAGGCATCCGTGGCCTCTGACTACTTGGCCCGTCTTATTATTTCTTAAGTACCTACTTAATTACTTATTAGAATAGAATAAAATAGACATTTATTAGAACATAAGTATACTTACTTACATAATAAGCAGGGACTTAAAACGTTATCCATAACAGAATGTTTAACGTTATAAAAACGTTATAATAGTATCGGTATCTCAGCAAACATTTCGTTATCGATCTTTTGTATAACGTTTTACGAGTAACAGAACGAAATTTTAACTGCAAAAATAACGTTATTATAACGATAAATACGCGACGTTGCCAAACTTATTCATTTTACAAATCCGCGCCACGCGCGGCGGAATTTGCGCATCAGTTGGTAAAAGCAAAATGGGTCGAAAAAAAATCAACAAAGTTTACAGATATTTCAATCTTGAGGATAATAATAAGACCTCAAAATGTTTAGTTTGCGAAAAAGTTTTAAAGGTAAGTTAAGAAAGAAGTAGATAGTAAGTAGGTAGTAATGTGTAGTATTTTCTAAAAAAAAAACTAATATTTTCTAAGAAAATCGGCTTATTAATATTTATTTTTTTACAATAATGCCGATTTTCTTAGAAAATATGAATGTTTTCAATTTTTTTATAGAATCTTTTATGTTTCTCCGAAGAGCCCTTGCGATAGGCAGCAATAAAAAAAATATATTAAGATTGCTCATAATTTTTTTACTCTAAAAAATTAAATGCTCCGCAAGTCGCAAATGGATCAAGCTGTTTGTGTGGTTTGTGGTGCCTTATTAAAGGTAAAGAGTTGAACTAACACGCCTCAGTGATGAAAGTTATCGACTTTGGTTTTGATGTTAAAGGCCAAAATTTCTAGTACTTTTTTAAATAATGCCGAATTTCTCGGAAAATATTAATGTTTTGAATGTTTTTATAAAATATTTTATGTTTTTATAAAGAAGCTCTAGCGATTAGTTAAAAAAACCACGATAGTTAAAGATTTGGTCATAAAAAATTGAATTGAAAATAGAGTATTTTCAATGGCTTCTATTTTCCAAAGTCATCGATATAGCAAGCTGTTTGTGGTGTCAAATGAGAGATATGAGTTGAACTAACATGCCTAAAAGTTAGAGTGCGTAAGCTGCTCTGGTTTGTAACCTAGAGACCAAAACATGTGACGTTTCATACATTTTTTTCATATTTTGACGGCTTACGATCTGCATCAAAAACAGCCCTATGTTCATCATTTGCCGTTTCGAGCCACTGTGCGGCAGCGCGCGCGTGCAACGTTGCCGCCGTGTGCGCGCGAGCGGTGGTACCTGGTAGGTACTACCGCTCGCGCACGGTTTCGAACGCAGCGGCAACGTTGCTTGGCCGCAGAAGAGGTGGTTGGTAGGTATTAGGTATATACTAATTGCACTGTGAAAATTTATCGCTACATTATTGATTGGTTTATTTTACTTTTAATCGTAGATTCACTATGATAAAAAAATGTGTTTCGGAAATTTTACCTATTCCTACTAAACATATATCTAACACCAAAGTAATAGTAAATTTCAGGACGTTATGTAACCTTTAGCCTTCTTCGATATTTGAGATATCCAACACTAGAAGAATTATTCAGATCGGTCCAGTGGTTTAGAAGCAAATTCAATACAAACAAACAAACAAAAATCTAATCTTTCCCATTTATACTATTACATAGTACGTACATGTACCTATAGATTACACCCTTACGTAGCCAAAGAGAGCACTGCGTTCGATAGTTCACACGAAGAAAAAGTAAACATTACTTTGAGTAAAAGAGATAGCATAAAAACAATAATTATAACATTATTATATGAATAACAATATTTTTAATAACGTTAAATTGATAATATAACGTAACGTTATTATAACGTTATACATATTCAAAGCTTTGAATAATATCGTTTTGTTATATCGTTTCTCTCACAAATAACGTTATCTTGCAATTCCACAGATAACGTTACTGTATTTTACCGGTATTTAAGTCCCTGATAATAAGTATTTATTATTTCGACAAATAAAGTAGATACCTATACTTACCTAAGTTGCGTTTTGTTCTTAACGCAGCACCGCATGACATCAAAGTAGATAATTGTAAACAAAAAATAAAACAGTTATAAAACACTCGAATAACTCACAATCATGCGTTGTAATATAAAAATAAAACACAATTTTAATTCGTAAGACATTCCGCCTTCACGAATATACACTGCAGTACAATGTAACGAAATGTTACACTCTTTGAAATACACCAGCAGATTGTCACGGACTAAATTAATTTTCCAATTACATATTATTCACCGTATTTGTATTCCGTATATGTAACGGATGTGATCTCCTCCTCCAATGTCCACTGTGCCCCAACAACTGCCTGTTGAACGACCTAAACGAGCTCAAAGATGCTGCGGTTGCTGTGGTGCCATTGACATTCATGTTCATACCTTTGGTGCATTATGTAACAGGCAGAAATTAAAGGCCGTTACCCTGACACGAAAAGAAGAAGAATAAATAAGGACAATGTCAAGTCAACCTCTTTGTTAGAAGGTTGTACTACCTTGTAGCATAAAGGTTGAATTAACTCATCCGTTAGAAATGTATCGACTAGGAAAACTGTGATTTATTTAAATACTTCCAGTTGCACCCAAACGTACCTAATGTTGCTTTGGGGACAAAAATTCGCACTGGATGAGTAGGCCTACTGAGTAGTTCAACTGGTAGTGCAATAGTACATTGCGATACAAGTGTGGAAAGTTGATCATTCCATAGAGGCGGTTTATGACGCGCGAGCGGAACGCGAGCGTGGCAAAAGCCGAGATGGAATGATCAATTCACACGTGTATCGTACGACGTTTTTTATCACAGTTGCGAATAAAAAAAAAGACTTGTTAAAATTTTAATAATAAAAAGTTTTTAAGAATTTTAGGTTATGTTTACTATTTTTTGTTAATTACACTCCCGAAAGGCTAGGCAAAAGACTTTTTAACCTATACAGCGTCTGACATACAATATTTTTTTAGGGTTTTTTTCATTTGTTTTTGCGTCGGCGCGCGGCGGTTAAAAACAGAATATAATGCTTACCATTATATTCTATATAATGGTAAGCATTATTAGTTCCGGGTTTCATTAAAAACAGAATATATAGAAAAAATATATTTGGTACTTAAAGAAGAAAAAACAAAATAAAAACAAAACTCAATTTTTAATTATTTTCAAAGACGTCATCACGTAATATTATCGTTTGTTATCAGACTTTAGAGACAACCTTTTGAAAAGAAGAAAAAAGGTACCAACAAAGAGTTTTAAGCCAGCAAGGCTTAGAAACTCTTTGGATGGTACCTTTTTCTATACATCAAAACAGTATAACCCAGATAAAGGAGATCATACATGTTTCTAACAAAAAATACCCACATGCATTTTTTGGGTTTTCAATGTAAAAAACTCAACGATTTTTGATCGTAGCTCTTTGTTGCCTTAGTAAACATTATTTAAAATGTTATTCTCTACAAGATAGAAACATTTTTTTTTCTGGTCGGCACCTTAATTTTTGGGTACGATTTGAATGATGTCCTTAGGAATGTTTAATCTACTAATGTCATTAGCAGAAAGATACGTATTTGACATATCGGGATGACGTATTATTTTAGCACTAGTTGGATTTTTTTTTATCGCACGCGTGTATAATACGTTGCATTATGAGCCTAAAAGCAGTTGAATAAGATCCACTTTATGAGCAACTGTGATAAAAATGATACTTTATTGTTTCTCTAGTACTACCAGTAGTACAAATAAATTGACAAGAAATGTTAAAATGAACACAATAGATAAATAAATACCAATACTTTGTCCGCAAGTGTAGGTATAGAAATATTTCAACATTTAATTTTGATCAAAGTAGTTTCGTGTTCATACCAACCTATATATAGGTAGGTACATGAAATAGTCTACAAATTATACCTACTGTTACTGGCTGACGTAAAATAATTTATTTACACTATGAATTACAAGCTATTAGATTGTTCACATTCACACGCGCAGTCGGCGGTATTTTACATTCACTCAGTTTGTTCATTTTTGTAATTACCTATAACTACAACCAGGAGCAATATACTATGTTTAATTCCAGGAATTGATCTCTATTAGCAACATTATCGACTTAAAGGGTGAAAATTATTTTTCATTACTCATACTCCGAAAGTAGGTCTAAATATGCTTGAAGAGCGTGTAGAAAATTTCCAGCCCTAGGGCTTTTCACTTTCACTGACAGCTGTCATGTCAAATTATGGCTTAGCACGACTTGTGCAATCTGCATGTAGCCAGTATCATTACGCATTAGGAACTTCAAAAACCTAACCTCCTTGCTTTTTTTTTTTACACCAAAGAATAATAATTATGGCTTGGCACGGCTCATGCATACTGCCAGAGTTTAGTACTAAGTAACTTTTTTTTCTTATTTTATTATGTTTTTGTGTTAAGTTTAATCTGGTTTTTCATTTATGATTGTGTATTTTTTGTAAATAACATTTTCTAGACAAACCGTGTTACAAAAACTGTAAGTTAAATGTACGGACTTCGCGTCATTTCCCAATGTTGGATTAACTCATTAATAAAAACTTCTTCGGTAAGTACCGCCGTATTTAAGTATTGAATACAGAAACCTAAAAAAACACTACATAATGTATAACCTCTTTGGTTCCAACCTTGTAAGAGGATCAGGTAGTAAGAGTACCTACTCATGTGGTATGGAGTCTCATAGTCTCATTCACTCTCGTTGTTATGAAGAATTTTATGTATTATTCGTAATGAAAAGCACAGTGTTCACCTCGGGTGAAAGACTCATTAAGTCCCTCGAACTATTAGCGCCCTCGCTACGCTCGGGCGCCAAACTCCGTCTCGGGACTTGTAATGAGTGACTTTTACACCTAGGATAACAATGTACTATTGCAAAATTAACAGATTCGATGCCTATGCGATGCAGATTCAGTGCTGCAGTTTTATTTACATAAAACTTAATTGTAAACCGGGTTTTAACTATCTGCTACCCGCGACAGCACTCGCGTATTTTTGGGATCGGGAATAAAAATTAGCCTGACCCTCCTCAATAATGTGGCCATTAAATGCAATTTTTTTTTCAATTCTAACTTGTAATTTCAGAGATTACCATGTTCAAACAAACCCTAGCTTTATCAGCTACTAGCGACCCGCTCCGGCTTCGCACGGCTATATTATGCAAATATTATACATTAAAACTTTCCTCTTGAATCACTCTATCTACAAAAAAAACTGTATTAAAATCCGTTGCGTAGTTTTAAAGATTTAAGCATACATAGGGATATAGGGACAGAGAAAGCGACTTTGTTTTATACTATCAGCTATAAATACAAAATCTTGACTGACTGACATATCAAGGCACATTTCAAACCGGATCGGGCAAAAAAAAATTGAAAACAGATCATACAGAGCTGTTATACCGTAGACATCCGCTAAGAAAGAATTTTAGAGAATTCAAACCCTACGCGAACGAAGTCGAGCGCAACAGCTAGTATTAGTAAAAGATTTCCAAATAAAAATATAATTTAGTAATACCGCGTAGGTCGAGATTAAAATGTTCAAAAGAAAAACCGGCCAAGTGCGAGTCGGACTCACGCACAAAAGGTTCCGTACCATTATATTCTGTATTTGTTGTTATAGCGGCAACAGAAATACATCATCTGTGAAATTTCAACTGTCTAGCTATCACGGTTCATGAGATACAGCCTGGTGACAGACAGACATCAGACAGACAGTGGAGTCTTACGCCTGTATTCACAAACAGTAGGTACTTAACTTGCTTTTGGATAAGTGAACGCACTGCGCTAAATGCGGCCCTATGATTGGTCAATTTTGTGCTGCTCTCTTCACTTTTTATATTATTTGCGGCTCTATGATAATAGTATCGCAGGGAAAGGGCACCGGGAGATTCGCTAGGAACAATTCGGTGCGCCAGTTCTTCGCCGTTTTCCCGGTGGAATGTCGGAACTTCATAAACTTACAACTGCCGCCGAAAGCTGGCTGAAAAACTTGGATTTATAGAGGTTTGATCCACGAAGGAAAAATGCCATAGGCCATGATGATGATGCGGCTCTATGCGTTTGCGCGCACTATATGCAATCACATAGGGTGGATTGTGATTACAGGTGTTAGTAATAGGGTCCCGTTTTTCCCCTTTGGGTACGGAACCCTAAATAGCGTAAAAGTACTTACTAGGGAAAAAAACGTATCCTTTGTAGGGATCACAATATTTCCCAAGCAACAAGTGGTTCGTTATTATAATTGGATAAAACGGTGTACATTTACTTAATTGGTAATTAGCTTCGGAATAAAGGCACGCATTAAATATGTTATGGCGGCAAAATATGTAGCGGGAAAACACGACATTTTTGCCGTGAAATCCTTTTTATTTTAAATTAATTATGGCTTCGCACGCTTATGCATATAGCCAGTTAAAGTTATATTTTGCAACAAATTATAACCGGATTTTCAGGAATCAGGCTCAAAGGGTTTCAAAATAGTTCGTCAAATCAAGGGTTTACCAATAATAATATTATTTGACACTGTACAGTATGGGTCATGAGCAAATGATCAGTTTGCAACAATAATACTATCAACAAGTATTGGAGTTACGACTTTCTTTTAATAGACGTTACACACTAACTTAAATACTTGAATTAAAAGTACTCAGTGTGATTATTATTTTCAACATGTTAGCTATGTCTTTAGTTGGGAGAGATATAAGCCGCCACCCGCTACACCAACCGACGTGGGTTCGATCCACAGGTTACGTTGTTGTAATGTTCAAATAGTGTTGCACAGGATTGTAAACGTTACGGTGGGCAGAGACTTTTGACGGTGGATTGTACTTTGTATGCGGGCATTTTTCCCCAAGTTCCCCTCTTTAGTTGGGTTATTTTTGTGTGAGGATTTAGTAGGCTTGCCCAGCACCTACTACCCTATCAGCTTAGTCGACCATGTCCAGAGGAGAGAACTTGTCAATACTTCTGGAGCCAACTAAGCCGCGGGTTTCATCACGATGTTTTCCTTCATTGTCAAATATCGCACATAAATTTTTCTCAAGAAAAATCCATTAGTTCACGGCCGCCCGGGATTCGAATTCACACCCTTTGGATTGAAAGTCGAGTTAGGCACCACTAGGCCAACACGGCTCTATAGTTTTCAATACCATGAAGAAAACTGAAGTCTCCTTAGAAGTAATGATTAATTTGACTGTAGGTACCTATATTATTCATTCTCCAGTAGCGAGTCAAACTCGAACTATTGTTAGAATTACTCTGAGAACTTCTAACCACTTTAATGTAAAAGGTACGGTTAGAGTCAGAATTGCAGACCCACCGTAGAGCTCCAAAACTGATATTATTCGAATATTTTTAAGCAATATTCAAAAGTCCTGCTCGAGTTCAAGTGTTTCAACTATAAATTTTTCCGTTTTGTTTTTTTTTTTTTTTTTCAATTTTTTTTATTCAAGAGGAGTCATGCAGTGCATTAAATCACTTTGAAGTGTCTTAAAATTTAAGTAAGGATGTGTGCCTTCTGAATGCGCCCACCAATGAGAACAAGGCACAATCATGGGGGCACAAAAAAACTCAAGGGGAATCGATAGTTCTATCCAAACCGGAAGTTGTCCTTGGCTCCATTTAAAGCTAGCTTCCCATGGTCCGTGATATCGCGGACGGCGGGCGGACCAGCTCGCACGACACACCGTGGAAAGGGTCTGGTCCGTGGTAGCACAGGACGTCTGTGGCGGTGCGCCGGTATCCGTCGCGAGGCGGTAACTTCAAAGGTGCGTGTCGTAGCACAGGCGACAGGTCAAAACTTGTTTGTACGTAAACAAGTCAGAACTTGTTTGAACACGAGTAGTGGTGTTGTGCTTGCGGTGAACTTGCGGAGAAATGGAGTGGACAAACGAATTTATTTTTGAATTTATGAATCTTTAACATAGACAGGGCTCTTCCAACGTGCGTCTTTCAACGCACCGTTGGAAGAGCCCTGTCTGTGAACGTTGCCGTCCGTGCGGTCGTCGGCTGTGCGTGATGATCCGCAAAATCACGCACCGTGGGAACCCAGCTTAGTGCAGGCAGACAGGGATAATCGCCGGTTTGATGTCCACATCATACTTTGCCGTTACGCATTAAACGTTGTTATTGTAAATGGCCTCTACGTGTTGGCTTCGGCTCCATGCCCGCCTTCCAAAGGTCCGGGGCTCCATAACCCCGTGCTAAGGGACACATATAAGTAAATTAATATTATTAGAATAAAAACATTCCTATAATAGTAATTTTAGAACTGATCACATGAAAAAAAACCCATGAGTTTCTTGGGCCTTGTTCTCATTGGTTTTACTAACTTACCTAACTTAGTTTTTAAGACGTTTCTATGTGATCTTTGTACAAATGTATTAAGCATCCAAATGAATAAAAAATATTGACTTTGACTTTGAACTCTACGGTGGGTCTGCAATTCTGACTCCGACGGTACATCTTCTGTTGAATGTTACAAACTGAACCATTAATCAAATGTCAGTTTGAGGAGTTCTCTAGGTACATTGTACTTACGAATGTTTTCTGAGAGGCGAGTGATGTACTCGTTGGACAACTAGAGGGGCTTTACTGTGAAATATTAGTTGTAACAACTCGTTAGGTCAGTACTGTTATGACAAGTTTATATAACTGAAATATAGAGAGCAAGGGCTTCCTCCCTGGGGCATTGAGCTCTCGAAAAACATGGAAAAACTCTAGTGATTTGTCAATCCTCACTATCCTATAAATATGACGACCCAGTTGGCACAATAGTCACCATGCCGGACTGCCAAACACAGGGTTGCGGGCTCGATTCCCGCCTCAGATATGTATTTATGCTTAGATATTTGTCTGGGGTCTGGTTGTTCCTATGTATTATAAGTATATATTTACAAAAGAAAAAGTATCTTAGTAGTATATCCGTTGTGTAGCACCCATAACACAAGTGTAGTTACTGAGCTTGGGACTAGATGGTGATGTGTGGAATGTCCTGTAATATTTATTTTTATTTAAATGTTATAAACTAACCGTGCCCCGCGGTGGGAATTTCGGAATAAAAAGCCTTTTTAATCCAGGTCTCTGGATTTCTACATACCGAGTTTCATTGCAGTAGTTTTTCCGTGAAGGAGTAACAAACGTATAATATTAGTAGGATGTGAAAGGTTGTATGTCTGTTCCTTGTTCACGATGAAACTCGGTACGTAGATACCTGGGTTAAAATATAGGGTACTTTTATCCCGATATTCCTACGGGATCGGGACTTACGTCGGTGAAATTGCAGGTGAATATACTGAGTACTTCAGTTTCTGAGCCTATTCGTTACAAACAAAAAATGTAGGTAAACAATTATTCTACAATGTTCTTTCTTCATTAATTTCCCTTGTTTTTTTACATTAACTGATATGTTAGCTTCCTGTCTACTATTTGAACGGCAAATAACAAAATCTGTAAACAAAATGAAGACAAATGAAAGAATCTCGTATACAGAAAAAACGTTTCTTGAAATGAGAAATAATGGTCTCCCAATAGATGTTAGAGAATAATTTCTTATTTTTAGTCAATGTTCTTGAAAATAATAAGCAGTATTCCTGAATTAAGAATATTGCTTAAAAATACTGCTTATCATTTACTAAGAAATTATTCTGTAACGTAGGTATAGGAAGAGAATTATTTCTTGCTAAAAAAGAAACCAGTGAAAAACTTTTTCTGTGTACGAGAAGTTCCTTGACTAAATGTGACACGGGACGCGGGACACGGCCACTGTACAAACGTCAATTTAACTTTTAGACCAAGAGCCCGCCTACGATCAAGCTTTTGTGATTTTATAAAAGCTGAGAATTTGAGCTTGAAATTTCTCAGCGCATACAATACGGTTATGAACGATGTACAATTATTAAGTTCAGACCACAGTGGATTGGAGATTTATCAGGTAGTAAAGCCAAGAATCGAACCAGTTAATTTTAAATAATAATAAAGAAATAACTTATATTTTTGTACCAATCGAAAATGTTGCTAATAGCCAGTCAGTTTCAATTCCAACACCTTCCAGACCACCGAAAGATGATCCACAAAGGTGTAGGTATAAAAATCAATGTAATCTATTTCCTTTCCTTTGCCATACTATGTTTGTTTTCATGAATTAATCGCTATCTATTAAATGTTCTGTGTCGCTATCAGCAACATTATGCGATTTCTTTTTTAAATTAATAGGTTCGTTTCTTGGCTTTGCTACCACTATAGTCTGAACTTCAAAATTGCACATCGCTCATAACTGTGTTGGGGGCATGCGCTGAGAAATTCTCAGCTTTTTTATATGACGAATTTAAGTTCGTTGGTAGATGGGATCTTACTCTATTTGTGTTGATATGTTGATTTATTTAATTACCGTTTCACGCTCGCGTTGCTTTAACAATATTTACACAGCAGTCTGAATAGGTCTTTAATGATTATTGCTAAAATGTTTCGGTTACGCGTTATCGTCTTATATCTATCTATCAAGGTATTTATATATTGTAACAGAGCTGAAGGAAACAAGCATGCAGTTGATGAAATAAGTAGATGTATTTAACTATAGGTACTTATATTATTACTAGCTGCGCTCCGCAGTTTCACCCGCGTAACTTCCGATCCCGTGGGAATTTCGGGATAAATTTTAAGATGTAAGCTGTCCTATCTTTCAAGTTGGATCAAACTGAACACGGTGTGCAAATTTGATTAAAATTGGTTAAGTAGTTTAGGAGTCCATCGCGCACAAACAACGTGACACGTAATTTATATATACAGGAAAAGTATTTTTGTAGTGCACATTTTTTTTCTGCTGAATATATGTCGGCAGTACATTTACGCAAAAAAATAAAAAAAAAAAAACCAAAACTTAATGTGAAAAACTTCCTGCAATTTCTAAATTATTGGGTATCTCAGTATTGATACACACAGTGACACGTAGGTACCTACCTTCATTTAGAGCGCGCTATTAAACTCGCTGGCGCTAGTATTGTGTCCATGGACTTCGTCGTTTTGTTAGAAACACTTAGATGGTTATAGCTCTGAGAGTTTTTGAGTTAGCTCCAAAATAAAAAAAACAGTATTTTTTATTTTAATGTGCTTAAAACATACCGAAATTTGTGCACTACAAAAATACTTTTCCTGTATATTAGAGAAGATAAAGCTGAAAATTTTGTTTGTTTGTTTGAACGAGCTTATCTCAGGAACCGGTTCGAATTGAAGAATTATTTTTGTGTTGGATAGACCATTTATCGAGGAAGGCTATATAACATCAAGCTACGATATTATATACAGGTCAAATCAAATAACTTAAATATACTCAACTAAGAAGGAAGTCCGATAGAACATGATTGGTGCAACTTGATGGAAACGTTACGAAACGTTAATATTAAAATATATTAGTACTTAGTTTTAACTAGTTTTAATAAAATGTGTAAGGAATAAATAAATATTCCTATCTGTATCAGGACCGCAGCCGCAGTGAAGGTCGTGAAACTGACGGCTGTAGCTAATCCAACCCTGACACCTCGCCTCAAGGCTGGCAATATATTATTTTGGCAATCTATACCAATAAATAGATATTTTATTTAAGTATCCATATAATTAGATACGATGACGTGTCAGTTGAAAAAAACTAGAATAAAAATAAAATCGACCTAGATCAAGGCCGAAGGAAAGTTTATAAAATCTCTCTTGGATCGAGAACCGCCTGGAGCCCTATTTTTGAATCGTTCGCCCCGCGTCGAGCGCTCGATTTCTACTGATATTCGTTCGACATCGGAAATTCGCTATTTTTGAATCGCTCCATCGTAACGAGTGGTCTCCACCACTCGTCGCCGACAGGCGAGTGGTAGAATAAACATCAAACAATCATAGTCAAACATTCGGAAACGGTCTTTGAAAAATATTTATATCTTGTGGGATAATTTCGGATGTCCGCTGGTAATTACCGCTTTTCAAATAACTGCGTAAAACGAATAAAAATTGACATTTTAAATTTCGACGACGAACGATTCAAAAATACAGTAAATTTGTGTCATGCGACTTGGAAGTCGAGCGTGGCTTGTAGGCGTATACGACGAAGCTTTGTCATACGAGCGAATCAAAAATAGTGCCCCTGAGGCATTACCACAAGTTGTTAACACAAATTCGATCAAACGTACCGTATTGCGTGTAGTTTAAAATCGAACTATACTTTGGGCCTCTTATAAACCCTTTGTACTTGTATACGGGCTGTTTTCCGCAACTAGACTACTTGGGTCACTTTTTCGTGAGGTTTTGCTTGTCAAGAGATCACCAGACCAGCGTCTCCATAAATAAATAAAACCCTTAGACACGCGTGCCCGAAATGTCAAAAAATGACGTTTGAAGTGCCTAAAGATGACGTCATTTGGCCGCCGCACGCGCAGGAGCAATAAATCAATCTTTACGACCACTTGAGAAGGTCTATTATGTCAACAAACGACTGTTTTGTTTAGCTTAGAGACTAAAGATTACGTTACAAGTGGTCCGAGAGTTCTAAGATGTTTATTTAATTTGTATAAACAGATTGAATTCGAGATATGAAAAATATCACACGAAAAAAAAAAAAAATATGTTTTCCTTGAACTAGGAGATCCGATGAATTCGATAAAAAAAATTACATGTTAAACTCACGACGTATATCTTAGCATAAGGGATCCGCGAGGGGTTTTAATCTCTTTTTTAAATTAGCACCCGCTAATTAGAGCGTGAAAAAATTATCAAAGTCAAAGTCAAATTTCTTTATTCCTTTCGATGCTTATGTATATACACATGATCACTTGGAATAGTCTTAAAAACTAAGTTAGAATGTGTGCCTTCGGAACGCGCCCACCAATGAGAAGAAGGCACAAGAAACTCATGGGGTTTTTTTTTATGTGATCACGCTCACAAAGGTCAATATTACAAATATTTGAAGGTATTATTTGAAATTGAGCAATTAAAGTCACATCCATGGATTCTTATCATTAAGGTACGAAGAGGTATCATAGTATGCCTTACTGCACAATTTATGCTTTGTACTTCTCTTGATACTTTTTTCTTTAGCGACATATTATAATGTAATCAAATTAGATAGTAAGAATCTGTTATTGGCAGTATGTTTTGTATATCGTCTAATAGCTAGTATTTATTAAGTGCTGTTGATTCTGTAAGAAACAAATAAACAAAAAAAAAAGTTTTGAATTTGTTAATGGACATGTCATATACATCTTTAGGTAATTTATTATAATAGAGCACACATGTACTATTATCGACAAAGTGACCGACCGATCTATACTAAAAACTATACTTTTGAGAGTGCGTAATCAACTCGTGGTAATGGTAGGTACAGGGTACTGATTCACAAACAGTTAAATGCAATCTCGGAACACGTTTAATGATTCGTGGAACAATGTGGGTAGATATAATTATACGAGCTTCAACTCGATTCACTATCGATTCATCAACTATGTGCTACCTATTATTACTATTTTAAAGACGTGAATGAAACCCCATTATTGCTTTTTCAGTGTTATTCTTGTAGGTGTTTGTTTAGTTTGTGTGTTTAGTCAAATATATACCTAGTACCGAAGTGTAATTGATTACTGTGGATTGGGTTGGATAATTATCTTTATGTATAGGTCAGAAACGCCTAGATTACAACTAATATTAGTTTACATAAAGCAATCTATTTAAATAAAAAGAGAAAAAGAGTCATGAAAGAAATATCTGTAACTGTGTGTGTGTGTCTGTATATAACTTACTAGCAGCGCTCCGCGGTTTAACCCGCGTAAGTCTCGATCCCGTGGAAATATCAAAATAAAATACAGCCTTATAGTCTTCCTCGATAAATGGACTATCCATTACAAAAATATTTTTTCAATTCTCACCAGTAGTTCCTGAGATTAGCGCGTTCAAACAAACAAACTCTTCAGCTTTATAATAATAAGTATACATACTTTCTAGCTATTACTTTACTTTGTGTATATCGTGTTCTGTTTCTTTGTGTGATACTTGTCCATCTATCTATCTATCTGAAACTACAAGAGTATGGGGATTGGGAGTCCCTTTAGGAAGTAGGCGAGCACTAAGACAGGATTTTTGTAAATTCGATCCCTAAAGGGATAAAGAAGTAGATACAGTTTGTAGTTACTATTATGTAGTCTGTAATAGAACCCATTACCTTCTACGTCACAAGCAGACGTTCGTCCACCACACCACAGAGGTTGTCGTCATTGTATATCTGACTTAGTTCGTTATATTGCAGTAGAAGATGAGCGTGATGGAAGAGGACTCGCCAACGGAGGCGCTGCCACCCGCGCCGCCGGCTGGCACGCCGACGACGCCGACGATGCCGCCCGCGCCGACGGACGCTACGCCTGCGCCGGTCGCGCCGCGCAAGCCCCCCCGGAGAGGCGCCAAGGTGCAACAGGAACGTCCCAAGCGAGCCATCTTCTGTCTCACGCTCAAGAACCCTCTCAGGAAACTCTGCATCGATATCGTTGAGTGGAAGTATCCTTTTTTAAAACAATAAACCCGGTAGTCTCCAAGTACTGTATTAGTAACTGTTCTGTGAATGTAACAGCCTTATAGTCTTCCAAAAAAAATGGTAATTTTGAGTCGACTTAAAACTTAGGGGTAGTCGTTTATACACAGTCAGCATTTAATTGGGGGGGTCTTTGAGTAACAAGCGTATAAGGGTATCTTATAGACGCGCGAGCTATATCTTTAAAAAAGGAGGAATTAATTCACAACCGATTGAGATGATTATTTTTGTGTTGGAAAGAAAATAATTTAGTCTTTAGGGTATTCCCATAAAAATTTGGTGACATTCTGATGAGAATTTTCGAAGTGATAAGAGTATTGCACCTCAAGCGTGCAGCAAATTGCTCAGTTTTCAAGATCTACCAGTAGATCGACCCTTACTCTGCTTTCAACCACAGTTTCAACGGCTGTCAAGTATGCCGTTTCTATAGGTTTAACATTATCAGAAGCTGCCATTTTAATGACTCCTGTTTTGAAAGTTCGCTCGCAATTTTGTCGTTTTAACCGGTCCTTTTCGTAAGAAGTTTCTAAGGTCTTTGTGTTCAAGTCCAGGTAATAACGAAACTGTGTCTTGGAGCTTCGGGGCATCACAAAAATTATAACATCGCAATTGAATTTTATACATCCCATTCAATAAATCTAATTGAATAAAAGTGTAACATTTTGCATACGAACTACAGTCAATGATGTAGCTTAAACCTGACCTAGCGCAGTTCCGCCGGGACCGTAACGAAGTTTTACTACCGACTTCCATCTAGTTCTAGAGCATCTTGCAATATGAAATTCATTTACTGTACCAGAAGAAGAAACTATTTTCTATAATGCTGGCAGGTTTTCTACTTTTCAACGTTTGAATTGCAGTAGAACGGTGGATGTGTTTTTGTGATGTTGTCATTCGAAAATTGATGGATGTTGTTGTGACTTACTTTTGAAAATCCCTACATTTCAAACATAAAACACTGATGCTAGAAACAGTGTTAAAATCTAATTTAACTTCAAATGCTATAGGTTCCAATTATGCAATTTATTATAGCAAAGACAAAACACAACAAACGCTATATCTTGGGTCGATTGCGTGACTCTTTTCTCATATTGGTTCGATTATTCCGACCAAAAACTCAAATAGACATGGGCTCAGGTTAGGTACTTTAACAACTCATATTCATAAGTGCATTTGCGGTGTCGACACGGACAACTTTGGTCACCACGGGCTTTCCTGTCGTCGCAGTGCTGGCAGACTATCCCGCCACGCTGCTATAAATGACGTCATCCGTAGGGCTCTTGTCAGCGTCAATGTACCGGCTCTTCTAGAGCCGAACGGTCTTGTGCGTGACGATGGCAAGCGTCCCGATGGGATGACGTTAATCCCCTGGAGTCAGGGAAAACCGTTAGTGTGGGACGCTACTTGTGTCGACACACTGGCGGCTTCACACCTCGTCTCCACCTCCAGGGAGGCGGGTGCTGCGGCGACGGCGGCAGAGGTGGTAAAGCGACGGAAATATGTATCCATTGGTGATGGCTACATGTTTCTGCCTTTTGCCACGGAGACCCTGGGCCCGTGGGGACCAGAAGCCTTAGATTTCTACAAAAATATTTCAAAATTATTAGTATTAGCTTCAGGTGACCAAAGGGCTGGCTGCTACTTTGGCCAACGGATCGGCATTGCCATCCAAAGAGGCAATGCAGCGAGCCTTTTGGGCACCTTACCTAGGGAGATTCATTTAGATTATTAACATTGTTTTTTTTCTTTCTTTTTAATTATAACTTAAATAAATATACATACTAATTAAGGTTAAAAAAAAAAAAAAAAAAATAGACATGAAAAATCAAAATACATTTACAATTTAAGTCAAAAATGTTCTGTCGCAGAGTTTATTGCATTTTACAACGCAACGTATTCCAACTCGTAGGTAGTATGTACCTATTCAATCGAATGCCAATCTGTCTGTCACGATGCATGTGCTATATGGATTCCGCTACAGCATTTTACATACATTTGAATCCATAAGTAGGGACAGAGATAAAATACTTATAATACGAATAGGCTCCGAAACTACTGGACCGATTTAGATGAAACTTGGTTTGAGGGTACATTGATTCATTGAGAGTAACATATTATGCTACTTTTTATCACACAGGATCGGAACCGCGCAGCGCTCCTAGTAAACAATAAATCCATAACAACAAACTCAGCATCTTTATGGCATTTAGAACTTCTATTTATCTATATACTAATATGTCATCTTTAGCTCTAGACGGTTTTGCTATTAAGTCATTCAACGCCCATGTTTATTTCATAACTATGATAATTTTATATTTTAAATTACTAACGATCCAGACGTCTTGCTGCTAAGAGCATGGCGGTTTAATAAAAATACATTAGATTCCTGTTGAATTAGAAGTAGGTAGGTAGGTATAGGAAACCTTTGCCAAGGTGACCGTCGGAATGCATTGCTTCTCTATTCTTCCCGTGAAATTAACAACATTATCGATTGGTACCAAAATATAGGCGATTTCTTATTTGTAAAATTTCGATTCTTGGCTTTGCTACCTGATAACTCTCCAAGCCACTGTGGTCTGAACTTCATAATTGTAAATCGTTCAGGACTGTGTTGACGGCATACGCTAAGAAATTCTCAGCTTTTATAAAATCACGTAAGTTCGATAGTAGGCGGGATCTAACTCTATTATGTTGTATGAATATTCTGATGATAGTGACCCTAAACGTTCACTTCACAGTTCTCACTCTGCCACCTCACCTTTAAATTTTTAAACTATACTAGCTATATACAATATATATATATTCTATTCTCAGAAATAACAAATATACTTACACAAAAAAAATCACACAAATCCGTTCAGCCGTAGGAGAAGATTGGTAACTAATACCGCGACACGAGAATCTTATATATACAGATCTACTAAATAATCAATCATGTCTCATCACCTCGAAAATAAAGACAAACATAAAATTAATTTATTCATTCACAGAAAACTCATCGGCTCACACATAAATCATACCGTTAAAACAATACATATCTCAAACTGCATTACAACAGATATATGTGAAAATAAACAATATGTAAGTACTCCACACAGTTTATTTTTACTGTAAACTTTATAACTCTCGGAATTGTGACTGTAATTATAATTTACATCGGCTGGGACGGACTCAAGACGGGGCGAGGGGAGGTGCTTACACATACAAGGTATTATTAAATAAATTGATGTTCAATAAATTACGAAACGATAAAAATAAATGTTAATCGAGACTATTTTCGTTCAGGCGCTCTATTATTATTTGAACTGACATTAAAAGCTTTTAAAATTTTCATAACGAAAATAAACTAAGTTATTAATGATTGAAGTTTGATATTAATGTACCTAGTGATTACTTTCCAGTTTTTGTCTCTAATGTACTCAGACACGCTGCTTAGCTGCTGATTAACCTCTGAAACGAAATAAAGACTGATCGATTGACGAATAGTCCGCTAAGCAAACAACACGGTAAGATCACATTGAATGGAGTAAGTCAAACAAAACAATTAGGGCACGCACACGTATATGAAATTACTCATATACATTTACAGAGATGTAATCTTATAAACAAAGATGTCTAAAACGGTTATGAACAAAAATATGAGCTCTGAAATAATAAGGAATGTGGGTTTGTAGAAAACAATCATAAACCTAAAATTACTATAACGCGCAGTAAAATTTTCAGCAGCACTAATCTAAAACTATGTTAAATCCTTTAACAATCGGGGCATACGGAAAATCTGGAATATTTCCTAAAATAAGCATAACGTATAAATAAATTATAAATGATAAATTAATATATTTTAAATGGATTCGAATCACATCCGTTTCTTGTTGGCAGGTCGCCAAAGAGAATGTCCGTGATATATCTAAATTATAACCAAAACACACGAGCATAATGTTGGTGCTCGTGAAAAAAGTATGAAAATTACAGCAGCTGAAAGGTTTAGAAGATTATTTACGTTTGGACTGAACATTTAAAGTAATTAATGGCCATTTAAAATCTTGCACAAACTACTAAACGTAGAAAATATTAACGTAAAATGAAGGAGGAAATTTGAAAATTATTCAAAATGTTTTGTTTATCTGAATAAGTAGGATGAGGTTTATTTAATAGGTAATTTAAATACTTAGTTAAACGCTTTACGTGATAATTGCCCTTGCCCTCGTTCTAAGTACGGACCTCGTTAAAAAAAACGAATTTTCATATAAACGTCATACACTACGTAACTGTAGTGACGTCAATAGAGCGTTATATTACGATGACAATTTACTCCAAGTGAATAAAGCACTCTGAAGGTATACCTAAAATAACATATTCCCTCTTTATTAAAAGAGTCTGGTTTATGTAAATGTAGACAATAGCCCGCATATGTGCCGCATAAAGCCACATATTGAGCAAACACTGGCATTATGCGGCCCACAACTGACTTTCATTTACTCTCTATTGCTTTATTTCAGTACCTAGATACAGTTTGAACGGAGCTTTTGTGTTTACAAATATCTTTTGATAAGATTAAAATTAAAAATTAGCAAAGGTTAATTAATAAATCATAATTTTTTATTTTACAATTGCAGTACTTTGTGATTTCACCCGCGTTAGCTCTGATCCCGTAAAAATATCGAAATAATAAAAAACAGTCTCTCGCAGTCAATCCCTCATACCATATTCCATCAAAATCGGTCCAGTAGTTTCGAAGCTTATTCGTTGCAAACAAAACAAAATTCTTATAATATTATAGACTAGTGGCGCTCCGCGGTTTCACCCGCGTAACTCCCAATTCCGTGGGAATATCGAGATAAAAAGTAGCCTACGTTACTTCCAATGAATCAATGTATCCTCATACCAAGTTTCATTAAAATCTGTTGTGCAGTTTCTGAGCTTATTCGTTGTAAAACAAAAAAATCCTTAGAATATTGTAGATTCTAAATTCTCTGCAGCTTTAGTTTTTCCACGACCCAGGATAAAATATTAGACAGCTAACAAAACAGGATATTATCTTTAAATCGGGTAAATACATAAAAACAAGCCGCGTATTATATTATTTTCTCGAGCTTAAGCCGGGCCGAGACGACGAGGATAGCAGGCCTGGGTCAACATCAAATAGGTATTAGGTATACTTTGAAACTGTAACTTGGTTATTAAAGAGTTATTTTTGGGTTATTTATTTATACACGGCAGGACTGTATTATTGACCGAGTAAGCGAAGCGTTTCTGCTTCAAATCTGGCAAAATTTGCTTTCCTCTGTCAGTATAGGTATGTTTCTTGTACCTTCTCATTAGTGGACGCGTTCCGAAGGCACACAGCCTAAATTAGTTTTTAAGACGATTCAAAGTGATTCCATCCAAATTGTACGATTCCAAATGAGTAAAGAATGTTGACTTTTGACTTTTATGTTCGTATTTTAAACTTAGTCACGTTCTCATTTGGAACTCTTCAATATTGCTGCGGTTCAGCATTATATTTCCTGTATTTATTCGGTTTTCTTTTTCTCGTTGAAATTGCGACATTTTCACCCAGGCTGGTATTATTCAACCACAATCTTCTCTTACGTGATAAAGTATTTTCATGAATATTTCAAATGATGGTAACTCAAAAATTGAGACAAAGTATCGACAAACATAGTATGTTACCTAGAAATCCCTGGTTAGTATATATCAAAGATACATACATATACCTCCATAGCAGTAGCAAGGGGTGAAATTTCTGTAAAGGTAAGCCGATTACCTAAATGGTTGAGATCTACTGAAAATCCCAAAATATACTTTTAGAACATTATAGCAGGAATCAGGTTGTATATATTTTTTATTTCGTAACTCGTATGTCGCTCACGATTTCCACAAAATGGTCGTTCAACATTCTAGCCTTAAGCAGGTTCGGCCCGTAGCTAAAATAATTATATTGGCATACACCCTTAATCCCTAACCTAACCTATTCTAAAATTGCGTCCATGTGGTGAATTTAAAATAGAAATCACGCATAAATACAACGACCTCAATTACGCATAGCATAACTGAAAACTTACTCACACGTCCTCAAAAATAGAAGGAAATCTTTTTAAACAGATCATAAAAAGTAATTCCGAATCAATCCTTAGAGTTCTTGCAGGCTTAGGACTATCTATTGGCCCATAATTTTTAATCAAGACAGACTACAGATATGTATATAGTTTATTTGCTCTACAAAACACACATATTGCCATACAAAAACCGGTCAAGTGCGAGTCGAAATCGCGCACGAAGGGTTCCGTTATCCGTACCATTATCTTTTTTTATTATTTATTGTTATAGCGGCAATAGATATACATTATCTGTGAACTGTTTAGCTATCACGGTTCATGAGATACAGCCTGGTAACAGACAGACAGATAGTAAAAGGGTTTCGTTTTTACCCTTTGAGTACGGAACCCTAAAAAGGACTTAATCTATTTATTTCTTCAAACAAGTGACGATGATTCGTTGAATACCTTCAAATGTAAACTGTCTGCCAACTTTTAGCCGATAAAAGTCTGAGATCTGCTAGCTTTCGAAGAATAATCCAGTGGTGAGGTGGCGTAGTATTGTGGCCAAAAAACCTGGCCAACGGCCAACGATTCCCGATGTATGAATGGACGGAAATATGCGGTAATCAGAAATTCTGCAAATGTCGTTGAGGCATCAGCTGATGACTTCTCTTGATGTTTTTGAGTCATTGCTGGATTCTTTAAGTTTTTGGTGTTTTGAGGTCTTTGCCCACTGAATTGAATCATACTGAAGTCGGATCCGACCAACACTTCTGTAATGTTTTATACCCATATATGCCCAGGACTAATTTTGTTCCCGATTAGCGTGATATTTTAAGAAGGAGAAAAAGAAGTGAAGGAGTACTTTGGAGTCGATATTAACCCCCTTGACTTTGTATGGGTTACAAAATCTTTTCTCCCGATACCGTAGAAAATACGAGATTCTACGTTATTAAAGTATCCTTTCCGCTTCCCGCGCAAAGAATGTTATTAATTAGATATAGCTTTTTGTTGTTTAGTTTACTTTTGCAATATGATCTCAGTGTTTCCTTAACAAGCTGTTATCCAGACCGTTCGAATGGATGATATTAACGACAATATTTGCGAACTGCATAGCTCTAGCTGTTTACACGCCGTTTCCTGCCAGCGATTCCAACTTCACTAACTGGGTCCTGGTGAGTAACAACTAACAAATAGACTAACTTTAACTATTCATTGGTGCGACAATAATATGATTGAACTTAACGACAAGAAGGAGGAATAATTAATTTACGAAACTTTCTAAGATTGACTTATTTAAAACTATAAAACATTGTTGAATCATTTGTGTGTTGAAACATTTCAGCAGTAAAAATTACCATGTTAAATTGAAATCCTTTTCTAAGATTGAATTTATTTACCAAACTTGACAAAATAGTTATTTTTTGGCAAAGTTTATTATGATGTCCATTATTGTCCATAACTGATTATTTCAGAAATGAAAAAACACTCCAAAATGCTCTCGGTGGGTTTGAACCCTTCACGACCCCGCTTAACCGTAGCATTGCTCTAACTAACAGTCAAAATTACGGAGAAATTTCTCTTATTTACGACTGAGGCTCGTAGTAAGTAGGATAGTTATTTTTATGCAAAATAGATAAGTTCGATTCTTGACTGGTATTTTTTTGACAAAGCAGTGATGCATTTTTAGTTTTGTCGTTTCTAGGAATTTTATCTACCTTCTTCCAATAGTTTAAGATTAGTCATCTAGATCTAGATATGCCAATATACTTACGATAAAGTTCAAAACACATTTTGTTTCCAGGAAAAAATCGAGTACGTGTTCCTTGTGATATTTACTGGAGAGTGTGTAATGAAGATCATAGCGTATGGATTCGTGATGCATCCAGGGTCCTACTTGAGGAACGGATGGAATTTACTTGATTTCACCATTGTTGTTATCGGGTGAGTCATATACTACATTTTACCCAAGGCTTCGACTGCGTGGCTAATAACGTTTGTGCAAAAAATAACGGCAAAACTTCGTGCAAAAATTACTTGTATGCAAGGAAGTTACATTCCTGAAGTACCTATATGTGGATTGTCATCAGATGCTGATGAAGCAAATTAAAATTACGTGATTGAAATGCTTAATTTATTTTTTCCAAATTTTTTCCACACAACGGAGAATTTTATAATATTTTTTCGATTTGTGTATGTGTATGCTCAATCAAGTATTACCTTGCCACTATTATTTTCGGTCAAGTCTGCCAAGTGACCCTGAAGAAGCAACCAACCTTACGGATTTATAATGGAAATTATAAGCGAGGACAAAATCCCAACCCGTAACAATCTCTGAAAACTTCATGGTCTTTTTAGGTTTAAGCTGCTCAAATAATAACGCTTATTCACTAGTGAGTGATTGTTTTCAGTATGGTGAGCACGGTGCTATCCAGTATCTTCAAGGACGCGTTTGATGTGAAGGCTCTACGGGCGTTCAGGGTGCTCCGACCTTTGAGGCTCGTCTCCGGAGTGCCCAGTAAGTATGGCCAGATTAAGCCTTCACTTCTACTAAATCAATGTTCAGTTCTGACTTTACTCAGGGTTCAATTTGATTAGCAAGTGTTTTAAGAAGAAGATGGGCTTGATTAAAATTAGAAAAACTTGCATTTATCCCTGATTTTTTCAACTCAAGCTTTATATAAATTAAGACGCATATTATTATTCCAGGTCTTCAGATCGTATTAAACTCAATCTTAAAGGCAATGGTCCCATTGCTACACATCGCGTTGCTGGTTATCTTCGTCATCATCATCTACGCCATCATCGGGCTGGAACTGTTCTCGGGGAAGATGCACAAGACTTGCTTTAATAAGTTTACAGGTATGGTGTCTTTAAGCCCAAAGAGTAGATTTTATCGGGGAAATATTGTTGGTGAGACAATTTGTTTCAATGATCTGCAAATATTTAATTTGGGATATATCTGTTTTCTGGTGCCCATATTATTATAAGCAACTGCTTAATTTGGGGCTAGATGGCGCTGTTTGAAATGCCGTGCAATATTGAAATCAAATTTATTCTTTGAAGAGAGTACTAAGTTAAAACTGGAGCCCATAAACATATATATCTGAGGATGCCTAACTATCTATGAACGCCCGCGCCGTACAAATAATTTTTATATTATAATATCTCAGGTGAGATGATGGAAGGCGCCCACCCCTGCGACAAAGACAACGGATTCAACTGCTCACTGCTGGGCCCGGATATGGTGTGCAGAGAAGGCTGGGACGGACCTAACTTCGGCATCACCAACTTCGATAACTTCGGCCTGTCCATGCTCACAGTGTTCCAGTGTATTACGCTCGAAGGGTGGACTGATGTTATGTATAATGTAAGTAGGTAGATGTTGGTGGTAATCAGGACATGCAACATGACTTTGAACTTTAGAGAACATAACAGAGGCCAACGCTTCTGCAGTGGCCAACTTTTAGGCAGGGAAAGTGTGTTACTTAAGTAACTCATTATTGTATATCCGGGATGGACAAACTGTTGATACGTACCTACTATAATATGTCATCTTATGTAAACACAGATTTTCTTGATTCTTGATAAAATGTTGAAAATAATGAATACCGTGCAAAAAGATTAAGAAATTCTCTTCACATGTTTATTAGAACTTTTTGCTGTCCAACAATTAATGGCATTGTTAATTAATTGTTTTAGGTCTAAATAGTATCATTGAGCGATGATAGTGATTGACCATACCTGGATTCCGGAACTCTGATTATCTTGTATTTAATTTCTTTTTATTTGGTTACAGATTCAAGATGCGATGGGTAACAGTTGGGAGTGGATATACTTCGTCTCGATGGTCATTCTTGGTGCTTTTTTTGTCATGAACCTCATTCTCGGTGTGTTGTCTGGGTAAGTAATCCTAATCATAATACCTTCCGCATTTTATTTAACCCCTGAATTTTTGCCTTATTTCATGATTATCCTGTGACTATCACCTAATTTATTTTATTTTTATACACTTTTATTTTTACACTGAATTGTCATTGTTTGCTTAAGAATGTATTGGTTTTATTTTAATAATCACTTTGCTAGTAATTTATTTTATTTTATAAGCTAATAACTAAGTCCTTATTCGCCTGAAACACAGGAACATCCTAGTTCAGGCAAATGTGTTTTATTGTGTTTTTGTATTTTTTAGTTCATAGTTTACATTTGTAAAATGGTTTTTTGAATAAATTTATTTATTTATTTTTATTTATTTACTATATTATTTATGGTGGACCTTCGCGATCTATTGCCGAAATATTAACATCGACGAAGACTCTAATATTATCATTTTTTATGCTGTAGGTACACTATACATGCTGAAAAAATTAAACCAATGTAAAATTTTCCTCCACAGAGAGTTCTCCAAAGAGAGAGAAAAAGCGAAGAACCGAGGTGACTTCCAGAAGCTTCGAGAGAAGCAACAGTTAGAAGAAGACCTGAAAGGTTACCTCGACTGGATCACGCAGGCGGAGTATCTTGAACCTGTCGCTGATGAGCACGACCAGGTTGACCAGAAGAGAGATGGATATGGAATTGGTAAATCTTATACTCTTTTTGTCGACCCAGTTGGCACAATGGTTACCGTGTCGGTCTGCCAAACATAGGGTTGCGGGTTCGATTCCTGTCTTAGACAAGTATTTATGCTTAGATATTTGCCTGATTGTTTCTATGTATCATATGTATATATTTACAAAATAACCCATACCATACAAACCCATAACACTAATCTAGTTACCTAGCTTGGGGCTAGATGGGGATGTGGGAAATGTTCTGCAATATAAATTCATGCAATTTCATACATTACAAGGCGGGCCAAAACAGCTGAATAACATTGAATATATGGGACATAAAATAGAAGAGACTGCTGTAATTAAGTTTCTTGGTATCACAATTGACAGCACACTATCATGGAAACAACAGGTCGAACTTGTTTGCAGTAAAGTGAATAGTTTTGTGTATCCATTGCGACGTTTGGCTCAAGTGGTCTCCATAGATGCGGCGATTTTAGCGTATCATGGATATGTTGACTCTTCATTGCGATATGGGCTACTAATATGGGGTAAATCGGTAGATATAGATAAAGCTTTCATTAAACAAAAGCGTTGTATTAGAGCTATATTTTCCTTAAAACAAAGAGACTCCTGTAGACCTTACTTTAGAAAATACAAGTTATTGACAGTTACATGTTTGTACATCTTAGAGGCATGTTTATTTGTATTTAAACACAAAAATATGTTTGAAATTGTTGGGTGTGAATACAGGGGCCGGAGGATCAGACCACATCGTCAAAATGAAATACGAAGGCCTGCGTGCAATCTCGTATTGACTACAAATAACTGTTTTGTAATGAGTGTTAAAATTTTTAATAAAATACCTAATGAATTTAAGAATCTGACATTTGTGAAATTTAAATCAAAACTGACGATGTGGCTCACTGAGAAATGTTTTTATAGTATTAATGAATTTTTTGAATATAAATTATAACTGGCTGACAATTGGGAAAAAATTTAAATGAAATTATATTGATGAATTAAATGTTTCAAATTAATAAAAGTATTGGCTGAGCATGCTTGACAGTTAGATATATATCTGCAATTTTTTTTAATTTCAGTCGACTTATATAAAATATGTTTGATTTCATACGCCTTTACAGGCAGGTGGCGGCTGGACTATACTGTATATGCAATATAATTATTAATTGTAACAACACCTTGATGTACCCAAAATCTATGAAATAAATTTTCTTATTCTTATTCTTTATTTTGTGTGAAAAAAGTAGATAGAACACGCAAATCGTCCCACTTATACTAATAACGCAGTTTTAGTCAATCATGACACTATTGAGCACTTTTTTTAAATTTAGTTCGTCCTATAAATCGATTGCAAAAATTCACCCTGTGTAATATTGCAGCTCAACCAAACAACGAACACGACAGCACGGACCATCTCGGCATCGAGCCCGTGGAACAACAAAAAATGTCCATCGGAGCGCTGTGGAGGAAGGATCTAGATAAAGTTGGTAACCAAAAAAAATATTATCAAAAAAGTCCAAAAAGATTCGTTTGCAGATAATTCTAAAACAACTAACAGAAAAAATGATTATAAAGACAATTGCAACATTATTATCAAAACTCCTTCGTGATTATCTGATAAATCCGATACTATATCATTAAAATCTAAAACTGTTTTCAGAAAAACATATGCCCGTTGAGCGTTGGGGGGCCGTTAATCGTGAACCAAATAATTTTTGTTTTAGGTAAACCGTCGTATGAAACGTGCGTGTCGTCGTGCTGTCAAGTCGCAGACCTTCTACTGGCTGATCATCATCCTCGTCTTCCTGAACACTGTGGTGCTGGCTAGTGAACATTACAGGTAAGTGCCTGTTGTAGTGTAAACTTTGTGTGTATATATACATATGCTGTAGATACATATATTCATACAAACCACCAATGTTGCATGAGTTCGCCCATAGGACCACCCCCCCCCAGGTTCGCCCTTAGGATTGGGTAGGTAATGTAAGATTTTGCGCCGATGGCACGAGCTATACGTATTTTAAATTTACTGACTTCAGAAGTCGATATCTTTGACTGTACAGCGTCGAAGTTCACAGAAGCGGCCCATACTAACATAATCAATTGTTGTTTAGTTTTTACATGAATAAGTAATAATTTTAAATATTACATCGATTTGGTATTTAACTGTTAAGGTGTTGTTATTTAGTCTTAATAAATAAATAAAAAGACATATAAATAAATATATATACGCAGTAGAGGTAGCATCAGCTGACCAGGCAAAGGCGCGGTCCAGGTTGGACATGTGCCTGCGCTAGGACCTGTGTCCAGAAATATACTAGTGAAGTGGTTAGAGACGAAGTTTCTTCTTCTTCTTTCCCTCATTCCGGCTCATCCAGGGTCGGGCCTCCTCGTATTTTTGCGCCAGGTCGTACGATCCTGGGTTGTCAACTGGTTTAGGTTCTGCGACTTCATCAGCTTATCCACGATGTATCAGGTGGTCTTCCTCTACCCCTAGGTTTCACTGGGATGTTCAGTGTTAGAGACGAAGTTTACCTTACATAAAATAGTTTCTAAACTTGACGTTAGATGTTGCTTATTTGGACATCGAACAAAAGTAATATTGTTTGGTTCCAGACAACCGTCATGGATGGATTTATTTCAAGAGTACGGCAACGCGTTCTTCGTAGCATTGTTTACACTGGAGATGTTGGTTAAAATGTACAGTTTGGGATTGCAAGTAAGTTTTTTTATAATATTACACGTACAACTAGAAGGGATTCCTTTCAAGCGAACAATAGGAGGTTTTAAGGAATTCTCTCGATGGATACCTTGGCATACACAAATGAATCAGATTCAAACCAATTATCAGCAAAAAACTGAAACGAATTAACAGAATAGTTCTTAACAATTGTCAAAAAATCTTTAATATTTTCGGTTTACGGTTTCCCAGAAGAAAATGTAACCTTTAACGGAAAAGTCGTATAATTTTGATGACAATGCAAAAAGCTTATTAATAAGTATCTAAAATTGTGTTAATCTCGGTGTTTCAGGGTTACTTCGTATCTTTATTCAACCGTTTCGACTGCTTTGTGGTGATCGGTTCAATCAGCGAGATGGTACTCACCAAGACGGAGGTGATGCCGCCGCTCGGCATCTCCGTGTTGCGCTGTGTCAGGCTATTGAGGGTGTTTAAGGTTACTAAGTAAGTATTTAAAAGTTTATTTTTTACTAGACTTACCCACACTTATAGAATTTAACAATTAAAATGTAGTTTGCCCTCGGTGGGGTTTGAACTCACCAATTTGACCGTAGATACAGATACGATCAGACATGGCACACAGCGCCATCTAACCCAAAACTAAGGAACTAAGCTTCCTTGGTTGCCAGACAACGGATAAAATATTCAAAATAGTTTTCTCTTGCAAGTAGACACACAAACAAGGAACAAAAGAGGTCGGATGCCACACAAATGAAAGCTTCACTATTACAGGACTTCCGCACATATACAATCGCGCATCAATATGACTTAAAATAACTTTAACTTTTATAATTTATCCCTCTATAGATACTGGCGCTCCCTCTCGAACCTTGTAGCATCACTCCTCAACTCGATCCAGTCGATTGCATCTCTCTTGCTCCTGCTGTTTCTGTTCATCATGATCTTCGCGCTCCTCGGGATGCAGGTCTTCGGTGGAAAGTTTAACTACGACCCCGTGGAGGAGAAGGATCGGCATAACTTCGATTGTTTTTGGCAAGCGCTGCTTACGGTGTTTCAGGTTTGTTCAAATTTAATACAATAACACTGAGTAATCTATACATATAAAATGCTTTGTCCTGAATGACTGATGGATAAACGCACAGCCTAAATCGCTGATTGTAATGACCTGAAACATGGAGGGCGATAAGAAAGGATTTTCCGAAATTCCTACCCCTTAGGGCGTGAAACAAGGAGGCAAAGTTTGTATGGGACAACGTGATTTCTTGGTCTAATTTACTTAAAATTTTGCATAGGTAAACATTCTTTCAACTTCTCCGCGGGCAACGTTGCAGCTAGTGTTTTTTATAAGAATTTGTTTAAATTGAATTGTTTTGATGAGGTACCTAATATTTTGATGTTTGTTATGTCCAGATATTAACAGGTGAAGATTGGAACGCTGTGATGTACGAAGGTATAAAAGCGTACGGCGGAGTCGGCTCGTTTGGGATCCTCGCCTGTATTTACTTCATTATTCTATTCATTTGCGGCAATTGTATCCTTTTTTACATCATCTATTGAGGACAAATTTGGTTTAAACAGAAAAGTTTATTAAATTTAAACACTTAGGCTGCCTGTCCACAGAAGCGGAGCGAAGTTGCGGACCGGGGCGTTTCCAACAATAGCGCTCGGCGTTTTTATGCAATTCTGTTGGTGGAAACCGCTCCGCTCCTCTCCGTTCCGTTCCTGTGGACAAGCAGTCTTAATGAGGAAAGCGACACGTGATGGGTCTGTTAAGTTTTCCACTTTGTCGTTCCTGATAAAACTGAACCAAAATACTCTTAATAAAACAAAATAATTATTGCAGCTGAATCTAAGGATGTGTTCTAGCTCACCAATATTGACAGATTATGGTAAACTAGTAAGTATAATATGTTATAAACATGTTAACAATTTACCTTAAACTATAAAACGCAGATATTCTACTGAACGTGTTCTTGGCCATCGCTGTCGATAACCTTGCAGATGCTGAATCGTTAACTAATATCGAAAAAGAAGAAGGGGTGAGTACCTAAGTTAAATAACAGGACATAACTAGATATAATTCTCGAGGATGTAATGTCGGAGAATATATGTCGCAGCCAACTAGCATAATTAGCCGTTCAATCAATCACTAAGCAGCGCCTTTCAACTAGGAGCCTGAATTATATACAACCATTTGATCAAACAGCTAGACAAATTACTTGGATCGATGCCGTGTCATTACTTGCCTAGCCTGCTCATTTCAATTTGGTTCCACTTTCTATCGTACGAATGGCCTAAGCATTAGCCAGGGTTTATTAAATGTTGTAACAAACGCTACGGCTAAATATCATTCAGGCCGCCAGTTAAACGGTGCTGTTTAGTGAAGAGGCTAGGCTGTTGATTGAACGGCCAATTAAGCTGGTTGGCTGCGACATAATATATACGATCCCAGAATGATACTAAACTTACAGCAAATGAACGGAGACCCTTAATCTTGGCTGTTGTATTTTCCTAGGAGGCTATTGAAGAGAAAGAAGGTGAAAGTGTTGGTCCAATAGACGGTATCGTTGACACAGATGATGAATACATTCACGATGATGATGCTTATCCTTCTGATATGTAAGTTTATGGAAACTATTATTTAGTACATAGTATAGAAGATACTGTTAGTACATCATATACCTTTGTAACATCAAACTGTCGCCTGAACTAATTCATCGTTGATCTTAAGTCTCAGCCAAACATATTTGTGAAACAACATAAAGAAAGAAATATAAAAATGCTATTACATCTTAGTAAACACACAACACAACCCAATCCCATATCACTCTAAAACTAAACCAACAATAGTTCAATCCTAACAAACAAAAACATACTGCCTTTAGAAAATCCAATCTATCTTATAAAAATTAACTGATTATCAAGATGTTGCTTCCTCTAGGTCACATTCAGATAGAGAATACGAAGAAACAGCATCAGAAGAACATCAGAGCCAAAGAGACGGTGAGAGTGTACTTGACGGTATCGATGAAGAGGCAGATAGGATAGAAGAAGAGCAGGAAAGAGAAGAAGAAGAAGAAGAGGATAGCCATCAGAGGAATAATATAGGTAAGAATATAGTTAAAGTAGTTGCTAAAATAGGAATAATACTAGTGAATGTAAATTAGATTGAATAAAATGAAACTTTTGAAGTAACTATAGATTTTGAATAACATTATGAAATTGAAAAGTTTGTCTTTGTGTATTTGAAATTATAACCAAAATTGTTTATAAAGAAAATTATTTAAATATTAAAGATAAAACAGGAAAGGTAAAAATGTGTAAATTAGGCTAGTAGAAGCTAACCTTCGCCAAACAGTAAACACAGAGTACGAAGATGAGCCTCGCTTGAGACGCAAGCCGACGACGTCATCAGCGCGCCCACGCCGTCTCTCCGAGGTCGATATACACGACTCTAAGAAACCGATCCCTGATGCATCTTCCTTCTTCATCTTTTCAAAGACCAACAGGTTAGGGACCACCACAGGCAGCTTCGTCTAGATGTTCACTATAGACAAACAGATGCTTCGCTCTTCTATTTTAATACGATTAATTTTATTCACACTCTTAGCTATCACTTTATTTCATTTGTTTTTATCTCTCTCTTACACTTTTAGGTAGGTTAGGACGGGGCATGGGCGTAGAACTAGGGGATGATGAATGAAGTTGAACGGGTAAAATAGATTTAAAGATAATGTAGAATATTCATAGAGATATTTTAGATTTGTTATCTGTCAAAGATGATGGTGAAAATGAAGAGGAGGGTCAGCTGGTAACGGCCAGACCGCGTCGGGTATCAGAACTGAACATGCCCAACCAAACGCCGCCAATACCGAATGCTAGTAGTTTCTTCATATTTTCACCAACAAACAGGTGAACATTATGTTTGATTGGTGACCTTAGGTACCGGTGTCTCATTGTACCCAATATTGGCATATACATATAATTGGAACATATAGTCCTCGTTGCACGACTGTTGTACTGTGGATATACAAAATTCAAAATTCTTCCAATGAGTGCTGAGTACCAGCCTAGATGTTAGGACGTGGATTAGATGAAACTAGTTAATCAAAGCATGGGATGCCATGAACTCCTTAGAGATTAGATTAGAACAGTAATATAGCACGATATGCATGACACTAGTAACTAATTTATTGCATCTATAGGTGTTGTACGTGTGTATGTTTATTGATATTCATTATATTTATATCTACTTTAAAGTTAATTTATATGCTTTCCAGCTAATAATGTACAAATATTAACATAAATAATTATATATTGTGGCTTTCATTGTTGTGACTTGATGTTGTAAAAAAGATCTGAGATCGAAAAGCAAAGGTAAACTTCCTAGCAGTTCTACAAGCGTAAGTACCTAGGTACCTTCCATCTCAGATACATTGTATCTATAAAATTATAACATACAATATTAACGTCTTTCGAATCTTTAATGTCATGATTATCATCATAATTAGCCAGTTCATCATTAGATTCAACGTTTACAGGTTTCGCGTGTTCTGCTACAAGATGTCAGCGTCTTCCACCTTCGGAAACATTATTCTGGTCTGCATCATGCTGTCCTCAGCTATGTTGGCTGCTGAGGATCCACTCGATGCTGCTCAAAAGGGGTTTAGGAACTGGGTAAGGGATACCATAGTATTTACCCTATATCAGGCAGTTGATTATAATGTTCGCTTAATACTTGCTATCAAAAGCAGTATATTAAAGACTTGTGAACCAAAGATTTAAAAACATAAACTTGTTTCTATTAAGAATTGTCTAGAAAGCATTACTCTTTGGATCCATGCCCATGGCGGTAGACGTGTCTTGTCTATTAGTATTCGGATTGTTTTCATCGGATTCGTTTATTCAGAGTTTTTACCTATCTAATAACCGCATCTCTATGGTCTGGGTTAAAATTCCTATAATTATCATCTCTTAACAGCAACAACAACAATAACAATTGTTGGCCCATTGTGCCATATTGTTTATCATTATCATCTTCCTGCCCTTATCCCAATTAATTTGTGGTCGGTGCAGTATGTTTTCTTCTTCCATTCACTCCTATTAGTCGTCACCTCATCGTTCACATTCATCTCTCATGTCTTGTCTCACGCAGTCCATTCATCTTTTCTTAGGTCATCCTCTTCCTCTACATCCCTCTACATTCATACTCATCACTATTCTAATTACATGCGTCTCTTCTCTTCCTATTCCTTTTACTTTTTCAGTAACCGGTGCTACTTTCAGGCTTCCTCTAATATACTCATTCCTTATTTTATCCATCCTCGTTACTCCACACATCCATCTCAACATGCTCATCTCCGCTGCATGCAATCTTCTCTCATCCTTCTTCTCCACGGCCCAGCATTCCGATCCATACATGACGACAGGTCTTATCACGGTTTTATAGATTTTACCCTTCAGTTTAAAAGATTTCTACAAATGTTAGAATTCATTTTATGTTCACTTGTGTTTTGTTTTAATGGTGCAATAAAGTGTTTATCTATCTCTTGTTCCAGTTGTTAAGTCAATTCGACGTGTTCTTCACTGGTATCTTCACACTGGAGCTGTTCCTGAAATTGATCACATACGGGCTGGTGCTGCACGAGGGCGCCTTCCTCCGCTCCGCGTTCAACGTGTTGGATATGCTAGTCGTCTGTGTGTCGCTCATCTCTATGAACTTAAAGTAAGATATTTATTTGGAAACATAACGATTATTAAGTACTGCGCCCGCGGTTTCACCCGCGTAAGTCCAAGTCCCGTAGGAATATTGGGATAAAAAGTAGCCTCTATGTTAATCCAAGTTTGTAGCTATCTATGCATACCGAGTTTCTTCGCAATAGGTCCAGAAATTTTGCGTGATGAAGTAACAAACATACTAACACACAAAACATATATATTTTTTATAATTTATCCCCACTACACAGACTAGACCTAGTGTGGGGTAAAAAGTTACCACAGGTAAAAAATGTTAAATTACTCGTAAGTTTGTTAAAATAAAAATATTATTATTTATTATTAGTAGGATAGGATATGTAACATATTTGACATTTTGAATATCTTTCCAGGTCTGGTAGTATATCTGTGGTGAAGATATTACGAGTGTTCAGGGTGCTTAGGCCTCTTAGGGCCATCAACAGGGCCAAGGGCCTAAAGGTCAGTATCATAAAACAAAACATTCATTAAATTACTCTAATATTTATAATTTCCTTTCAGGCATTACTTGAAAGGTATTTGGTTAATAACTATTATATCAGTAATAATGGACTGAACTTGGATAGGTACTTATTTTATTTATACTATGATGAGTGTACGTACAGTCTATTACGTTTGCACTACACAACAGCAAAGTATTGCCATCCTATCTAAAATCTTAACTAATGATGTTAATTAATTTGGTTGTTAAGAAAGCGTCACAATAATAAGCCAAAGGTCAGAGAATATACACTTAATTTTTTTAGAAAGTTTGATGAAGGAGAATTTTTTAAAGAAAAAACGATTTGACTCAATTTTAAATTGTAATAATAAATCAATTACATAGTCATTAGTCAGTTAAACACTGAGAGTTAATAGAAAGTTTGGTAAAAGATAATTCTATAAAGAAAATATTCACAATGATCTGACACAATTTTAAATTGTAGTAGACTAGATAGGTATCAGCCATTAGTCACACTTTATACCCTAAATAAATAAATGAAATTGCTGAAAGAGGATTTATTAAAGAAAATGAAGATCTGACACAATTTTATATAGTAGTAGACCTGACGATGACACACTCATTAGTCACGCTTTATACACTGAGGATTAATAGAAAGTTTGATGAAAAAGAATTTAATAACGAAAATGTTCACAATGATCTGACACGATTTTAAAGGGTAGTAGACCAGATAACATAGTATTAGTAAAAAGTTTGATGAAAAAGAATTGAAAAAAGAAAATGTTCACAATGATCTGACACGATTTTAAAGGGTAGTAGACCAGATAACATAGTATTAGTAAAAAGTTTGATGAAAAAGAATTGAATAAAGAAAATGTTCACAATGATCTGACACGATTTTAAAGGGTAGTAGACCAGATAACATAGTATTAGTAAAAAGTTTGATGAAAAAGAATTTAATAACGAAAATGTTCACAATGATCTGACACGATTTTAAAGGGTATAGTAGACCAGATAACATAGTATTAGTAGAAAGTTTGATGAAAAAGAATTTAATAACGAAAATGTTCACAATGATCTGACACGATTTTAAAGGGTAGTAGACCAGATAACATAGTATTAGTAAAAAGTTTGATGAAAAAGAATTGAATAAAGAAAATGTTCACAATGATCTGACACGATTTTAAATGATTGTAGCATGTTGTTCAATGCGTGATCGTTGCCATCAAAACGATCGGAAACATATTGTTGGTAACGTCTCTACTGCAATTCATGTTCGCTGTCATGGGAGTACAAATGTTCAAGGTAGGGGGCGATTGTTCACCCGAGTTCAAACAAAACCCTTGTATTTTACACAAATTGTCACATTGGGAGATAATATTCACGCTGTGTGAAATGTTTACACTATGTGATATATTTACAACGTGTGATATTCACACTCTGTGATGTTCACACCGTGTTATAATATGTTCATATTATGATATATTTTCACAACGTGTGATGTTCATATTGTGTGAAATTTTTGCACCGCGTGATATATTCACATCGTTAAATGTGAGATGTTCATATTGTGTAATATATTCACACTTTGTGATGTTCACACTGTGTGATATACTCATATTAAGTGATATATTTTCATTGTGTGATATTCACATTGTGAAAAAATATTTACACCGTGTGATTTTCACATTTTGTGTAATGTATACTATACGTGATATGAAACATTCATATCTTATGAAATATTTACATGGTGTGAAAGGATTTGGTCACATAGTGTAAAATATTCACATTTGGTGAAATGATCACATCGTGTGATCTACCTTTTCACATAGCGTGATATAGATATCCACACTTTTTACACCTTTGGGTACATTTTTACATCTTTCCTATCCTCTTCCACTCATTTCTCATGATTTGGTTTTTTTAAGCAAATTGGCTTTGATTATGCTTGCTTTGATTTTTTATTTTGAAAAATGCTTGTTGTGATACATAATAGATAACTATGCTTAGTAAAAACAAAGATGCATATGCAATTATTTTTTTGTTTAATGTTTACTTGTGAAATTATAACAAAAAGTTCAAGTCCAAGAACGTATCTTGAAAATATATTTAAAGTGGGTTTATTATAATTTTATGATAATATTTTGACTTGCAACTAATTGGCCGTAATTTTTATATTTAAAGTACCTATATCTTATTTATTTGTATTGAATCAAAATCTCGCTCTTGTTTAGAGAGAATGTAATAAAATACCTAACAAAATTTGCATGTTTTCCGTGCAATGATTATTTTTTCTAATATTTTTTGTCCGAGAATGTGACGTCATAGTTTCAGCATGTACCGACTAAACTAACATACCAAAACCCAAAGGTGTAGTTTGTACCTACCATTTAGAAAGACCTCCTAACTTTAGACCCCCTACCTTGGAGTTATCCAATCCAGAGCGCCAGGTACTAACAATAATCGTCTTTAAAAGTTGTTCGAAAACTGCAAATATTTTGAACATTAAATCTTGATCACATTTGTTCACGCGTGATTTAATGTGAACAAGTTACACATTCCAAAAATTTGCTCATAAAATATTCGTAATTAAACTGAGCATTGTGAATTAATGTGAATGAGAAATACATTTCACATTTCTTCACAAAATGTTCATAATTAAACTGTGTGAAATAATGTGATAAAGACGTTATTGTGAAAACTGAGTAGTTAGTTCGAAACTAACAGTAACGTGTTCCCCTGTATAGTGGTCCAATGTCTTGTCATTAAACATGTTTGCTTGTCCCTTATGTCCCGATGCTGCGTCTCGGACGGACCCCTCCCGGTAATGTACACTTGCACGAATAGTATGTGGTGAAATGTGTGATAGTAGCGATTAAAACTATAGGAAATATAATGTTAGTTACGTATTTGTTACAATTTATGTTCGCTGTGGTTGGTGTACAATTGTTTAAGGTAAGCCTTACAGGTTGCAGACTCATTTTAATTAGCAAAAAGTGTATATTATAAATACTACTAGCTGTGCTCCGCGTGTAACAGCTTGCTTATAGATAACGGAGATACAAAAATCTCTGTAAATAATGCTTTTACAGACAGTAAAGCTTAATAAGCATTTTATATTAATGCTTTGTACAAAGCTTCAAAGATTTGCAGTCGTAACATATAACTGGTATCATCAATCGCATATTTTTTCTTGTTTGCCCGGACACTACAATTGCCGTGTACCAAAAATACATAACGAGAAAACCAGACAGTTCAAAAGATTTTGTTACATGGCACTTGTTGATTGAGGGGCTGCGCAAGTTGAAAAAAAGGCTGATCGTTGACTTTGCCAGAATGTAACAAGCTCTAAGAGTACTTAGATTATGTTACGCCAAATCAATTGTCAAATTACTTTCAATGGTAGTCAATCCTTGTACAGAAAGAAACCAAAATGTTCAAAATTTAGTGCATGGTTGTTGCATGTCATAGAAAAATCATAACAAAAATATTAAACCGATAGATATGAATATTAATAGGACTTCCTACTTTAGAAAGTAGTTAAATATCAAATAATTAAATTAAATATTTTGGCAATCGGCAATAGCTTCGTCAAATTGATCATCATGAGAAATGAGTTTGAATCTTGAATATAACATAGATTTTAATAAATAATCGGCTTTAAGATCACATCGACGAACAATGTTGATCACATTTATTCACGATGTGTTAAATAATTCACAATGTGGTAAATATTCACGATGTGAATATTTTTATATAGTTTAAAGCCTAACACTTATTACACATTGTAAATTATTTTAACATCGACGAAAAATGTTGATCACATTTATTCACGATGTGTTAAATAATTCACAATGTGATAAAATATTCACGATGTAAATAGTTTTCATGTCTGCCTAGCTAGCATGGCTGTTCGTGATATGATATGATAAAAGATAACGTATTATATCCACACCTAAATAATTATCGATTTCGCGAGTATGACAAATGGAGCGATATGATATGTTAAAATAATATCACGCAATATGAGATGATAAATACGTCACATCCACTTGATATGAATTTCAATGCTGCCAATTTAATAACGTTAACCATTCATTCTTTTCTTCTTTTTTTGCAACTTTTAACGCAATCTGTGACTGAATTTGACACATCTTTGTTGACAGAACGATCAAACAAGATTTTCTTCAATGTTTATATTTTGAAATCGTGCTATCATCGTGTTTGAGTGTTGGCGTTTTCGTGTAAATCGCGTTTTGGAACGCGAGAGCAACATGGCGCGCTGATTTTTATTTTAGCAAAACTTTGTAATAATCGAGTTAAATTTAATTTAATTTCGTGACAGTGCGAAAATAGTAACTCGACACTGGATATAATGCACACTGCGAAGCTTTAATTAATTATAATATAAAAAAAAACGAATGGAATAGAATCTTTTTAGTTTAGTTATACCTACAAGTAGGTAGGTACATTTTCTGTATTTATTATGAACATTTACACAAAAATCATTATAATATTTCTAACATTCTAGTCTAATAATGGATTTAAGTTAATATTTGTTAAGCTAAATAATCTTGATAAATTTATCACACCCTCCAAACGTTGTCGATAAAATAACGCGCCTTAATGTCAAAAATCGATACTTTTCACGTTTTTTATCGACAATTAGGCGGTCATGCTCGACCTTTCGATAAATAAGAGACTGTCGTGCTCGCTCTTTTGTCTATCTTATCATACCGTAACACGTGACGTCACACACACGGGCCATGCTCGCCGTTTCGATAAAAATTCAACATGGCGGCTTTATATAGCATATTTTGACAGTTTTTGTCGATAAATCGCTATATCGTGCTGGTCATGCTAGCTAGGCTGAAGTCGATTATTTCTATTTAACAAAACAATAGATTTTTTTCAAAATTTTAAATGGCTGTTTATATGTCGTTGCATGCCAATGTATTGTATAATTTTGCACAGATTGAAATTGAAAGACGTTGTTTCAGGGCAAATTCTTTAGATGTAATGATATATCGAAGATGACAGAGATTGAATGTCAGTAAGTATACATTTGCTTTATTTCTTATCTTAGGAATACCCGCACAGCTTTTACTAAAAACTAGAAAGAGAAATATAAATCAGATACCTTTAAAATCAATCAAATTTGACGACCTCTGTGGCGCGTCGGGCGAACACCCGACTGCGACGCAAAAGGTTGCGGGTTCGATTCCCGCCGGGAACAAGTATTTATGCTGACCATAAATTCTTGTTTCTGGTTCTGGGTGTTTCCTATATGTATAATATGTATATATTTACAAAAAAAAAAGTATATAAGTAGTTTATCCGTTATCTGGCACCCATAACACAAGCATTAAGTTGCTTAGCTTGGTGCTGGATGGCGATGTGTAATATGTCCTGAAATATTTTTTATTTATTTATTTTAATCAAAAGTAGGTGATATCTACATCTAAAGTAATTTGATACTAATATTTATAAGGAGTAAATATTTTTTCTTGTTTGTAAAGATAGGCTCCGAAATTACTGGACCGATTTTGATGAAACTTGTCATGATAATACATTGAATCCTTGGGATCCTAGGCTACTTTTTATCCCGGTATTCCTACGGGTTTGGGAATTAAGCGGATGAAAGCGCTGTGTACTGCAAGTTTCATATTTTGTCTAAACTTTCATATCTATAATATAAAAATCAATTGCTGTTCGTTAGTCTGGCTAAAACTCGAGAATGGCTGAACCGATTTAGATGATTTCGGTTTTGAAATGTTTGTTGTAGTCCAGGGAAGGTTTAAACGGTGAGAAAGATCGGACTTACGCGGGTGAAACCGCGGGGCGCAGCTAGTCTATATATATAAAAATCAATTGCTGTTCGTTAGTCTCGCTAAAACTCGAGAACGGCTGAACCGATTTATCTTATCTTGGTCTTGAATTATTCGTGGAGGTCTAGGGAAGGTTTAAAAGGTGAGAAACATCGGACTTACGCGGGTGAAACCGCGGGGCGCAGCTAGTCTTCTATAATATAAAAATCAATTGCTGTTCGTTAGTCTGGCTAAAACTCGAGAACGGCTGGACCGATTTGGCCAATTCTTTTTTTGTTGTGTTTGTTGTAGTCCAGGGAAGGTTTAAACGGTGAGAATTTAAAGATCGGACTTACGCGGGTGAAACCGCGGGGCGCAGCTAGTTTAAAATAATTATAAATATATTTGAACGGATATATTCGCGTTTTTATTGACGTGATAACGTTTTATAAATTGGTGAACACCTGCAATCTCAAAAAAGTGTGACGTCACGCGTCGTTACTGGAACGCCTCATGTTATTGACAAGGTAACTATAGCAACGTTTTATCGTTGCCATGGTTACCATCAATGTTTTCTTATGACGTTATCACGTAAAATTATCGTCCGGAAACAGACTTTACAGACAACCATTTTTTTTATTTTAAACCTGACGTTTCGGGAACTTTGCAGTTCCCATGGTCACAGGCAAACTGAGATGACATTCGTCTTACAAAAATATTATGTGAAATGCTGTCAAACTACCGTCTACTTAAAATTAATAAAAAAGTAATTAAAAAAAAATTAAAAGTAAATTTTTTCAATAAATAATAATAAAAATAAAAATGTAATTAATTTCATATATAACTTGTAATAAAGGTGTACAAGTGAAGTGAAAACGAAACTCAAGTGATAAATGACAATTTTCACAGTAAAAAAAACTCTACTGTTTCGTTAAAAAACATTGCTGGTTTTAAAAACCACTTAAACGTTTTATTATAAGTTAACTAGCGACCCGCCCCGGCTTCGCACGGCTATATTATGCATATTTATTATACTTACATAAAAACCTTCCTCTTGAATCACTCTATCTATTAAAAAACCGCATCAAAATCCGTTGCGTAGTTTTAAAGATTTAAGCATACATAGAGATATAGGGATATAGGGACAGAGAAAGCGACTTTGTTTTATACTAGGTAGTGATTTCATACTTTTTAAGACATAATAAAACATACAACAAGAAAACAAACTATTCCTATAGTACAAAATATTCAAGCGATTGATATAAATAACATAACATTTTGTTGCAATTTAAGGTGAAAGGGTGCCGACGCTCTCTTCATACAAACATAGTCGACTGTTTCCTCCCTGGATAATGAGACTAGCGCAAATATTTTTGTTGCATAAAACCTATAACTGCCATGACTATTCCCCTATGTCTTGGTTTTTTTAATTTCTAATCATAATAGAAATTAAGATTTAAAAAACAAAACATAGGGGCATGGTCATGGCAGTTATTAGTTTTATGGAACAAAAATATTTGCTCTAATGTCATTATCCAGGGAGGAAATAGTCGACTACGTTTATATGGAGAGAGCGCCAGGTACCCTTCCTTCTTAAGGGATGAAAATAGCTATGCCCCGGAATGAAAATTCCATCAAAAAATGTAATATAATCTCTTTATGTTACAGGGGAACGTACCTAGTGTTTGAGAATCGAAATTATGTTGTGAAGAACAGAGAATGGAAACGTAACGATTTCCATTTTGATAATGTCATGAAAGGGATGCTTACTTTATTCACTGTCTCTACTTTTGAGGGGTGGCCTGGGTAAGTTGGAATATACCTACTTATGTAATCAGAACCTCTTATTTTTTTAATTTGGTTAAAATTGAAAAACACCCATCACGAAATGTCTGAAAATGCAAGAGCTACAAGTATGAAAATTCAAATAGGGCTTTCTTTTAGGACGTAGGCGCCTGCTAATAAAGGATTTTTGGATATGATAATTCAGTTTTAGTCTAGTTCAAACAGTTTTTTTAACCCTTTCGACGCATAATGCCAAGTACGCCAAAGGTCAATACATTATTTTTTTGCATATCGCTTATTTAGATCCCACAATTCGTAAATGACCATGTTAGTAAATTACCAAAAAATGCAAAAGGCCAAGACGTACATTGGCGTATCGCGTATTTAGATTAAAAACAAATTATTTTTCATGATTTGTGTAAAGTTTATTTAGTGTATTGTTGTATATTTTTAGATTGCTGTATGTGTCTATAGACTCTAATGCCGAGGATCGTGGTCCGATCACTAACTTCCGTCCAATTGTCGCTGCCTACTATATTATTTATATTATTATAATTGCCTTCTTTATGGTAAGTATCTATATCTACACACAAACAGTATATAAATAATTACAACATTAATTTAAAAAAAGATTAACTATCCGTCGCATGAATAAATAAAAGATAGACTAATAGACTAACAGACATATTTTATAATAATAATTATGAACTATATTAGTAGCACTTCCATGTACTACACTTGCATAAGACCGTTAACTATGGAAGAGTAATAAATAAATAAATAAATAAAATATGATGCACATTGTGAAGAAATGTAATGAACTTATTTTCACTGAGAAAAATGTAATGTACATTTTGATAAAATGTGATGCACATTGTGAAAAAATTTGATGTGCTTATTATCACTGTTAAAATGTATTGTACATTGTGATAAAATATGATGTACATTCTGATAAATTATGATGCACATTGCGAAAAAGTGTGATGAACTTTATTCACTGTGAACAATGTACTTCTTTTCTTGAAGTCAGTAAAAATTCTGGAGATTCTAAAATATGAGCATTTAAGCTATATTTGTTGTGTTGTATGTTCTAGGTTAATATATTCGTTGGTTTCGTCATAGTGACATTCCAAAACGAGGGTGAACAGGAGTACAAGAACTGTGAACTAGATAAGAACCAGAGGAACTGCATAGAGTTCGCTTTGAAGGCTAAGCCTATTAGAAGGTAAGGTATTAACCAATTAATAATATTTATTTCTGATACAAGTAAATTCATAATAATGTAAGATGACGTGACGTGAAGGGCCATATACTTGTATGTACTTGTGAACGGGCATTTTTCCGCAAGTAGACCCTTTTTTTAATTGGGTCCTTTTTGCGTGAGGATGGAGTATGCTTGCCCAGCACCTACTACCCTCTCCGCTTAGTCGACCATGTCCAGAGGAGAGAACTTGTCAATACTTCTGGAGCCAACTAAGCCGCGGGTTTCATCACGATGTTTTCCTCCACCATACGAGCGAAGTCAATCAGCGCACATAAATTTTTCTTAAGAAAAATCCATTGGTGCACGGCCGGCTGGGATTCGAACCCACGACCTTCAGAATGAAAGTCGAGGTATCTACCACTAAGCCAACACCGCTCCTTATATGTAAAGTTAAGGGCCACTAAAAGGTTTTTTCATTACTCATACTCCGAAAGTAGGTCTAAATATGCCTGAAGAGCGTGTAGAAAATAAAACTTCCAGCCCTAGGGCTTTCCGCTTTCACTGACAGCTGTCATGTCAAATTATGGCTTCGCACGACTTGTGCAATCTGCATGTAGCCAGTATCAGTATCATTACGCATTAGGAACTTCAAAAACCTAACCTCCTTGCTTTTTTTTTACACCAAAGAATAATAATTATGGCTTGGCACGGCTCATGCATAATGCCAGAGTTTAGTACTTAGTAACTTTTTTCTCAGTAATCAAATTCAAGTAGGTATATTTAGTTCAAGATATCTTATTTAATAAAATTAATGTAAAGACGAAAATGGTCAAAGCGACCTATGACCATGCGTGACCACGTGGCACATACTAAATAACAAGAAAATAAACAAATGAAATGTTTTTCAGATTGTAAGCAAATATTTAATCTAATGACCTGTAATTAAGAAGTTTTCCTTATTTTTACGATACCTACCTATATTTCGTTTTCAATTAAGGTGACAGGTGGCCTTTATAGGTACCTACTTAAAAACAATGTTAGTAAGCTTTATTGTACCTTCTAGTTCAATATTATTGAAAAAAAAATCGTAAAAATAAAGTGAGAAATATATTCTTACTAGGTCCATTGTATAGTTCCATGGTGGAATTAATGAGAATTTTTCATTCAGTTCTATTTTCATTCAGTTCTGGAATGGAACTAGTTGTTTTTCATTAGTTCCTTTGTAGTTTTGTTCTAAATACAATCCGAAAACAAAAGACAAACAACTCCCCGGCGAGGTTTAGTTGTTAATGTCAATTAACAACCAGCCAGTGTTAGCCAGTGTTAACTGGCTATAAGCACTAATCGTCCAAAGCCGATCATGAACCCCAAACATAATGGCTTTATTCCAGATACATCCCAAAACACCGCATCCAATACAAAGTATGGTGGTTCGTGACGTCACAGCCGTTCGAGTACGCCATCTTCGTACTGATCATGATAAACACAATCACACTAGCAATGAAGTACCATAACCAGTCACCGGAGTACAGCAAGGCGTTGGATCTGTTAAATATGCTGTTCACAGCTGTCTTTGCACTTGAATTTATATTCAAACTGGCTGCTTTTAAGTTTAAAGTAAGTTTGAAATCTGCTACGAAATAACGTAGAATTTAAGCTATGAAATACTCTGTGGAGTATCGAAATAACTTGTAGAATACCAAGCTTGTAAAATGTTACTTATGAAATAAATTAGCTCTACGATACACGCGTATGACTACGAATGGACCTGTAGAAGCTACGGTTTACTTTATACAATGGCTACGAAATGACTTGTAGCATATTAAAAGCTACGGTTTATTTTATACAATGGCTACAAAACAACTTCGACTTATAAATAACGCGTAAACAAAGGCTACGGTATAATTTATAAAATGGCTACGAAATGACCTGTAGCATTCATGCAGTTAAAAGCTACGGTTTATTTTATACTATAGCCACGAAATAACGTAGAACGATGGCTACGAAATAACTCGTAAAACAGAAGCTACGGTTCTTTTTTATACAATGACTACGAAATAACCCGTAGAATGACGACTACGAAATCATATTTAGAATATCGACTACAAAAAAACTAGTAGAAAGTAAAGTGTAGAAAAATGACTAAGAAATAACTTGTAGAATTATAAATAAACACATTTTAAGTGAGAATCTCTTTTGTAGAACTACTTCGGCGACGCGTGGAACACATTCGACTTCATCATAGTGTTGGGTAGTATTATAGATATTGTCTTCTCACAAGTTAACGAACTTAAAAACCAGGTAACTTATTTAACTTATTATTATCACTTAATAAATTTTCACTCTCACTTAAAGCTGGACAGTTTTTGATGTGAATTGTGTTTCGAAACATAAAAAATAAACGCGATGAATTTGAACCCACCTTTTTTGAAGTCGGTTAAATATTTTTCAATGAATTAAAATTTAAAGTGATGTTATGCATAACATGGATACGCCTAAAGAATGTATATCGGTTTTTTTTTCGACTGTTAAGGAAAGTTAGAATAACTTCGTCTGTAATCAATTAATTATTGTTTGTTTTCTAATAAATAAATATAAGTTCCATTTCTCTTAGTAATTTTCAAGGAATTCTATCGCAATGTTTCTTAGTGATTAAAAAAAGGGGTTAACATAGTTAGGTAGATATAGATATTCTAAAGATTTTCAATACACAAATATTAGTATTGGTCATATTAAACTGGATTGAATTGAATAGTTACTTACAGCTTAAAGCAACGAATAACTAAGTAAATAATAATGATTCCTGAACCAACATTGCAATTCATATTAAAATCGGTCCAGCCAAGTTACTGTCCCCAGCATGGGCAATTATAGATGTTGTAATAACAGTTGTTAAAGCAATCTCACCCTTATTCCGTTGGCGGAGCGTTCACAAATGAAGCACAATGTTTCTTGCAGGGCAGCGGCGGAGTCCGGACGCATGTCAAGGTAACATAACACGCTTTGCTTCTGTGAATAAATAAATAAATAATAATAAAGTACCTACCTTAAAAAAGTCACTGGAAATAATATATTATTACACCTAGAATTATATTAAGTACTTACTTGAAAAAAAAAACTAAATGTATGTATGTACCAACTTGTACCTACAAAATTGCACTAAATAAACAATCGAAAACAGCTTTTAATGTCGTTAAAATAAGAGCGATGCTTTAGATGTCGAAATAAAGGGACAGTAACACTATTGCAACAATGATTAGTCGTATCAACACTATGACAACACAGATTAGAACATTTACACTAGCTACAGCACCTAGATTCACTTGTATAACCAATGTAAATACATAGATATAAAGGACTGGCTGCGCACCGCAGCGTTGGTCGCGTTAATATCTCTTTAAAAGTGATATTGGTTTCCTACAAACACAGATAGAATACATAATGACTACATAGTATAAAACAAAGTCGCTTTCTCTGTCCCTATTCCCTTTGTATGCTTAAATCTTTAAAACTACGCAACGGATTTTGATGCGGTTTTTTTTAAATAGATATAGTGATTCAAGAGGAAGGTTTATATGTATAATACATGCATAATATAGCCGTGCGAAGCCGGGGCGGGTCGCTAGTAGTTACTATAAACTATTTATCAGCCTTTTTTACCCCTTTAGTGGTCAAATTTCCAAAAATCCTGCGAAGTTTCAGACCCGTAGCAATTGTAGTTTCAGAGATATCGTCATTGATGATCCAGTGAACACTGCACGACACACAATTAAACACATAATTTAAGAAGCTATGCTTGTAATATGGTGACCAGGCAACGTTCAGAATACTTATATACCTACTTATCTTTAAAAACACTTTAATAAAAAACAAATATAAGATAATACAAATATTTGATTAACGGCGGAAATCGAATCTGAACTCTAAAATCTTAGTGTTAGATACCTAAGCTAACATCTATAAATATAAAATTCTAAGTCCTGACTGACTAACTGACTAACTTACCCATATAAACGCACAGCCCAAACCAACAGACCGGGATAAAATTTGGTACAATTTTGAAATACATCACAGAAAAAGTCGCAAGTCAGGCTTATTCCGAAAAAGCACAAAATACCTACAAATCCATAATCTTAAAGCTATCAAATAATAACATACATAACAATACAGACCTAGGTAGGGTAACTAACCTGAACACTTGCGCAGGAGCACTCGATCCCTTCCATCAACTTCTTCCGGCTGTTCCGTGTGATGAGGCTGGTGAAGCTGCTGTCGAGAGGCGAGGGTATCCGGACGCTGCTCTGGACGTTCATCAAGTCGTTCCAGGCGCTGCCCTATGTTGCGCTGCTTATACTGATGCTGTTTTTTATTTATGCTGTGGTTGGGATGCAGGTGAGATGTTCTTTAATATTTTTGCCAGACAATCTTGACCAAACCAAATCTATAATTGGAAGACCATTTTGAAATTTCACATCTGTAATTGAAAGAACATAATATTAAAAGCCAAATCTATAATTGGAACAACAATTAAAGAAAGAAAGGCATTTATTGAAGAAATGAATATTGTAACGCGGGGTATTTTCTGCGAACACTCGCCCGTAGAGAAAGCGTTCCGATGGCCGCCCGGCCGCGCCGCGTACCCTTTTTCGGACACATCTGGACCCCAGATGTGCGTGGGATTTCGCGCGCCCGGGCAGGTATCGACAATACTGACGCTCCTCGCCGGCCAATCAGAGAACTAGGTTGTAAAGTGACGCCAACCGTAAGCCAATAGTGGCCTAGCGCGGGACTTATGCGCTGCGGTCACGAATATTGGCGGGGGTGGTGGCTGATGGACTTTCCGGCCACACTGATACATACACCCTTGTACCGTACGCCCGCAATAGTTAGGTTCGCTCTAAGCCTATTGTTAAGTGTCTCTATTGTATAGTCATAAGATCCTCATGTGTGTATAATAATGTGTAGCGAGTAGATAAAAGTGATTAAGTATAGAAACTTCGTGTTTGATATTTCCATCACGCCTCCTGCACGTAGAATTAATAGAAGAACGTCCCACCGTGGCGGTTTTCTTACAATGGCGCCCAACGTGGAGCCTCGCAACCGCGCAGTGAAGCAACAAGTGAGTGCAGTGCGCGAAAAGCGTGTGCTTTGAAACCCACGCATCCGAGGACAATATAGACTGAAAATGGTGAGAACACAAACGGGAAACAACTTCGAGTACGACGGGTCCAGTGCAGCGGGAGGAGAGGTTCCCCCGCCCCCCGTCCTCATGTCGCAGGACCAACTACAGATGCTGGTGGCGTCTATCACAGCCACCATCATAAGGTCAAGAATCGCCGCAGGTGACGGCGACGGCGCGACACAAGACGGAACGACAGGCACTGTGGAAGCAGCGGCGGCGAGATCCCTGGCGACGACTGCACGTCTCGCCGGAGGAGGTGCGACACTTGCCAACTGTACCGCGAGGTTCGACGGCGCGGACGGCGACCCGGAGTCAGTGGAAGCGTTCCTAGACTCCGTGGAGGTTTTCCGGGAGTGCAGCGGCGTGACAGACGAACACGCGCTTAGAGGGCTCCCGATGCTGCTGTCCGGCGCCGCCGCGGTGTGGTGGCGTGGCGTGAAGGCGAGCACTCCGACGTGGACGGAGGCTACGCGTCGCCTGCGCACGATGTTCGGAGCCCCGCGACCAGCGTATCAAGTCATCAAGGAAATCGTCGGCAGCGGCCAGCGGACGGGCCGCGCCGACGCGTTTATCTGTGCGAAAAGGGCCCTTCTGGCGCAACTACCGTACGCGTTGCCGGAAGAGGCGCAGATTGATTTAGTGTTTGGACTTATAGACCGTAGAATAAGGAAAAGAGTGCCGCGTTATAGTGTAAGAAGTTTCGACGAGTTGATTCGGAAGGTGAGGAGAGCAGAGGATGAAATAGCTGAAGTAACGAACGCCTCACAGGCGAGTGTTCCCGGTAATTGCCCCGCGTCTCCCCTTCTTATAAACGCAGCAACGAACGACAGGCGTAACCGCGTTCGATGTTCCTTTTGTCGACGATTCGGTCACAGCACGGAGGAATGCCACAGTATAACTCAAACGGGAGGTAATGTTCGCGAGGGAGTTTCGAGTCGGCAAAGTATAACCGACTCGGAACAATGCGATGACCTACGATGCTATGGGTATGGTAGAACCGGCAATATTAGATCGAATTGTGACGGTCGTAAATTAGGTCCAGACAGTGATGTAAAAGTCGAATTACTATCGTTACGCACCGAGACAACTAGCGACGATCGACCATTAGTGAAAGTTATGATTTTAGGTCGTACCGGCGTTGCCATGTTAGACACAGGATCGTCGCAATGTTTAGCTAGCCGCGAGCTGTATTCGATTTTGCGCGCGAACGGTGTCGAATTTAAAAAGACCACGCGCAGCATACGTCTCGCCGACGGGTCTCACAGTGTTAGAGATATTCTAGTTGCCGACGTTATCGTGGTCATTCAAGGCCGTAACGTACCAACTAGTTTTATGGTTTTACCTGGCGCTGACAATAGGACCGTCTTGGGTAGGGATTTTATGAAGCTCGCTGGCACGAACATCGACGTTAAAAAAGGTAAGTGGTGTTTTAATAATAGCCCAAGCCACTGGTATTCGTTTGTTCGCTGTCCCGACGCGTCCCGCGGTAAAACAAAGGCGGACAAGAGGAACAAACGCAGTCGAAAAAAGGTAGAGTATCCGACTCCTGTCAAGGCGAGAGCGTGGAATCCGCCTCCTTACAAGAGAGTCGAACTTTTGACTCTAAACCTTTCGAGAGTAGATTCAATGCAGGGGGAGAGCGCCGACGAACGTCCGATCGAGCGCACTCGATGCATTAGAAAAGGTTTGTATACCGGGGATGGCCAGGAGAATCCGGCGAACCCCGAGCTAAGTAAGGTCGCAGACGCTCCTTTCAGGGGGAGCGCAAGGCCTCATAGAAAGCGCGGCAATATTATTACCGGGGACGGCCAGGAGGATCCGGCAGACCCCGAAGTAAGTAAAGTCAAAAGCGCCCTGTTTAGGAGGAGCGCACGACCGAATCGACGCCGCAGCGACGTGAATAACGGGGACGGCCAGGATGATCCGGTGAACCCTAAGGTAAGTAAGGTCGCAGACGCTCCATCTAGGGGGAACAGACGGCCCGGAAAAAGTCACGGCAGAAAAGGACACGCACGTCGCGTAGTTCCGGAGCACGCGCCCGCCCAAGTGCTTGCCGACCGTCGAGGCGCTTCGAAAACGGACGCGCCTCGAGTCGAGCGCACGGCGCAGCGAGCGAGTAAGAGACGCTCCGACGAGGTGAGTATTAGAACATTCGAGGACAGGGTCTACGGAAATGATAACCGCCGGCGGCGCCTGCCATATCAGGTAAGTGGCAATGAGACTTCGTCGCGCGAGACCGGTCGTAAACAGCCTGCTAGGACAAGACGTAGGGAAAAGAAACCTCGTAGGTCTAGGTTAGGGTTCATAGGCCGAGACGTAGGTATCACACCCGTAGCATCGTAATGTCGAACCATCTCACACCCTTAGCTTTAGCCGTACTTTAGTTATACCGCATGAGTTGTACTTTGGCAGTTCCACTGTTGTGTTTGACTAGTCCGAACGCGGGGGCGCTTGGTTCGAACTAGAGGGGGAGGTTGTAACGCGGGGTATTTTCTGCGAACACTCGCCCGTAGAGAAAGCGTTCCGATGGCCGCCCGGCCGCGCCGCGTACCCTTTTTCGGACACATCTGGACCCCAGATGTGCGTGGGATTTCGCGCGCCTGGGCAGGTATCGACAATACTGACGCTCCTCGCCGGCCAATCAGAGAACTAGGTTGTAAAGTGACGCCAACCGTAAGCCAATAGTGGCCTAGCGCGGGACTTATGCGCTGCGGTCACGAATATTGGCGGGGGTGGTGGCTGATGGACTTTCCGGCCACACTGATACATACACCCTTGTACCGTACGCCCGCAATAGTTAGGTTCGCTCTAAGCCTATTGTTAAGTGTCTCTATTGTATAGTCATAAGATCCTCATGTGTGTATAATAATGTGTAGCGAGTAGATAAAAGTGATTAAGTATAGAAACTTCGTGTTTGATATTTCCATCACGCCTCCTGCACGTAGAATTAATAGAAGAACGTCCCACCGTGGCGGTTTTCTTACAATATGACAAAGAAAAAATTTAGAAAACAAAAAATGTGACATTGAAAGGAAAAAAAACATAAAAGAGGAATCGTGTGCTGACTCAAATGGGTTAACATTAAGCTCAGCATTAAGCCAATTAAAAAGGCAAATCTATAATTGAAAGATCTTTTTATAATCCAAATTTTATTTATGTATATTTATTCGAGTGCATATTATAACTGTTTCTTAATTGGAGTTGAACTTATTTTGTATATTTCGCAGGTGTTCGGTAAAATAGCAATAGACGATGAGAGTCCGATAACAAGAAACAACCACTTCCAAACATTTCCACAGGCTATACTTGTGCTGTTCAGATCTGCTACAGGTCAGAATCATCAGACTTATACCTATTGTAAATGCGAAAGTTTGAAAATCTTTTTACTCCTTTAGGCAGAAGCTACTAAACCGATTGTGATAAACGTCCTGAATAATGGCTACTTTATAATCCGATATTATTATGCGGGTGAAACTGCGGAACATGGCTAGTTATTCAAAATTAGCAAAGAATCTAATACCAAAGGTAATTCCAGAAAAATACAACACGATCTTTTGAAGTTAGCGAAAACCCAATGAAGGATTTTTGCTAGCTGACAATGGTCAAAAAGCTATATTTTGTGTGATGATTCCCATCCCAGGTGAAGCATGGCAAGATATAATGATGGGCGTGTCTCCGGAGCCCGAGGTGAAGTGCGATCTCAACTACCAGGACGAGGAAGGCGGTGACGAAGACAGCGGATCCTGCGGCAGTGTGCTGGCTTTCCCTTACTTTATCTCTTTCTATGTGCTTTGCTCCTTTCTGGTAAGTAAAAATGTATGTTTTCTCATTAACATTCTAGTTCATTCATTACATTTGATGTTTGTATTTATATTTTCAATCCTTATGATTTTTTTTTATCTCTAGGTATATTTTTTTTCGAAATACCTTAATTAATTAATATATTAATTTGTGTTATGTAACTTTTCCATTTGTATGATCTTCGTTTATCACTAGTATTTCACCTTAATTTACTGCAAATATAATTTTCGTAACTTTATTTGGATAGGTATTATATTTTTTTCTTCTCAGCGTGATAAAGAATGATCTTCTTTCAGATCATAAACTTGTTCGTCGCTGTCATTATGGATAACTTTGACTATCTCACCAGAGATTGGTCAATATTGGGACCACATCATTTAGACGAATTTATAAGGTAAAATAAATTAAGTATAAACTTTTTATATTATAAATTTTTATATCAAAAAAATAGGTCAGCCTTTCACCACTGATAATTGCTAATTAAATTAACAACTGATAATTTAATTGATGCTGTCGTCTAAAGTCTTCACGTTCTGCTCTCTCGCGTAGAAAAAAGTAACTCGATGTTTAATTTCAGATTATGGAGTGAATATGATCCAGATGCAAAAGGTAGAATAAAACATTTAGATGTAGTGACGTTGCTGAGGAAAATAAGTCCGCCTTTAGGTATGATACCATTTCTTCATTTTATTCTAAATATGTACTACTGATTCCAAACAGTTCTAAGCTGATTTTTCTCCTTTAGGTTTTGGTAAATTATGTCCTCATCGCGTGGCTTGTAAACGCCTGGTGTCAATGAATATGCCTCTCAACTCGGATGGCACGGTGCTTTTTAATGCAACACTGTTTGCTGTTGTCAGAACTTCGCTCAAAATTAAAACTGATGGTAAGTATTTATACATAACTTTTAGGCCCGTATTAATAAATCGCTCTCAATATCGATCTTGAGTGCGTATCAATCGAGTGAGTCTTGAGATGTGGTCACTATCTTAAGTTAGGCGTTAATTAATAGATAAAACTCAAGTTTTAACCAAGCTGATATCGCTCCTGTGATTTGAGACTGATCTTGAGAGCGACCTTGAATGACAGTAGCGCTATGTTCTTACCTTATATGATCTGTTTTTACCCTATGGTAGGTAGTTTCGTCATATTTTACTGTCAACTTGTTTTTAATGTGAAAATATTTTACAAAATGTAAGATTTTACTATTAAATAATTATTCCGAGACGTTTTAAAGGTTTGGTGTGATGACTTTATTTGTTCACTGCAATGCCCTCTAACTTTAGTCATGTATGACCCGCAATCAGACTTGAGTTCACGAAACTACATCTTGAGACATATCTTGAGAGCTGAGTTTGATTTATTATTACGGTATTACTCAAGTGATACGTCGCTCTTTAAACGCGTCTTAAGATAGGTTTATTAATCAGCGCAACAACTCAAGAGCAAACTCAAGATTGAAATCGATATTGAGTTCGGTTTATTAATACGGACCTTAGAGACCAAACTGACTGACAAACAGTAAGTTCAGACATGAATCTACAATGTTTGCTTATTTCAGGTAATATTGACGATTGTAACACGGAACTTAGAGCTGTTATAAAAAAGATCTGGAAACGCACTTCTCCCAAACTCCTGGATCAGGTGGTACCTCCTCCAGGGGATCCGAACGAGATAACAGTCGGGAAATTCTACGCCACTTTCCTCATACAAGACTACTTTAGAAGGTAAGGAATTTTAGTTGCTTCAAATTCAAGCTTCAATATGGCTTGAGCTGTTGAACATAATTGGATTACGATGAGATTGGCAAGTAGGAGTTAAATAATAAAACAAGAGAGTGATCTTATGGGTTCCTTTTTTTACCTTTTGAGTTACGGAACCCGAATATTAATAGGTTTTTAATTTTAGACGTACCGAAGTACAAAAAAATATCTATTGTATCTGTTATTGGCGAAATCAATTACAAAGACAAAATTAATACGAACGTTTTAGCAGTGGTTAAAAATATAAAAGCTTTGATAGACGAATCGTTTGAATTAAGTATATGAAAATTAACTTTTGGGTGGGAAATCAGTAATACACTAAGATAAAAAGCGTGAAAATTATTTAAAATTCAAAATTTTCAATTATTATTTTAACATTCAAAGGTAACATTCACTGTTTCTTTCACCAAAATCGCAACTAAATTAACCTAAATTTTGTTTATATTCCGTTGTTTATTTTTCACTTTTTGTTCAGTGAACACTGACACAGTTGTTTTTATTCCATAGGAACCACGCGTAAGTAAAGTTTATGGAACAGTATGTTTACTAGGCACGAATGTTGCCCTTTTTAGTGTACCACCTTTAGTCTTTTATATACCTAATAAATAATAGTGGACCTAGAGTAACTCCCTAAAAACTGATATGGGTTAAAGTTTTACCCTGCATGGAAACAAAGCTTAAGAATATAAATAAAATAAATAAATGAATTTCCTTATAATCTTATATCTTACGTACAGTACATACATACTCAAATAATTTAGATGATTTCACAGATTTTTTCATCAATTTTGTGCCTACATTTCTCAATAATCGAACATAGTCGAAAGCTTCAGAGAGGTCTGAATTGATGTCTTGATGAAATTAATGGAAAAATATTGTGATATAAACGTTTTAAATACAATACACATAAACATGGCATTTAAGCATGTTTTGATATCCAAATATGTACCTTTCCACTATTATTTCAGATTTTTGTTTCCCTGTTTTAATTTTTTATTTTCACACATTTTCAGAGACTTAGATTTGATTGTATTTGTAGGCAGGAACGATTTTGTACTTATGCATTGTGACCATATTTACTTAGTTACAAAATAGGAGACCGATTTTTATATTTAGTAGATTTTTCAGAAACGAGTAGATGAATGGAACTTTTTTTATCTTTCTTAAAAACTATTATCACCTACGTTAAATTGAAATAAAACTGTAGATCATAACAGGTACGAAAGTCTAAAATTTAAATACAATAATAAAGTAGAAAATAGAAAGCATACTTCGTACCAACGAGTAAAGTAGTTTTTAAAGCTGTTCAAGACCGATCATCATCACCTACAGACAAAGGTAAGCATCTCAAATGTCAAAGTCAATTTATCTTACTATTTTAATATTATTTTAAACGTTAAGGTTCAAAAAGAGAAAAGAACAAGAGTTAAGGCAGAATGACGAGCAGAATCATCAGATGACACTGCAAGCTGGCTTGAGGACCTTGCATGAAGCAGGACCTGAACTCAAGAGAGCAATATCAGGAAATTTGGATGACATGGGTGGGGAATGCGATGTACCTATGCATAGGGTAAGTAAGAAACCTATAAATATTTTTAAGTAAACAATATTTAGAAATATTATTAAAAAATTGGTTTCATTCACCAGAGAAATCATTCGTTGTTCGGTGGCGTTTGGTCTAGTATACGAAGACATGGACCGAATAGACATTTCACTAGGAGGAAAAATGGAGAGGGTCCACAAGGTAGTTACTATTGCTAATGAAATAGTAATTCAAAATAAGAAAGGAAAGAAAATGATGCATTGTTTCTTGTTGCAGATAATGTAGGCAATCATTTGAGCTCCATGATGCAGCGAGAATATGGCATGGCACCTATACCTCTGGCACCAAATCTGTACGTTCATTATTATTACTTTTCATATTATACTGGTATTTAAATGAAGAATAATTCATTTATCTTATTTGTTGTTCTAGGGCAAACGGGCAACCCAAGGAACAGATTCCACTTCGGCCGCTCATATTCAACGGGGAATCAGAAAAAATATATCAAGTGCTCGAGTAAGTAATACATTACACTAGATTTTTACAAGTACAGCAGCTTATTTACTTAGATGGATGTTGACTGAACTGAAGAAATAACTGTCATCCATTACATTTACTTATTTACAATTTTTACTTACAAAATGACAATAATTTATTAAAGGAAAGTTATCATTCTACAAAGTCTAAACCCAGTACCTAATGCTTACATTGCAGAAGAACCACAAACGATCTAAAGAACGCAGTTCAAGGTAGTCGTGTGGTTTTTGTTTTTAAAGTGTTTGTCTCCTCCTCCCGCACTAAATGCAGCACCCTCACTAACACCACCCTCTGTTTCACTGCTTCCGCGTGGATTCGGTACGTAACGTACTAACAGCAACCAGAAGTCGAACTACCCTGAGATGCTCGGCCAGATCGGGCTCGCGTTCGGCTGCGTCAACTATCTAACGACGCCGAGCGAGGCGGCGACGGCAGCGCCGGCGACGGTGGCGCCAGTAGCGGCACCGCGCCCGCCCGCTCCGATCGCGGGCTCGCGCCAGCGTGTACACCCCGAGGACTCGGCGACTTCCTCACGCGAGATGCTCAGTGTGCCGCGCAAGACCTCGCTCGAAGACAAAACGCCGTCGCCCAATGCCTTCGAGACGATCCAGCCGAAGATCTCACCGCTGCTGGCGAGCGCGTGCACGCCGACTACGGAGGCACGCACGATGACACTGTACGGGTACAACGCAGCGGCGCGGCTGCCGTTCGCGTTCTCGCACGCCGGCGCGGTGTCGGCGGCGGCGGCAGCAGCTGCCGGCCGACGAAGCCTGCGCGGTCCCAGCACGCGCCGCGCCGCAGGTCGGATGGTGCGCAGCGCGTCGTCGGGCGCGGCCAACTCGCATGCGCGCCGCGCTCCGCTTGTAGACACTCGCCGCCCGCACTCGCCAGGTCCGCACCACCACTACTCACTCTATCTCAGAACTTTTATTCTTCTATTCCGACATTTTAGCTGACTTCTCTCTTTCGGATCTATTCCATTATTGAAACGACTGCGATTCGTTTATTTTGTAAAACACAACGTAGGTACAAAGTTTTTATCCTATTTCTTCTGAAAGCGACATTGCCAGTACTTGAAGTGCGTTTGCAGTGTCAGTCAGTTGTTATTTCCTAGCCAACTAGGTAGGTATTTGGTTTTTGGCGAAATTGTGTTGTTGTGATGCTCCCAAGCTCCAAGACACCGTTTAGGTAATTACCTTAACTTGGGTAGGACTAAACGACGGACAGAGGTATACCTACTTACTTGAAACATTTTCAGCCCAATTTGGGCTACAACTTGATGGAAATATTTCACTAGACACGTTATTTACTAAGCAATAGGTACTTGTGCAAAGACTTGAAAAGAAATGAGTGTGTGTAATTATTTGTAGAAAATCGGCGAATGCTGATCGTGAATTAACTAGACTCACAAGAATCTTACAGCTTTTCAGGAAACTCGCTAGGGTCCGGCCAAGACAATAATGGTATAACAACAAAATATCACATGATCACATCCACACTCGCTTTTGCAACCTCCATATTGCATTGTCACTAAATTATAAAGTTAACACAATAATTTAACACAGTTTTTGCACTTTGAGATAATAAGCAGGTAATGTCACTAATATTTAATTAATTGAAGTTTTTGAGACTAACTCCAGATTTTCACAACACAGCATGGAAAATAACATCATTTAATGCATTTAGTTTAGTTGAGGTTGACGGCTTATTAGAAGAATATTTCAATAACGATCATAACTGCACGTTTGCTAACAAATCATAAAATATTCACGAGAACGGGAACTGATTTATTATTTGAATCGAAATAAACCATCGCTTTATGAACTAGGCGAGCTTTAAAGGCTTTACTAGAACTTAGAGAAACGTAGAGTATTGTGATAAGTACTACAACATACAATGAATGAATTTAATAACTAGATTAGATAAATTGCAAATGATCAATTAATTTTATTTAATCATAATTAGGTATACTTTAGTCCAAAATTATTAAATCTTACCTTGAAAAATTATAACATCATCCACAAAAATGCTTCGACAGGCCAAAGAGTCGTCATATCACAACACGTGGCTGTGATTGCAGGAGGGGATAGCATGGGCCGTAGCGTGATGTCACTGCCAGGCAGCCCCCGACAGAACGCCACTTCGGTACCAGTAGTGGGTTCTGCTGAGAGCTTAGTCACCAGGGTGAGACTCCCACATTTGACGATACATTTTCCTTAGATCTACTTATGGAAATGAAATTTGAATATTTTTTTTATATTTCACAGGTATTAGCAGAACAAGGTTTGCCGAACGACCCTGAATTCGTTAGAAATACGTCGAGGGAAATGCAAGAGGCTCTTGAAATGACACAGGAGCAGATGGACAGGTATAAATCAATACAATCACTCGATTACTTAAGAAGTCATCTTAGCATGATAATTGATTACCTTGAATTCACACAGGGCGGCGCACCAACTAATGATACAGGAGAGGAATATAAAACAGGCGCAGAATCAGCAGCCACAAGTGGTAAGTATCGGGACCGTCGTCCGCTTGTAGCATTTTGCTGAAGTAACATTCTCTTCCAGTGTGCACTAACAGTTTTACAAGCGTAATAAATGTATAGGGTACTATTTGGGTTATAGGGCGACATCCTAGCCCGCCAGTACCATCCTTTCCACCAGCCGGCGACGATGCCCCCGCCGCCTTACGACAAGTTATAGCACCAGACTCGACAGTCGACCGCGACCGCCCCAACAGGCACGGGGTCGAGAACGGCGCAAAACGTCACACGCACCACAGGAGAAAAAGAAAACGTAAACCGGTATTGGTATAAGCTATTAGGATTTATCTGTGCTCTATAATTTTTAAAATTTTCGATATACATATAATTATTTGTAAAATGCTTCGGATACTGATATATTAACGCAATGCTCAAACTTTCCGTTATTTCTACTTCGACGAAGCGTAATAAAGCGCATTTTGACTTAAATTGTAATGTAACAGTAAGTGAGATGTAGCTTTAGGGTACTTAGTGAAAATATTAATGAAATATTTAATGAGACCATAAATTTTATGAAACTTAGGTGCCCTAATTTTTACGGAATACCTACTGGGCGTCGTAGATAGGTATGAACAAAAACCTTAAAAATTAAAAAAAACCTTGTAACAATTATTTGGAATGTGAGAGAGATCGAGAAATTAGGTTTCTCGTGTTACATTAATTATGGAGATATTGTTTGTTGCCAAAAATATTCATTGTGAGGGCAATAATGTGCAAGCAAAATTAAAAATTCCTATCTTAAATGTTTGAGAACGTCGATCTACCAAAATTTTTATAGTAGTATTATAATTTTATGCTTGAATCGAGTTCTATTATTCGTGTGGGTAGATTTCAGTCTAAAATAACATTTAGATGTTTTTTCTGTATAATTTCAAAATCTTTAAATAATTACCTACTTATTTGGAGCAAAATATTTGTGAATTAATCAGATCCGTGACAATACCACATCTGAAGACTTTGAAGTAAGTACTGATTGTAACCCTATTCCTGATAAAGAATACCCAATTTTCTGTAGATTTATTGAGTAGTTATATTGACAAGATGTACCGCAGTAACGCTGAGTACCACTCGTTAATTTAACTTCTTTAATTAGCGTCGACCACTCTAGTACTAGACAAATGCTAAATTACCAATATTCGTAAAATTCTAACTAGATGAAAGTCTGATTTTCATCTTTCTTATACAAATTTAAATTAAGTGTTTTTGGAGTTTTAATATAAATATTTTATAAATACCCGAATAAATATTTAGATAGAATATCCAATTACTTTCGGATTGTTTTCATCTGATTCGCCACTCCCTTTGAAGTTATCGCGAACGTTATTTTAATTTATAACTTTTGGTTTAGCCAAAATACTTTTGGGCACAAAACCATGTGCCTATATTTGTCCTAGGACTCTATCACTTTAATTTTTCTTTTTTTTAAAGACCTTAGTTATTTTTTCAGAGTCTAGGTTAACTAACCAACGCCCATTTGGGCTAAAAATGACCTTATTTCATAAAAGACAGTAACTAGTGAAATCATTTCGCAATGTGGCATTTATTGATTTCGATTTGTTTTAACGTCTTTATTTTATCATGGAATTAGTTTGAATTTATAGTAATGTAGCAGATGCAGTTACTACACTTTTTTAATACCCGAAGCACCTATCTAGATGACATTATTTATAGTTACAATTTAATAAAATGTGGAATATCATTTAGGCAGGTGCATAACGATTATACAAATATTACATAATCGATTACAAAAAATATAAGTAGTACGCTACTACAAAATCTTACAAATAAAATTCCAAAATGTTACCTAAAAGTTCTTAACAAAAACATTGGGTAAACCTTCATAAGTAGGTATGTCATAAATGGTTTTATTGTTAGCATTGCGATTTGTTCGGTTCTTATTAATCGGGATTTTAGATTGTTGTCTTGTTGCTTTTCTATTTATAAAAGTGTAGTAATTCCATAAATTTAGACTTAAGGATCCCCTAGGAAGTGCCCTTTTATTCTCTTTAAAGTGACCTCGACTAGAATCATCGTCTTTCCTTCACCATATCCACATTCCTTTAGTATTAAGGATGTTCATAAGAAACAACGTCATTATTATGTAATGTCTAAAAAAATAATGTAAGTATTTATATTATACTTATACTTATTGTATCAATTTGATTAAACATTTTGTGAAACAAAATTTCTTATGGCGTTTTATAGTCGTTATATTTGAAAAATTTGACGAACGCACACTTAAAAGTAAGTAACAAAATTAAATAAAATTGACTTAAATTACTTACTAAATATCGAAGGGAAAAAATCTTGGAACCTTATCACAGTAACTCAATTATTAAGTATTTACTTAAGTAGGTACTTATCTATAATTTGATTAGTTTTAAAAATGTGAGACAAGGTTCTAAGTAAAAATATGTTTTTTAAACTTTTGAAACTCAGTTTAGAAGCTTCCTTCAAATTATTTGTGCCAATTATAAAAAAGTAAGTATTTATAAATAACTCTACTAGTAGCAAATGACTATAGTTTTATAAGTTTTGCGTCTGATATATAAACCATTTTGGTTCTAAAAAACTAACTAGATACTTAAGTAGGTACCTACCTAGTAAGTACCTACCTACAGTTTTTAATAAGAAAATTGAGCCATTTGCTACTCGGAAAAGTTACAATACAAACTAAAAAGGTAAGTACCTACTATGTATATTTATTTCTACACTTACTTATTCTACTTTGTTAAATAAAAAAATGCTGAATATTTAATGTTAAATATATATTTGTGTTATAAACGCCTGATTATTAAATATTATTATTGTTGATTTTGTGATAGTTATCAGTAATTTATTACCAATTTTATCTATTTCCATTTCTATTTAAAAATTGTTACCGATGTGTTTGAAACTCATTCATTGTAAATAAATGTACAAAATTATTTGGAAAACATCATTAAATTATAATCATCATAACATTTTTACATTTCTAGCGAGAATGCTAGTATTATTACATAAATGTTTGTAAATAATTTGTGTAAATATAAAAACATAAGGAAAGATTATATTTATTCCGTCAATCATACATAATACATTGACTTTAACTTTATTTATTGTTCAAAAATTGATTGTAAAATTGTTTTCATAATAAATTAAAAAGAAATTGTGGGAAACACATAATTCTTTCATTTAATTAGGGATATATACCTACCTAATTAATCAACATAAAAGACAAAAAAAATTAAACTGTTCAACAGATTTTCATCAAGTCTTTTATTTCATACAAATTAAAACTGCAAATCTGTTTATTTATTTTAATATATATAGTTCTATGGTCCAATATAGCATTCACCTATCTTTATTTGTTTTTGAACTATTGTGGTGTATTTACATAGATAGATATAAACAAACAGGGTGAACTTACAATACCCTTGTTTGATAATTCAGGAATTTCAAATAGGATGAGTTCAAAGAATAATAGATATTTTAGTTCTGAATACAATTATTAACTTTGTTTAAAAAAAAAATACAGAAGCAACGGTTTAAAAATAGCTATTTATCAATGAGTGTCCCTCGAACTCGTTTCTCCGTGGTCTGCACTGGAGCTTCTGCTTGTCGCTTGTTCATACCCTTCCGTTCCAGCTGTTTCTCTATGATTCGAGCATTATTAGCATAACTATCAGCCACTTCTCGGGCTTCTATCTCGTCTTCTTCTTCATCTATGGTGGAAACAGTGACGGAACTGAATTTACCCATGTTCTTAGTATGTTTAGTGACCATTATCTTCTTAGGTTGGGTTAGAGCGACTTGTTTGTAGATATCAGCAGCTCCACCTTCAGGCGCAGTGTGTACTAAGGCACCAGCCATTATGAAAACGATGTTATTATCCTGTTCATGTTTGTAGTAAAGAGGTATGGCACATTTTTTACACTTTAATCGGTATTGGCGTTCAATACCTTTCTCCCGCTTCAAGTAGACAGTTTCGTCTGGGTCCGAGGTGAGTTTGTGAGCGTGTTTGGATCCGTCGATAACCCGGGCTCCGTCTGTTGGTCGTAGAGGCAGCCTGTCGATCGTGCAGTCGAGAATTAGAGACATCTGTCCGCAGAGGCAGTAGTAAATGTGAAGGGGTTTTGTCTCGTTGTACTCCTCCTGGTCTTTCGTGTCCGAACAGACGATGCTTCGTGATACTACTTTTGGCATTTTTGCGTAGTTTTCTCAAATAAAGTGGCAAAAAGTATTTTTCATAAACTGATTCGCTAAGAAAACCTACCAGAGGTAGATATTACTGTCTTCAAATTCGTAGAAGATTCTTCTGTTGCCTGTACGATTGTATAGGTCGGAGAACAGTAAATATTAGGAACTTTCGATAATAGATTGATGAAAAATTACAAAATATTGCACAAAAGCCAAGCAAAACAAAACTTGACAGTTTTTGACAGTGACATCTCTGACATTTGCAGAAAAAAGTAATACCATCAATTTCCGGTGTGCCCACCCCCATGCTATAGTAGTCCCATTTTGTGCAATTTAATTTATCTTGAAAATTGGATGTTGTTATTGTTACGTAACTGTCTGTCACATTTTTGACGTGATAACGTCTTACAAATCGATGAACACCGGCATTCACAAAAAAGTGTGACGTCATCGCTCAAGTTCCGTTATTGACAAGTAAACCATAGCAACATATTATTATCGTTGCTATGGTCACCATCAATGTTTTCTTCTGACGTTGCATACCTAAGTGGATACATAAGAACTGATCCAATATATCCATGGTATGCACTAATCTAATCTCCAACTCTATATTTATTTGTGTCAATCTATTTTCTGTATTTTTTCTACAAATTGCTGTTACAATAATCATTAAAGCGAAATCTGGGCACTACGAGATTGCTGGGATTCTGGGTAAATCGTTAGCAACTGGCAACACATTTCATCATAGTGTGTCATTTCCGGTCATGACGTCATTCATAGAAAACGAATAATTATTGTCTATGAAATTAAGGTGACCTCACACTGAATAAACGTTTTTAAAACGGATACGTTTGCTAGATAGGGCAACAAATAAAATGTTTAAAAACGTTTTTGTCTCTGGATTTACTTTGTTATGTTGCCTAACCTGGCTGTCAACTTCACGTCATCGCGATTGTCTTTTATTCGCTAAAATTGTGTTTCATTGCACATGTTCATCGATTTTTAAGGAATTTAGAGAAAGTATTCCGTGCTTTCGAATATAATGGGTGCTATAGCGAGCAGATACCGTGTATCCAACTCAGGACTGACCAGTACCGATATCCAAAACATAGAAAATGAGAACAAACGAGACAATCCAGGGACATTGGATGAGCTACACAAAAAGAGCAAAGGTAAAGTTTTCCGCTTATTTATTGCTAATTCTTGTGAATATTTACAATTTCTGAGAATATTTACCTGTTTATAATCAGTTAATTAAATTAATTCAGTCAGAAATTAGCGGCAATTCTCTTGCGGTTAAAAAGTTTGGTTATATTGTGATGTAATGTTGTACTTATACATATTTTCCTATTGGAATCCTATATACGATTATTTAAATGTTTTAACTCCATATTCAAAACATTTACAAATTTAGCCATATATAGACTAGTAAAAAATCTTTGAAGACACCCATGCATTAACCCAAATTGAGATGTTTACTCAAGATAACAAGATCTTTATCAACTGCTATAGTTACGTTAAATATTTTATACTTAAATCTATAAATTTATTATCCTATCTTATTGTTCTTGACAGCAATACTAAAAAAACTAAATGCCATGGAAGTACCTATAAAAAATCCTCTGAAGCCTAAAACTGTATTATGTGGCCCGCTACAAGGCATTACCTCTAATGTCAGTTTCCTCATGATATTTTCCTTCTGTTATAACATGTTTAAAGTGCAAATAGATTTATTGTAGGAAAATTGAAAAAATTACCTACTGAACTAAAACTACTGATAAAAAAAATCCTATGCTAAATATACTAAAAATGAAAAATAAAATTAAAGAATAAAATAGACATTTATTAGAAAAGCACACGGACAAGAAACAAATTTAAAAAAAGGTACCTAGACATAATTACAAAGCAAAAAAAATTAATAAAAATGAGAATAGAACAGACAGAATTTGAAAACAATGTATTGAATTAAATAATAGGAATTAAAAAATTAAACCTAATGTGGGTGTAACTACAGAGTAGTGCAATTGCAGATGCCAAACTATAATTGATAAATCGGTTTTTTGAAAGCATACTAGTGGCAAGAAATTACCCTTAATCACTCCTGGATACTTGCAGCATTGCCCCTATGTATGTCTGACTATTCTTTGCACCATCATGGAGCCAGAATATTTGGCCAGTCCATACCCCACTCTCGGAGATGATGACCTACCTCCCTGACAAAAGTAATTGCTCATTACCCCAACAACCTGGACATAACGGGCAGCCCACAGTGTGCATGGAGGCTGAAGATACGACTGCGCATGTGCTACTAGACTGCATGCTACTAACGGAAATTAGACTCAGGATATTAGGTGACGTTAAAAGCTTTCCAAAAATTGACAAAATTTATGGCAGAGCTGGGCTGGTTCTCCCCCTGACAAGTAGAACCTTACACAAAGGGGACCTAACTAAAGAGGTCTGATTGTAGAAAACAGCCCCTATACAAGTACAAGTACCCCAACTGCCCACATTTTCCACAGCAAAAGACATAAAATGTATTATTGGCAAGTATGGAAATACTTGGTATGTGCAGTGCACATAAGTTTTTCTAAAACCCATTACTGCATTGCCAACTTTGAGATTCAAAACTACCACCTTAAGATTAAAGGTTGAGGTACACTGCTGGAATAATATAAAAGAAAAAGATCATATATTTTTTCAGATGTGATGCCTGTCAACTTTGAAGGTGGAAAATTAATGGTCAATAGAGGCCTGTCTAATCACTTTCAGGTAAATAATTCTAACAAATATTACGTAGACTTCCTCTGTGTTGTGGTGGCCGATCATCTTTCTGCTATCAGGTCTGACTCCTGCTATGAAACAAATTAACTTTAAATATTCTTTGATATAATTTTGACCTGTGTGTTTCTATTATGTAAAAAAAAAAAAACGTACAACCGAATTGAGAACCTCCTCCTTTTTTTGAAGTCTGTTAAAAACTAATAGTATTTTGCGGATTCACTTGCATAACTCCGGATTCCGTGGGAATAAAAGTATGTCCTATACTTTTATGACTTTGTCACTCCCAATGAATCAATGAATCCTCATACCAAGTTTTATCAAAATCAGTTCAGTAGTTTCGGAGCCAATTCAATGCAAACAAACAAAAAAAATCTTTCCTCTTGATAATATTGGTATAGAAAAATATGTACAAAAGAAATTTATTTAAGTATTCTATCTATTACCTGGTCACTATAACACAAGCCTAGTTCCTGAGCTAGATGGCATTGTGTACAGTGTCCTCCAACATATATTTGTTTGTAGGTATCCCATACTCTGACGATGAGCTCAGCACAGAACGGCTACAAGATAGGTGCAACATACATCGGTACCAAGCAGATATCACCGACGGAAGCCTTCCCCGTGCTCCTCGGTGATGTGGACCCATCAGGGAATGTCAATCTAAACGTTATACATCAGCTCACGCCTGAAGTCAGGGTCAAAGGGGCTGCACAGGTAATTGATAATTTATATTTTATTCTAACTTTAATACAAAAGATAGGTCAGTGTTTGATGTAAGATATAACTCACGAGCGTCTAGATTCTGGATTTTTAGACAAATTGTAAAAGTCAGTATATTTTTGATGATATGTAAAAGGTAAAGAATCAATGGCTGAGAAATTAATCAACATACAGCTTTTTGATGTCGATTTCATCTGACTCTCCAAAAATTCCTTCTCATTTCTCATATAAGGCACATAAACATCCCGTGTAAGCAACAAGTGTACCAAATCTTATACTTTAAAAATATTGGTTCCAAACATGATTAATCTGTTATAAATTGTTATATTTCAAAGCTTTATGTTTACATTTTTCACTCACCAAAATCACTTGATTTATCTGTACAAAGCTTTGTTAGTCACAAATAAAAATGCATGAAAATTATGAATAATAAATAAATATTATTATATGTAGTTGATCACAAGAAAAGCTCATGAGTTTCTTGTGCTTTCTTATCATTGCTGGGCACGTTCCTAAGGCATCTAAACTTAATTAATTTTTAAGACGTTTCAATATTGTATGATTCATAATGAAAAAGAATTTGATTTCGTCGTGTTTCAGGTACAAGAATGTAAAATAACAGCGACGCAAGGCACGGTGGAATACAAGGGCGCGGACTATACACTCGCCTGCGCCTTTGGGAAGCCAGACTTCAGCGATAAGTCTGCTGTCTTTGTTGGACATTATCTACAGGTAATACTGGGCAAAGGTCCTTCCCATCTCCCTTCATGGGTGGAAGCTAACTGGCTTGAGGCCATCGAGGTCGTCTCGCCAAGGCTGTTGTGGACGACCTCGACGTTGCATAACGTTTTTTTCAAGGACCGGTGGGACTCCCCCATGCTACGTCATTGGGTGAGACTCCACACTGGTCACTGATTTTAAATTATTATTTTTAATTTATGTTTAATTTCATACTAACATTAGATATTGTTACTAACACTATGGACGTATGTCTGAAATAAACAAATTCAATTTCAATAACACCTGATGATAGAGCGGTGTTGGCTTAGTGGTAGATACCTCGACTTTCAGGTTTAAGATTCTTTATTCTCATAAGAATATTTATAATTCACTTACATGAGAAATATATAAAAGCTAATTAACTAATAATAGTATATAAATGTTCGAGGAGCATACAGGTAAACAATAAAACTTAATACAATAGAAAAAATTATATAAAAATAAATGTAGGTAGGTTGGCGCATTTCTTATCTACTTGTTTGTTCGAATCAGCTGCAATAGTAACTTTCTACAAAGCGGCTCAAATACACAGAATAGAAAGAATAGAATAGAAAAACATTTATTTGGACAAGCACACGACAAAAATACATAGTATAAACCATTTAAAAGATGTTGACAAGCAACCCTAAGAACATTAAAAATACAGAAAATGAAAAAGAATAAAGAACAAAAAAGTACATAAAAAAGAGAAAGACAGAAAAATCAGAGAATAATAACAACAGAATAAAGACATATTTTAAAAAATAAAAATCTAAGGAGCCGTGTGCCTCCAAAAAGGCTCTGCCTCAGCAAAAATAGCTGTAACAACAATAGGTTGCTACAGCAGCTGGTCTTCCGGCAGGACCCATTGCGGATGACGCTTCGCACCGCGAGTAGAGCTGGCGAGTCTCAAAAGTCACAAACATAAAATCGACCTACATAAATAAAAATAAGAATAAAAAATAATAATAATAAAAATAAAAAAAGATAAATAGTTATGTAATGTAGATAAAAATAAATTAAATGTATACTTACAATATTACTACATTAATTAATTAATTTATAATAATATCAATAAAAACTAATACTCAATTAAATTTCCACCTTGAAGTTTCTACCCTATTAAAAGAAAACTTTAAGTACTAAACATTTACAGACAGCTAATATTTCGTCACCCCACCTCCCCCCGCCTTCTCCCTGCTACACATCTTACGTAGTAGGTATTTAACCGACCGCACCCAGTTTACAACAGGTTTACAATGGCGTCTTTTCGCCTTTACGACTTACAAAAAGAAATAGTTTTAAGAGAATTAACAGTGCATTTCAAGATCACAGATCTTCGGTAACTAGATGAGACGAGGCGATTGTCAGCTAATTATGTTTTTTTGTTGTTGTTTATAATATTAAGTTATATTTTCCTGTTTCATAAACATATAATTTGTAAATATATATTTTATACTTAATATATTTCATTTACTAAATTAGGTATTTTATCATTTCGTTTGGTTGTGTTGTGATACTACACTTAGCGTACTAGTGGTTTTTTTTTTTAAATTTATTAATATAAGTATTTTTTTTATTTATTGTTATGTGTTTTGGCACATACCTATCACTAAAGGAGCGGATGAGTTAGGTGGTATTTTAGTAGTTTCTTAAATGTTTGGATACTTTTAGTAAAATGTATGTTGGTATGTATATCTTTAGTTAATATTTTACGTATAAGTATACACGTATTGTAATGATATGACTGAGTCACAAAATCGTATTTAAATAAAACTTTCTAAGCCTTGGAGTTTTTTGGAACCTCGTCAATAATTTGTAGTACACCTTTAATATACTTGACAATGCGACGTTCTAGTTCGATTTTAAGCTTTTTGAAGTAGATTTGCTGGTAGGGGGTCTAATCTGAATATATTTTTATAGTAGTGATCTGCAGCTTTGTTTTGTGTTTTAGTATATTTTTAGCCATTTCAGCTGAATGTAAGCATACTTTTATTGGTCGATTTTTCATTATGAAGGTCGTGGGCTCGAATCCGGGCCGGCCGTGCACCAATGTATTTTTCTTAAGAAACATTTATGTGCGTTAATTGACATTGCTCTTACGGTGAAGGAAAACATCGTGATGAAACCCGCGGCTTAGTTGGTTCCAGAAGTATTGACAAGTTCTCTCCTCTGGTCGACTAAGCTGAGATGGTAGTAGGTGCTGGGCAAGCCTACTCCATCCTCACTCCTCATCCTCCTCAATTTTCCATGAATATACATATGAATAACGCCGACAAAATGGTAAAAAAAAATTGTATTAGGGTACCTCCCCATCACGTCAAAAGTGATTTTCTCGGTGTCCTCACACCTCTAACGTTGGATAGGTTTTTGCAATAAATTATGGGTATGGGTATGCCATTTTTTTCACCAAAAAATGGTTTACCTATACCCATTTTCCAAAATATGTATTAAGCTTTTAGTGTTTTTTTTTCCTACTCCATCCTCACGCAAAAATGACCGTATACAATATACTTGTATACGGTCCTTTTTGCGTGAGGATGAAGTTGAACACCTGAAGATGTCTAAGTTTGTTACAGCTTTAGCCCACTTGTCTATTCTCGATTCGCCCAATCCCATTTTAACCTACCTAATTTTAAATCTATAGGTGATTATCCCGTATTTTTATATAGAGGGAGGGAGAAAGAGATCTTTATCGTAGTCCCCACGATCTCTACACGTTTCGAGATGATTCGTATCCTGCGGTTTCAGGTCTCCAGTTATTTAAAAACCGAGTTTCATCGCAATCGGTCCAGTAGTTTTTTCGTGAAGGAGTAACAAACACACACACAAACTTTCACATTTATAACTTTAGTAGGATTAAAAAAAAATATCTTACCATTTTAAAGATGGCTTACAGTAAAAAAGTGGCTGTGACATACGCCAGACAGACAGACATGACGAATCTATACGGGTTCCGTTTTTTGTCATTTGGCTACTGAACCCTAAAAACACTAAAAATAATTATTGTAATAAGTAAATGTAATGTTTCAGTCAGTAACGAAGCGGCTAGCTCTAGGCACGGAGTTGATATACCAGTCGGGAGCTCGGGTGATGGGAGGAGAGATCGCCTTCACGTCTGCGGCTGCTAGATATACTATGGATGGTACGTTACCTCTATACTGAGCATGTACACCTTGGAGTCAGATAAACTGTCTTTAGATTGATTTGAGGACCCAGTTGCCACAATGGTCACTGTGCCGGACTGTCAAACACAGGGTTGCGGGTTACATTCCCGCCTCAGACATGTACACTTAGATATTTGTCTGTGGTCTGGTTGTTACTATTCACTATGTTTTATAAGTATATACATATTTACAAAAGAAAATTATATATAAGTAGTATATCCATTGTCTAGCACCCATAACACAAGTCTAGTTACTTAGCTTGGGGCTAGATGGCGATGTGTGGAATGACCTACAATATTTATTTTTAGATTCTAAACTTCTGTTTTAGGGTTCTGTAGTCCTAACAAGAAACCTTTATAGTTTCGCTTTGTCCGTCCGCGGTTTTAGTTCAAAGATTATAGTTCTTAAAAGCTGTAATTTGCCATGAATATACAAATAAATCACGCCGATAAAATGGTAAAATAAAAGTAAAGAAAAAATCATTGGACCTCCCAAAAACGTAAAGTGGATTTCTCGCCAAACTAATGGTGTAAGCCGTAAGGTATCATTGGATAGCTTTTTAAATATATTATGTCATTTTATCCTTTGGATACGCCAAAGGGTAAAAACTAGACCCTTTTACTAAGACTCCAATTGACGGTTCGTCTGTCTGTCTGTCACCACGCAGTATCTCATGAACCGTAATAGCTTAGACAGTTGAAATTTATTGTAAATGTATTGTGAATGGATTCGTGCGCGAGTCCCGACTCCCACTTGGCCAGCTTTTGTTGATTTTTTAATATAGTAGTTTTAAACGATTATTTATATTATAGATTCCGAGATCTCAGCAACATTAAGTCCAGCAAACTTCCACATGTGTTACTTCAAACAAGCGAGTGAACAACTCCAAGTGGTAGCAGAGATAGACACGTCCTTCCGAGGGATGGAGTCTACGGGCACTATCGGCTATCAGGTCACCATACCTAAGGCTGATTTAGTATTTAGAGGTAAATCTCTCATATCCGATCTTTACACAAAAAAATTAAAACGTGTGGCACTCGGGGACTGCCGCGGTAAAGCTATTGCATCCCAAGCTACATGGTATTCGGAGTGGGGGGTGTTAGGTTTTTATTATCGTTACGGAATTTCTTGATTCCGGCGCCGCGCTCAAAGCCCGCGATAAAAGCTATGCAATAGCTTAAAAACATAGCTAAGAACACTTCCTAATTTACCTTTCAAACAGAAGAAATAAAATCAAAATCGGTTCATCCGTTCGGGACCTACGATGCCACAGACAAACTGTGTGTGTGTGATACGTCAAACTTATAACACCCCTGTCGTTTATGCGTTGGGGGGTTAAAAAGAAAGATTTTTTGTTTCTTTATGAAGCTCCGAAACTTGGTATTCACGAGGATGTATTGAGTTCTTGGGAACATAGGCTACCCCGGAATTCCCACGGCACTGGATTTTAGTGGGTGAAACCGATGGGTGCTGCTAGTCTTTAAAAACTAAATTTAAACCATTGCTAACTTATTTGTCTTGACTAAAATGGGATATTTAACATGTTTTTGCTGTCAAACTTCAAATAACAATAAAAAACAAGGAAATTAAAAAAACAAGGAATAAAAAATTCGATGGGTGGCCAATTCGCGGTATAAGAACCAAATGAACGTAAATACATTTTTTAAATTTTACAGGAGAGTTAAAAAACAGTGATTTTTACGTCATATTGAACTTTGAAGTACAGAATAACAATTGTTTTATTCTTCACTAAAAAAACAAGTATGGAGAAATATTTATATGCTATTAGAGAATGAAAAGAACAAAAAATAAATTGATAATAGATATTAATATAGATAATATAAATATTTTTTTAAAATTTGTTTGACATACGTTCTCCTGGCTCTTACTTTTTCGAACTATTTATACAAATATTGCAACCAAAGTGAAGTAAAAGCTTATACGTTGTAATGGCTCATTTAAAAATGCAAAAAAACACGTTGGTCTAGGATTTAAATGAAGCATTTTTGTCTATACGTTGTTTTGGAAGGACCTGAAATAGAATCTATTAGAAACCATTTTAATGGTACTCAAGTTAGGTTGTTTTGGCTATACATTATATTTTATTTAAATCGTTACGTTATTATCGAACTAGTTAAATATTGATTTTATGGTTACGTTCTTTTGCCACAACGTGTAGGACCACGGGTAGAACTCATTTCTGAAAAAAAACGATTTTCGATATTTTTGTAGATACGTTCATCTGTTTCTTAACCCGCGAATTAGTAGTGTGGCAAAATGTGTTTTCGTGAGCTCCTCCGTGCTTCTGAAGGCACGTTAAGCCGTTGGTCCCGGTTACTACCTCTAGTAGCAGTCGTTAGGTCAAGTTAGAGGCCTTAAGGCGATCTGACAACTCTAACAATAGGTGAGACACACCACTATACGAGAAAAAGAAGAATCAATTCATTGACAGTAACGCATACTTTTTATCCCGATGTTCCCTCAGGATCGGGAGTAACGCGGGTGAAACCGAGATGCCCTGCTAGTCTGTTAGTAAAAAGAGTGTCTAAACCATTTATTGACTTCTTTTATCTTGATTTCAGGAATGGTAGACTCAAACTGGAACATCGGTGCAGTCCTGGAGAAGAAACTGCAACCTCTACCGTTCACGTTTGCTCTATCAGGCATGGCCAACCAGTCTAAACAGCAGTTCCGGTTTGGATGCGGTCTCATCATCGGATAGATGCTTCATTAAGATGATCGTAGAATATTGTTGGCTGTGGTTTCATATTTCAAACTAAGCTTAGAAAGGTGTTATTTAAATTGTTAGGGAATTTAGAAAGTGGCTTTCTTAAAAACTTTACCCCTGTGGGTTTTGAACCGGCGACCACACTACCCCCCACCGAGTCAAAACTACAGAATTATTTTGAGGCTCGTAGTGACACCTGTAAAATCTTATTAAATTTTACATCTGTGGGGTTCGAACCGACGATCCCTGCTTCACTGTAGCAGTCTTACCACTGAGCTACATGGCCTCAGGGAGTCAAAATTATAGAAAGTCTAGTTTTTAGGCTCTTAGGGACACCTGGAGAACTTTAAAAACTTTACCCCTGTGGGGTTTGAACCGACGATCCCTGCTTTATCATAGCAGTTCAACCACTGAGCTATGTGGCCTACATCCCACAGAGTCAGAACAACAGAAAGTTTTCTATGTTAAGAAAACTCAGTGGTTTTTTAGTTTTAAAAACTTTTCCCCTGTGATATACCTGCAAAGAGATCAAACTTAATAAGCTTATAATCTCTCTAAGTAGCATTTCTATTTGCAAATATCGAAACCACAGCCACACACCTAGATAAATCTGGTCAAGGCGCAAACTTAGCCTTAATTGTGGTTATCAAATGATGGTATGTTATTTCTTTACTTACTATATAATGCGAACATTTTTAATGTTAATTTTGAAGGCTCTAAGTTAGGGAAAAAGCCATGTCCCAGGCACTACAGAGTCATAGCATGGATACAATGTTGCTGGAGCTACTAAATAATCCTAAATACAGGTAATTCTTTGGCCAAAAATGTTAAAAGCCTCTTGTCGTCCAACAAATAGTCGTCCGACATTTGTCGTCCGTCAATAGTCGTCCGACATTTGTCGTGAGAAAGTTATTTCACCTGCAAAACTTGATAAACTATTTGTGTCCCGCGGTTTGGCCCGCATTAGTCCTGACAGCAAAATAAAAAGTAAACTATGTATTAATACAGTTCTTAAATACTGAGTTTTATCGCAAACTGTTCAGTAGTTTTTGCATCAAATGTTTTTTGCATGTGATGGTCCGAGTATTGAAGAAGATTATAGGCATATTCCCGATATTCCCACAGGATTGTGACTTAAGCGAGCAAAACTGCGAGGCACATCTAGTATTTTATAAGGCTCTTTGGTATGCATTTTTAATATTAGGTTCTTGGTTATTAGTTTTTGCAATAATTTACAAAAAGCCAGTATCATTGAAGAATACCAGCTCCGCCGCGGTTTCGCGTAAAGCCAAATACCGTGAGAATATCTGAATAAAAACCCTATGTATTAAACTACTTAGTTTCATCACAATCGGGTCAGAAGTTTTTGCTTGAAGGAGTAACAAACATACCAAATTTCACGTTTATAGTCATACTAATGTTATAAATGTGAAAGATAGTGTTAGTGTGTCTGTTTGTTACTCCAAAACTACTGGACCGAATGCGATAAAACTCGGTACGTAAATAGCTGGAGACCTGGATTAACACATACTTTTTAACCCCCAACGCAAAAACGACGGGGTGTTATAAGTTTAACGTGTCTGTGTGTGTGTCTGTCTGGCATTGTAGCTCCCGAACGGATGAACCGATTTTAATTTTGTTTCTTTTGTTTAAAAGGTGAATTAGTCGGAAGTGTTCTCAGCTATGTTTGATCAAAATCGGTTCAGCCGTCTGAAAGTTATAGGAGATTAAAGTCGGGGTTTATTAAATTCTAATTTATATCCCGATATTTCCATGGGATCGGGACTTACGCGGGTGAAACCGCGGAGCTCAGCTAGTATTAGTACATGTCATTGTCGGCTTCAGGACATTGTTAGTAGATAAATTGATTGGATGTGTAAATTGAAGGTATGTACAGAATATTAATGTAATTTTGAATATTTCCGTTCCAAAGAGAAAGAAACTGACGTTGTCTGTCTATCACAAGATGAATGTTTATATTGATGTATGTATGTATAGTATATAATGTGATTTATTTTACAATAGGACTGGTTTAACGCCATTTTGTATAGTCACAACAGGGTCATATTTCCGGTATTTGCTTCTCCAAAAATTTGCACCGCGCGGGGATATTTGATTTGAATTTTTCCTTGGAAAAAAAACAGAAATGCTTAGTAGGCGCTTACCTACTATAAAATATTAAATCAATAAATAAAATTAAGTGGAGAAATCGTATTAAAAACCAAATTTCTGCACATATTTTAGTTTTTTTAGGGTTCCATACCCAAAGGGTAAAAACGGGGGACCCTTTTACTAAGACTCCACTGTCTGTCTGACATTAGGCTGTATCTCAAAGACCGTGAAAGCTAGACAGTTAAAATTTTCACAGGTTATGTATTTTTGTTGCCACTAACAACAAATCTTAAAAACAGAATATAATGGTACGGAACCATTCATGCACGACTCCGACTCGCACTTAGCTGGTTTTTTTCTTCTCTAGTATTCTTTTTAAGCCTCACAAAATGTCGCCAGCCCAGTCCCATTGCTATTTAAATCATATTATATCAATAATTGAATTTCCCATATGTTTTCTATGAGAATATTATACTTATTGTTTTGTTTGTGACAGCTATTTGTGCTTCTTGCACCAGAAAGCATTTAAAGGCGTTCCGTATCACTCTAGGACGAATACACAGACAGTTTTAACTCGATATCTATTATGTAAAATGCGACGACCATGATGTATTTTAGTATAGTTCTTAGACATTGCACTGTGTTCAATTAATTAATTTTAGTTTTAAATCCACTCATAGTTATTTGTTTTTTAAAGATCTGTTTTCTGCTCACTTTTCGTCCTGGAGTGATCGCTGGCTCAGTCCAAAGAAACTTCATTAAATATTATTATTTAGGTACTTAGAAATAATATTATTGTTCACAATTTATTTAGCCTGTGAAACACTATTTTCACAGTTTCGAACAGTGTTTTCTTAGTTTTAAATGTGTGTTTTCACAGATTTGAACTCGTGTTTTCACAGATTTGAACTTGTGTTTTCATAGTTTTGAACTTGTGTTTTCATAGTTTTGAAAGTTTTGAACTCGTGTCTTCACCGTTTTGAACAGTGTTTTCACTGATTTAAACTCATGTTTTCACAGTTTTGAGCTCGTGTTTTCACAGCTTTGAACTCGTGTTTTCACAGTTTTGAACTCGTGTTTTCATAGTTTTAAACGTGTTTTCACAGATTTGAACTCGTGTTTTCATAGTTTTGAACTCGTGTTTTCACAGTTTCGAACAGTGTTTTCACTGCTGTAGCTCAACAAAAAGGAATGTCTGTCAGTGAGTCGGAACGCCATCGATAGAACAATACCTACACGTGTATGAATGTAGATAGTTAACGTTATTGTACATAAAGCCTGTTGTTAACAAGTTTATTTTTAATAGAATTATGTTAATAAATCGAGCATGATGTTTTATTTATTACCTCCTACGTGTTTGACGCAGGTCGCGGGTTTGTCATCTCTGTGGAAACAAATGATAGAATAACACTACTGGCGAGTAGTGTAGAAGGGAAGAAAATCCCTAAGACACTACCGGTAGTGTCGACTGGTAGTCCGGTGGGTAATGAATGCAAATATCTGGTATTTTGCATAACTGTCTTTCTGCAGAGACTAAATGATACCTATAAGTATTCCGTCCAGTATCTAAACTCATATTACAAGCCTAATTGCTTAGTTCGAAAATAGATGGCGCTGTTTCCAGTACCTTACTGATCTCGTTATGGACGTAGTAAAATTAAAACACAAATCTTAGTTTAAAAATAACGTAAGTTTTTATTACATGTAATGAAATAAAAATATAATAATTAACTTTTATTCCGTTATTACAGTTATTTATAACCGATGCCACGATTCAAAATGGGCGGGGCCCAATATTTTGGTACAACTATATCGTTATCGACCTATTGTAAAATTATTAGAATCCTGAACTAACAATTGTGACGTGAATAGTAGCTTTCTCTCTCATCTACATGGCAACACTAATTAGAAAATAAAAGTTTAGTATTATAAATTTATTTTTTTATAAAATATAGTTAAAAAAGTCATGGTTAATAAAAAACCTAATTGATTAAATATAATGATAACTTTTTTTTTGTAAGAAATATTTTGACAGCGAGTAATTTCAAAGTACACGTCGAAATTGCCATGTTGTGTTTTTGAAAATTTCATAGTAGTTTTTGTGTTTTTTTTTTTAAGTATTTTCATGCTAATTATAAGGAAATATTATCACGTCACGAATTGTTTTTCTTAGCAAAGATTTTTAATCGTAATTCGTTAAGTATTACAGAAAGTTAGATCGATAAAAACTAGCTGAAATTCGTATTTCGTCGTCATGGAGTTAAAATGCGTTACGATCAAAAATCTTTGCGATTAATCGATTAACTACTAATTACATCGATATTTTTGCCATTAGTCTTTTTGCTATTGTGATTCCTGTTCATCGAACGAAGCTGGGAGACGTAACTACAGTCTGACAAGGACCCTGGACCGTATTCCATAAGGTTCAAATTCGATTGATTCTTTGATCTTTGTCTGGCTGTAATTAGATGTACCAATGTAGGTAGGTAAATGTCAACCCAACTTTGCAAAATGTAAAAACTAAAAATTTAAACTTTTAACATCCTTATACCAAAATAGATTATTATGGCTTGAGTTATCATTTCGAAGATACAATAATATTTCTATATTAATTATATTCTCGTAATATATTCTATTTTAATCCTAAACTTACATTTAAAGACGATTGCAAGACTTTAAGTTCGCAATTTTTAAGAGATCTGTTTTATGTTTTGAAATGTTCTTCTTGGGTGAACGCCCTGGTATCTTATTGATATGTAACTGAACATAATTTTAAATTATTAACAACAACACTTGAGAAAGAGTTCGTTTCGTGTCATCACATAATTTTGAACAATGTATGTATGCGGTTTGCGCGTGAAATTAAGTACTGAAAGAAAGCAAAAAAAGAACATTACAAATCGACCAAAATAGAAATTTTGGCGGGATCAGCCGCAAGACGAGTCATAGCAACGAACAAAGTATTTGGCGTAAGCGAACACTTTTACTAAAGAGCTCGTAACACCGCGCGCGGCCAAACCGATCTTAATTCGTCTTAAATAGATCGTAGCGGTGTTCAGAGCATAACAACCATTGTGCTAAATAAACAATCTAAAAAGCTGTTAACCGAGCAATTATGCTAAGTACAATATTACATTAAACGTTTCTCAACCTCTTTTATCAAGATGAAATTGACAACGTTTTTCTCTCATTAAAACTTAAGGAAGAAAACAATCACAGATCGTGTAAATTTAGATAAGTGTTACCAATTTTTTGAAACGAAAATACCGATTTATTTGAAAACAAAGTAGCAGAGGGAGAATTACGAAAAACGCATGACACATTTTCATTAAATAAAACTAACAAAAAAATTAAATACCTATGAGAAATAGTGATGACTTTTCAGCCCGTATTTGTTCGGGCTTCGAATATTGGATTTATTCTATGGGGGGAGAGATTTAAGGATTATTTACAAAATGCTGTCTCGCTTACAAACGCCACCGTTAGTCGAGCTAGAGTTGTACGCTCTGTATAAATATGAAAGGTCTATAGTTAAAAGTCGTTAATTATAAGTAATCCTACGACCATCTCGCGTCTTTACAATTATAGACCGAGCGACCAATGAATGATAATGTATCGAATTACAGAAAAAAAACATATCTTTTTATAGTGTTGACTCAGGATCTTGATTTTTATACACCTAATAGGGACCTCTGGTATGGATTTCAACTTGATCTATACTTTTCAACTTGATCCATACTTTCCTGATAAAATCAGTGGTGACACATGGACAGACAGATGGACAAGAGAATGTTTCTTTTTTACCTTTTGAGGAAGGAAACCCTAAAAATCAATTAAAAAGATGAGAAAAAATCTGGTAGATTGATAAAATCAGAGCCAAAACATGTTACGTTCATAAGGATAGCTAATAGCTAATCTAATCCCTTTGTTAGAAGGTAAAGAGCTAACAAACAAACCCCTTAGACAAAATTAATTTCCATTAGCGATATCCCCAATCGACAGACTTTATTGTATGAAATTAGAAGATGAAATGTACCATTTTTTTTCTTTAACGCAACACCACGTGACTTTTTATTGGCTTATGTCAATTTCATACAAAAAAAAAACGTCTGTCGATTGGCGATATCGATAATAGAAAGCAATCTTATCTAAGGGGACAGGTTAAATTAGTTACAACCTCTTTCTTTACATGATATTTCTCTATAATTCGATACTTTACGGCCTCCCGGGCTAAAATGCGAGCAATAGGATACGCTTAGCGCCATGTTGTGGACTGTGACGTCACAGATACTTTGATGCGCCTGTGACTGAGTAGGTTGCGGGTTCGATACCCGACATTGAACAAAAATCGATATAATCTACAGATATTCGTTTTTGTATTTACAAAGAAAAGGAAAATATATAAGTGAGTATTCTATCAGTTGTCTAGTACCCATATTACTAGTCTAGTTGGCTTAGATTGAGGCTAGATGGCGCTGAAATGTGAAATATTTATTATTGTCACAACATGGCGCTAAGACAATCCTAGTGCAATGAGGAGTTAGCAAAAACCGTTTTTTCTAAAGAAACTAATTTCTATAGATGGCGCTCTGATCTATAAGGGTATTTTGTACCGAATGCCCCTAGTTAAAATAAAAAAAGACTAGTTTTTCGTGAAATTTTACAAATAAAAAATCGAAATGTAGCTTTTTTTATAATCCACGCATCTAGAACTTAATTTTTCTACTACTACATTCTTTATTAAGCTTTGAAATTATTCTAAATTGATGTAACAGTGCAATTAACAACAAATGGCTGTTAATTCATAATACTTCGGGATAATTTCAAAGCCTAATAAAGTATTAATTAGTTGGAAAATTACGTTCTAGATACGCGGTTTACGAAAAATCGATTTCAACATGGTCATTTTAAGAACTGAAAGAGAAATTAGTTCTGGTAAAGGGCCGAAAAGTTTATAGAGGTCAAGAGATTTTGGCATAGACATTTTGACTATGACTTGAATGACTAGGGCGCCATCTATGTAAACTAGTCTTTTAGAAAGAAAATTCCGAAACTCCTCATTCTAACCGCATCATTTTCTATCCAATAACACCGAACAGTGAACACGTTTTTCCTCTATCATAATGCAGCTAATCTTAAGCATAGACACACAAGACAAGCCATAGACAATCCTAGTTTTTTTTTACCATTACCAACGTTTTTTTTTTTAACTTTTCAACACACCAACGACAAGAATTTTAAACGGTTTTTATTTTTAATAATAATCACTGTTTTTAAAGCATAACGCATGAGTGCCGTCGTTTGATTTTTTTCCGTCTGAGCACTTTTATTCTCTAATTGGCAATACATAGTGGTCCATAAATATAATCTGTTTTTTTTAATGACGGCAAACATGGCGTAGACGAGATTTAAATATGGTCTGATGTTGGTTACTTTCTTATCGAGCTGCAGAACGAAAACCGTGTACCATTATACAGGTTGAGTATAAATTGTGCGGTAAAACGTATGATACTTCGTCGTACCTTAATGATAAGAACCCATGGATATGACTTAAATTGCTCCATTTCAAATAATATTTGTAAGCTTGACCTTTTTGAGCATGATCACAAAAATCCCTTGAGATTCTAGTGCCTTCTCATCATTGGTTCCTTCCGAAGGCACACATCCTTACTTAGTTTTTAAGACGTTTCATGCTAACTGTATGATTCCAAATGCTAAAGAATTTTGACTTTGACTTGTTCTCACGACCCAAACGTCGTAAGAGCCATGTATTTCACAGCGGTTACGCGTTTCGTTCAACGTAGTTGTGACGCATGCAGTGCAGTTTAGTTCTTCAAATAGTGAAATCGAAACATAGTTCGATTTTTGCTATAATTAAAAATATTTATACGTTAGATTGCGATGGGCTAAAAAAGCGTGAAGGCAGTATCATAGCCGTAGTAATGTAGAACGCGGTCCTAGCCCACTGTATAACGCCTTAAAGAGCGCTCTATCTATCTGCACAACCAATATGCGAACACTTAAAACACTACCTGTTTAAAATGGCCTATACGTTTGATCGAAGTCTTCACAAATGACCTGATAAATATAGAATTCAAAATCCTGATTGATATATCAAAGCACATCTTAAACCACTAGTCCTATAGACATAACATTTGAAAAGTATTCTTCGTAAAGTGTAGGTATCTAAGGGTTTCTCGAAATTCCACCCCTAAAAGTATGAAATAGCGGTCGTATAAGCTAGTAAACCGAACACCAGACCATATATATCAGAGGTATTATCTCAGACAGTCACGGCAGTGGCAAGCGAGGTATCATCCTTGTGTTATAACTCCATATCTTGAGCCTCGTCGTCGCTGAAGTCGCTCATAGAGCTCTCGGTGTCAGAGTTGGCACCGTTCGAAGGTTTCGAACTGGACGCCGGGACTGCTCCCATGCCAGTTATCGCGTCTTTCTCTAATAACGCTTCTTCGGTCGCGAATCTTCGGACGTAATCTGGAAATTATAATAAGGAAATTATGTCTTTTATTTCAAACAAATTATTTATTTATTCGTAGATCCAACAGCTATTACATACTTATCAAACATAGTGTAACAACAAAAAGCCAATTATAGGATCTCACGGTTATAAAAAAATGTTGTAACTCGCATGTTCAGATAAAAAAACAACAAACTTTAATAATCATTAAAGTTACCATTGAAAATTGAACTTAGCGTACTATCCATCTATCTATCTATTAGAATACATGTAATTTAATAGAATAATATTCACAAAAATCAAAAACGACTGGCTGTTACTTTGGCCAACGGATCCGCATTGCCATCCAAAGAGGTATTGCAACCTGCTTTTCCGGCACTTTCTTTACATTTTTAATATATTTTTTGTTGCATTCATCGTCATCTCATCATCTTCCTGCCCTTATCCCAATTTATTTGGGGTCGGCACAGTATGTTTTCTTCCATTATGCTAATGTAATTAATAAGTTTTTCAAAATATATTTAAAAGAAAAAATAATCACAACAATTAGATAATAAAAATCTAAATTAATTAAAAACCTACCTACATTTAATACTAAAAAATTCAAAGTCGTAGCACGCTTTCTTAAAAGATACCTATACACTTGTGACTCAAAGACTAATGACTAGACGGAGGCCGTCAAGGGACGTCACTGAAGGCAATAGAACAAAAAAACGTGACACTCGGAGACTGCCGCGATAAAGCTATTGCACCGTGCGAGCTTCGTACACTCGTACCATATACATACACGTTAAGCGAACGCTCGGCTGAGCTACACGGTAGGCGGAGTAGGGGGAGGTGTTAGATTTTATTTTCGTTACGGAATTTCTTGATTCGGTCGCCGCGGTTAAAGCCCGCGATAAAAGCTATGCAATAGCTTAAAAACTTTTCCGACTTGTCCTCCTTTTGTGCCTGCACCGCTACATATCGGAACACGGACAAGTCCGCTTGGCGATACGACTCAGGCCGGTGGGTGGTAACATGCCGCGGTCGAAGCCTCCCACCAAGAGACTTGCAAACGTCTTAAGACGAAATGGTAAGACCAGAAGCGCGATAGAGGTGTCTTAGAAACAGTTTTTGGGTATCAACCACTAAAATACATAGAATGATAACGCGGCGCGCGCGTGGGAAACGGATAGGGGTTTTCAGGTCCGTCATCTTAAAGCTAAGTTAAGATAGGCTTCGGAACGCGCCCTCCAATGAGAAGAAAACACAAGAAACTCATGGGTTAATTACAGTCACAGTGAACCGGGAATAAAGCATTTTCTACACTAATGTTATAAAGAGGATTTTTAAGCTATATAGCTTTTATCGCGGGCTTTGAGCGCGGCGACCGAATCAAGAAATTAACACCCCCCACTCCGCCTACCATGTAGTTCGGCCGAGCGTTCGCTTAACGTGTATGTATAATATGATGACATTGAATTTTATTATTTTGTTATATATTTTGATTTTGATTATTTTTATTTTATTGATTTTATTTGTGTGATTTATGTGTATTTTATGGATTTTAATTATCTGAAATAAATGTATTGAATTGAATTGAATATGGTACGACTGTACAAAAGATCGCACGATGCAATAGCTTTTTTTTTGTTTCTTTATTTGAATAGGCTCCAAAACTACTGGAACGATTTTAATGAAACTTGGTATGAGGATACATTGATTCATTGGAAGTAACAAAGGCTAATTTTTATCGCGATATTCCCACGGGATCGGGAGTTACACAGGTAAAACCGCGGAGCGCTGCTAGTAATTTACAAATTCCTTTTTTGTGTGTAATAGTTTATTTAAAACAATACATTGGTTTACCTGAAACTTTCTTCTTGTACTCCTCAGGTTTGTGAAGGTACATGGCAGCAGCGTCACCGTTCAACGGATCGATGGGGTTCGGGTATGTGAGCAGCTGAGGCAGGAACGATTCGAATATGTTCGATAGATCTGTAATATATATAGATACACTAGGTTAGCTTCTATAGATTATTGATATATCTGTCTATCTACAAAAAAAAGTGCTAGTATCATTATCCAGGGAGGAAACAGTCAACTACGTTTGTATGGAGAGAGCACCGGTACCCTTTCCTCTTAAGTATTTATTTACAAAAGAAAAGTATTGTCACAATGGCATATATATTTCGGACCCCGCGGTTTCACTCGCATACTATTATGTATTCTGTGTCTTCCTGGTTGGGGCGGGGGTTCTCTTGAGCGGCTGCAGTTTTTCGTTGATTACTCAGGACCTACTAATTGAATTTCGATGTAAAGTATACCACGACCTTCCTGGAAAACAGAGCTATCTAATAGTAAAAATAAATTTCAATTGATTTAGGCGATAATAAACAAATAGACAGACAACATAAACTATTAATATTTTTGTTCAACTATTTATTCTACGACTTCTTTTTTTTTAATTAGCTTCCAAGAACAGATTTTGTCGTTTCTTCCTATATTATAAATAAGTACGTAGAATAATACAATTCCATTTGTTAATAAAACTCAAATCTAGGTAAATAAATATCTGGTTTTAAATTACTTTAGTTTTAGTTAAAAGCTAGTTATTTATTTATTTTCGTTTATTTTGGGAAACATACAGAACTATGATATAAATATTTATAACAATACTAGCTGCGCTCCGCGGTTTCACCCGCGTTACTCCCGATCCCGTGGGAATATCGGGATGTAAGCTATCCTATCTCTCAAGTTGGATCGAACTGCACATGGTGTGCGAATTTTATTATAATCGGTTAAGTGGTTTAGGAGTCCATTGAGGACAAACATTGTGACACGAGATTTATATATATTAAGACGAGATTTATATATATTAAGATATAAAAAAACAATAATCCAACAATGTTTCCACTAATTCATAATACTTATATAAAGAAAAAGTTATCCTTACAACAAGTTATTAGGTATGAAAATAACCAATAATTAGAATAAATAAATAAATATTGCAGGACATTTTACACATCACCATCTAGCCTCAAGCTAAGTAACTAGACTTGTGTTATGGGTGCTAGACAACTTATATACTTTTCTTTTGTAAATATATACTTATAATACATAGAAACAGCCAGACCACAGACAAATCTTTAAGCATAAATACTTGTCTGAGGCGGGTATTGAACCCGAACCCTGTGATTGGCAGTCCGGCATGGTGACCATTGTGCCAACTGGGCAACTGGGCATTGTAGTATTTTCTAGAGGTTAAGGTGTTTTATCGCAACACAGTTGTTTAACTGTGATTTAAAACTATGCAATTTCATAAAGAAAATATCATTGTCAGAGATTTTTTTTTTTAGTAGAACTCACCGTATAGTGCGGTCCAGGCCTGGTTAATGACATCGAGACAGACAGTGCCGGATACCTCGTCAATGTTGGGATGGTAGACTTTGTTCATGAAGCCGATAGAAGGCGACTTGAACGGGTAGTGGTCGGGCAAGTGCACGCGAACCCGCCAGACGCCGCCTTCGTACGGAGCTGGAAGTTACATTTATATGATGAACATGTAACTCCCGATTGTGGGGAAATATCGGGAAAAAAAAGTAGCCTTTGTTATTCTCAATGAATTAACGAATCCTCATGTCAAGTTTAATCAAAATCGGTCCAGTAGTTTCGGAGCATATTCAATGTAAACAAACAATAAAATCTTTCCCCTTTATAATATTAATGTAGAAGTTTTTCGTAGAAAATAATGTGAGAAGAAAAAGGGAAATTCATAAATGGTGATGCTTCGTCGCCGGCATCGGGGTCAACTTGCTTACCAGCATGACTGCTGGAAAGCAAGTTGACCCCGATGCATGATGATGATCAACACGATGATGATCATTCTGCGAGTCATCGCAGAATGAAAATCTTAAGGGTTTGTAATTTTGTTACGTCATTCATGTTGGATAAAGGCACTTTCTTTAGATGCGTCCCAATCTCCAGTTATCTCATCTCATCTTTATAGCAAAGATGAGTTGTATAATAACATGGATGAGTTGTATAATAACATGGGGTGAGTTGTATAAGAACACGGGGTGAGTTGTATAAATTAGGTGAGTTAAAGGTGACCCTATGGAGGGAGAGGTACCTACTTAAAACGAATGCACCAGGACGTGACATACCTGCTTTCCAAACAATAGGTGAGATTTATAAAACTGTTTATAAATTGTCCCATTTGAGTAAATTGTCCAGTTTTATTTCGCGGCGATCATCGAACTCGCAACTTTCAACACAAAAAACAAAGATACTTACTGCCTGGAGGACCGAAGAATTTGACGCAGAATTCGTTGAGTCCCCCCAATATGGTAACTTCGTGTTTACTTTCGATGCTGAATTTTGTAATGTAGTAAGGTATTATGTGATGATAACATAGTTATATACTTAGTTTTATATTTTAAAAAAATTAAACCATCTTTCAACAAGGTCAAATGGGACTAACCTAGAGATGCCACAAAAATGTAACAACTATCGGGTATTTGGCCGATATTCGGATTAATACTTATCGCTTCGGCCGACAGCCTAGCCGAATATTTGAATATTCTTGACATCTCTAGCATTCCCTTTCCAACAAAAAAATAATCGTTAAAGTAAATATGTTTAAAAACAAAAGATATCCTTAAAAAATAATGTACAAATTTTCAAAAGTCGTCTGCTTAGCTAGATCAACCTACTTATCCACCAGGAGCGGTTAAGTTTTTAACCGACTTAAAAGATCGAGAAGTTCTTAATTAATTTTTCTTTTTGTAATTGATTTGACTAAAAATAAATAAGGAAATCATAGTTAAAAAGGATATATAAGTACAAAAATAGTTAGCATAAGCGATGGACTTCGAACTAGGAATACGTGCGTCGTATATCTCGAGAATCCAGAAAAGATTACAATAAAACCGGCCAAGTGCGAGTCGGACTCGCACACGAAGGGTTCCGTACCATTATAATATGCTGTTTTTAGTATATTTTGTCATAGCTGCAACAGAAATCTGTAAAAATTTCAAGCGTCTAGTTATCACGGTTCATGAGATACAGCCTGGTGACAGACAGACAGTGGAGTCTTAGTAAAAGGGTCGCGTTTTTATTTTACCCTTTGTGTATGGAACCCTAAAAAGTGATACCGTAAAGATTAGGTTATAACTAACTAAAGTTTGACTAAAAGGTTTTATTAATCAAAATTTATTTGATAAAAATCAGTTAAAAATAACGGAACGAAGATTAAGTAACCGTGAAGAATTAATTTTAATATGAAAGACCTCTCGTTAAAAATAACATACGCAAAATATTTACCTAACTAAAATTTTTAAGGCTGTAAACTAACAGTGCCTCACGGTTTCACCCGTATAACTCCCAATCCCGTGGGAATGTCGGGATAAAAATTAGCATATGTGTTAATATAGGTCTCCTGCTATCTACCTATCAAGTTTCATCGCAATCGGAAGGAGTAACAAACATACACACAAACTTTTACATTTGTTATATTGGTAGGACTAACTCACAAATAACTTTTTAATACATACCTACTTGTAAAAAAGTGCAACTAAAATTTATAATTTAAATAACCCCCGACTTTTATCCCCCATAACTTTCAGGCGGCTGAACAGATTTCGATCAAACATAGCTAAGAACACTCCTAAATAATTCACCTTTCAAACAAAAGAAACAAAATCAAAATCGGTTCATCCTTTCGAGAGCTACGATGGCCAGACAGACACACACACAGACACGTCAAAATAATAACACCCCGTCGTTTTTGCGTCGGGGGTTAAAAAGGGTTACAAATTAATAAAAATCTGTCTTCAAAAAACATAACCAAAGCGTTATAAAACCCTTCAAATGATCAAGTTGTAGTTATTGCTTTAACAATAAAGTGTTTAGTCGTCGATCAACAATCTTCACAGGCAGCGATACGATAAGATATCAATCGAGCGAGATAATGAACGTTCTCACGATTACTTTCCAGAAACTCCGCAAACGAAGAGTCGCGAGTCGCTGATGCTTCGGATATTGGCAAGTTATTATCTGACAATTTTTACAACATAAGTACTTAATATAAAACTCTTTGTTTTGACTGACTGACTGACGGATCAACGCAGAGACCTGGAACTTGGGGGTTCTTTGTATGACGTAGGCATCAGGCACGTCATACAAAGAACACCCCTCACACATAATTTCGAAAAATTCTATCGGATGCCTATCCGATAGGATTTTTCAAAATTCTTTTTTAGCTGTGTTTAGTATTTGTTGCTATAGCGAGCGGCAACAGAAATTACATAATCTGTAAAAATGTCAACTGTCTAACTATCACGGTTCATGAGATACAGCCTGGTGAGGTGACAGACAGCACGTTTTTACCCTTTGGGCACGCTAAATACAAAGATACCCCGCCGCGTCTATCTGTCTGAACGCGATAAACCTAAAAACTACGAAACGGATTTTCATACGGTTTTGCCCAATGGACGGCGTGATTCATGACGAATGTTTAGGTGTTTAATTCATTATGGTTTGACAATTATTTTTATTGTCATTTAAGTATTTGACCACAAGGTTAGATTGTGGTCAAATACTGACCTAAATATCATAAAACTAGCATCACCACACGGTTTTACCCACGTAAGTCCCGATCCCGTGGGAATTTCGGGATAAAAAGTAGCTTAGGTTACTCCCAATGAACCAATGCATCCTCATAGCAAGTTTAATCAAAATTGGCCCAGTAGTTTCGGAGTCTATTCAATGCACACAACCAACCACTAACAATCAAATTTTTCCTCTTTATAATATAAGTATTGTTATAAAAAAAACTAAATCAAAATCTGTTCATCCGTTCGGGAGCTACGATGCCACAGACAGACACACAGACACACACACACACACAGACACGTCAAACTTATAACACCCCGTCGTTTTTGCGTCGGGGGTTAAAAATTACCGACTGTGGTAAAATCGCGTTTTTTGAAAAGTTTAAAACAAAAAATTGGACGTGTTCGTATGCTAAAATGAAACAGTTAATAAATATTAAAACAAACTTAGAGAATATATTATAGATAAGATATTTTGATAAATGATCTCCAAAAGTTCTGAAACTAACCTAAATGATAAGTACTTACTAATACTCATTGTAAGTGGACTTATGTCTTTTATGAGTAAATAAATTGATCGCTTACTGTAATTAATCTATCTATCTACACCAATATAATATAGCAGAAAGATATTTTTGTTTGTTTGCATTGAATATGCTCCGAAACTACTGGACCGATTTTGATGAAACTTGGTATGAGGATACATTGATTCATTAGGAGTAACATATGTTAATTTTTTCCCGATATTCCCACAGAATCGGGAGTTACGTGGGTGAAACCGAGGCGCTGAAAGAAAGCAATACAAATAACTAAAAGTCTAGGTACATTAAAAAACACCTAACGCAGTTCGATTTCTCTCACAAATGCAAATCCAGACAGTCATTGTATAAGTACCAAACCCACCAGACTGCAGCCAGAGGGGAGTCAAATAATTTAGAAGTACATTTACCCCTAGGCTAGACATTGGAAAATTCCATACCTATATAAATAACTACGTACAATTAGACAACAAAAGTGCTTATCGTGGAGTTCTAAAACTGATATTAATTTAGTTATTACTAGCTTTTATCCACGACTTCATGTTTTCGTAGCTAAAGGGTGAAAACGGGACCCTATTGGACTTCGCTGAATGTCTGTCTTTCTGACATCAGACTGTTTCTCATGAACCGTGATGGCTAGACAGTTGAAATTTTCACAGATTATGTACTTCTATTGCCTCGCCACAACAACAAATTCAAAAATATAATATATTGGTACGGAACATTTCGCGCGAGTCCGACTGGCACTTGACCAGTTTTTTTCCCCCTAACATCTTTCCAATCAGTTTGGTCTTGGGCTAGGTTTGGCCAATCTTCGCGTTGGATTTGAATTTTCCAAAATCTTTTCTATGTTAGAGCTGTGAGTTGATCAATCAGTTAGGACTTTGAATATTAATATTGAAATATTCAATTTATTTTAGTTATTATTTACTAGCGACCCGCCCCGGCTTCGCACGGCTATATTATGCATGTATTATACATATAAACCTTCCTTTTGAATCACTCTATCTATTAAAAAAAATGCATCAAAATCCATTGCGTTGTTTTAAAGATATAAGCATACATAGGGATATAGGGACAGAGAGAGCGACTTTGTTTTATACTATGTAGTGAAGTGATGATAAATATTCAATTTATTTTAGTTATTATTTATGTAAATCGTTTAAAGCCCTTCAGAATCCAACTCTAAAGAATTTACATAACTTTCTGATAATAGTAATTTAAAACTAATTTAATTTAAAAACTTTACAGTAGGCCTTTTGTTACCGACTGTACCTTTTACAAAGTTTTGATGGAAAATTTTCTTGAACAAAACAAAGAAAACTGATGAATAGAGAAGTTTCATAAAAGTTTTCTTATTGAAAAAGGAGAAGTAAGTTTTTCTTTCGGTTTCTTGTTCATTTGTTTTTTTTTTTTCGTTTTAATGTAAAAATTTAGTTTGTCGCAATAACTCTGTTTGGACTAACACTAACTACGATTCGCGGTTTCACCCGCGTACGCTATGGAAATTTTGGGAATCTTGATTAATTACAAAATAATATCCCTCTAATAAAAATGTCTCCAGAACCGAATTTTTTTTGGTGTATATTCGTTTTGTTAGGTCTGAGAATCAAATACTATTCTATTTTTTTTTTTTACTTTTTTTTGGTATTTATGACAAAACTACAGCTAATACCTCAATAAAATACGAACTAATCATTTGTATTAAGAGATAGGTATATTATTGTGTTATTTAGTGAAATAAATTTAACTCCATCCTTTCTACCTACTAATATATAATTTTCACCTAAACTAATTTTGATAAATTTCGATAAAGAGATAGATAGGACTTTAGAGAAGATATATATACCTTTTCCTGGTCAAACTTGTTACTAACTAGTCTTAAAATAAGTAATACTAATAACAAATCATTCAGCAATGACTGTAATCAGTTATTCTGTTAAATTAGAGGTCATTGTCATAAAAAAATTATTCACCTCCACAATTTTACAAATTGGTTTATAAAATAACAACTTAGGTTTTATTCCAACAACAATCTGTTCAAAAAAACCGAGAACAACAATCCCACACATTTTTCTTTGTTGGAAAACCTCTGGAAGTTTCGTGTATTGATATGGTGAATGAATTCTAATGCTATAGCGATAAGGTTTAATTTAATATGACCATTTGATGGTGTGCCTTTGTTTACAATTTTTTTCCTCTAGAATTTCTATAGTATGAGTCAGAAATCGCGTCCCGCGGGGCGTTTCAAGCAGGGTATTATGCAAACAAAAGAGCATGCAATAACGTCTCTTGGTTTCACGCTTTATTACGCCGCGGGACGAGAGTTCTGACCCTTACTATAGGAGATCCATAGAAAATGGTAAACAAAGAACTATGACAGTCAAATGAAATTCAACCTTATCACCATAGCATTAGAATTAAGTAGGAAAATTACAACAAAATCAGATGGATGTTTGAGAGAGGTAATCTATGGAACTATTTGACAGATTTTGATAATTATTTTACAGATAGAAAGCTAAATTATTATTGATACACATTATGGGCTTATTTTTATCCCGATGAAATGCAGGGGCTGTTAGAATAAATTCATGTCTAGACTAGATAAAAGTTATCTGGTAAGTTTAGATTTGAAAACTAGTATTGCTACATGGGTTTACTTGCGAGAATCATCAAATATTCCTATCTACAAGAAAATCCTGTGCAAAATTACATGTTTTTTGATTTAGTATGTTAGTTAGCAGAGTATAATCCCATTATATAGAAATAAAGGTAGGTGAATAAAGGATTTAATTTTCACTTTTTATTGACCTAATGCTTAATTTTTGTTTAGATTTTTTTTCATAATAGAGGTACTTTTCTTATAGGAAAACAACATTATTACCTACCAAAAAACATTTATCTAACTACCCAAAAAAATTAAGCATGTCAATTTACTTTTGGACTTCTTTATTTTTATTTTTGTTTGGGTTTTTGTCTCATAAAACAAGGGACATATTGAAGGGTGTTAACTTGGCAACTCAGAGAACAAAGGAAATAGTGTCTTACTCTAAATTTAACAATGAAAATATTAAAATATAAAAACGTAAAGCGCAGCACATAAGGCCGTTCTCAAAAATGCGCAATATAGACCATGGCCTACATAGCACATTACGAAATAAAGTAGACGCGGAAGAATCGAGGAACGTAGCGTATGTACGTGTTTATCTACGCGTTATATATAGATACCTACATACGAAGTTTGCCTAATGATTTACGGGGAATGAACGCACCTCAAACCAAAGGTCTCGACGTTATAAAATATATACAGGCGTTGCTAAATTAGTATTATTCATCTGCTATCATTTATCTCTCGCTTCAAACACAGCCCATATCGATTTTATTTGAGTAGTGACAATCAGCTGATGGCCCTTCTGCTACTTATTTACATGGAGGACCTCGAAAGCGTAGGCCCTTTGTAATGACGATATTTTTAACAAAGAAAAGGATACAGCTTGATGACATCTGTGTCCATGCGACGTTTCCCAGCGCTCGGTGACGACATCTTCGTGATCTATTACTAATAAATCACAATATCGAACACGAACACCAGATAAAACTCACACACACTCGACGCAGCGAAAATAATTTTCGTCCACCAGCAGCAGTCAGAAAAATAACATTGTAGAAAAACAATGGACACAATCCATAGACTAAAATTTCGAAGATGATGTGTAATGAAATCAGTGATGCCAACTGTAAGAAAATGAAATAGCCGTTTTAAAAACGTTTATTACTGTCAAATTATATATTTTTAGTGTGCGAGCACCCTTAACATAGACAATTTTACAATTATAGAGGGAAATGCGTCAAATATTTAAAAAAATAAAAGTTTGTCTATGTGTCATCATCAGCCAAACTTCGCGTGTGTGGTTGATCATCATCAAAGAAAATTTATTTAAATATCCGTTTTATTTATAGATTTGTATTGCTTAAACAACCCAAAGTTGTCTAGAAAGGTGTGCGAACGGACTGTGATGATACATCGACGCGCCACGAATGCGGAAACATGTGTTTCGATGTGCACATCTAAATAGGGATTTGTGACAAAATTCTAATAATTCCGCGATATTAGTTGGATAAGTGTTGTTTTTAGTGTTACAAAGTTTAATGTTGAAGTGTTTGTTGTTGTTTCGTGGTGTTAAATCAGTGTTAGTGCCGTGGGAGTGATCGGTGTGTCGTTTCCGGCGGCGACGATGTTCAGGCGGTGAAATTATTGTGAATTATCTCGGAGTCCCGGCCCCCGGCCCAGGCATGGCGAACCCCGGCCTAGTGGCCTCTTTTGACCCCAATGATATGACCAGGTAAATAGAAAGAACACCATAACAACCTCATACATAATCCTCAGAATTAAATATTTGAAACTGACACCTTTAGGTCCACTATATAGGTACCTTTATCAGATACAAAACACATTTCTAATACTTCCCCCTATCAACACACAAACCTACACAAAAACCTCAATCTACCATAATAAAAATCAATATTTTAAATGTAAACATCTGTTGCAAAAACTTACCATTCTATTAACAATGTACCTAGAGTACCTACCTATTAGTTAATAACAAGGTCTAATTACCAACAAAACTTATTAAATAATAAGTTAAATCCTTAACATTACAATATTGTCTCAAATTAATTAGTTATATGAGTCAGCACTCAGCACCTATAGATTCTAATTAACTGATTACTGCAGACCTTAATTACTGCCAAAAATCACAGTATCTATTGTAGATTCACTGGTTGTATGCACCAGATTGTCTCCTTTATTTTATGTGTTTAAACTCCAACAAGAGACATTGAAGTAAAACCCATAGCTTGGAAATTATTAAAATTAAAGTATTTTAGTGACACCTTTGCTTAGTTTAGACATCATGAGAAATCACAGGTAAGTCATTCTAATTTATTCTACTGTTAAAAAACTCTTATGGGTTTAATAAGACTTTGTTTGGTCACAGGGAATGTCCAATTTGCTCTTGTCTTTCATCTCCCTCTTCTTTTTTGGGTTCTGTATGGGAAATGTGAAAACGGGACCTTTTTACTAAGACACCACTGTCTGTCTGTCTGTCACCAGGTTGTATCTCGCTATATCTGCCAATATAACGGTTCATGACAGACGGACAGTGAAATCTTAGTAATATCACAAAACTATCTTTAGGTAGGTTAGGCCTTTTGGTCACCGTACCTAGGAAAACTTCTTCGGATTTTAATATTTTTTGGTTTATAATATACTAGCGACCCGCCCCGTCTTCGCACAGCTGTATTATGCATGTATTATATCTAAAAACCTTCCTCTTTAATCACTCTATCTATTTAAAAAAAACCGCATCAAATTCCGTTGAGTAGTTTTAAAGATCTAAGCATACATAGGGATATAGGGACAGAGAAAGCGACTTTGTTTTATACTATGTAGTGAAGTCACTCAATTGTCTACACTAATATTATAAAGGGGAAAGTTCTTTTTGACAAATAGGTTCTGAAACTACTGTATCGATTTTCAGAAACATTTTATTATGATATATTGATTCATCGAGAGTAACATAGGCTACTTTTATCCTGTTATACCCACGGAGGAAATTATTGTAGTGCAATAATAGATATTTTATAAATAGTAAATCCCATAGGACATTTAAGTTTTCCTTGAACTTGAAAATACTTTTGCTGAAGGAAATTTTTACTTTACTGGTTTATTATGTAAGAAGCAATGCTGAATTCTATTAATATGTCATGTCAAGGTAAAATATTTTCATTAACATTTCTTACTATCATTACCTCGCGGTTTCACCCGCGTAACTCCCGATCCCGTGGGAATATCGGGGTAAAAACTAGCCTATGACACTCCCGTTGAATCATTGTATCCTCATACCAAGTATTATCAAAATAGGTCCAGTAGGTTCGGAGCCTATTCAATGCAAACAAACAAACAATCAATCAAATCATTCCTCTTATAAGTTTAAACTACTTAAAAATTTACACAAACTATCGACAAACCTAGTCCTATAGTGGCTTCTGTATCTTTTTTATTATCAACTAGCTGCGCCCCGCGGTTTCACCCGCGTAAGTTCCGAAACCCGTGGGAATATCAAAATAAAACGTACCCTTCCTTGACTATCCAACAAATAAAAATCAATTCGAACCAGTAGCTCCTGAGATTAGCGCGTTCAAACAAACAAACAAATAAACTCTTCAGCTTTATATAATTAGTATAGATTTTGTGTGGTTTCCATTCATATTTACTTACATAAATGTGATTGCTGAAGTCATATTTCACGATCAACATCATCAAATAGTCTTATGGAATACTAGCCCTCTGTAAGGACCAAAATATAACAATAATCACTACATAGTATGAAATAAAGTCGCTTCCAGCTGTCTGTCTGTCCCTATGTATGCTTAGATCTTTAAAACTAACGGAATTTGATACGGTTTTTTTAATAGATAGAGTGATTCAAGAGGAAGGTTTTAGTATACAGGGTGGATTTTTTATGTGGGCCTTCAGGGCTATATCCTAAACTATGAGAGATAGCGAAAAATGCTGAAAGGAGTTGCGTGCCCGATTTTGACAAAAAATAAAACTTCATCATTAGATTTTTGAAAAAGTCATTGCCCTATCCGGGAATCGAACCTGTAGATTTTGCAAAAAAATAATCATCCTATATTTTTATACCAATCGATAGTGTTGCTGATAGAGATCAATTCCTGGAAACAAACATAGTATGGCAAAACAAAGGAAATGGCTGAATTTTGTAGTTTTCTGTAATTTTCACCTTTCTGTCTCTGGCAAAACAATAATGTGAGACATAAAGAACACGTGATATTATTCTAAATATTATAAAATAGGTTCTAAATGAAGTTCTTACATAAAATTTGTAAAAACAGTTTATACATATTTTTAGTGCAGCAGTTTGGCCAATGACGTAAGTCATTGGCCATACCTCCTCACTGTATTTTTTTCAGGGATGGTTGTATGAAAATTACAGAAGATTACCCAAATGAGCTATTTCCTTTAATTTGCCAGACTATATTTGGAGGACAGGAATTGATCTCTACTAGCAACACTATCGATTGGTGCAAAAATATAGTATAATTATTAGTTTGGAAAATGAACAGGTTTGATTCCCGGCTCAGGGTAATGACTTTTTCAAATATCTAATGATGCAGTTTTAGTTTTTGTCAACATCGGGCACGCAACTCCTTTCAGCATTTTTCGCTATCTCTTATGGTATAGAATATAGCCCTGAAGGCCCACATAAAAAATTCACCCTGTATACTAGCGACCCGCCCCGGTTTCGCACGGCTATATAATGCATGTATTGTATTATACATATAAACCTTTCTCTTGAAACACTCTATCCATTAAAAAAAACCGCATCAAAATCCGATACGTAGTTTTAATAAAGATTTAAGCATACAAAGGGACATAGGGACAGAGAAAGCGACTTTGTTTTATACTATGTAGTGATAAAACAAAACTACCACTTATGCGAATCAAATAAAGCCACTTTTACCTAACTTCCTTAATAATACTAAATAATTCAGTAATTATTTGTCACCATGATGTAATGGTCGTTTCACTATTAATATTAATTTAAATTATACAAAACTAGTTATACAAAATGCCAGCGCAGTGTGCAACGCGGGTAAAGTGTGATTATTGTAACTATAAGAAAACTCTACAGAAGAAAAAAATGTTCCGAAACTTTAGTAAGTGTGTTGTTGTACTTGTATATTGTTTTTTTTCCGCAGTTTGGCCTCTTTGGATAGGTCCTTGTAGGGTAGGCTTTTGCCCAACACCTACTACCCTTTCTTATTAGTCTGTCCAAAGTAAATGTCATATGAAAGCACAGCTACAACTTCAGTCTGCGACCGAAGAAAGAAAAAAATTAAAACACTTTTCTAAAATCCAAATCTTAATTTCCCTTAGTGTGAGTTTAACAAAGGACCTTTTGCAGCAAATTTGCAAAACCTTGATTTTTAATAGATAGAGTGATTCAAGAGGAAGGTTTATATGTATAATATATGCATTATATAGCCGTGCGAAGCCGGGGCGGGTCGCTAGTATAAAATAAAGTCACTTTTCGCCGTCCCTATTTCCCTTTGTATGCTTAGATCTTTAAAACTACGCAACGGATTTTGATACGGTTTTTTTTAATAGATAGAGTGATTCAAGAGGAAGGTTTATATGTATAATACATGCATAATATAGCCGTGCGAAGCCGGGGCGGGTCGCTAGTTATGTATATTTAGTAAATCTATCTATTATACTTCTACAAAAGAGAAAAATATTTATCCACGAAATCTCTGAAACTACAAGGGCTACGAGTTTCAAATTTCTCCTGCTAGGTTCCTTTTAGGACATAGGTGAGCTTAGTTAAGGATTTTTAGAAATTCGTCTAGCTTTAACTGAGAATATTCCTAACTACGAACATTTTGCAGCCAATGTGAATGTGTTGCCAATTTTTTCTTGTTAAATATTTAGTGGGTTAAATGGTAAAAATGACGACCTCTTATGGTCGTCATAACGGGATAAAACCTCGGACGGAACGGTGACGTGCATTGTTCATAAAGTGTTCGTGGACTTTAAACATAATATGTAACATGATCTTTGCCGTGCCGGACGGGACGTGACAATTTCTTGACAGCGTTTCGTTTCATATAAAAATACCACGTTCCGTTCGGCACGGGCAAAATCGTCACGTATGCAGAGACCTCTAATTAGTCATAATTTTTTGCTAGGTCGATCTCCATAAGAAAATACGGACGATAATTTTACGTGATAACGTCATAAGAAAACATTGATGGTAACCATGGCAACGATAAAACGTTGCTATAGTAACCTTGTCAATAACATGAGGCGTTCCAGTAACGACGCGTGACGTCACACTTTTTTGAGATTGCAGGTGTTCACCAATTTATAAAACGTTATCACGTCAAAAAATGGGCACCGCTGACATACAAGATAGTTTTCTACCCACACACGGGATCGAGACTAAACTCGCACGTACGTCACCCGTAAGGTTACCCGTATATAAACCCATACGTGAATAAAACCGCAAAATGTAGCTACTTAGTACAACAATTATATCAAATAAAGCAACTAAATAATTCAGTATTTATCTGTCACCATGATTTAACGGTTGTTTCATTATTTATATTAATTTAAATTAAACAAAATGCCAGCGCTAATAAAGTGTAAATATTGCATCTGTAAGAAAACTTTACAAAAGAAAACAGTTGCTCCGAAACCACGGTAAGTGTCTTGTAATATAATTGGCTTTTTTTCGCAACCAGCATCTTTAGATGGGTCTTCTTTGCGTGAGGATGCAGCTACCTTTAGTCTGTCCACGGTAAATATCATATTATTAGGATTTTGAAAGCCATAACTTCGGTATGTGACCAAAGAAAGAAAAATTAAAACACTTTTCTTTAATCCAATTTTTAATTACTTAATATAAATCGGAAGCTAGTTTATTTATTTATTTGTTTGTTTCCTCTTCACTGTCAAACTACTCGACCGGTTTGGATGAAAATCGGCGTAGTTTATTATATCCTCTTTGGGCGTAGTGGTAGTTCATAGGATGGAGAAGGACATATGATATCAGGAGCTAGTAGTACCTAAATAATTTAATAATATTTTATGCATTCAAATGAAACCCCCCCATGCAAAAATAGAATGATTTACCAATAACTCTGCAGTATGATGATAAGATTCAGTCCCCAAGGTTAATCTACCAAATCTTTATCTATTGCTTATTGTATTAATTTGTTTAAAATTGTATTTATTGTACTTAACACCAATATGGTTTTCCTTATGACCAATTTAATTACGTATTTTAGACGATAGAATCGTGTTGTTTATTGTTCGGATTTGCCTTGTTACTATTTCGGATGCACCTATCTTGCTTAGGCTCTAGACTACTGTTTTACGCGCATACGTCGCGGTCACGTAGTCGGGAAAATGTCTTCTTAGTCTTTGTTACTGACAAACTAGCTTTTGCCCGCAAATTTGTACGGGTAGGGCATGAATTTTTTCATATCTTACTCATTACACTGAAGATCCTCATCAGATCTTTTGAAGTCTCTACCTTTCAATTAAAAAAATAATAATCGAAATTGGAACCTTATAAGATAATCTAGTATCTTCTTTTTTTGGTGCAGTACTCCAATCAAAAATTCCACGACAAAAATAATTTATAAAGTCGTAAAAACCTTATAGCCTCCAATGTCAAAAATTCATAACATAAGGGGGCAGCCAAATAGTCACACAGATTTGTTTAAAAAGTTCTATTTGACCACCGGACCACTGACCGCAGATCCAATCTGAAAAGTCCAATTTTGTTTGTACATAAAATATGATAAGTGAGCGTTGGACCACTGTCACACCCGCCTGATGGTAGGTGACAATCCGGCCTAAGATGTAGCACGCGGTGCCTAGAAGATACCTGTTCACTCGCGACTTGAAGACCCCCCAATAAGCGGTGGCCTTCGAGGAACACGAGTAAAGTTTGAAAGACGGCAGTGAATCGAGGACTTTTCCGACCCACCCTCCTCTTGTAGCTGCACCGTTGTACCGGAACACGGACTAGTCCGTTGACGATAAGACTAAGGCCGGTTATTTTGAAGAACCCAAAGGATAAAAACGACTTACTAAGACTCCACTGTCCGTCTGTCTGTCTGTCACCAGGCTGTATCTCATGAATAGTTGAAATTTTGATGATGTATCTGTTGCCGCTATAACAACAAATACTAAAAACAGAATATAATGGTACGGAACCCTTCGGTGCGCGAGTCGGACTCGCACTTGGCCGGTGTTTTTTCCTGTTATATTTGTTTAACCTATATGTTTTTGTCAACAGTTGGTATTTCCGAGAGCTGTCCCGGGCTGAGGCGACACGATTGCTCCTCAATGAGACGGAGAGTGGAATCTTCCTCGTGAGGGATTCGAGGACCATATCAGGGGATTTTGTGCTTTGTGTCAGGTGAGTTAATAATCTCTCTCAAAAACTCCATACTTTTCTGGTGTTTCTTATCATAGATTCTTTATGTAGTTGACCAGTTAGAGAGCGTTTGCGTTCTGCGTTAGTAGTGTTACATACAAATCACAGAGCGGGCATTCGGACCGCGTCAGATCGCGAACCCTGAACGCGGGACCGCTCTGTGGTTCATACCGTCCCTTATTGTAAAATAAAGTATTTATTTCTTCATAGTAAATTACATTTAATTTGATTATATTCCATTTCAACGTGGAAATAAGGAACTATCTAGCTAAAGCATCTAGTCTTTCTCGCCCACGATTTTAGTGCCGTAAGGGATGATTCTCATTAGATCGAGCCGGGCGGAGTCCGTCCGTGCCACACGTTTATATTAACACCGGGTTATCAACTGCCGAGGGAACGGGGCGGATCCGTGGAACACCATGCACGGTGTAATATGAATTGCTTCATACAAACTGTATGTAACGTTTCAAATCCGTGCCTAGTCGTCGCTCGTGTCGCTCCAACCGACACGCCCTGCCACTCGTGTCGCTCGATCAAAGTCCTATTCCATCCATAAATGATTTCACTTCTATACCTACATTAGATGTACCTTAATTACCTACACACAATCAAATATGGTAATGTTTGAATTAAAATATATTTACGAATGCAATTTTGCCTTTATTTAATGTGAAATTACACAAACTTTGACCACAATTCACGTTTTCATAAGAATATACATTTATGAATGAATCAGAGACGATGGACTACGTACTGTTGCTATGGGTTATTAGCATCGATCATATAACCGAATAGATACAACATCGCTTCGTTTTTGTTCAGGACGTAGTTCACCAAATCATGAGGTAGCGGGGGGCGTAACTGCCGATGTCATAGTGTTGGTAATAAGTAATTACTAAATATCGATACCATAGATTTTATCGATGTTTGTATTATAAAATTATAGAAAAAAAAAACTGCAACGAATGTATTATTTTTAAATAAATATAAATAATTAACCACTGAGCCGACTTACATCGTTTAATTTTATTCATGAACCCACCTTATCTTCAAGCTGTCTTCGAGTAATCGACGAATAAATATACGCAAACCCTTTCTTTTTTAAGTCAGTTAAAATACTTTTTGACAAATAAATTCATTAATGTAAAATACAAAACATGTCAGTTCTAAGTTTTATCGAATCGATATTATTTTTTTCATTTATACCCCACCACTACTTACACGTGCTTAATATTTTTGATAAAATAGCACAATTCGTTTTCTATTGAGTGAGGGCGCTGTATCGATATTTCAAACAAATTTGTTCCTTACCAATTAGTTTGCGTGTATACCGCATCAAAAAAATAAAATTGTTTTAAAACCAACTTATTTGTGCAGTTGAGTGGAGGCGCTAGTGTCCGTACTAAAACTGAATTTTCGCACCAAAATATGGTTAGTTTTTGTTTTGTTACACGCAAAAAAGTGTTGGTTTTACTACAAAAAGACTTCAACGCGAGCCCGTTTTATTTGACGAACAATTTTTACCAAGATATCTTTTGCAGTTGGGACAGTCAAAATGAAAGTTTAAATCACTTACCGGTGGAAAGTTATCCCATCTTTCTGGTAGCTGGATGTTTTTTTATTTTTCCCACACCATTTTATAGAACAATACGCCATTTCTGAACCGATTCTCGCGACGACAACAGCAAAAAATAATAAAAAACTGCGAGTAATCGACTGCACCACTCCTTGGTTCCCACTAAAGTTGTATTCGAAAGGACCCTTTGATATAGAAGCTAAAACTACTATGCGTGGTGAACATTACAGACCCTTCATTAGGAGTCTATTGGTAGTGGTCGATGGGTTATTAGTTACCTAATTGTAAACTACGTCATTTATCTGGCTCGTGGACTCTGACTGTTATAGTACTAGGTGATCTCTTCGGTATTTGTTCACTTTCGAAATATTGTGCACAAATTGTCGACTCCTTACAAATTATAAAAATTATCCCATTTTTCGAAATGCCATACTTTTTATTAGTACTTTGCCCTTCACGATCAAACTACTGGACCGATTTCGATTAAAATCAGTATATTGGTAGTTTAGGGAATGGAAAAGGACGTAGCATACTTTTGATCCCATAATTCCCGCGGGATCTAGACTTACGCGGGTAAAACCGTCGCAGCCAGTTTGAGAACGTTTTGATAAGTCACAAAATATAACTGATGTTTTTGTATGAAATACCAATTGTGACGTGTTGTGTCGTAGGTACGATGGGTTGAGTCATTGGTAGCAGTTGCGTAGAAGGGAATTAAACGTACCCACAGCACAACCAGTTGGACATAGTAGTTGTGCCATGGGATATGAGATTATACGATAAAGTCTAATTTTTTTATTTATTTGGAATCATACAATTTGCATGGGAATCGTCTTAAAAACTAAGTTGGGATTATAGGATTTTAATTTTCTTTTCTTTGACTATTCTACTTGATGTTTCCTTAAATCGTAGTTGTGTTTTTATTGCGAAGGTCATAATTTCGAATCCTGCCAGAGCGAGTTCTACTTTAATATAAATGTAAAAGTTTTTATGATTTTTTGTTACTGTTTCACGGGAAACTATTGAATCGTTCGTGGTTGCGATGATAATGAAAATGTCAGCTGTAATTCTGGAACGTCTGTCTTCCCTATGTCCAGATGTATTTTTTCTTTTCAATTTATTTAAATAAACGAAAATGCGATATAGTCGCTTTATATTTATAATTAAGTCCTATATTACGGGGTTATGGAGCCCCGGACCTTTGGAAGGCGTGCGTGGAGCCGAAGCCAACACGTAGAGGCCATTTACACCCCGTTTGGCACAATGGTCACCATGCCGGACGGCCAAACACAGGTTTGCGGGTTCGATTCCCGCCTCACACATGTATTTATGATTAGATATTCGTCGGTCTGGTTGTTTCTATGTATTATATGTATATATTTACAAAAGTCTAAGTTACAAGTATAGTTACTAAGCTTAGGGCTAGATGGCGATGTGTGGAATGTCCTGTAATATTTAATAATAATAATAATTCAATTAATTTATTAGACAACAAAGGTCGACTGGTTAGTAGTACAGAAATAAAAATAAAATAAAAATGTGTTAGTAAATACAAAAGAAAATAACTTATTAACTATACAAATCTAAAATTTACCTTTTATGCAGGTCTTCAGGCACCAATACTGACACAAAGTGCCTAAGCATTGGTGCATCAAACTTATCTGCTAACGTGCTCAGGATTCTGTTGGTACTGGACCTTACTCTATTTAGCAGTGAGCTTGTCTTTTTGCGAATTATCGCGAAAAAGTCGTCGGTCCTCGCCTGCGCAAACATTGCCGACGCACTGCTGCACACTGGCCACCGAGGGAGTCCCAACAGAACCCTGAACCCGTTATTATACTGAACACGCAGAGCTCTCCAGGCCTTCTGCGTATAGTCGGTCCACAGGGCAGCAGTATAAAAGTTTTGGCAATACGCTTTAAAAAGGGTAATTTTAACCTGGTCGCTGCAGTGTGCAAACCTGTGGGCCAACATATTGCATCTGGCCGCCAGAGCCCTGCGCTCACGCTCAATATCCATCTGGTCTTTAAGGTCCTCGGTTAGGTAATGCCCCAAATACTTAAAACTAGTAACCCTTTCTAGGGCGGTGCCATTCAAAGTTATACTAGTCTCATAATCTACCTTTTTCCCGGGGGCCCCAAAAACCAGATATTCACTTTTGATAGTATTGTACAGCAAACCATGTTCTACCGCATACCTTTCACAAATCCCTAACAGTTCTCGAATTGAGCCTGCCGTTGGGCCCAGCAGCGCCATATCGTCTGCATAGCTTATGTTATTTACTGCTACTCCGTCAATACTACAACCGACTGGCTTACTGCTGAGCTCAACAATCAGCTCATTTATGTAGAGGTTGAAAAGCTTTGGAGAGGTCAAACCCCCCTGCCTCACCCCGCATTCCAACCTATACTCCCCAGAGAGAACATCATTCCATCTAACACTATTTAATTGGTTGCCATACCAATATTGTAACATACGCAAAATTTCCAGTGGTACGCCCGCCTCCCTTAGCTTCCTCCAAAGGACATCATACGCTACCAAATCAAATGCCTTAGAAAGGTCAAGGAAGCAAGCGTACACCGGCGTACCCCTATCTTTGTAGTATTGGACAGTCTGTTTCAAACATAGAATCGCGGTTTCAGTAGATTGTCCGGATCTAAATCCGAATTGCGCGTCATGTAAAGTGAGATAATTGTCTAATTGTTTGTCTAACAGACCGTCCAACACCTTCGCAATCACTGTCGCTAGCGAGATGGGTCTATAATTGTCTCGATCAGATACGTCCCCCGTTTTATTTTTAATGATAGGAATGACTATTGTTCTTAACATTTCTGCCGGTAGAAACGAGTGGCTCATGCACAACGTGTAGAATGTTGCCAGTACCCTGGGCAGATGAACACCAGCATTCTTCAGGTGCTCGATGCCAAGACCGTCGTGTCCCGGTGACTTACCTCCAGACATTCTTTGAATGACCTCCTTTACTTGCCTGGCCGAAAACCAGAGCACTTCCTGATCATTCAGTTCTATAGCATCAAGCTCCCGACCGTGCTGCCCTAACGGAGAAGACACTCTAAATTTATTTTTAAACATATTGGCCACTCCATCAGGCGTATCACACCCCCCCACGCTCACGGGCAAGCTGGGCCCAACATTCAGTTTATTGGTTGCTTTCCAGAACCGGCTGAAATTTTTAGATGATCTATAAGTAGCGATTTTATCCATTTTTAACTGATTTTGATGTTTCTGACACCATTTCAATCTACTTCTAAAAATTTTTTGACTTTCTCGCATTTCGTCCCAGATGTCTCCAGACTGAGGTTTTTTATGTAGCAACCAACTCTGATATTTAAGCCGAGCCTGCCTATGAGCGCTACGAACATGTTCGTTCCACCCCACAACGCGACGTCTCCTATTCGACACGCCCATATTCCCCCTACCAGCGACAACGGCCGCTTCTGACAGGATACTTACAATATCTTTGTACATTTTTTCTAGTTGCTTTTTGTGCGTTGGATCAGTACACATTTTGTTAGCACACAACTGAAAAGTCTCTGGAAATGGAACGCTTTTTAACTTATCATTACATAGCCGGTTAAATCTATATATCTGTTCATTTGTTCTTTGGCCCCAAACTATATGATTAGATGTTGTAGGTGGAACACAAAGCTTAGGTACAATTATACTTAAGTTGCACTCTATTATAAGTGGAAAATGGTCCGACCAATAAACCTCACAACCCACCTTCACCTCAGTGATAGTTTGCCGTGCTGACTGCGTCACAATGCAGTGATCCAGCCAGCGCTTTGTACCGTTGATATCACTAATGTAAGTAACTGTATCAGAATCAATACCCAAAACATCTAAATCACAGCAAACCCATGAATTATCCACACAGAAATTGCATAATTCATACCAGAAAGGTCGACCAGGATGAGCATTATAATCGCCCAACATAAAAACATTTTCCACATCGTTGCTCTCGACTATGGCATTTAAATCGCCAAGGCAGCTGGTAAATTCTATTAAATTTTCTTTGCAATCAGTTGGCATATAAACACTAATAATCAAAATTGACTTGTCGCCTAGAAAAGCTTTAACCGCTACAATGCGCTCATTTTTACACTCAATAACAGAGACCGATTGAAACAGACCTTTTCTCCACAGAAGAGCTACCCCACCATGAGGCCGCCCTGTTAGTATACCTACCGTCGTGTCTATAGACGACTTACCAGTATACTCAAAATCATTATGTATAGTGCTTAGGTAGGGTAGGTCTTCTGGCATAAGCCACGTCTCCTGAAGCGCCATCACATCTACATAATTACATAAATTTCTTACACATTCTACTGACCTTTTAATGTTTCTTACATTAAAAGTTACTAATTTAGCTTTATAATTATTAATTGTCCTAGTTTCACTATCCATTTTTATTTATTTAATTAAATGTTCACGTTTACTCGACATAGTACTAAGTCTTTTTAAATACAACAAAACGCCTAAAACGTATGCCTTCTGGCCAAAGATTTTCATTTAAAAATAATCCTAATTTACTACTAGATACGTAAAGCTTAAAGGAATCGTAGTCTCTCTCTTTCTTTGATTGAATCTTATCTAGTTTTACAACTTCATCTGTCTGACTTCGAATGTATTCAATAATATCTTGTTTATTTGTCTCCTTGCAAACATTGGAAATAAACAACGGTATTTTACTCTCAGCTGCCTTAAAATTAAAGTTAGACACCTCTTTAGCTTTACCCAAACTACTTACAAACCTATTACTTTTAAATTTACTTTTATTTCGTACTAAAGTCCATTCACCTTCATCCCCTACCATTTGTTTACGCTCGAGTTTGTTTTGAAGCACTTCGGCCATAGTCAATACCCTACTTTGTTCGCCTGCCGCATCCTTGTGAGTCAAACTAGTTTGAATCGGACCGGTGGTAGGGGTGACTGCGCTGACGCATGCACTTGCACTAACATCGGCAGTACGGTTCGACTCCTCCGCCGAGACGGTCCCTTCACGTCCGCCCGCTCGCGCTCCGCTTATCTCTGCCGCCGCCGTAAGAACAATGGCGTTGTTTTCTGTCTCGCTCGCACTCGTGGGATCCTCGCGCACGTCACTTGCAATAACGGATGCATCAGCTGACCGAATAATGTTAGACAATGTGGGTGATTTTGAATCAGAAATAATTACTCGCGAGTTATTGCCTAAGCTTTCAACTTCTTTTGCTGAACTATTGAAGTCCGGTATACCGCAGTAGCCCTGGATTCCCATTGGTCCACTGTCACCGTTAAAACTGTTTAATAAATATCCACCTCGTCTTGTATTTACGTTGTTGCTGTCGATATTGAAGTGCGAAATCGGAGTAGATGGTTTCATAATGATTTTTAGCTGATCCTGCGTCACGCAATCCTTTTTCAAGACTTTAATATCCTCCTGCAGCAAACGGATATCCCTCAACAGGCGAGTAGCGTCCAGATGGTCAAAGGTAACCGGTGGTAACTTATGTAGGTCCTTTGCCACGAAGATAGGTAACTTTTCTGGATCCGAGGCATCCGTTTGTTTATACAGGGCTATGATGTCTTCCAAATCCTTCCTAGCCTTGTCTTTTAAACGATTCTTAATTTTTTGAGTCTGTACAGAATCAAATAATAACTTTTTTGCCGTTAAAATGTCTTCCGCAGAAAAAGCCGTCTCACAGATTTTCACTAAACTAACTTCATCCATTGTCACAATCTTGTTTTGTATAAACGATAAAACTTCATTTATCACAATATTGCACGAAATACATTTCACGATAGTTGAGGTCATTGTCCTCGCTCGAGAGTGTCGGTGTTAATATAATAATAATAATACTATTAATAATACTATTAACAAGTTTTTTTTTTTGTTTAATACATTTATTTTCTCTAAAAGAATACAATTCGGTAATGTATTGTAATGTAATGTAATTTAATGTAATTTATTTATAATTACAATAACAACGTTTAATAGCAAAGTATCATGTGGACACCAAAACGGCGATTATCACGATTAAGTTATTATTGAAACGAAGTTCCTTATCGCGCGTTGCAAAAGGGGAGTAGACGGAAAAAAATAAGACCAAAAGTTGTAACGACACTTTTTGCATAGAAAGCAAGCCAGTTATTTTCGTGTCGTCTTTTTATTTTGCATACAACCCACTAACTAATCGAAAGGAACTTCGTTCCCATCCGGGTGTCCCTTGACACCTCTCAAATTGTTACTATAATACCTAAGTGTAAAATTAATTAACTAAATCATTAAATAATTCCAGAGAGGATGACCGCGTATCTCACTACATAATAAACCGCGTGATATCAGCTGACGGCACAGTGCGGTACAGGATAGGAGACCAGCTGTTCGCTGACATGCCGGCTCTACTGGCGTTCTACCGGCTCCACTACCTGGATACGACGCCTCTCACGCGGCCGCTGCAGAGCCAGGTGCTCGAGCTGGTCGTTGCTAGGTTCGACTTCGCTGGAAATGTAAGTAACAACACTACTAATGGTCGACGTCGATAGCTTATCTAATATCTATCGGCTGCCGAGGGTTAAGGTGAAAGGATGATACCATGTAAGGTTTTCTTTATCAAACCCAGACCGACTTCCAAGTACTTACTTACGTTTTATAATACGCTGGCTCAGTAATACGACGAAGTGAAACTTTGCTTTACCTCCGAAACGACGATATTTTCATTAATTAAACTATTTATTTTTGACTTTGAAGTGTTTTTTTTTTGATAATTCGTAGTTTTTTATTTATAACTTTTTAGTTTACCTTTTTCTTTATGTAATTTATTTTTAACTTTTTATTTTAATTTTGTACTTATATATTTTTAAACTTTTTAGTTTTTTTCTTTGTAATTTATTTTTGATGATTTTTTAACTTCATTTTTGAAGTCAGTTTTTAAATTTATTTTTTTGAAAAGACCTACTTGCGCCGCGTATCGAAAACTCACGATTCTCTAAGATCTAAGAATGGCACTAAAGGCGGCCTTATCGCCTACGGGAAATCCTAGACGTTGATTTCAGACACTAGAATGGGCCATACCTATTTTTTCTAATTCTTCCACAAAGGTAATATGTAGTAGAGTACATATTACCTTTAGATGTTCTTTTTAACCCCCGACGCAAAAACGACGGGGTGTTATAAGTTTGACGTGTCTGTGTGTGTGTGTGTGTGTATGTGTGTGTGTGTGTGTGTGTGTGTCTGTCTGTGGCATCGTAGCTCCCAAACGGATGAACCGATTTTGATTTAGTTTTTTTTGTTTGAAAGATAAGTTAGTCGGGAGTGTTCTTAGCTATGTTTGATCAAAATCGGTTCAGCCGTCTTAAAGTTATGGGGGATAAAAGTCAGGATCAAAAACCGAATGCAAGTAGATATACTCGAGTGGGGTATCAAATGAAAGGGCATGACTCGTACATTACAAATATCTATGTTTGATCAAAATCGGTCCAGCCGTCTAAAAGTTATGGGGGATAATACTCAGGATTAACAACCGAATGTTAGTAGATATGCCCGAGTATCAAGTTAATTTGAGTTTTTTGGCTTCGTTTGGATCTTTTTTACTTTTCTTTTCATTTTTTTATTATATTACTAGCTGTGCTCCGCGGTTTCACCCGCATAACTCCCGATCCCGTTGGAATATCGGAATAAATTAAGATGTAAGCTATCCTATCTTTCAAGTTAGATCAAACTGAACACGGTGTGCAAATTTGATTAAAATCGGTTAAGTACCTAGTTTAGGAGTCACGTAATTTAAATAAACACGCCACAAACAACGTGACACGTAATTTATATATATTAGAGAAGATGTATAGATAACCTAGATCTAGACGTCTTCTTCTATGTATACTTAGGTAGTTCTAATATTTAATAGCTATGAAATACCTACTTGTAGTTGTAAAAGTTGAATATCTAAAGGAAAAAATTGTAAAGAATACCTTTAATAAAAAAACTGTTTAGGGTTCAAAATAATCTTCACTACATAGTATATAAAACAAAGTCGCTTTCTCTGTCCCTATATCCATTTGTATGCTTTAATCTTTAAAACTACGCAACGGATTTTGATGCGGTTTTTTTAAATAGATAGAGTGATTCAAGAGGAAGGTTTATATGTATAATACATGCATAATATAGCCGTGCGAAGCCGGAGCGGGTCGCTAGTTAACTATAAATTAATAATAGTTATTGTTTACACCAAATTATCTGAATCATAAATCGCAAGAAAATAAAGAAATAAAATAAAAAAAATTAAAAAGTACCTCCCTACAAAAAGGAAAAAATAAAAAATTAAATTTAAAATTTAAAAAACCCCCGACACAAAATAATAAAAATAGTATGAACGTAAAAAGCCTAAAACAAGCAAAAAAAATCTATAAAAAGCCACAAAAAGAACAAAGAAGGTATAAACGTGAAACCCTACAAAAAGAAAAAAATAACCTCGAAATTATGATTCTACTACGTAAGTACATGTGAATTTTTTTGATTAAATATTGTCGCGTCGGGGGACCGCTTTTTACCTATAGAAACACCTTCCTAAGTAAAATGATATTAAAATTTCAACGAAAATGTTAAAGTATTAAGAATTACTAGTGATAAAATGCTAAAATAAAAATGTTAACATTATATTAAATTGACTCGAAAAAGAGCGGTCCCCCGACGCGACAATATTTGAGTGCTTCGTCGGTCCGCCCGCGAGGCGACCGCCCGATCGGGCGGACCACATACAGTAATAAATCCATGGGGCAGACCGCCCGATTGTAATTTATACCTACTTATTTTAATAACTTACTTAGATTTAGTACAGTTAGCAACAAAATCGGTTTATTACATTTAATAAAAACTACAGACTGGAGTTATGAATTCAAAAACCGCTGGATCTTTACTCAATTAAAAAGGACATGATAATCCTTTTTATCAGTTATTTACGCTGCATGGCGATTATGGAGTACAAAAACCCATAATAATGTAGTACCTATTAAGCTGTGGAAGATGTACCTATTTCCTACACCAAAAACTAGGGTTGTCTGTTTCACTTTCTAAGATGTTTGTGGAGAAAAAAGTCTAAACTTGTGAAAAAGCACATAAAAAACCAGTCAAATGCGATTCGTACTCGCTCGCCGAGGGTTCCATACATTACTTTCAACTCTCTCTCTCTCTACCCTTGCAGTGGTATGGTAGTTACCAATGATCTTAACCCATATTTCGTTTGGGCGCCTGGTTAAATTGATCCAACTATATATGTATGGGGACACCCTTTAATTTTCAACTTTTTAATTTTTTTTAATTTTTCCTTTATTTGTGCTGTACGAGTTTGCTTTTGCCAAACTTCGTGATCCTAGGTCAACGGGAACTACCATAAAATATAGGTTTGCGACCCAAAACCTTCCGGTTAACCTGGAAATGTCAATTTTGGTTTAAACCAAGGTTTTACAGCAGAAGTAAAGAGAAAATTCCGAAATATAAAAAAGTTGAAAATTAAGGTAAATTATGGTATACCTACTTACAAGTTTTTGCGAAAATGTAAATTTGCCCATATCTATTAATCATATTTACTTAAGACCTCGATTTTTATACACCTAATAGGTACTATATAGACCTCAGTATCTGGTATGAATTTCAACTTGCTAGGTCCACCAATTCCTGAGAAAATCGGTGGTAACACATTCAGACAGACAGACGAGCAAGAAAGTTATCTTTTAAGGGTTCCTTTTTTACCTTTTGAGGTACGGAACCTTAAAAATGTGCAGATTTGGTTAATTTGCCACAAACCTCAGTCAGTGATGGGTGGTTGATTATAATAGCTCGAAGTCCAATCAATCTGGAAGTCACTAAATTTAGTTACTATTTTGTAGATTAATTGGTACAGGAAACATCATTTTTAGGGTTCCGTACCTCAAAAGGTAAAAAGAGAACCCTAATAAGATCACTTTCTTGTCTGTCTGTCTGTCCGTATGTTCAGTCATCACCCATTTTTAACCGACTTCAAAAAAGGAGGAGGTTCTCAATTCGTCTGTATGTTTTTTTTTTTTTTGTGTGTATGTTACGCGATCATTCGAAGACGGCTCAACCGATTGAGATGATTCTTTTTATGTTCGAAGAGTGATACCTCAGGGGTGGTCCCATAAAAATTTGGTGAGGATCTGATGAGAATCTTCGTAGTGATGAACAGAATTGCACCTCGAGAGTGCAGCAAATTGCTCAGTTTTCGATTTCCACCAGTAGATTTGGCCCATAAACGAATAGTTACCGATAAATGGAATATCTGAAACCACCTTCTCATCAGAAAACTCTTCAATCGGTTACGATTACAGGTTACAATTGGAAGAATTTAGTCGAATTTAGTCGCCGGACTGGGATTGAATGAATGTTGATAAAGAACACTATCTTAAATGAAGTTCTGATGAGGATCTTCGAAGTGATGAACAGAATTGCACCTCGAGAGTACAGCAAATTGCTCAGTTTTTTATTTCCGCCAGTAGAATTGGCCCATAAACGAATTATTACCGATAAATGGAATATCTGAAACCACCTTCTCATCAGAAAACTCTTCAATCGGTTACGATTACAGGTTACAATTTGAAGAATTTAGTCGAATTTAGTCGCCGGACTAGGTTTGAATGAATTTTGATAGAAAACCCTATCCTAAATGAAGATCTGATGAGGATCTTCGGAGTGATGAACAGATCTGCACAGCGGGATTCAACAAATTGCTCAGTTTTCCATTTCCACTACTAGAAGTGGCCCATACACAAATAGGTACCGATGAATGGAGCATCTGAAAACACCTTCTTATCACCAAACTCTTCAATGGGTTACGATTAGGTACAGGTTGCAATTTGAAGAAACAGTCGCTTTCGCCTCATGGAGTAGAATTTTCAGTGACAGTGGCACTAAAAATGGTTAAATAAAAAAATAAATTAAAATTTAAAAAACCGACTTCAAAAAAACCTGAAACAAAAACTAAAAAAACCTGAAAAGAAAAACCAAAAAGTGAAAAATAATCCATTTCGGGTCACTAAGACAGCACATAACTTAAACATAAGTACTTACTTGGAAGTCGGACTGGGTGACACCATGTTTTCTTTATACCTCTCAACATTCAATCTAACCCAGTCCGACTTCCAAGTAAGTACTTATGTTTAAGTTATGTGCTGTCTTAGTGACCCGAAATGGATTATTTTTCACTTTTTGGTTTTTCTTTTCAGGTTTTTTTTCTCAGGAACGAGTGGACCTAGCAAATTGAAATTCATACCAGATACTGGGGTTTATAGTCTCTATTAGGTGTATAAAAATCAAAAGTCCTGAGTCTACATGATAAAAAGGTATGGGCAAATTTTTATTTTTGCAAAAACTTGTAAGTACCAAAATTTACCTTAATTTTCAACCTTTTTATATTTCGGATTTTTCCCTATACTTGTGCTGTAAGACCTAGCTTTTAACCAAAATTGACAATTTCAGGTCAACTGGAAGTATCCTATTGGAATTTTCCTTTATGTGTGCTGTAAGACCTTGCTTTTAGCCAAATTTCGTGATTCTAGGTCAACGGGAACTACTATAATATATAGGTTTTAGACCCAAGACCTATAGCACACATACAGGAAAAAATCCAAAAAATAAAAAAGTTGAAAATTAAAGAGCGTACGTTTACATAGTTAAACCAATTTAACTTGAACCTTACATTATAAGGGCGCGCAAACGAAACAGGGGTCAAGTTAAATTGGTAACAACCGTACCACTGCAAGGGTAGAGAGAGAGTTAAAACTAAATTACGGAAGCCTCGGCGCGCGAGTACGACTCGCACTTGACCGGTTTTTTTTTTATTAGTTATTGGAATTGCTATAACCAGCAACACAGAACCACTAATATGGTTAAAATGTAAAATGAAATGTAGAAGGTAATTAATATATAGACGTTAAGTAATTTATTTTAGTTTATATATTCATACAGTTGAATAACGTGTGTACTAATGTACTTACTTAGCTTCAGATTATTGTATTAAGTATACAATTTATAAACCTTTTTTTACTTTCATTTCATTAAATTATTTTGTTGCCGACTGTACTTTTATAGAAAAATAGGTATCAAATAAATTCGGGCGGAACGCGGAACGAAAATAATATTTTTTTTGCAATACTGCGGTCCGCCCGATTCGGGCGGTCACCTCGCGGGCGGACCGACGAAGCACTCCAATATTTAATCAAAAAAATTCACATGTACTTACGTAGTAGAATCATAATTTCGAGGTTATTTTTTTCTTTTTGTAGGGTTTCACGTTTATACCTTTTTTGTTCTTTTTGTGGCTTTTTATAGATTTTTTTTGCTTGTTTTAGGCTTTTTACGTTCATACTATTTTTATTATTTTGTGTCGGGGGTTTTTTAAATTTTAAATTTAATTTTTCTCTATTATTTATTAAATTGCTATGTAAGAATTTACACTCTTACAGCAACTTCAAAAATCGTTCAAAAACTACTGAACCGATTATTCGATTTAACTAAACCCAGTTCAATGGTAACTCCCTACCTTTCAATGGAAACACAACGTTTGCGCGATCTATTTTTACCTGTGGCGCCATCTAGTTTACAAACATGTAAACTTGTGTTAGTAAGTTTATTAACCTCATCACGCAAAAACTACTGAACCAATTGCTATGAAACTTGGTGCATACGTAGATAGATAGTTTTGGAATATGACTTATACGTTTTTATCCCGATATTCCCACGGGATTGTGCGGCGTAGCTAGTCTACGCTAAAGAGGATTTTTTTTTCATGTAACGAATATGCTCCGAAACTACCGGTCCTATTTTGATGAAACTTGGTATGGGGATACATTGATTCATTGACACAGTTTACTTTTATCCCGATATTCCCACGGGATCGGGACTTACACGGGTAAACCTCGGAGCGCTGCTTGTTCATATATTATGTTCTAAGCTTCGATCATAAATACTAGATCGAAGGTTCTAAGTTTCCTACGTACATTTTCAGCAGTTTGGTCGATTTAGAGACTCGTAAGGCGAAGTAAAAAAATAAATAATTATCACTACATAGTATAAAATAAAGTCTTTCTCTGTCCCTATATCCCTTTGTATGCTTAAATCTTTAAAACTACGCAACGGATTTTGATGCGGTTTTTTTTAATAGATAGAGTGATTCAAGAGGAAGGTTTATATGTATAATACATGCATAATATACTCTAGCGAAGCCGGGGCGGGTCGCTAGTAAGTAGATATAATAAAAAAGAAGTAAGTTTTTTTTGTTTTTTTTATTTGTAACAAATAGGCTCCGAAAGTACTGGACCGATTTAAGTGAAACTTGGTATGAGGATTCATTGGTTCATTGGGAGTAACATAGGCTATTTTTATCCCGATATTCCCACGGGATCGGGAGCTACGCGGGTGAAACCGTGGAGCGCTGCTAGTAATATATCCTCCTAGCTATTCGGCAAATACCTCTATTATATATATTTGACGACCCAGTTGGCACAATGGTCACCATGCCGGACTGCCAAACACAGGGTTGCGGGTTCGATTCTAGGTCGAAGATATTTGTCTGTGGTCTGGTTGTTTCTATGTATTATAAGTATATATATTTACAAAAGAAAAGTATATAAGTAGTATATCCGTTGTCTAGCACCCATCACACAAGTCTATTTACTTAGCTTGGGGCTAGATGGCGATGTGTGGAATGTCCTGCAATATTTCTTATTTCTATTTCTTTCATTATATAACGTAGGCATCCGCTACGAAAGCATTTTTCAAAAATCCAAACCCTACGCGAACAAAGTCGCTGATGAAAGCTAGTTATAGAGGTAAAATAGTAGTAAAAAAGTCAGCAAATGAAGTCTGTAATTTCTTAGAAAAGACGCGAATCGTTTAAAAATATCCAATGATTACATGACGACACGGATTATGATAGAATTAACTACTGTATACAATCTGATCGAGGAAGCTGGACGATCAGCTGTTGTCAGATATAATTCTTTACATTCTTTACGAGGCCGCCGTCTGAGGGACCGAGGTTTTGACTACCGCTCCGGATCGTTCTTGGTGCAAAGGTTAGCCGTCGCCATACAAAGAGGTAACGCGGCCAGTATTCTCGGCTCCTTTGCACCGGGTGCGGTCAGGGGCGGTTTATTTGAATGACGCTTAATTTTTATTTTAAATTATGTAAAAAGTATTGTATTATTTGAATTACTATGTATTCTTTACATTACTCATATTAGTTTAATTACATTTAATTACGTTTAATTACTTTATTTGTATATGAATTACTATCGATTCAGCCATTCTCGAGTCAAATGGTGTACTAACACAACTTTGTTTTATATTATAGTCTAGCTTTTGTCCGTGACTTCGTCCGCATAGTAGAAGTCGGAAATTGTTCTTAATAGGATTTGTAGGTACTTGGTTTTTGATTGCGTTTGCTGTGGTTGTTTCAACAAAGTTCTTTTTCACGCAGACACGGAAATTTTTGTCTTGATATCAATTACCTAATCTAAAAGTTTTTTTTTATTAAAGAAACAAAATCGATTTATACTTGATTTTTTACGGACCATTTTCTTGACCAAATTCTATCCCTGGGGTATAATTTCGAAAAATCCTTTCTTTTGGGATGCCTACGTCATACAAAGAACACACCCTCTAAATTTCAGGTCTCTACGATCAGCTGTTTAGGCTGTGCGTTGATCCGTGCAGGATAAAGCATTTTATATGTATAGACAATAGAAGAAGATAAACAAATATATTTAAGTAAGAATTGACAACATTCTTATTTGTTTGAGATAGGAATCGAACCCGCAACGTCTCCTTAGTCGCCACAGAGGCCGTATATTGATAATCACCGTTATACGTGTAAGTCGTGTCTGTATGAACAATAAGTCATATCTAATTCCGTCCAAAGATCTGTTTGTTTTATAAATAAACTCTATACAATATTTTTATGGAGCAACAGATGTATGGGAAATTCATTTAACTCGTATATGTAGGTAGTTTTTTTATAGGTTGACTTGCTTTTACACACGCGCGCGGTTTCGTCCGTTCCGCGTAGAGTTTGAATTTTAAATTCATAGAAAATTCTTCATAGATTTACGTAGGTGGGTAGGATAGTTTCTTTATGTTTATTATTCGAATTGAAATTGCGGCTAAACTTGAACAATAGGTCGCAGGTTCGAGTCTTGTCATAATTTTTGAGGACTCAAAACTATATCCAGAAATGGAAAGTTTTTTGGGTTCGTATTCAAAAGATAATAACGTGACCATTTTACTACCATTTAAGACTCCACTGTCTGTCTGTCACCAGGCCGTGTCTCATGTACCGTGATAGCTAGACAGTTTTTGCACAGGTTATTTTTCTGTTGCCGCTATATTTAATCCCTTTTTAGCTATATGTATGCCAAACAGCCCGATTCGTCTAGTGTTTTAAACTGTGGGTTGATGTTTGTCAGTCAGTCAAGACTTATTTCATAAAGTAGCAAAAATAAATATTAATAGTAGAAATGTAAATTTCAGGACTCAGATGACCTGCCGTTCCAACGCGGCGAACGACTGATGGTGATAAAACGTGACGAGGACCAATGGTGGACCGCCAAGAACAGTCAGGGACGGACTGGATCTATACCTGTACCTTATGTACAGAGGGTAAGGCATACATCTTCTTTAGGAATGTTACTCGTTAGACGGGGCCGCCCAGGGGGGGCTCGGACTGAGCACGGATTTGAAACGTTACATACATTTTGTATGAAGCAATTTATATAACACAGTGCATGATCCGTGTCCCGGACGACGCCCGGATCCGCTCCGTCCCCTCGGCGGGCTGGTCATCATCATCATCGCTCGCGATGTTCCCGGTTGCATCCCTCTCGGGAGCCCGGGGTCCGCTTTCCTACTTTTACGCCTCCACTTCGCATGATCTTCGGCATCCTGGTTAGTAAAGCCATTTGCACGCATATCACCCTTTACGACGTCAAGCCAGCACTTCTTGGGTCTACCCAGTCTGCCACGACCCGGCGGAGGCGCCATGGCAAGACATTTGTTCCCCACGTAACTAGCCGGTTTTCGCAAGACGTGGCCGTACCAGCCTAGGCGACATTCTTGCAATTTATCTGCAATGTCTCGGACATGAAGGCTGCCCCGGATGCGGGAATTCCTGACGCGGTCCTTTCGCGTCACTCCACACATCCAGCGCAAATCAAATCAATCATTTATTCACATTAAATAGAATAATAAGATGTCAAAATTATAATAAAGTACTTGGCTATTTAACCTCATTTGAGGTATGTGAATTAGTCTAAATTAATAGTGATATGTCAAATAATAAAATTAAGAATTATTAAGTACATAAAATGTCAATTAAAATAATGTCATAAATACATTCTATACATTGGAAGACACCCAAATTGTACCCGTCAGGATAGATAGACTGATAATTATATGACTACTCATCATCATCATCATCCGAGCGATGTTCCCGGTTGCATCCCTCTCGGGAGCCCGGGATTATTATATGACTACTATGCCTGTATTATAATAAAGACATGTTATTTTTCCCATTAGATTCTAGACCCGAGCGGCGCCCCGTACCCCCCTAGCGAGGCGCTCGCGCAGCTCTCCGCCGCCGACTCTCCAGCATCTCTCTCGCTCTCACCTCCCAACAATATCAAACAACAACCGCCGCAGAGGGCCAACAATATGCAGGTAACAAAATATTCAAGAAATTGCATTAACTAAGCAACTTGGCAAAAGCCGAGTTATTGTAGCCGGACAACGGATAACCAACTGAGTCCAAACCCAAGGAGGCCGCTGCAGGCAAAATATGAGCTGGTGAGGTTTCAGAGGAGCGCTGTGACTATAGAGCCCCAACGCAATCAATGGGTCACATCTTCCAATGTCTACTGTACCCCAACACAAGAATTTTATATACAGGATGATTTTTTTATGTGGGCCTTTAGGGCCTTCCTTTGATTTGCCATACTATGTTTGTCAAGAAGTGATCTCTATCAGCAAGACTATCTATTGGAATAAAAATAATAGGTTATTTTTTTGCAAAATCAGCAGGTTCGATTCCTGGCTAGGGTAATGAACTTTTCAAAAATCGAATGATGCAGTTTTAGTTTTTGTCAAAATCGGGCACGCAACTCCTTTCAGCATTTTCCGCTGTCTCTTATAGTTTAGGATATAGCCCTGAAAAATTCAGCCTGTATATAGGGATAATCTTATTTATAAATACTAAACACAGAATATAATGGTACGGATAACGGGAATCTTCGTACCCGAGTTCAACTCGCACTTGGTTATTATTAATTTTTTTTAGTAAGTAACATAACATTTTATTTTCTGGACTCTACAGTCCAGAAAAAAAATTGTTATTTTTTTCTATGTAAAGATGGTGCTGCCACCATTTTTTTTTTTTTTTTTTTTTTTTTTTGGTGGGGAAAATGCTTTGCAGCATCTCCGCTGTCCCGGGGGGAACAGGGGAGTATGTGGAATTTACCACTAAAAACCCCACCAGGTTTTCTATCTCAACGCATCGTCGGGGTGCTGGGATGCGTGAGCATTTCTTCTAAAATCCTAATGTGTTTTTGGCGACCCAGATGGCACAATGGTCACCATGCCGGACTGCCAAACACCAGGTTGCGGGTGCTTAGATATGTGCCTGTGGTCTGGTTGTTTCTATGTATTATAAGCATATATTTGCAAAACAAAATTACATATAAATATAAGTAGTATATCCGTTGTCTAGCACCCATAACACAAGTGTAGTTACTCAGCTTGGGCCTAGATGGCGATGTGTGGAATGTCTTGCAATATTTATTTATTTATATTACATTGTTACAGCGTCGGCTGCCGGCGTTAGCGCGCGTGAAACAGACGCGCGTCCCGAACGCGTACGACAAGACCGCGCTCAGGCTCGAGGAAGGAGATATTATTACTGTAAGTTATCATCGTACTAGCGACCCGCCCTGGGTACCAAAGCCAACACGGGTACCAAAGATACGACTACAAACAAAACCTAAACAAATTGTACATGTAAACCTTCCTCATGAATCGCATCTTTCATAGTTAAAATAAATAAATAAAAAATTTAAAAACGTATTCATAATTCATCAACTGACAGAGATGGCGCCTTAGTGAAAATGTATGAATCGTCCTTTTGGAGGTCGCGCTGCCAGTTACGTATTCTTATTCTCCTACTTTTCCGTACCCAATGGGCAAAAACGGTCTGTCTGTCACCAGGCTTGTATCTCATGAACCGTGATAGCTAGAGATTTGAAATTTTCACAGATTATGTATTTCTATAAATGCTATAACAATAAATACTAAAAACAGAAAAAAAATAGTGACATTCCGGTCCCATACAACATGGAGTCCGACTCGCACTTTGCCAGTTTTTCTAAGACCACTAGACTCGAATTTGCTTCCAAGTTCAGACTTTTTGTCTATTCTTTTCTATTATAAGTATTTTATATTAATTAATTGGTACTTATTTATCTTTTTTTATCTGACAGGTGACAAAAATAAACATAAACGGCCAATGGGAGGGTGAGCTGAACGGTCGAGTTGGCCACTTCCCGTTCACCTACGTCGAGTTTCTAGACGAGAATCCCACCAGCTAAGCTCTACCTATACATACAAATAGCCATATATATAGCCAATATTTGGCTAAATATTATCTAGCTAACGTTTTGGCTTTTATTCAGCTAAATATATTCAGCTAACGTATAGCTAAATACATAGCTAACGTAAAGCGAAATAAGTAGCTAACGTCATGGCTAATTTATAGCTAAATATGTAGCCACACGTTAAATCCAATGATAGTTAAACGTTTGGCTAACATCGGACCTTAAAAAAGCTGAATATATAGCTAACATACGAAATATGTAAGTACTTAGCTAACGTGTGGCTACATAATTCGGCACAAAGTAACTAAGTACATATAATGATAGCTAAACGTTATCAGCTAATAATAGATAAATATATAGCTAAAATACGAAATGTATATTTGGCTAACGTGTGCTTAAATATTTAGCTAATTTATAGCTAAATAATATGTAGCTAGTATTCAGCTGCATATGTAGCCACACGTTTAACCCAATGATAGCTAAACGTGTAGTTAACATTTGGGCTAATAAAAGCTAAATATATAGTTAATATACGAAATATGTACTTAGCTAACTTGTGGCTAAATATGTAGCTAACTTATAGCTAAAGGATTGTAAAATACGTCGCAAACTATATAATTATGACAATTATTCTAAATATACTTGAAACATGTAGACATTTGTGCACAAATGTGATTTGAAAATGATAAATGCGAGTTTTATAAGACCCACCATAAGTCCCGATCCCGTGGAAATATCGGGATAAACAGTAGCCTATGATACTGTCAGTTAGTCAATGAATAAATGTACCTTCATGCAAAGTTTTACCAAAATCAGTCCAGTAGTTTCAGAGCATTACAAACAAACAAAAACCTAATATTTTTATAATATTGGACAGTTTTAAATCTCAGTCTGAAATAAGAACATCGAATATTGAAAGGTTTTTAAAAAAACAATTTACATACTTAGATGTTTTTTTTTGTCTTTTTTAATATTTGAATTATATAAAAAAAAATCTAATCGTGTTTTTTTTTCTATTCGTTTGTGCAATGAGATTGATAGCTATTTTAAATAAATATAACCTAGGTAGGTAGGTATGTAACTTACTAAAATATTTTTTCTAATTGATTAAATTATAATATTTAAATAAAAATCATTATGAATACTCATTTGTCATCATTATTATTCTATTAGAATTTTTAGTTCAATTTGGAAAGGGGTTTGTAACATTTAGCATAGTAAACTGTCCGCCATTTTTACTTCTTTTTAATTGCATGACCACCTTTCAAACTTATTGCAACATATCGAATACTACAAACAACAAATGCCATACAACAAAATCTCGTTAAGTGTCAGCTAATTTATAGCTAATATTCAGCGAAATATGTAGCTAATATTCAGCGAAATATGTAGCCACACATTAACCTAATGATAGCTAAAGGTTTTAAGCTAACGTTGGGGCTAATAAAAGCTTAATATCATACGAAATATGTACTTAGCTAACATATAGAAATAAAGTAAACATTTGTTTGTCTTGTGTCGTATACACATACAATCAGAAAAGTAGTAACAAACATAAAAGTGTAAAATAATACGAAAAAATAATAATAAGAGAATACAAAAGTAATAAAAATATAGCGAAATATGTAGCTAGTTTATAACTAAATATGTAGCTAACTTATAGCTAAATAAACTCGTAAAGTGTCAGGTTTTTCCTTTTGTTATATGGCATTTTGTTGTTTGTATTATATCTTCTATACATTGCTGTGCTATAGATTTAAAAAGAGACCGCAAAAAAATTTAGTTGACTAGTTAACTATTGCCACTCTATACATAGATGTTAATACCTCTTATGTCATATATTTATCACGAAAAATAACAGGAAATATATATTTCTATATATCGAAGGTTTTCCCTCCATTCGAAAAACAGTTTTAGTTTTATGACAAAACATTATATTAAAGTCTGAATTTCTGCTCTTTTGATATTTTTATTTAATCAAAACGATTCAATTTTATGAGGACAAATCGCGTTTTTTACCTAAAGATTTTACCTTATCAAAATTGTTTTCATAAAAAATACCTTTTTTTTTAAACTGTATAAACCTTTAAAAATGAAGCGGTAAACGTTCTTGGTGCCATTAAAAGACAATGTTTTTATACATTTTCCCTGTATCTTTGGTTTCCATAAAACCGGAAAAAAATGAATCGGTACACATCTTTCTCTACTAAAGTAAGGAACATAATAGTAACGCGTGGTACCAATACGTTACGGCATGATGCCTTGAACCTTAACCCATATAAATAAACAGTAGCTAACATTATAAGGAATTGAGTATTATATACATCGAAATGTTTTGACTGCACCATTTTATATTGTCTTTTGGTGAAAATGATAGATTCATGCGATTAGTATCACACCCACTACAGAGTTGTCTGCCGCGGACAACTTTTAAAAATCTGTTTTTATAAAAAAATTAACATTTGTAAGTTAGAAAATCATGGACATTTTCTATTGATGTCGAATTCTTTGGTTTCAGTTATTTGGGAAAAATATGACAAAGTTAGAAACCGAAATGTCACGTTATAGGCCTTGGCCTTGATCCCGCCTAAATTAACAGTTTCGATTCTTGGCTTTGCTACCTGATAACTCTCACAACCACTATGGTGTGAACTTCATAATTGCACATCGTTCATAACTGTATTGGAAGCATGCGCTTTGTTATTCTCAGCTTTTATAAAATCACGAAGGTCTGGCGGTAGATGGGATCTTACTCTATTATTTTATTCTATGTTATAGATTTACAAATTAGAAAACGACGTGATATTTCGATTCTATACTGTGTCATTTCTTACAAGATCTAAAAAGTTATTTTCACGGATTTTATACATTTTTACAGTAAGTATAAGTTTTGTATTTTGTTATTAACTTCCACATGAAACTGACAATGCAATAATAGAAAGAATTTTTGAGTATTTTTATATTATTCTAGTACATATATACATATAGATTTTAATACATAAAGATATGTGTTGTACATACATAATAGTCATTGTACTTACTTCTTTTGAAGTGATGGAAAACTGCGCCCCGCGGTTTCACCCGCGTAAGGTTTGATCCCGTGGGAATATTAAGATAAAAAGTACGCCAAATTTACAGCGATCTACATAATTTTATCGCAATCAAAAGGCCAATTCTCGTAAATAACATTGTTTAAATTACATTTCAATATCATTCCGATTGCATTTCAATTGCAAAAGATACCCTTAAAGTTAGTTTTTTTTTTTTACAAGGGGTATTTTTAGTTACTTTGAGGGTATTATTTGTGATCGAAATGCAATCGAAATGATATTGAAATGTAATTTGAACAATTTTTTTTACGAGAATTATTATTGGCCTTCAGTTCGGTTTTTGCGTGAAGGAGTAACAAACATAACATCTGAACTCTATATGGCACTTTTCTTTAATGTAAGTTAAACCACCAGATTTTAAGCTATATCATAATATTTTAGTTTTCTACGTAGTTATTTTGACAAGTTATTTAGTTTATTAATTGTTTTATATTGTTCAGTATTTAGGTACTGATCGTTTTGTAAATATATTACTATTTTGTGCTTTTAATTTTGTTGTATTTAACACGATGACTGTAAGGAATTAACTTTGTTTGAGTCTTTTGAAATATACTATAAACAGTGTGAAAAGAAAACCCTGCAACCCTTTTTAAGTACACGGAATTTTCAAAATGTGACAACACCATTATTTATTTAAGGGTTTCTTCTGACAATAATGATATAGTCACATCTTAAACATTCATTAAATTTTCAGTAAATAAAAAAATATTATATTTTTGCAACTTTTTTTGCATGTTTAAGTAATGTTCTAGGAGTACTTACAAGTCTCTACGAGACGTTGAAGGGTTTTTAAACACACTGATTGAAATGCGATTTAAATAACATTAGGACAAGCTTGCCGCCATTTTGTGACGCTCCGCTAACTTCAGTCGGGTTTGCTGTGAACCTTAAACAAGAAGGAAGTTGGTTCCAATTGTGACGTCACAACATTGTGATAGGCTTATTATAATGGTATTTAAGAGTGACGTACATTAGCAATTGTGACGTGCAGCAAAATTGCAAAATCTCTATTTTACTAAATTTAGGTTTATTGTCATTTTTAAGACATTAGTCCATGTGTCTTATGCCCGAAAAAGTTTAGGGGTTCCCTAAATATTTAAGACGATCTCCTATTTAAACTAGACACTTCTTAAACGTCAATTTCATCGCAACTTAAAGATAAGTAGCCTTTCAATATTCGGGCGTTAGACAAATAGTTAAAAGCGAGATTTTGTAATTTTCCTGCAAGTGGTCCTAAATCGTATTGATATGTAAAACAACTAGGTCTAGATATTATGCTGGGTCCCAGATAATTATGACCCGTTAAAACGACTTTATCGCCTTTATCATCTCATTAAATCGAGGCTTTTGTATATTAATAACGAAGCTGGAACTACATTTTAAACACGCACAAGATACGCCAAAAATATATAAAGCGTATAATAAGTTGCTATGTAAAATGTATGCAGACCGATGCGTTCAGTACCTCTTACACGAGTTGTGAAAGTATACGAACATTCCGCCAGCCCAATTAGAAAAAAAAATGGTTGTCTGTAAAGTCGGTTTACGGACGATAATTTTACGTGATAACGTCATAAGAAAACATTGATGGTAACCATGGCAACGATAAAACGTTGCTATAGTTGCCTTGTCAATAACATGAGGCGTTCCAGTAACGACGCGTGACGTCACACTTTTTTGAGATTGCAGGTGTTCACCAATTTATAAAACGTTATCACGTCAAAAACTCTTTTTATTTATACAAGTCAGCGTTTGACCACTATCACACCTGCCTGATGGCAGGTGACGATGTGGCCTAAGATGTAACACGCATATCTAGAAAAATACCTGTTTTATAAATAAATATTGCAGGACATTGCACACAGTGCCTTCTAGCCCCGAGCTAAGCAACTAAGCTTGTATTATGGGTGCCAGATAACGAATAAAATACTTATAACATTTTCTTTTGTAAATACAAACTTAAGTTACATACAGAAACACCTAGACCAGAACAAAAAATCTGTATACATTAATATTTGTTTGACGCGGGAATCGAACCCTGTACCTTCTGCATCCAGGCTGCGCCGCCGTAGAGGTCGAATATAAGCACCCAGACCCTCAAAGGCAAAATTGTAATTATTAATGTTCAATATTTCAACAACCCATGTTAGGGGTACCGATCGGCGGATAAAAATGTAGTTCTAACGTAAACTTTTTGACATTGTTAGTCAAATATATGTAAATTAAAAGGGTTTCATTTTTACCTATTGAGGTACGGAACCCTAAAACTTGACATTTTTAAATAAAATGTAACCTTAAATTACATAATATATCATTGATCGTACGCTTTAATTTATGAAATTAAACATTATAGTCATATTTTTATATAATGCTGGATGCAAAGTGTAATTTAGTTTAGAATTTGTAATTATTAATCAGATATGGATTTCTCTTTACTCATGCACCCTATTTTCTTCCTAAATAATGCATCTAGACATCAAAAAAAAATAAGTGCATCGAGCAATATTTTTTTTATTATTATAGAACCTAGGTTTTTTGAACACTTCTTTTCATTTCTTTTCTTTTTTGTTTAAAAAAGTGCCTTTTTTTAACAATACAATTAAAAAGAAATATGTCCTTTGGTTAAATAGTTGTTAGAAATAAAGGAAAGCAGAGGAGCATGTGAAAACAGCGAAGTTTTAGTAATAGGGTCCCGTTTTTTACCCTTTGGATACGGAACCTTAAAAAACGGTCTAGCGGCATTATTTATGAAGGAAATAGCAGAGTGTATTTGTATGGAGAAAACAATATACACATACCCTCTTTAAAGTCTAGATTTTTTGAATATTATGTCCCACTGTTTTTATCTCATAAAAACCAGCCATACAAAACTTTTAAGACACTGTCTGTCTTGTCTATGGTACTAAATTCAAAAAATCTTGACTAAAAAGTATTGATTATAAATTAAAAGGAAAATTCTCATAAATCATTATTATTGGGGTAAGTGCATACCAAATGTTATTTAAAAATAGGGTAAGCGCGTAACTGAGTTGGTTCCTACACTGCTTAAAATATCTCAGAAAAAGTATTAATTTAATGACAATTTCTTAAATAGCGTCATCTGACTCCAAAATAAGCAACAGAGCTTGTAATAAGGTACCTGCCGCCTTTATTAAAAACTAATTATTTCGTAAAAATAGGAAAACTACTTAAAACAGGTCATTTGATAAATATTTGCTTTATTGTCAATCTGAAAAACTATTAATTTGTATATTTTCTTGATATTTTATCACTAATATCATGGTTCTTAAGAGGAAAGGCTACCGGGGGCTCTCTCCATACAAACGTAGTCGACTGTTTTCTCCCTTGATAATGACACTAGAGCAAATATTTTTGTTGCATAAAACTTTTAACTGCCATGACCATGCCCCTATGTTTAGTTTTGTTTTTTTCTTCTTAATTTCTATGATAATTAGAAAATAAAAAAAACCAAAACATAGGGGCATAGTCATGGCAGTTATAGGTTTTTGGCACAAAAATATTTGTGCTAGTGTCATTATCCAGGGAGTAAACAGTCGAATACGTTTGTATGGAGAGAGCGTCGGTACCCTTTCACCTTAAAAAGCCATGTGGCTCGTAGTACCCAGTACCCGCAGTACCTTATGAAGACCAGACAGTTTATATCTTTAATATTTCGTTAAACTTCGAGTCCAATTCGGACTAACATGATATACAAGAACAATAATCTTCACTGGCTGTATACCCAAATCGCGCAAAGTCATAAAATAAAGAAGATAAGAAACCGACTCAATTACGCGCTATCTCAATAAATTTGTAAAAAAAATCGTTTTATTTTGAGATAACGTGTCATATAATTTACTTATATTTTTTTATCATTGTTAATATGCAAGCTGGTCCAGTCTTTATAATAATATCTAATATTTCATTCTTTATTTACATCTTAAGACCTCCAAACTCTCAGTCTCGTAAACATAGCGCTGGTAATAGTGCCGAAATAAAAACATCGTAAATATAACTTTATTGTTGTGAAAATAACTAAATAGTTTAAAAAAAATTAGCCTTTGCTTTTTTAACTCTATTAAAAACTACAATATTTTTGTACTTACCTGCTTGCATATTTCCAGCGATTTTTATGTACATTTTATAGTAATAAAACACATTTTTTTTGTCTAATTTTTGTATTGTTTCGTGTAACATTATAGTACCTAAATATACTTTAAGAAGAATTATATTCAGCATTTATTTTATTTGAAACTAGCATACCGCGGTTTCACCCGCGTAAGTCCTGATCCCAGGGTAATAAGATAAAAAGTAGCTTCAGTTACTTCCAATAAATCAATGTATATTTATACCAAATTTCATCAATATCGGTCCAGTAGTTTTGGAGCATTATATACTTACAATACAAACCAAAAAACTCTTGTCTTCAAATATTAGATAATTAATTAGTCTACTTAATATTACAAACGTCCTACAAAGAACACACCCTAAGTTTCTAACGATCAGGAGCCCTATTTTTGAATCGTTCGCCCCGCGTCGAGCGCTCGATTTCTACTGATATTCGTTCGACATCGGAAATTCGCTATTTTTTAATCGCTCCATCGGAACGAGTGGTCTCCACCACTCGTCGCCGACGGGCGAGTGGTAGAATGAACGTCAAGCAATCATAGTCAAAAATTCGGAAACGGTCTTTGAAAAATATTTATATCTTTTGGGATAATTTCGGATGTCCGCTGGTAATTACCGCTTTTCAAATAACTGCGTAAAACGAATAAAAATTGACATTTTAAATTTCGACGACGAACGATTCAAAAATACAGTAAATTTGTGTCATGCGACTTGGAAGTCGAGCGTGACTTGTAGGCGTATACGACGAAGCTTTGTCACACGAGCGATTCAAAAATAGAGCCCCAGCATGGTCCATATCGACATATAAAAAAAAAACAAACTAGGTAGGTACCTATATAAAAATCGCACTCTAAAATGTATGAAACAAGAAAAGTCGGTTGAAGTTGTTTCACCTTGAAATCCGAACCCGGAACAAGGGACGTCCTGATCCCGTGGGAATATCGGGATAAAACGTAGTCTATGTACTAATCCAGGTTCTCAGCTAATTGTAATCCGGTCAGTAGTTCTTGCATGAAGAAGTAAGTAAAAAAACAAACATACTAACACCATTATCGAGTATATTTTTGAAATATAGGTACATTTTAAAAATATATATTTTTGAAATGTGCTAATTAAGCCCATTCGTTTGATACCCCACACGGTATATTTTTACCCGACTACGGCGAAGCCAAAAGCGAGGGTTATACTCAATTATTTTTATTTTTTTATTCATGACTCTATGTCCTCTAGTCTCTAGAAGACGCCTTATTTAATTTATTGTGACGTCACCTATAGCCTATAACCTCATGACTGTGCTATAAATAATATTAAGTCCATGTAACCAGCAGACCATTATACGCTTCTAACAATACCTCATTTGTTAAATTTTATAGTAAGTAGTTTTGAAGTTACGTGGGAACAGATGAACATACATACATACAGGTCAAAAACATAACCCTCCCTTTTGGCTTCGCCGTAGTCGGGTAAAAAAATGCGTTAACACCTTGGGAGTGTTTGCATGCGAGGTTGCATTGCATACAGCGTAATACCAATAATTCCAATGCGGTGCGGCTAGGTGTGCGCTCACCTTTAAGTTACTCCATACAAAGTGGGCGCCACATATTAATATTTTTAGATTGCATTTAGACGTAAGTAAAATGATTTGTCTTTATTTAAAAAAATTGGGTAAGAAAAGTGCCTAATGAGTAATTTCGGCGAGGGCTAGGATAAAATCAAAATCTGAGGTCACAACACTGACACTGACTGACACATTCACATCCATAGTAAGCCTACCGCCCGCGCCGCGCCGCCGCCGCCCGCTTCGTCACCGCGTCGTGTGAGTTAATATGTAAACAATGCCGTCATGTGTTGTAAAAAAATGTCGCAAAAAAAGTGGCTCCAATAAAAAAAACCAAGGGATCACATTTCACAGGTAACCAAGTAATTTTTCTGCTTATCTTCTCGTTTTCACACTTTTCCATCTTTTCACTAATATTTTGATCAAAACAAGAAATCAGCTGGTGCGGTGTTACCAGAAGTTGATTTTTGTAAATCACATAATAGTGGGAGATAATTATTTTTTATCACAGTTGCTCTTAAAGTGGATCTTATTAAACCGCTTTTAGGCTCATAATGCAACGTATTATACACGCGTGCGATGTAAAAATATCCAACTACTGTTAAAATAAATGTTATCCCGATAAGTTAAATACGTATCTTACTGCTAATTACATGACTTAGGTAGATGAAACGTTCTTAATTTATCTGGGTTATACTTTTGATGTTTAGAAAAAAGGTACCAACAAAGAGTTTTTAAGCCTTGCTGGCTCAAAAACTCTTTGTTGGTACCTTTATTGTTTTTTTTCTAAAGGTTGTCTCTAAAGTCTGATAATTATCGAACAATAATTTTACGTGATAACGTCTTTGAAAACAATTAAAAATTGAGTTTTGTTTTTTCTTTACATAAATACCTATATATTTTTCCTTACCATTATTTTCTGTTTTTAATCCCCAAAAACAAATGGAAAAAACCCTAAAAAAATATTGTATGTCAGACGAGGCTGTATAGGTTAAAAGTCTTTTGCCTGGCCGTTCGGGGGTGTAATTAACAAAAAAAATATTGCCTAAAAAAATAGTAAACATAACCTAAAATTCAAACATTTTATTATTTTAACAAGTTTTTTTTTATTCGCAACTGTGATAAAAACGTCGTACAATACACGTGTGGATTGATCTTTGTATCTCGGCTTTGTAAACGCCTTCGCGTACCGCTCGCGCGTGTTAAACCGCCTCTATGCAAAGATCAATTTTCCACACTTGTATCGCAATTACTATAATTTAAATATTCTACCTACATTTTTAGATATACGTATACTTACATTCTTTCTATTATTTTGCCCTAAGTAGTTATGTTATCAATTTTTATAGATTTCCATCAGCAAATATGCCATGGCGGAATGATTGGCTTAAAATCATACGGGATTCTAGAAAAGAAAGCGACTGGAATCCATCAAAATCCAGTGTTGTATTTAGTATACATTTCGATGAGAATGATTTATACACTACTAAAGGTGGACTTCTTCGCGTTGTTGCTTACGCCGTTCCAAAAAAGGTATGATGCAATTAAATATTTTTATAATATTATTATGTTTGGTCTTAAATACAGATTTTGTAAAACGTTACTTTTTTTAGTTTTTATACGAGACATCAAACGCACAACAATCGGACGAATCAAATACTTCCAGTACTTTGCATTAGGTTTGTAAAATAGTATAATCATTGACAAATATCAATTGAAATATTATTTATAGAAATGGATTATTTTCCTCGATATGGCAATATTTTACTCATTCCCACATAGAGTTACTTCACCGCCATTAAGCAGGCTCATTCACAAACCATCGGAAGGCTACCGAAACGAATAAATCTGAAACTTATCTGAAAATAGATTTTGTAAAACGTTACTTATTTTAGGTTTTAGATGAGACATCAAACGCACAACAATCTGACGAAGCAAATACTTCCAGTGCTTTGCATGAGGTAAGTGATATAGTATAATAATTTTATTAACAATATGAATAAAATTATTATAATATAATATAATAATTTTATTATATTTTTTTATGTTATTTTAAAAATGGATTATTTACCTCGATATGGCAATCTTTTACAAACTTACGTGAGAATACGAACGTCAAACAAAATGCTCACACATACCTACCTAGTTACTTTCGCCGCCATTCAAGTTAATTCACAAACCTTCGGAAGGCTACCGAAACGAATAAAAGTGAAAGACAAGGATGGCAGCACGTCAAAAGCCGCGGGAGTGAAAGAGCAGCAAAATGTTTTTTCGTTTTGGTTGCCTTCCGACGACGGTTTGTGTGTGAGAAGAGTGAGAAGGATTGAATGTCAAATGAGTAAGTGGGAGCAAGACGAAGTATACGTTTTTATCTCTATTTGTTGCGTATCGGATTTTTTGTTTGCCATCGACGTCCTTGGTGGCAAACGAGCGTTTGGTATCTACCAAAGTTTTGTTATTTTATCCTGATAAACTATAATTTGTGTTACTTGTGACCTAAAAGGTATTAAAAAGGAGCAAATTATTAGTGTGAAGTGATGGTTAATTGTTGTTTAGTTGGATGTAAAAGCCGTAGTGAACGAAATGAAGAGAACATAACCTATCATCGGTAAGTAGCATAATTAATTCGTTAATTTAAAGTAGGTAATTAAAGAACGATTTTTATGTTAAAGCATAATAATTTTCATGTTATTATTTAAAGGATTCTAATAAAAACAGGTCTACTAACAGGAAAAATCAAAGTATATTACCAGTATAACCAACCAAATTCAGTGTCATTAAACGTCTTAGGATTTTGGACATTCATCTCTATATTTAAAGTCTGATTATAAGTGTCTGGGGATACCAGCAGCACTACTCAATTTCACCACATTTTTTTTTCAGTTTTCCAAATGAACCAAATCTAAGAAACAAATGGATTGAGTGTACGGGCCGAATAGACTGGCATCCGGGTCGTCATTCCCGAATTTGTTCGAGACATTTTGAATACAAATGTTTTCATGTGAAAAATGGTCGGACCTTCCTAAATTCATGTTCAATACCTACATTATTTGTCCATGTAAGTAATGTTTAGCTTAAATTATTTATTTTAGAAGTTGTAAAATGTAAAGTGATGTCCACTTAGTTCGTATTTGTATTTCTTGTCGGGCTGTTCCGCAACTCGACGTCTGAGTGCCTATTTTGCGTACGGGTGGGAGTTTAGTCTCCTCCTGCTATTCGAGCCATCGCAACTCCTCGAGGAAAGCTGACAGACCCTTAATGTTTTTTGTTACCTTGGGTAGGGTAAAGCCTTTATTATTATGTTTCGATGATTTATAAGGGTTATTGATACAGATACAGTTGGACGAAAATCAACCAAGCAGCTCTAAACATGAATCTTTGGGGCCTGCGAAGGATTGTTCGGTATGTACCTAAATATTTTTTGTGTTGTTAATTTACAGTGATTTTTAGTTACAAGTAGATATCGGTCTCTATTCTCTGTTCCCTATTTTCAAATTTGACAAGTTTTACTTAAAGTTCAAGATGTCAAAAGGCACCCTTCTTAAATCTATGTTCAATACCGACATTAATATTTTGTCCATGTAAGTAATTTTTAGCTTAAAGTACATTACGAATTTACGATATAAGTGTGGTAAATTGATCATTACATAAAGGCGGTTTATGACAAAAGCCGAGACCATATTATTATGTCACGATAATTTATAAGGGTTATTAAGCTATTGCATAGCTTTTATCGCAAGCTTTGAGCGCGGCAACCGAATCAAGAAATTCCGTAACGAAAATAAATCGATCAAGTGCGAACAGTGCAAACATTACAGACTACAGTCCACAAAGTATAGTTAAATAGTGCGTTAAAGTTACCTAATTAAATAGTTTTTGAAAATAGTTAGAAAATCTTTGATAACACCAGCCCCATACACCGTCGTGTATATTTATCATAATTTTTCATAATCAGGACCAAGTATAATGTACTTATCATTTGTAATTTACGGTTCTGGAATAAAGTAATCCACCTGCTAAAACCTGTTTTTATTAATAATTCTTTAATTTACTGATATTCTTATGATTTGAATATAATATAATCTCATAATCTATTGTTTTTTTATTATTTCTCCTATTAAAATAACTAACTATAGGAGGTAAAATAATATTCTATCCATTGGCTTATTCATGTATATAATACGTTCATGATTCTATACGATTTGCCAAAGTGAGAGACTGGCTTTAAATTTTACCCCAAAAACGGGGTAAAATTAAAAGTGTGGCAATATGTTGCCTAGTAAACTTGCTTCAAGTGACTAAAGGAAGCAGACGCGTGTGATTGGTCACAGATTTTGAATGGCTGCCGCCATGTTGTACTCGTAATACGTGGTCGTGTAATATTTGTCCACGGTGATATTACGAGTACATATATTACGAGACCACGTATTACACGACCTGATATTACAAAGACAAAATGTCTTCGTAATACGTGGCGTTGTAATACGTGGTCTCGTAATAAGTGGTCGTACATTATTTGTTCAAACCTATAATACGAAGCCTGTACACGTAATATCAGGTCGTGTAATCCATGGCGTCGTAATCCATGGCATCGTAATATCATGTACACGTATTATTGGCTCCCGTAACCTAGTATAATATGTATCTTTCCTTATTCTGAGAGTATAAGAAAAATAATTCGCCATCTGGCAACCCTGATTACGTTAGTAAACAAACAAAGATTTTGATTTGACTATAGAAACTAACAAAACGAAGCTATCATTATAATAATTAATTGGTCTAAAAAATGAATTCTAATAAAGTTATGTGTTGTGCGGTTCCTCAGTGTGATAACACAACAATAAAAACCCCTAACATGGTGTTTGTTTGCCTTCCACACAATATAAAAATACGAAATAAATGGTTAAATCTAGCAGGGCTTGATCGAAAATCAGTGGCTAGCTCTATTATTTATTTCTGTGAAGATCACTTTGATGTAGGTTATTAATTTAATTCATAGATTAGTTAAAAATTGTCTTTAAACTTATATTTTTGAGGTTAGGTTTTATGATCATCCATTCATGATTTGAAACCAATTTTTTTCTAATTTTATTTTAGTTGCCTAATGATATGGAAAATTATATGCAATATCATGTGATGGGTGTCGTGACAAAGGTCCGTATGAAGCCAGGATGTGTTCCGAGTAAATTTCATTGTCAATCGGATAGAAAAGACAGAATATCTGATACATCAGAGTCATGTTTGGATTCAGGTACAGAAATTTCAAATAAATTACCTTCACAAGTTTAACAGAATTTACCAGGTAAGTATGTCTGCACAAAATCGAAGCTGCTTGTACTTGTCTACGGGCTATTCTCTGTAATTAGACCCTTTTTAATTGGGTCCTTTTTGCGTGAGTACGGAGTAGGCTTGCCCAGCACCTATCAGTGAAACCCACCATGTTTAGATGAGAGAAATTGTCAATACTTCTGGAGCCAACCAAGCTGCGGGTTTCGAAGGATATTCTCACATGCACAAGTGCCCAAATGGAGAGGAAACAGCCCCGTAAAATTAAACTAAACTAATGGCTAGAAGGGCTGTGTGGATTGTCCTGCAATATTTATTAGTGTCATGCCAAGAGAAATTTAAAGAAGTATAATTAATCTAGTCATATTCTAATTTATTTCAGATATAAAATCAGAACCAATAGACGAACCAATAGAAAATTCTGAACTGGATGATGATATGGACTTGGATGATGTTAAAATTGAGGTGGAGGAACATACAGTGGCTTCTAAACTTGGTAAGTTTGTATTCTAGAAGCTACACTAGCGCCGCCGCCCCGTCACACATATATTTACAAAAGAAAAGTATATAAGTAGTATTTCCGTTGTCTAGCACCCATATCACAAGTGTAGTTACTTAGCTTGGGGCTCGATGGCGATGTGTGGAATGTCCTGCAATATTTATTTATTATAATCTTTCACATTTATATGAGTAGGATACTGATTCTAGTTTATGTTTTAGGTGAAGATGTACCAATGTTCATGCCTTGCACGAGACAGATTCTACCTAAAATCAACATGTTTTCAATCGTCGAGTACATTGTCCGAAATGATTCGTTCAAAGATATTGATTATAAAAACCTGAAGACTGATATGTAAGTATTTTTAACTGACTTCAAAAAAGGAATATTGGGATAAAAAGTACCCTATATTATTTTCAATTAATTAATGTATCCTCATACCAAGTTTCATCAAAATCGGTCCAGTAGTTTCGGAGCCTATTTGTTACAAACAAAATAACAAAAAATCTTTCCTCTATATGTATAATATTAGTGTAGATCTACGCTAGTATTATTTGTTAACGAACGTATGTGACGTGTGGGCTAACATCTGCCTGCGATACAAAAGATTGTGAAAAGTTTGTTATGTAATTGTTTGTTTGACAAGTCACGTTCAAACGACTATAAATGTATGTATAATATTCCTTATGTTTCACCAGCGTAATGTTTTTCTACGCAATTTTCTTAATTTTTTTCCTTCATAAGAACCTTCTCCTGACAATAACAAACACAACAAAAAAAGAATTATCGAAATTGGTTCAGCTGTTCTCGAGATTTGCGCTTAGCAACACATTCAGCGATTCATTTTTATATTATAGAAAAACATACTCTGACGCCTGAGGCCGATCGTGCCTCTCTATCGCTTGTTCCGCGCTCTCGCTTACACCGTAACGCGATCGTAACATAACACTTTTTTGTGAGTGCAGTACGGTGTTCATCGATTTATAAGACGTTATCACGTCAAAACGTATAAGCTTGGGGCTAGATGGTGCTGTGTAAAATATTCTACAATATTTACTGTAACTATACAATGTGTTTCAGGGAAGAGGTTTTAATACGATAGGGGGTTGTTCTAGACGTCTAGGCGAACAACTTTTGTTCTACGACTTTTGGAAATACGAACATTTCCTTAGAAGTTTTTGTATGAAACAACTGATTTTCAAGTAAAAAATCCCTCAGAATTATCGAAATAAAAAAGTCTTAGAACAAAATTTGTTCGTCTAGACGTCTAGAACAACCGCCTATCGTATTAAAACCTATTCGCTGAAACACATTGTATAGTTACAGTAAATATTGTAGAATATGTTGTAGTAGAATATTTTACACAGCACCATCAAGCACCAAGCTTATACTTTTTATACAAAATCCAAAAAATTGAAAATAATCCTATTTGTATAAAAATTCCAGTGATATAAACGCCGAAGACACAATAGGCAACGTCCAACAACACAAGATGGACGATCGAGTGACACTACAGGCCACGGTCGCATTCGATAGAGACACCGCGTATCGCTGTCTCATTAAATACGATCTATACACTAGGACTATTCATTACACTAACTGTGAATGTCAACTGTTAGCGTGTCAACATGTTTTAGGTAAGGTTTTTTATATATTTACTAGCTTTTTCCCGCGTAACAGTCGATAATGGTTCTAATAGGATTGGACCAAGAAATCACGTTGTCCAATGCAAACTATGCCCCCCTTTTCACCCCCTAAATTGTAGAATTTCGGAAAATCCTTTCTTATAGGATGCCTACGTCATACAAAGAACACACCCTCCAAGTTTCAGGTCTCTACGATCAGCGGTTTAGGCTGTGCGTTGATCCGTCAGTCAGTCAGTCAGGACAAAGCATTTTATATGTATAGACTAGCGACCCGCTCCGGCTTCGCACGGGTATATTATGCATGTATTGTACATATAATCCTTCCTCTTGAATCACTCTATCTATTAAAAACCGCATCAAAATCCGTTGCGCAGTTTTAAAGATCTAAGCATACAAAGGGACATAAGGATATAGGGACGGCGAAAAGTGACTTTATTTTATACTATGTAGTGATAGTGATAATCTAAGATTAATAATGTAACATTCCAGCGTTCCTAATGTGGTTACACCGTCGTTCGGAGGAGCAGTTAGACAACGACATGTCCTTCTGCCTCGAACCTCTCGTCCAACAGACGACCTTCCTTAAGGCGAAGGATATTGTGTATGACAGCGATACGGACAGTGTCTCCGATGACATCGAGATACCGGATAACATGGAGCGGATACAGGAGAATATTGTGCACGAGTTTGTTGATACTTGTAAGGTGATGAAGATGTCTAATTCGCCGGTTTATAGGTATTGTTCTTGACAATATAATTTTATACTACTAGCAGCGCTTTTTTCTCCTGATCCCCTGGGAATATCGGGATGAAAAGTAGCCTATGTTGTTGTTAATGAATCAATGTATTTTCATACCAAGTTTCATGTAAATCGATTCAGTAGTTTTGTAGCCTATGCAATGCAAACAAACAATCAAACAAATCTTTCCTCTCTAGATTATTGTATGAATTTTTTACATTGGCCTTAATTGGTATAATATCATAAACTATAACCCCCTTATTCCAAAACGAGGTTTAGGGATAGTCCGAGATGTGGATTTTAACCTTAGATTTAGATACAGATTTACACGCGAACTATAGTCTAAACACTATCCCTAATAATCTATAGGGATAGTGTTTAGACTATAGTTCCCTATGTAATGGATAGGGATAGTGTTTAGACTATAGTTCACGAGTATATCTGTGTCTAAATCTAAGGTTTAAATCCATATCTCGGACTATCCTTAAACCTCGTTTTGGAATAAGGGGGTAAGAGATAGCTAAAAATGCTGAAAGGAGTTGCATAAAACTGCATTATTAGATTTTTTTAAAGTCAGGGGAGGTATGCACCCCGAGGAAAAAGTATGTATTGATAAATAACCAACTAAAAACTTACGTTGAATAAAAAACATAACTCTCCTTTTGCCGTAGTCGGATAAAAACATACTAAGATAGGCGCGAAAAACATAACCATTTCCTTGCAATCAGGTAAAAGTTGTTTGGGAAGGTGCACTGTAGTACCTACTCCTTATTTTTAAATGATTAACAACCCATATATAAATTGGCTGATCACTATCACTACATAGTATAAAACAAAGTCGGTTTCTCTGTCCCTATATCCCTTTGTATGCTTAAATCTTTAAAACTACGCAACGGAATTTGATGCAGTTTTTTTTAATAGATAGAGTGATTCAAGAGGAAGGTTTATACATGTATAATATAGCCGTGCGAAGCCGGGGCGGGTCGCTAGTTATATTATATGAATGTTCCCCAGATATCTAAATACGAACGATCATCTAGAACTGTCCCTCCACCGTATGCAAGCGTCGTGGCGTGACACGACGGAGGCGGTAGCAGGGACGGACCACTTCATGCAGTACTGCACCGAACGTATGGCAGGAAAGGAGGCGGCTTTACATGAACTAGGTAGCTACAGCGCCATCTAACTACTAACTAAGCAAACCTTGCACTATGGAGTACCCAATAGTACCCATCTAAGTACCGCCTTAGTAAGTTTTTCTTATCACAAAAGTTTGGGCTCTCGAGACCTACCTACTTGCAGAACTACTAGTTTAATGAATATACCTTAATCAATACACTGCAAACTATCCATTACTGCCCGCACAAATAAATGCGCCGCAAAGTACCACTTTGTTCGCATTCTTAGCAGAATGCTGCGAAAATGACTAACAATTGTTAAAATTTTAATTACTAGTAAAGCAATTTGCCTAATAAACAAGATGTCTAAAACACCGTCCCCCTTATTCCGACGAGGTTTAAGGATAGTCCGAGATGTGGAATTAAACCTTAGATTTAGACACAGATTTACTCGTAAACTATAGTCTAAACACTATCCCTATATAATCTATAGGGATAGTGTTTAGACTATAGTCTATATAATCCTATATAATCTATAGGGATAGTGTTTAGACTATAGTCTATATAATCCTATATAATCTATAGGGATAGTGTTTAGACTATATAATCCTATATAATCTATAGGGATAGTGTTTAGACTTCTTAATATATATAAATCTCGTGTCACAATGTTTGTCCTCAATGGACTCCTAAACCACTTAACCGATTATAATAAAATTCGCACACCATGTGCAGTTCGATCCAACTTGAGAGATAGGATAGCTTACATCCCGATATTCCCACGGGATCGGGAGTTACGCGGGTGAAACCGCGTAGGGCAGCTAGTAGTCTATATAATCCTTTATAATCTATAGGGATAGTGTTTAGACTATAGTCTATATAATCCTATATAATCTATAGGGATAGTGTTTAGACTATAGTTTAGGAGTAAATCTGTGTCTAAATCTAAGGTTTAAATCCACATCTCGGACTATAACCTCGTTTTGGAATAAGGGGGCTTAAGTTTAAAATGTACGTTGACTGAGAAGGTTGTTAAGCATCTAAATACTAGCTGCGCCCCGTCGTCGACCCACGTAACTCCCAATCCCGTGGGAATACCAAAATTAAACCTAGCCTATAGCCTTTTTTTTTTCAATTATTATTATACCTATTTTTCAATTCGAACCAGTAGTTCCTGAGATTAGCGCGTTGAAACAAACAAACAAACTCTTCAGCTTTATAATATTAGTATAGATATAGATAACTAATGCATATAATGTTGTATACAGAGACATGTGAAGACACGAAGCTACGCCGTGAGCTGCAGTACGCTCGCCTCGAGGGACGGCATGTCTTCCTCGTGGGCAACTCGATGGACTGGGACCATACATTGACGTTAGAGGATAACGGACTTAGTGATATCTTACTTCACACTGACATACCTGCTGACGGTGAGATTATCATTATATTTATTTATAAGACAAAGTCAAATTTCTTTATTCATTTCGATGCTTATGTATATATACATTGATCACTTAGAAACGTCTTAAAAACTAAGTCAGGATGTGTGCCTTCGGATCGCGCCCCGCGCGTTGTAAAGTTATGTTACCTGATTCTGTTTTTTTTGAAGTGAAAACTTCTTTAGCGGCGTTGAGCACTTTTTCTGTAATGGGTATAAAATCTTAAACTCGCGTCAGGACACGTGACCTGATCGAAAAAGCGTAAGACGGATGGAGAGTAGACAGCTATCCCCTCTCTACGGCGCGGCGAAAATGTATGCCTGGGCCTACTGTTTTTAATTTGGCTGTGAGTGTATTAAGACGTACATATGGTATTTTTTTAACGGACGACTATTGACGGACGACAAATGTCGGACTACAAATGTCGGACGACAAATGTCGGACGACAAATGTCGGACGACTATTTGTCGGACGACTATTTGTCGGACGACTATTGACGGACGACAAATGTCGGACGACTATTGACGGACGACAAATGTCGGACGACTATTTGTCGGACGACTATTGACGGACGACAAATGTCGGACGACAATTTGTTGGGCGACAAATGTCGGACGACTATTTGTCGTCCGACTATTTTTTTTTTTCATCTAAAACTCTTTTTGCGTATGTTCTCGCGACATATGAGATTTTACACAGATATACAGTTTTCACTTCTGCCTGCACTCCCGGAGTGCGCTGTTTTTTTTTTTATAAACATTATACTGTACAATACAATACTAAAAAAAATAACAAAATAGGTAAATACAAATTTTACAGAAATGCGAATGAGCTCTAGGTCACGTGGGGTTCAGCTAATTGGTAATGTGACTGTTGCTAATAGCATTATGTCATAATATACAAATATATAAAATATGTAATATTTTGTTCCAGACGAATTCAAAGAAAATATGAAAACAACATTAGAACAGCAACTCGACATAAAAATAAAAAAATGCGGCATAATATTAAACAAGGAATATCCAATATACTGTGCCGTACCTTACGGCTTGACCGATTCCCATGTAATCGATATAGTCTGCTTAGATGATGAAGAAGATATATCTAAATATATGGATGATGAAAAATTAAAATTAAACGTACAATTTATGTCACAATTTAATATGCTTCTGGCTAAGAAGGAAAAGTCATATTTCTTTATTGGTCATCAAAATGCTATCACGAAGCAAATATACATTCACGAATTAAAGTTTGATAGAAATTATTGTACTAGTTTTCTAGAGAGATGTATCAGATTTTGGAAAGATAATGTTTTTCCAATTATTTCTCAGACTTAAATAATTTTCTACGTCTACTATAAAAATGAATCTCTATTTTCCTTGGTCACGGAATCACGCGTGTGAACGGCTGGACCGATTTCGCTCATTCTTTTTTGTTTGTGTGTTTGAGGAGAAGGTTCATAAGAAAGAAATAATTCAAAAAGTTGCACAGAAAATTATTACGCGGGTGAAATCGCGGGGCGCAGCTAGTTATCAATAATATTACTTTTACGATAAAATAAACACGGCTTTGTCTTCAGACGTCATATTGACGAGTTCTTTCTAGCCATTGTTGATTAAGCTGAGGGGGTGGTATACATATAGGTGCTGGTACTGGGCAAGGCTAATCCATCTTGTATTACACAAGTCCCAGGCACTAAATCGCACTGAATAGCATAAAAAAAATATTGCAGTACATTCCACACATCGCCATCTAGCCCCAAGCTAAGTAACTACACTTGTGTTATGGGTGCTAGACAACGGATATACTACTTATATACTTTTCTTTTGTAAATATATACTTTTATTACATAGAAACAACCAGACCACAGACAAATATCTAAGCATAAATACATGTCTGAGGCGGGAATCGAACCCGCAACCCTGTGTGTTTGGCAGTCCGGCATGATGGCCATTGCGCTAACTGGATCTTAAGCTGAGGGGGTGGTTATAGGTGCTGGTACTGGGCAAGCCTAATCCATCTTGTACTAAAGCCCGGAAGAGCATAAAAAAAAAATGCAGGACATTCCACACATCTAGCCCCAAACTAAGTAACTACACTTGTGTTATGGGTGCTAGACAACGGATACACTCTTTTGTAAATATATACATTAGAAACAACCAGACCACAGACAAATATCTAAGCATAAATACATGTCTGAGGCGAGAATCGAACCCGCAACCCTGTATTTGGCAGTCCTGCATGGTGACCATTGTGCCAAATGGGTCGTCATGGATTACAGTTGGTGTTAAAATTATCTAGATTAAATATAAAGGCCAGATATAAGTAGTTGTTAAACTAGTTATTATTAAATATTGTGTAACAAAAACACTTGAGATTAGATATAAACCTACCTACTACCAAATTGTTATCTATCATAATTGAATTGATAAATATAAAAAAATTTGATGTGTTGAATCTCAAATAGGTAGGTGTATAGAATTTAAGCTAACATTGTTATTTTTTCTTCTAATGTTATTTAAAACGGAATATGTCTCCTGAGTATGACGCTTGGAACAGCGTAGAAATATGTAAATTTCCGGTTTTAATGACTTCAAACTTGCATGGTCTTGCATGCCTATTTTTAACCCCCGACGCAAAAACGACGGGGTGTTATAAGTTTGACGTGTCTGTGTGTGTGTCTGTCTGTGGCATCGTAGCTCCCGAACGGATGAACCGATTTTGATTTCGTTTTTTTGTGTTTGTAAAAAAATATGTTCTTAAGGTGTCCCTAGGTTTTATAAAAATAAGTTCAGCCATTGAAAAGTTATGACAATTTTTCGGTTCAAATCTGTGATTTTCGATGTATCTAGCAATAAGTCAAACAATTACAAAGAATAATATTTTATTGTGTAATATTCATAATAAAATAAAAGAGTCTAAAAACATGTAACACTTATTTTAACTTTATTGAAAATTAAAAACTACTTTTAACTTAGGAACCACTATGGTATAGTTAGCTCCATGCCCATGGCCCACCTATATAGTTCACCTGGTTGTACCAGGAGAAATTTATAATAGATGAACTATGTACTTTGGTATAATGTAATATACCTATAAGGCTGAAAAGATTTATATCTGAAACGACTAATCAGATTTGAAATAAGTAATCTTTTTGTATAAAATAGCCTAATTCTTAGAGTTCTTATAACGCAGGGATTAGAACTATGGGAGTTTAACCCACAGTAAAGTTTAGTGGTTTCTAGAATAAAATAGTTTTAATTCATTAAAAAACTTCATGGTATTATTAGCCAAGAAAAGTGGAGGCTCAAACGGTCTTTTGTGCTTTTATAATAGTAGTTACTTTGCAATATATAAAGAAACTACTAACACTTGATAGTTCTTTTAACAGTTCCTTTAAAACTGCACACCAAAGTCTTTAAATTGCTTATTTAGGTAGATAGTTTTAATCTTCTATTTAAGATTAAAGTTCAACTTTAGTCTTAAATAATCTTAAAATGTAAACATTCAAGTAATAGCGATTTGGGTGGTCTCCACTTTTGTTGGCGTATAAATGAAGTTAGAATATTACCCCTCCCTCTTATTTTTCTCCCAGTCAGCGATCTTCTTATCGAACCAGACATATTGTCCTCTCACGGAGTCTGGAGCATCGAGGGCGAGGAACAGTGGAGCCTCTGCTCCCTGGTCTATGGTCAGGGGGCCTTTGTGTGATGTCATGTCTGTGTCCACATAGCCAGGGTGAACGGAATTCACTTTTATATCTGTAACAATTAATAAATCATAGTAGCGCTCCGCGGTATCATAAGTCCCGATCCCATGGGAATAAAAAGTAGCATACAAACATGCCCAAGGAATTGTACCAAGCTCCATCAAAATCGATCCAGTAGTTTTGTAGCTTATTCTATTTAAAACAAATTATCAATTGAATATTTCTGTTTATGATATTAGTCTAGACTAGATTTTACCCATGAATTTGTTGGCATAGGAGTTAATCTTTTCAAATCCTTTCTTTTAGCGGTTGCCTAACATATTACCTACATGATATTTATCCATTTTGTATGACAGCCATATTGTTATTTTGTTGTATTATTTATGTATTCTGTTTGCATAGCTATGTTTTATAAATATAATAAATTATTTAGAAAAAAACAACCTATAGAAAAAAAATCAACTCAAAAACATAAAATCTTCTTATAAATCAGAAAAATCATAAACAACATCAGGTAAAATCAACTAAAAAAGATAAAATCTTATAAATTCCAATCATTTAATGGCTTCATTAATTTTCTGAATACCTACACTAATACTTAAAATACCTAAACTTTAAACGTTAATACCTAAACTTACTATTAGGGAGTATGTTTTAACTTTACTCCAACGCCATCTATATTTAGGATGGAGAACTACAGTAGAAAACTGCAAAACATGACTTATTTCATCAAATTTTTAAACAATTTTTGTATTGATATATATCACAAAAAACCCTTTGATATATATCCTCGAACCCTGATCTGCAGGCCGAATTAAGCTGAGTTGTGTGTTGATAATATCAATATTATTATTTAATTCTATGATATTTCTACAATTTGAGCTCAGTTAGTCAATCAGGACTTTGTATTTTACATTTGTAGACAATCATCTCTTTTGATGTGAAACTTTGAAAATATGCTAAAAGATTGGGATCTTTTCCAGAAACTAAACGTAACAGGTGTAACATCATAATGTTATGGATGTGAAGAAAGAGGTTGGATTAGCTATGAAACCAATGAGTATGAGTTTGTATTTACCTCTGTCTTGAAGTTCTCTCTGTTGTATCAATGTTAGAGCAGAGACTACAACTTTAGACACAGCATACGAAGAGTTCCCCCATTCCGCAGCCTGTGTCCCTTGCTTAGCGGCATCGACGTATTGCTGCGCTAACTGAGATAGCTGCTGTACGGTTAGACTGGGATCTTTCAACTTGTTCCTCAATGGCTCGCTCGGTATCTGGGTGAGGTGGCCCATGCTACTAGATACGTTCACAACTCTCGCTCCATTCTTCAAGAGCGGGAACAGCACGTCACATGTAGACACCAACGAGAAATAATTTACAAAAAGTGTCTGTTCGGCTTGCACTCCTACCGGCGCGGGGTCGTCATGTTTAAAAGCGATTGCTGCGTTATTTACCAATACATCGATCCCATCGTAGTTCGCTTTTAAGTAATCACGAAATACTTCTAAGCTGCGCTTGTCCGTGGTATCTAACTGATGATATTTAGGCTTCAAGCCTTCGTTTTGTAAATCTTGTACGGCTTTTTTCCCTCGTTCAATGTCCCGTGATGTAAGGTATACTACACCATCGAAACGCTTGCAGAGTCCTCGAACTATGGCAAATCCTATGCCCTTGTTCGCTCCAGTCACTACAGCTACTTTAGACATTGTAAAGATTTAATTTTATCAATAATCTAACACGGCAACTCGAGCGAAACGACCTCGTCCCCTCGTCAACAAAACAAATGTGATGTGCAAAGAGAATTTAAATACTACGTGTGATGTGATGTGAAGAATCAAAGAGTTTTGTGACAAACCACAGAGGATAAAACGGAAAGCTTGCCTATGTTCACTGCATGGACTTAATATTATTTATGGTTCACTGCATGTGCAAGAGACAGCGCTGAAAAAGGTTATGTTTTTATTATTTTGCAAAAACTCATTGATTCTCAGTATAAAAAACCAATTTGTACCTACCTATTTCGTTTTGTGTTCAACAATTTTTACTTTTGTTTTCAGATTCTTCTTTCGATCGATCGCGACAATATGCCACCAAGAAAGGATAAGGCTTTGTACAAACGACACCAGTATTCTGGCCCGAGGGGGTCACGCAAACGAAGTTTGGCGCATTTAAAGGGGTATTATAGCTTATAGCTTGTACACACGTTACGATTTGGTTGTCCCGACCAAATTGGGTATCGATACACAATTACACACGCTACGATTTGGTCGGATACTATTCAGAGAGTACATTGATACACATCGTGGTCATTAGGTAGTTTCTAGGGTTCCATTCCTCAGGGGGGAAAAACGGAACCCTATTACTAAGACTTCACTGTCAGTTCATCAGTCCGTCCGTCTATCAATTCCATGATCAATTCCATCCGTCCGTAAATCCTACCGTCCGTCTGTCTGTCTGCCTTTCTGTCCGTCGTCTTCGAAACAAACAAGTGTGAGTCGGACTCCCGCACGAAGGGTTCCGTATCATGTTGTATTTGAGCCGTTTTCTGTTTTTAGTTGTTGTTGTTATACATAATCTGAGAAAATTTTAACTCTCTATCCATCACGATTCATGAGATACAACCGGATGACGGTTGTATCTCATGAATCGTGATGGATAGAGAGTTAAAATTTTCTCAGATTATGTATTTCTATATTAGTGTCGCTTTAACAACAACAACTAAAAACAGAAAACGGCTCAAATACAACATGATACGGAACCCTTCGTGCGGGAGTCCGACTCACACTTGTTTGTTTCGAACACGAAGTTGGGTCCGATGCGTACACACGTCCCGATTTGGTCGGATACAACCAAATTGGGTGGGCGTATCCAATTTGATCAATTAATAATAATTAAGTATGTCCAACCACGATACACACGTCCCGATTTGGTTGTACACCCGACCAAATGTGATGTCGGACCCGACCAAATCGGGACGTGTGTATAATAGCTTATACACACGTCCCGATTTGGTCGGGTGCGGGTCATGTTGTATTTGAGCCCCACTTCATTTTTTTCTGTTTTTAGTTGTTGTTGTTGTTAACCCTTAATCGGATATGAGCAAATCGGGCCGATATGGCGGGTTGTGCGGTTAATTCTGGATAAATAAACACTAAATAAGATATCCAAATTAAAAAAAATTAAAAAAATATAAGGGTTCGCATTTTATTTAGGTGGCTAATATATGACCGTTGTCTGATAACGATTCCTAAGTGTGGCATATATATGACCATTGTCTGAACAGGGAAACAAAAACTATTTTTTTATTATAAAGTATTTTAATTATTTATTGTTCTTTTACAGCTAAATGAAATTTTTTAAAACAACCCTTTGCACACAGAGATACGCCACAATGGGAACACTTTATGTTCGACCTTTTGGTGTCTTTTCGCGTCGAACACAACTTGCAGCGCTTATAAGTCTCTTGTGCTTCCGGAAAGTGAATTCCAACACTCTGAAGCCGAATTTCATCAGGGACGCCGAAATTTCCGCCTTTTTTATTTTTGAAAACAATAGGTCTCTGTTTCTTACATGTGAAGTCGCTGATCAGCGCTCTTGCTAACCGCAGTCGAAATTCGCGATGGGCCGAATCTCGTTTGGAATGATTTGTTAGGTACAGAATATAGGATAAATTCAATGATGGGGATGGAGGTACACTAACGGTGGTCATAACTATATCATCGTTAGACACATCCTCCGTGGCAGAAACGGAACCGATTTCAACTTCATTATTTGCCTGAGGGACAGTCATCATGTGTGCATCGTCGTGAGCAGTACTTACAGCATCTTCAATACTGACATAGTTTTCAGCAATGCCTACATTATCGTCTGCAGTTCCAGCGAAGAGTTGCTCTAACCTGCGGTCAATGACATCGTCTTCAGGTAACTCTAACAAAGTTTCTCGAGGAGAAGGTACAAAAGGGAGTTCCTCGTCTTCTTCTGAGTCAATATCGGACCAATTCTCCAAAATGCCCTGTAGTGCGCCAAGAGATAGTGGTCTACGCGATGACATCTCTACCTACAAAAATAAACAATCAGTTAGTAACAATAATAACTTCAATTATTTACACTAATTGGAAAAATAAAGACAAAATGTATTACAACAAAACCGTCGTTATTTCAAACATTTAATTCAACTAACAGACAATGGTCATATGTTAGCCACATACTTTCAGTACATATTTCAAATACAATTATTGTAGAAAGAAACTAATTTTATACACTCAACACTTCATAATATAATTAACTTTACAAATTATTAAGTATTAAATACTTACCGGATTTTTTCTAAGCACAAATCCAATATTTCACAATAAAACTCAGGTAAAGATCGAAACATCGAGTTTCAGCGCGGCAGTTTTGACTTTGACAGTCAATGACAGCAATTATTTTTATTTTTTTTTCACAATACCGACAACATAACAAAGTTTAACATTTGCTCTATTGGGACAAAAAAAAACATCATAGGTTATGGTCACACTTTTTCTTTTTTTTACAAAAACATATCGGCAATGGTATGTGGCTTATATTCTACCGTTGTTTGATTAAGGGTTATAGCGACAATAATAGAAATACTTAATCTGAGAAAATTTTAACTCTCTATCCATCACGATTCATGAGATACAACCGGATGACAGACGGACAGACAGACAGACGGACGGACGGATGGAACTGATAGACGGACGGACTGATGAACTGACAGTGAAGTCTAGTAATAGGGTCCCGTTTTTTCCCCTGAGGAACGGAACCCTAGAAACTACTTAATGACCACGATGTGTATCAATGTACTCTCTGAATCGTATCCGACCAAATCGTAGCGTGTGTAGCGATACCCAATTTGGTTGTGTCAATTTGGTCGGGACGACCAAACCGTAACGTGTTTACACCACACTGATTCAGGGTCCCTGAAATTAGGGTGGTTAGGGACCTTATTATTTATCTCGATTATTACACTACACTAAAAAGGGACCCTAACTCAGTCGGACAGCGAATCTGGGAGCGGCTTGACACCATGCCACCTGTATTAACAGAACATCAATTAAAAAAAAACATACCTACATACAACCGAATTGAGAACCTCCTCATTTTTTTTACGTCGGTTAAAAAGTCAAAAAAGCGGTTAGGGAGTAAGGCGGCTCTGACGCACTAATTAGGGACCCTTACTGCCTAACTCTTATTACACCTCTCCTAATTGAGGGTTAGGGACCCTGAATCAGTGTAGTGTAATAAATACCCCTTTTAAAGGCGGACCGGGTCCACTCTGACGCACTAATTAGGGACCCTTACTGCCTAACTCTTATTACACCTCTCTTAATTAAGGGTTAGGGACCCTGAATCGGTGTAGTGTAATACCCCTTTTACGACTATCACACGGGATTTCGTGGTATTTAATGTTTATTTTATCTCTAAGTAATAGCTTATACACACGTCCCGATTTGGTCGGGTCCGACATACAATTTGGTCGGGTGTACAACCAAATCGGGACGTGTGTATCGTGGTCGGGCAGACTTAATTATTATTCATTGATCAAATTGGATACGCCCGCCCGATTTGGTTGTATCCGACCAAATCGGGACGTGTGTATGCGTCGGACCCAATTTCGTGTTTGAAACAAACATGTGAGAGTCGGACTCCCGCACGAAGGGTTCCGTATCATGTTGTATTTGAGCCCCACTTTATTTTTTTCTGGTTTTAGTTGTTGTTGTTAAAACGACAATAATAGAAATACATCTGAGGAAATTTTAACTCTCTGTCCATCACGATTTATGAGATACAACCGGATGACAGACGGACAGACAGGTAGATAGACAGACGGACGGACGGATGGAACTGATAGACGGACGGACTGATGAACTGACAGTGAAGTCTTAGTAATAGGGTCCCGTTTTTCCCCTGAGGAACAGAACCCTAGAAACTACTTAATGACCACGATGTGTATCAATGTACTCTCTGAATCGTATCCGACCAAATCGTAGCGTGTGTAGCGATACCCGATTTGGTTGTGTCAATTTGGTCGGGACGACCAAATCGTAACGTGTGTACAAGCTATAACATCTATATAGGTATAAATTATTAAAAGTAAATGTCTGTTTATTTTGTAGCCGCAGTCGGGTAGAAGCATGGCGCGATGATGGTAGACCAAGCAATACTGAACCAACTATTGGAAGCCTTAGTAATCAAGAAAGGTAAATTTGATGTTAGGTCCTCTGTTAACTCCTTGTGTGATGTGAGACCTCTGTATTTGCAACCGGATGCGGGCGCCCGGTAATTCAGAAGTAATATTAGACGACCCAGTTGGCACAATGGTCACCATGTCACATTGCCAAACACAGTGTTGCGGGTTCGATTCCCGCCTCAGGCAAGTATTTATGCATATATGTATATTTGTCTGTGGTCTGGTTGTTTCTATGTAATAAAAGTATATAAACGGAGTATATATGTATTTACAAAAGAAAAGTATATATGTAGTACTTATATCCGTTGTCTAGCACCCATAACACTAGTGTAGTTTATTTTTTTTTTTTTATTTTATTTATTTCAAAACTTATACCATCATTACAGGCGTTTACCCAAATCGACAGTAAAGTAACAATAAAAACATCACTTAATTAATTTTACTTAAATAGCTACTGGCTACCTTCTCGAATTCCGTCAGTGTACACGTGAATATATCAATATTTCGCGCTACCTCATTCAGAGTTACAATTATTATTGCCCTAGGAACCGGAGCGAATCGCCAGATGTTCGTTCTAGAACGTAGTTCGTTGAACGTGTTTGATCTCACGCCTACCCGTAGTCTACTATTCGGTACTAGCAACTGTAGCAACTCTAATAAACGTAAAATATCCGGATTACAGAGTTTCCCCCTAAACACTAAAAATACATACTTTGCCAGCGACAAATTCCTCCTTACCTCCAACTTATAATATCCAACCATCCCCAAAACAAAGAGGGTTGGATACATAAGCGGGTACTTCGGATAGACTCCATATTGCTTAAAGTATAAGTATCGTGTAAATTTATTCTGAATTTTCTCCACCATTGTACAATATTTGGCCTCATGAGGGTTCCAAATTATTGCCCCACTCTCCAGTCTACTCCTCACCAGTGCATTATAAAGAACCCTGGCTGCCGTCGTGTTTACAAGGTCGTTAGTCTCACGAATTACAAATCCCAAGATTCTAAATGCCTTGGCACAGAGATCCGTCACATGATTTGCAAATTTCAAATCCTTTGTAAATAATATCCCCAAATCCCGAGTCGCCGTTACTCTCGGTAGAATTTCGTTTGACATGCGATAGTCACATATTATAGGATTGGTAGCTCTGGTGAGAGTCATTATGTTACATTTTGAAATATTGAAATGCAACTTGTTTTTTAAACTCCACATCAGCACTCTATCCAAATCCTTTTGTAACTTCTCACAATCGTCAAGATCCCGAAGTTACTTAGCTTGGGGCTAGATAGCGATGCGATGTGTGGAATGTCCTGCAATATTTATATTTATATTATTACTATTTCACTATTCTAATGTTTTACCATTACCCTTCTTTTTTTTTTTTTCTTTCTTCGGTCATAGACCGAAGTTATGGCTGTTACCGTGACATCTGACATTTTTTTACTAAAATCTGTTGTTTGGGCGAATAGTCAAAGACGGTTTAGGGAAACAAGTTATATTATTTTAAAAGTAAGTTTTACATTGCGTATTATCTATCTAATGTTTCTAAGTTACAAGATGGTTGAACCTGGGTTGAACAGGAAGAATTGTCACTATCTATGACGTTACGTACGACACAGAAAAGCACATAGAAATGAAGGAGAAACGAAACGGCGCGAACACCTACAAACTGTCACTTACGTCACTGTCACTGTTTTTATTCAGTTTCGGTCGCGGACTGTCGCGGCGCGGTGTCGCGGTTTTTACGCTGGATCGATAGTTTGTGTATTTATTATTTTTAAAACCTATAAGCGCGTTCTAGTGTGAAATCTTTTGGTATTTATTTTTATCGTTAGTTACCGCTATAACGGAGTGTTATTGTTTTTAATAAAACATAACTACCTGTACGTTTCTAGGGTCCGTCGTCGTGGACCGGCAGAATTATTTTTATAATACAAAGATATTAATTTATGAGCCGGTTTGCACATCTTTTATATGAAAATATAATATTTTACAAATATATGCCGCGTAGGCAGAAAGCTATATACCGACAGACATCAAAACTAGATTAAATAAGTCCATTCACAACACACACTGTGTCTCTTTTTTTTGCCCGCGACGCGCCGCCGTTTAGAAGGCTAAAATGGTTCTAATAGGATTTTTTTGGGCTGTGCCTGCCGCAGGTTCACCATGTTTTGGAACCCAGTTTTGACCTCATATTATTATAGCCAGGCCAATTCCATATAAGTTTGGCATCAGTGTGGCCAACGTCTTTGACGGGTTTTTTGTGTTTTAATTAATTGTTAGCGTGTGTTGGTTGAATGATTGTTAGTAGGTATAAAATATGGCAAATGAAGACAATAAAAAAAAGAGATGCTGTCCACGGAAACTCAAGAAACTCAGGATACAGAGACTGTTGAGTTATCGAATTAAAAAGTAAGTGAGCCTGATGTCAGACTGACCGTGAAGTCTCAGTAACTGTTGCCGCTATAACAACAAGTACTAAAACAGGACACAAATCAAGTGGGGCTTCCATACAACATGGTGTGGAACCCTTAGTGTGCGAGTCAGAATCTCACTTAGCCGGTTTTTTAAATTAAATTTGGACTTATTGTACCTACTTACTTAGTTCAATATCATACTCCATATCCATAAACGTGCCATTATAAAAAAAAATTTACAACTGAGAAATATTGGATTGTTTTTCTGGTGTTATTAATTTATTATAAAAATAGTTAAGACTAAGTGGTAAGCTAGAAGCATAAAATATCATGACAGAGGTGTCTTACAAACAGTTTTGTGTATCAACCGCTAAAATCCATGGAATGATATTCCTACTGTCGTAAAGGTGTGATTTGCCTTGATAGAAAAAAACCAATTTGACAATGAAATTTTTCAGTTTTACAGAGATTGTAAAGAAAAAGCAAGTACAAATTTTATATTTTCATAAACTTTACATCAAATCCTATAAGGTAGTACAGGTGGTTTCTCACTAAATAGATGTTAGTTGCTTATATTACATTAAATATAGTCAGAGCGCTCGCAATGACGGTGCACTAATCGCTCAGTCGGGCGCGGGGCCTCGTCGCGAACAGACCCACTCGCTCTGTTACATCGCAAATAATTATACACCCGGCACAGTGATTGCATAATGATGTAAAATGGGCAATAAAAACCTTAGAGGAAAGAAAATATCCCGTTTGAGGAAAAGAAGAATCGCCCAAAACAATCTATTTCAGTAAGTATCAACCTACCATATTATTATAATATTATTATCGCACGTCAGATTATTAAGATGCGGTGGTGGTGTACGTCATTCCAGCAGGAACTTTGCTTCTGAAATTAATTGGTTCTGGGAATAATTAGCGCTCAATGTGCTGTAAATGTGTGCGAAATAAAAAATGCATGTAACTTATTATTAATTATTAAATTATGAAAAATAAAAAAAGGAAAAATATCGGCTGATATATTTGTGCATAAACGTGCACGAAAAATTTAATTTGTGTGTTAGGATTTTCGAGATATTTCATTTCCTGCTGGGCTAACGTTTTGCAAAAACTTTTTTCCCGAAACTATTGAATTACCCTAACACACACATTTACAGCAGATTGAGCACTAATTATCCCCAGAACCAATTCGTTCTAGAACCAAAGTTCCTACTGGAATGACTGACACGCGTCGGTGTAATACAGTTCACAAATTGTCGCCAGTTTACAATGTCACGTAATAAATTATAAACCAACGGTGATTTAAGTATACTACTTTTATGCCTGCGACCAGCGCGGTCTGTCCCGGCTTCGTCTGTGGTGCATATGAACATAGCCGCATTTTCTGTGCTTTTCTACTGGTGAAGAAATTAATTGCAAACAAACCAGGGACTTAAAACGTTATCCATAACAGAATGTTTAACGTTATAAAAACGTTATAATAGTATCGGTATCTCAGCAAACATTTCTTTATCGATCTTTTGTATAACGTTTTACGAGTAACAGAACGAAATTTTAACTGCAAAAACAACGTTATTATAACGATAAATACGCGACGTTGCCAAACTTATTCATTTTTCAAATCCGCGCCACGCGCGGCGGAATTTGCGCATCAGTTGGTAAAAGCGAAATGGGTCGAAAAAAAATCAACAAAGTTTACAGATATTTCAATCTTGAGGATAATAATAAGACCTCAAAATGTTTAGTTTGCGAAAAAGTTTTAAAGGTAAGTTAAGAAAGAAGTAGATAGTAAGTAGGTAGTATTGTAGTATAGGTAGTATAGTGTAGTATTTTCTAAAAAAAAAACTAATATTTTTTAAGAAAATCGGCTTATTAATATTTATTTTTTTACAATAATGCCGATTTCCTTAGAAAATATGAATGTTTTCAATTTTTTTATAGAATCTTTTATGTTTCTCCGAAGAGCCCTTGCGATAGGCAGCAATAAAAAAAAATATTAAGGATTGCTCATAATTTTTTTACTCTAAAAAATTAAATGCTCCGCAAGTCGCAAATGGATCAAGCTGTTTGTGTGGTTTGTGGTGCCTTATTAAAGGTAAAGAGTTGAACTAACACGCCTCAGTGATGAAAGTTATCGACTTTGGTTTTGATGCTAAAGGCCAAAATTTCTAGTACTTTTTTAAATAATGCCGATTTTCTCGGAAAATATTAATGTTTTGAATGTTTTTATAAAATATTTTATGTTTTTATAAAGAAGCTCTAGCGATTAGTAAAAAAAACCACGATAGTTAAAGATTTGGTCATAAAAAATTCAATTGAAAATAGAGTATTTTCAATGGCTTCTATTTTCCAAAGTCATCGATATAGCAAGCTGTTTGTGGTGTCAAATGAGAGATATGAGTTGAACTAACATGCCTAAAAGTTAGAGTGCGTAAGCTGCTCTGGTTTGTAACCTAGAGACCAAAACATGTGACGTTTCATACATTTTTTTCATATTTTGACGGCTTACGATCTGCATCAAAAACAGCCCTATGTCCATCATTTGCCGTTTCGAGCCACTGTGCGGCAGCGCGCGCGTGCAACGTTGCCGCCGCGCCGTGTGCGCGCGAGCGGTGGTACCTGGTAGGTACTACCGCTCGCGCACGGTTTCGAACGCAGCGACAACGTTGCTTGGCCGCAGAAGAGGTGGTTGGCAGGTATTAGGTATATACTAATTGCACTGTGAAAATTTATCGCTACATTATTGATTGGTTTATTTTACTTTTAATCGTAGATTCACTATGATAAAAAAATGTGTTTCGGAAATTTTACCTATTCCTACTAAACATATATCTAACACCAAAGTAATAGTAAATTTCAGGACGTTATGTAACCTTTAGCCTTCTTCGATATTTGAGATATCCAACACTAGAAGAATTATTCAGATCGGTCCAGTAGTTTTGAAGCAAATTCAATACAATACAAACAAACAAACAAACAAAAATCTAATCTTTCCCATTTATACTATTACATAGTACGTACATGTACCTATAGATTACACCCTTACGTAGCCAGAGAGAGCACTGCGTTCGATAGTTCACACGAAGAAAAAGTAAACATTACTTTGAGTAAAAGAGATAGCATAAAAACAATAATTATAACATTATTATATGAATAATAATATTTTTAATAACGTTAAATTGACAATATAACGTAACGTTATTATAACGTTATACATATTCAAAGCTTTGAATAATATTGTTTCGTTATATCGTTTCTCTCACAAATAACGTTATCTTACTACACAGATAACGTTACTGTATTTTACCGGTATTTAAGTCCCTGAAACAAACAATCAAATATTTTATTATTATAATATTAGTGTACTTAGATAGATACTAAAACAAAGGGGACCGTGTTAGAGTGGGAATGATAGGTATAAGGGTTTTCTATTAATAAGTATTTGAAAATCACTTATCTATACTAATATTTTAAAGCTGAAGATTTGTTTGTTTGAACGCGCTAATCTCAGGAACTTCTATCACCTTCTGGTTCGAGTTGAAAGAATATTTTTGTGTTGGATAGTCCATTTATCGAGGAAGGCTATAGGCTATTTTTCGTTTTGATATTCCCACGGGATTTACACGGGTGAAACCGCGGAGCGTAGCTAGTATTTTATAGACTGAAAAAAAAAAGATATAGAAGACTTACTATCTTGCAGATTACGAGCGTTGGCTGAGCAAACAAAATATATAAAAGAAGAGAAACCTGATCAAATGTCATCCACGTCTACTGTACATTTTACAGAGTAAGGAATTATCTTTTATCGAATCACAAGTATTCTATAAGTTTTGTTTGAACGCGCTAATCTCAGGAACTACTGGTTCGAGTTGAAAAATTATTTTTGTGTTGGATAGTCCATTTATCGAGGAAGGCTATAGGCTACTTTTCATTTTGATATTCCCAGGGGATCGGGACTTACGCCGGTGAAACCGCAAAGCGCAGCTACTGTATACTAATATCATAAAGGTGAAGAGTTTGTTTGAACGCGCTAATCTCAGGAACTAGTATTTTATAGACTGAAAAAAAGATATAGAAGACTTTATCTTGCAGATTACGAGCGATGGCTGAGCAAACAAAATATATAAAAGAAGAGAAATCTGATCAAATGTCATCCACGTCTACTGTACATTTTACAGAGTAAGGAATTATATTTTATCAAATCACAAGTATTCTATAAGTTTTGTTTGAACGCGCTAATCTCAGGAGCTACTGGTTCGAGTTGAAAAATTATTTTGTGTTGGATAGTCCATTTATCGAGGAAGGCTATAGGCTATTTTTCGTTTTGATATTCCCACGGGATTAACACGGGCGAAACCGCGGAGCGTAGTTAGTATTTTATAGACTGAAAAAAAGTTATATAGAAGACTTACTATTTTGCAGATTACGAGCGTTGGCTGAGCAAACAAAATATATAAAAGTAAAGAAACCTGATCAAATGTCATCCACGTCTACTGTACATTTTACAGAGTAAGGAATTATATTTTATCGAATTACAAGTATTGTATAAGTTTTGTTTGAACGCGCTAATCTCAGGAACTACTGGTTCGAGTTGAAAAATTATTTTTGTGTTGGATAGTCCATTTATCGAGGAAGGCTATAGGCTACTTTTCATATTGATATTCCCACGGGATTTACACGGGTGAAATCGGGAAGCGTAGCTAGTATTTTATAGACTGAAAAAAAGAAGATATAGAAGACTTACTATCTTGCAGATTACGAGCGTTGGCTGAGCAAACAAAATATATAAAAGAAGAGGAACCTGATCAAATGTCATCCACGTCTATTGTACATTTTACAGAGTAAGGAATTATCTTTTATTAAATCACAAGTATTCTATAAGTTATTTCAGGTCTCCATCTACTTACATACCGAGTTTCATCGCAATTAGTTCAGTAGTTTTTGCAGGGGCGTGTAAAAACACACACATACACAACTTTCGAATTTATAATATTAGTAGGATAAATAATTGCAGTTGTCGATTGGGAATAAATATTATGAAGTATTTTTTAAAATAAATAATAAATGTAGGTACTTACTCGAGTAAGGAACCCTAAAAACATAAAATCAATAATTAAATCTAATTTCAGTTCAAAAGAAGATACAAAACCAGCGCTATGGACATACGAAGTGCCTATCACTACAAACCAGTCATCACATGTTGGAGAAAATGAAGGACCCTCAAAGTAATAAAGTTTCATTTACCTAAGTATTTATGAAGGCAAAGACCGTAGAATTGGGGTTTTTAGGGTTCCGTACATAAGACAATCGTTAGCTCTCGATACGCGGCGCGAGTAGGTATTTTCAAAAATGCTATCTGTTTCCTGCCTTCCTCTTGTCGTGAACAACACACATACATGATGCGCGACATTACACACACACTACGGTAGCTGCAGCGAACGAAGGATGCGCGGGCATAATACCCGAGTCGGTTCATTCGTAGCCAATATTCTGTGGTTTGCGCACGTTTCCGATATTCTTTACCTACCTACTTATATCTAGTTCATATTATTTAATAGATATTTCTAACTTATACAGTAAGAAAGTAAGCTGTTAATTATTTTATACTAGCAAGCCGTTGAGGGCTTCTTCTGTGCACCTTAACAAACAACTTTTGTTCTACGACTTTTGTATATTCGATCATTTTTAGAAAATTTTGAGGTTAGGTTTACCTGAAAATCAGCTGTTCCTTACACGGACAGGTTATTAACCTTAAAATTTACTTTTAATTTAAGTTTTATCTACTGTTCTTAGTCTGAATGCCCTTTGTTTTTAAAAATCAGCTGTTTTTTCGAATTTACATAAACCTCAAAATTTTCATTTTTTTATTCGAATTTCCAAAAGTCGTAAAACAAAAGTTGTTTGTTAAGGTGCACAGAAGTAGCCCTCAACGGCTTGCTAGTATAATTTCCAATAACCCTGTATTGAACCAAAATAATTTTAGAATGGAAGAAAAGGAGTATAGACGAGGAAAAAAACGTCGACTACGTTTATCAACAAAACGAAAAAAAAATCATTTGCTTCGTAAATCAAAAGAACGGAGAACGTCAACTTCTAAAACTAACGTGTAAGTACCTAAAATATCACGAAGAGTAAAGTATATACTCTGCCTCCCCCCCCCCCAACCCGTATCCTGCGATAGAGAGTTGCAAGTACTGGACGTAATTGCCTACATTTTGGTTTTCAAATAATGTTGCGGGTCGTAACGTTTTTACCCCCTTTATCCTTCACAAAATGAAATAAATTTGATCTCATTTAATTCACTGCATCTTATTCTAGGTTTATACGATTTTCCTTTTTAGTAATTCAGTATAGTATATTAAAAACAACTGAAACGCTCGATGAAGTTTTTAAGTCAAAAATATAGATATTCAGATGCTAATAACTTGTATCTTACGCAATATTTCTTTAAAATAAAAACTGTTAAACCTAGTTTAAGTTTATTTAGTAAAATTATCAAAATTAGACTTCGTTTATGGGGGGAAAACGTTACTGATTTTTGTATGGAAATTTACCTAATTGGCCATTTTACCATATTATTACTAAGACTTGGAAGGGGAGTAGAGAGATCTTTGCCCTGCAGTGGAACACTACAGGCTCTTAAGGCGAAGTATGACCTGAAAACCTCTATCCCTTTCCCATGCGCGCCGCGCGATGACTCTATCCCTTTTCCCCGCGCGCCGTGAATTGGCCGTTTTAACTATGTTTTGTAATTAAATAAATAGCTAACATCTATTTTAGTGAAAATCCAACTATACTTACTACCTTATAGGATTTGATGTACCTAAGGTTTATGAAATATAAAATTTGTACTGGTTTTTTCTATACAATTGCAGTAAAATAAAAAATAAAAACGATTTTTTTTTTACGATTTTCACCTTTATTTTTCTTTAGAGGCAAATCACTCTAATCGTGTTTCGAAGTGTGTGACAATACAATAACTTTACGACGACAGTATAGAGGAATATCATTCCATGGATGTTACAAAAACTGTTTCTAAGACACCTCTGTCGCGATATTATTATTTTACGCTTCTGGTCTTACCACTTCGTCTTAAGGTTATACGTTTTCCCTAATAAATGTTTCAGAGATTGCTACGTTTTAAACTGAGATATTTAACGTATTACTACTTAAAGTAGGCCAATTTAAGCTTTTGTAGGCGCAAAGTCAATAATATCACTGTAAATCATCCAAGAAGTACTTTGTTTCAGCGTGAAAAAAGAGACCAATTTTTCGTATGTAGTGGTGCACTGTTATATTGGCGTATGGTCATAGTGTGAGTGAGGTATAGATGTGTAGGAACACGCGACGTTATCGCGTTGTGTGGAAGCAGGAACGCGCAATTATGCTAGAGCAGAGCCGCACATGTGGCCGTACAACAGTTTGCTGGATTTGCCTCTCCGTCTAATCTATCTAATAAAAAGTCAAAAAAATTTGAATTGCATGATATTCAACTCAGGCTGCGGTCCGAAATCGACTTTGAGCGCTGTCAAACGCTCAAACGCGTTCCCAAATGCCTTGAACGCGCTCATAAGCGCTCACGAAAGACTGTTAAAACGTCATGGATACAAAAGGAAATACGTAATCAACGACGCCATCTTGTGCTTACGACGACCCTGCTCTCCAGTGAAATCTCCGTGAGCGAACTGGTGTAAGTCATCGGAGCAGGAAGAGTGATTCTTGAACTGAGAACGAATTGGTTCTCAGTGAATAATTAGTGCTCAGTCTGCTGTAAATGTGCGTGTAAATGTGATTTTTCGCGCACATTTATGCACAAATATAACCTATCCGCCGATATACAGTATATACCTCTCCGGACATTCGTTTAAAAATCTTGCTGCTGGAGCAACGTCAGTCCAGCAGAATTTGTTTTTCCCGTTTTTTTCCTCAATGGCTACATGCACTATTTTTTTATTTCGCGCACATTTAGTGCAGACTGAGCACTAATTATTCACCGAACCAATTCATTCTAGAAGCACTCTTCCTGCTCCGATGACGTACACTGCGAACTGTCAAATTGATGTTTGCATCCGTTCGTTTGCGAGCGAAATTCGAATTTGATTATTTTATCATGAGTTTCCCAGTTGGCAGAATGGTCACCATGCCGGACTGCAAAACACGGGGTTGCGGGTTCGATTCCCGCCTCAGACAAGTATTAATGCTTAGATATTTGTCTGTGGTCTAGTTATTTCAATGTATTTTTTAAATATATTTACAAAAGAAAAGTACATAAATAAGTAGTAAGTATATACGTTGTCTAGCACCCATTACACAAGTCTAGTTACTTAGTTTAGTTTGGAGCTAGATGGCGATTTCTGGAATGAACTGCAATAGGTATTTATTTATTTATCTCTCTGTGTTTTTAAATGTGAATACATAATATGTGTCACAAAGAACGAAGTAAGTAGCAATTTATGAATCGTATTTGCACACAATACATACCTACTTCAAGCAAATAAAGTAAAAAGCATTAAATGACATTTCAGTTGATAGTTGGTTGGGGCGCTAAACCCCGCCCCGGTCCGATATCATAGACGTTGTGATACCCACCATAATGCATTTTGAGTACGCTGACAATCTGGAGATTTGATTGTTAGACAGAACTGTCAGCGCTATTACCTGTATTCGGACCGCAGCCTCAGTGTTGCCAGACCCCTACACGTGCAAGATTTTATATAACTTTTTGGCACTGTCGCGTCACTTTTAATACTTGAATTATACATTACTAGCGACCCGTCCCGGCTTCGCACGGCTATATTATGCATGTATTATACATATAAACCTTCCTCTTGAATCACTCTATCTATTAAAAATACCGCATCAAAATCCGTTGCGTAGTTTGAAAGATTTAAGCATACAAAGGGAAATAGGGACAGAGAAAGCGACTTTATTAACACGCTTTTTTTTTATACTACCTATGTAGTGAAGTGATTTTGATAGACTTATCAAAATAATTATCACTACATATATAATTAATAAATAATAATTTATATGTACTTACTTGTTGCAGTAATTAGTAGAATATAAATGAACATTAGGAATTCGCGAGAAAATAACCGAGCAGTCTTGTTGTTTTCAAATTATAACTGTACACATATAATTAATAATTAATCTTATACACCTACTTGTTTGCATTTAGTTAGTAGTTTAGTAGAAAATAAATGAAGATTAGGAATTCGCGAGAAAAAAACCAAGCGGTCTTGTAGTTTTTTTTTGTGTTGTACATTGGCAACATAAACCGAGTTGTTTCTTTTCGACGAGCCGGTGGTGTTTGGAATTATTAAAGCTTTGTGTTTTTATTGTTAAATAGCTATAATATGAATCCGAGCACATCGCGATCGAGCTATAAATCTCATAATTACTCTGGTGCAAAGTCCAACTGGAAAAGAGTTCGTGCTCAGCTTGCGCACCGCTACGGTGAAGGAGTTTCGTAAGTCTTGTTACCTTCCTATGCAAATTGCAATGTACAATGCCAACGTAAATACCGAGTTACTAAGTATTTCTTTTCTACAGACGGGCAGACGTATGGCGGAAAAAACCTAAACCTAAACTCGACTTACCCAAGGTTAGGACTTATTCACGGTTAGTAATTCACTAGAGATTTTATAATATTGTATATCTTATCTTATCTATCGGGTGTTGACAAATAGCCAGCAACACTTCGACCCAATGGGATCTTTTGTGTTTACCTTAATGTTTCTTCCTCTTTGAAGAAGTGGTCGATTAACGTGGTGATCCCACTGAGAGGAAGAAACCTATATACCTCCGGTTTGGGATACGCATTCCCAAGGAGGCTCATACGCTTCGCTGCTAAGACGTCGCATTCACACAGCACATGCTCCATAGTTTCTCTGACATCACCGCAGGCTCTGCAGTCATTATTTGAAGTCATGTTCATTTTTAAAAGCATGTAAAATTGTATAGCTGTGGTGTTTCGTAATATAGACCAAACGATATTTTAATTTTTTGAATTTGGTGTGATAAAATATCATCAAATCAAATCATCAGTGTATGCACAGCTAAAAGAAAATGTATCATGGGATGCCAAATAAAAAAAATTGAGTGTAAATACATGTCATCAAAAACTACACCAGTGCTTTAAACAAGGTAAAAGTTGATTATTTGTAGTAAGTAATTTTTGCATGTGGAATTTGGATAGCAAAATAAATGTCATACCTACTTTCATTCATTTTGCTAGACGTCACCATTAGTTCACATTAATGGATTGATTACACCTAACGAGTACAGTGGCGAGTCAGTAAATGAGCTCTCGGCCGAGAGAGTCGCCGAACCGAGTGGGTGGTCACACGAGTGCTTCCTGTTTGCCCCACCAAGCTGCCCCACAGTGGGGCAAAGTGGAATCGTTAAAATTTTGTAGTGTCGTTTGCCCCACTAATATGATTCTGCCCATCAGGGTTGGCACCTTGTTGAGAGTTTGAATATTTTCGTGTCATCTCCAAAGTTATGAACCATCACGGTATGTTACAAATTACACTAAAACATGCAGACTTAAGTTACTTGTGGTGCCATGAAAGAAAAAAAAGAAAATGATTATTTGAAACGTTAACTTCTGAAATAATCTGGTTATAAATCACAAAATAAATTACAGGACTCGTTACAAATAATTCCGGAATATGTCATTTTACTACAGAGAAAAGAGCGATGTAAGCTTTGGTAGCAGTAAAACTGTAGTTAGCTGAGTCAAATGTTAATCAATCTCCAAATATGGAGACAGCTGCTATGAGCTCATATACATAATTGAAATATGATTCAAATATGATTGAAAAATACGTGATTCCCATTCCGGTAGCAATAAAAACATTTGACTACGCTAAATACAGTTAGCGTAGTCAAATGTTAATTAGTCTGAGATTTTATTTTTCACAGTTAGTAGTAAAAGTGACTAATTATTGTGTGTTGAGTTTGGCAAAGATTTTATTTGTAACGAGTCGTGTAATTTATTTTGTGATTTATAACCAGATTCCTTCAGAAGTAAACGTTTCAGATAATGATTTTGTACTTTTATTTAAACACACTCCATAGTTACTCTCCATGCTCCAGTTACATTTATCACAACTGAAATTTGAAATGGAGATTTTGTCCATATTATTTAATGGTCTGTACATAGCTGTTTCGAGATTATGGCACCACAAGTAACTTATGTCTGCATGGGGTAGGTATATGTTAAAATGTATAAACTCAAAATACATAACGTTGTAATTCATAAAGTTAAAATACCGAAAATCAAAATACATAATGATTCAAAATACATAAGTTTTAAATTCATAAACTGTAAATTCATAAAGTTCTAAATATATAATAATTGAAAATTATAATGCTTAAACCACATAATAATCAACAAGCCTAACTTTAAAATGTATAACTATCAAAATAATATAAATGGAGGTTCAGGTAAACAAAAACCAGAAATTGGTACATAATTTGTTTATTAAAATTAGAAAGTTCCAAATATCGAAGTACAAAGTAAATATCGAGTATTTATTATGTAGATAATTCTTTTTTTTTTCAAAAAAATGACATCTCGCTGCGCTCGCTCGGATTATAACTGTTAGGTTATAACTGCGACCACAACGCACGAGCCGAGCAAGCGAAACGGCCGGTCGGTGCCTGCCGCGGTAGCGGCCGGCAAATTTTAGAACCTACCTATCCTAAAATTCTACCTATTTTACTTGGTTAGCGAGGGCGTAATTTATAAAAAAAATTAAAACCCTCGGTGAATTAATCGTAGTCATAGAATTTGACGTTCGTACCTCATTGTAGTAAAATTAACCGTCAGAACTGCTAGAACCGAATTCTACCTACCTATTTATGCTTAAAATGCCCATGCGCTGCTCTACAGCGTGTATTGTATAATATGGGCATTTTCACTTAGATAAGTATACAGGGTTATTGGAAATTATACTAGCAAGCCGTTGAGGGCTACTTCTGTGCACCTTAACAAACAACTTTTGTTCTACGACTTTTGGAAATTCGAAAAAAAAAATGAAAATTTTGAGGTTATGTAAATTCAAAAAACAGTTGATTTTTTTAAAACAAAGGTCAATTAGACTAAGAATAGTAGATAAAACTTAAAAAATAAGTAAAATCTTTAATGATCTCTCTCTCCGCTGATTTTCAGGTAAACCTAACCTCAAAATTTTCGGAAAATGTTCGAATTTCCAAAAGTCGTAGAACAAAAGTTGTTTGTTAAGGTGCACAGAAGTAGCCCTCAACGGCTTCACTACATAGTATAAAACAAAGTCGCTTTCTCTCGCATTGTAATCAATGTAAACATTATGAACATAGATAGATATTATGACTATCGATATTTTGAACTTTTTGCTGTAATAGTTTGATTCGCTCGTAGGGTTTTATTATTTATTTCAATTATTATTCATTTAAATCTTTATTTGTTTTGGATATTGTCGCCTAGCAGTTATACGGTGATACGGGAGAATCAAAGACGGATAACTGGGGACATAATTTATTAGTTAAGGGTGAAGCTAAGTACAATGCTACGATAAGAAACTAGGTGCTAGATTTACTTTAAGGCTAGTTAAGAGTTAAGTTAAGAATAAGGTGTAAATATAGCTTAAGTTTTAAGTTAGATAAGATCATAGCTGTTGTATATAGTTTTCAAGGTTTAGATTTAAGTAATGAGTTTTAAGTTATTTAGTTTAGTTATTAAAGAGAGACTAGGGTTTAGAGGTCTAAGAAAGCATGAGTTTAATACAATTTAAGTTTTAAGTTAGACTAAGGTTGAGAATTAAGTACTAAGTTTTTAAGTTACAATAAGTTTTATAATTAAGGAGAAGCTAAGATTTTAAGGTCTGAGAGAACATGGACTTCCCGTAAGGTCGGGTCGTTTTACAGCGGGGTTTGAGCCACGATGGTACTAGTTTAGATAGCATTTAAGATGAATAATGGTACTAGTTAAGATAGCATTTAAGATGATATAGCGGTACCGTCTCCACGAGTTCATAGCATCACAGGTAAAATAGATAGGAGGGACTCAGCTCTAAGCGATTTAGTAGTGCGGCCGGTTGATGAGGTGTTCGGTTGATGTAGGTGGCATCAAGAGGGTGTCCTTCTCCAAGTGTCCTCAGACCTCAACGGGTACCTCTCTGTCATGGTTAGGAACACTCCCGCAATACCAACGTCCAAGTTGTTGTTGTCGGTGGAGATATTAATCCGAGCCTCGCTCCCTGAAAATATCCAGTGTGAACGGTAAACAGACGGACCAGGCCTCCTCGTTCTGTAAGTCATCGCCGACAGCGTCAGAGTCCAAGATTTAACTAAGTGCTGACCTTGGCGATGGCTTACAAAACGACAGGGCTAGTTGTTAAAACAATAGTTTATAGCTAACTAGAAAATTAGAAATTAAAATTAAAAATATTTAATTTTAAATCAAGATTACAGCATTACAATAATATGCAGCAATAAAGGGGGCTACTGTTTAGCACAGTAACAACGATGTTGGAGTTTTAGGTTATTAAGGAAACAACGCGTGTCGAGTGAAAGTTCACGCGATCGCAGGTCGCGCGTTTTCCTACTTAGAAGTTGATAAATAATAATTAAAACAGGCAGGCTTTTAGGGAAGAATTAAGCCATTCGACTTACAGGAGGCAGGAAGAGAAACGAGGTGCGTCGCGGCTTCGTTTGTTCACTGTACTATGTTAAATTTGGAATTAGTCGGGAACAAATTAAATAATCTACTCACCTGATATTAGGGAATAAGTTGTACAGAACGACCAAAATAGTTCAAGGGTTGCTATTGTAATTTTGGGGAACGCTTTCCGAATTTTATTAATTTTCTTATAGGCGTAATCGTTCGCAAACAACGGCCCAACCCAAAAAGAGAAGCAAGGTGAATTTCTTGTATGTCCGCCTAGGAAATACGTCATCTGACAGCTGTTCCACAGACTAAATATTTTGTTAGATCTTAGTTTATACTTATTGCTTTTAATGTGTAGTTATTAATTAAATGTTTATGTTTATGTATTGAGCTAGATTTAATACATTAAAACAATTTATAAATTGTTTTATTGTAGAATTTTAATTAATTAGGTGATCGCGAAACAGCTCCATCTGACGGTGGGAAGCGACCGCGGAAATGGGTTTTAAAAGGTCAAGTGCGAGTTGCAAGGTTCTAGAAACTTCTATGGTTTTCGCTACTCTAGCCTTAAGGGCCTGCGGTTTAGTGAAGATATTATTAAAATAAAGGTTTTAATTTATGATATTGTTTTATTGAATAGTTGTATCAATTCCCTTATTAAACAGCCTAATAATGTGTCATAGGTTTTAAAATATTATTTATTAGCGCGCCATCTCTCGAGTTTGAACGGCGTTATTACATAGTAATTGAAGGTGAACTATCAACCTTGGCAGTTCAAATAGTGTGACTATTTGATGAGAGAGGTCGCTGGGTGTCTCAAAATGAACCAATTACTCTGATTAAAAGTTTATTTAGTTATTAATTACAAGGGTAAGGGCGTCGTATTACGACGAAATGTAACCACTACGTTACATTACCCGCCGCTCCGGGGAAAGATTTTTGCCTATGGAAAAATCTTTATGGACTAGAAAAATCAACTACACATACAGCCGTCATCAAACATACACTTTCAGGCTTTTCATTCACTTCTTTCGTTCAAAAATCATGCATACTCTCGCATTCATACTTCTCCTGTGGTTGTCATTGTCAAAAATTTTATTTTGACAGCGCCTTGACATACTGAAAGGTCAACTACCTACTAGATGGGTGTTGACCAAAGTTGTTGTTCTAGGTTTGTTTATTATGATAATAGAGGTAATGTACGAGTGTTTTTAAGAGTTATTGCCAATGAACTATCGAGTATGGACTATTGTCGTAAGTTTCCGCTATGTTCTCGACGTAGCAACAAAGTAGTTAAGTAGTACCTTGCAACTAATTCGTCGAAACTGGAAAACTATTTTTATCGACAAGGTCCAGGTAAACAAAACACCTAAGAAAGTGTCCTGTTCGTTAAGAAGTAAGTACATACAGCACGTACGTACGCAATACCTACGTAGGTTATCAGCAACGAAGGGTTAAGAGAGTCTCCGCGCTAAATCTTTAGTCTGCCTACCAGGTTTAAGGAAAAATAACTTAGCTTTCAAGGGGAGCTAGCTATTTATGATAAGAATAGTTCATTGTCAAGTAATTAAGATTTGAAGTTTAAGATTTAGTAACATACATTCTAGGGAAGGCCCTAGGATGTAGTTTTTGTTAAGTAAGTATTCATTCGAGTGAATATATAAGTTTAGGTTATTTAGTTTATAGTAAGTATTTATTTAAGTTTTGTAAACGCTTCATTTTAAAGGGAGAGCCCTAAAATGTCGTTTTTCTAAGTAAAAAGAACCTAAAATGTCGTTCTTTATGAGTAAGTGCTTAGGTATGCATTAGGTTGAATACCTAATTCTTTTTATTTTGAGTTTTAAGTTAAAGGGAATATCTAAGTGCCTAAGAATTTAAGTTTTGTTATTAGTATTTAAGTTTTATCCGAGTAAAGTATTAAGTTTTAAGTCGAGCCCACGTAATCAGTACGTTTAGGTATTTTAAGTGTCTAGGTTTATTGTTTTAGTTTTAAGTAAAGGCCTACACGGTCTGTAGTTTTAGATATTGCAAGTTTTAGTTTTAGTCTACATAGTTTGTAGTAGTTAAGAGTTAAATGTTCTGCGCACCTCATGTCTCTGCCTTTGCCTTTTGTAAGTTAATCATTAGAGATAGAATACATTTTGTTTTTGAGTTTTAAGAGTGATCAGTGTTAGTTTTGTTAGTTAAGAGTTTAGTATTGAAGAGTGTTATCGAGGGAAGGTAGGAATGGGGGTAAGAGGGTGGGTATTAGTTTTATTTAGTAAGGGTCTTAGTCTAGGGGGTATAATCTTAAAATCTATGTTAGTATACATGTACCTAAGTATAAGTTTACCAACACCAAGGGACGCACATCCTATTTGCTTAATGAACTCGTAGCGAGGTGTACCGAGTAAATGCCATATAAGAGGGTGCCTATAGGGACACCTAAAGAACTACGTTTAGGGGCGCTAACATGCGACGCCTAGATAACCTAGTACCAGCTAAGAACCACGATAAGGGGCGTTAATATGTCGCCTATAGGGAAACCTAAGGGACCTAGTACCTTCTAAGAACCACGGTAAGGGGCGTTAATATGTCGCCTATAGGGAAACCTAAGGGACCTAGTACCTTCTAAGAACCACGGTAAGGGGCGTTAATATGTCGCCTATAGGGAAACCTAAGGGACCTAGTACCTTCTAAGAACCACGGTAAGGGGCGCCAATATGTCGCCTAGCAGTTATACGGTGATACGGGAGAATCAAAGACGGATAACTGGGGACATAATTTATTAGTTAAGGGTGAAGCTAAGTACAATGCTACGATAAGAAACTAGGTGCTAGATTTACTTTAAGGCTAGTTAAGAGTTAAGTTAAGAATAAGGTGTAAATATAGCTTAAGTTTTAAGTTAGATAAGATCATAGCTGTTGTATATAGTTTTCAAGGTTTAGATTTAAGTAATGAGTTTTAAGTTATTTAGTTTAGTTATTAAAGAGAGACTAGGGTTTAGAGGTCTAAGAAAGCATGAGTTTAATACAATTTAAGTTTTAAGTTAGACTAAGGTTGAGAATTAAGTACTAAGTTTTTAAGTTACAATAAGTTTTATAATTAAGGAGAAGCTAAGATTTTAAGGTCTGAGAGAACATGGACTTCCCGTAAGGTCGGGTCGTTTTACAGCGGGGTTTGAGCCACGATGGTACTAGTTTAGATAGCATTTAAGATGAATAATGGTACTAGTTAAGATAGCATTTAAGATGATATAGCGGTACCGTCTCCACGAGTTCATAGCATCACAGGTAAAATAGATAGGAGGGACTCAGCTCTAAGCGATTTAGTAGTGCGGCCGGTTGATGAGGTGTTCGGTTGATGTAGGTGGCATCAAGAGGGTGTCCTTCTCCAAGTGTCCTCAGACCTCAACGGGTACCTCTCTGTCATGGTTAGGAACACTCCCGCAATACCAACGTCCAAGTTGTTGTTGTCGGTGGAGATATTAATCCGAGCCTCGCTCCCTGAAAATATCCAGTGTGAACGGTAAACAGACGGACCAGGCCTCCTCGTTCTGTAAGTCATCGCCGACAGCGTCAGAGTCCAAGATTTAACTAAGTGCTGACCTTGGCGATGGCTTACAAAACGACAGGGCTAGTTGTTAAAACAATAGTTTATAGCTAACTAGAAAATTAGAAATTAAAATTAAAAATATTTAATTTTAAATCAAGATTACAGCATTACAATAATATGCAGCAATAAAGGGGGCTACTGTTTAGCACAGTAACAACGATGTTGGAGTTTTAGGTTATTAAGGAAACAACGCGTGTCGAGTGAAAGTTCACGCGATCGCAGGTCGCGCGTTTTCCTACTTAGAAGTTGATAAATAATAATTAAAACAGGCAGGCTTTTAGGGAAGAATTAAGCCATTCGACTTACAGGAGGCAGGAAGAGAAACGAGGTGCGTCGCGGCTTCGTTTGTTCACTGTACTATGTTAAATTTGGAATTAGTCGGGAACAAATTAAATAATCTACTCACCTGATATTAGGGAATAAGTTGTACAGAACGACCAAAATAGTTCAAGGGTTGCTATTGTAATTTTGGGGAACGCTTTCCGAATTTTATTAATTTTCTTATAGGCGTAATCGTTCGCAAACAACGGCCCAACCCAAAAAGAGAAGCAAGGTGAATTTCTTGTATGTCCGCCTAGGAAATACGTCATCTGACAGCTGTTCCACAGACTAAATATTTTGTTAGATCTTAGTTTATACTTATTGCTTTTAATGTGTAGTTATTAATTAAATGTTTATGTTTATGTATTGAGCTAGATTTAATACATTAAAACAATTTATAAATTGTTTTATTGTAGAATTTTAATTAATTAGGTGATCGCGAAACAGCTCCATCTGACGGTGGGAAGCGACCGCGGAAATGGGTTTTAAAAGGTCAAGTGCGAGTTGCAAGGTTCTAGAAACTTCTATGGTTTTCGCTACTCTAGCCTTAAGGGCCTGCGGTTTAGTGAAGATATTATTAAAATAAAGGTTTTAATTTATGATATTGTTTTATTGAATAGTTGTATCAATTCCCTTATTAAACAGCCTAATAATGTGTCATAGGTTTTAAAATATTATTTATTAGCGCGCCATCTCTCGAGTTTGAACGGCGTTATTACATAGTAATTGAAGGTGAACTATCAACCTTGGCAGTTCAAATAGTGTGACTATTTGATGAGAGAGGTCGCTGGGTGTCTCAAAATGAACCAATTACTCTGATTAAAAGTTTATTTAGTTATTAATTACAAGGGTAAGGGCGTCGTATTACGACGAAATGTAACCACTACGTTACAATATATGTTATTTGAACTAATAATGTATTTTAAATTTATACGTTTTGTCATTATGTATTTCGTATATTATATGAAACAAATTTTATTTATTTCAATTTTATGTATTTTGATCATTATGTATTTTGATTTTCAGTATTTTAACTTTATGAATTACAACGTTATGTATTTTGAGTTTATACATTTTAACATACACCCGTCTGCATGTTTAAGTGTAATTTGTAACATACCGTGATGGTTCATAACTTTGGAGATAACACGAAAATTCTCAAACTCTCAACAAGGTGCCAACCCTGATGGGCAGAATCATATTAGTGGGGCAAACGACACTACAAAATTTTTACGATTCCACTTTGTCCCACTGTGGGGCAACTTGGTGGGGCAAACAGGAAGCACTCGGTCACACGTATTTATATAGTGGTAAGTCAGTTCAGTTTTAATCACGCAACGTCTGCAATGCATCGAAAAAAAAAATTTTGTTGTTTCCAAGCTCCATTTGTTAGCGGACATTTTAATTTCGAGATAATAATAATTTAAAATTTTAAAAACAAAAACAATACCAAGTGCTTCGAACGAACTAGCGGCGAGTGGCCGAGTAACAAGCGAGTGCGTGTTCATGCGTGCTGAGTGGGATACCGAGTCGCTGCGGGGGCAGAAGAATGAAGCGGGGAGGTGGGTACTCGGCCTAGTAAACAGATTGGGATTCTAGTGCCTGTCTCGCCTCTCTGCTCGACCTAGCACTCGGCCGAGTATTCGTTAAAGTGTTTATACCAACCGAGGGCACTGACTCGCCATTGTACTCATTAGGTGTAATCAATCCATAAGATCTAAATGAATTTATTTACATTAAAATAACGAGTAAGTACTTACCTAACTATCTACTTATATTAATTTCCAGATACTAGGTTGCCTTTATATGGCAGAAAAATGCTAAAGACAATATTATCAAGACTATTGTATCGTGGAAAATGATTATAAATAAGTTTACAGTTAGATTTGAAGAATGGCCCACTACACGTCTTTGGCAGACACACATACTGTAAATCTTACTACTTGTAGGTACTTATATATAAATCTTACTTTTGTAGTTGGAAATCTAACTCTACCAAAGAACCAGATGTAGATTTAGTGGATGATATGAAAAAACTTGCCACAACAGTTTGGGCACTAATTAATGCCGCCAATGAAATTGTAATGGGAAAAACAAATTGTTTGTTAAATGAGACAATGAATATTTGCAAAAACCTAATGCATGGTCAGCAAATTCATTAGTGGCAAACGTGTCAACCTTCACAAATGTGGGTCATATCAAAGGATCATGTTGCAGGTCATAATATGTATTAAAAAAATATGTTTCACTATGCCTTGCATGTGAAGTTTTCAATTATAAATTTTAAAAAATATAAAATTATTACAGGTCTTACACAATATATCTGGGCATAAATTGCCTGTCAGATCATGGAAGAAAAATGAGAAGTCCGGGAATGAACACGAAAAAAATACATTGTGCAGAAGACTAAAACTAAGGAATGACAGAAGTAATAAATTCGCAGGCAGTTATTCGTCCCTAAAGCTAAAGCAGAGAAACAGTATAGGCCTGAAGCCTACACTGTTTATCTGCCAGAACCAGTGAATAAAGATGAACTACGAAAAGCTTGTGATGAAAAACTTTTACAATTTCAAAAATCTGCCCAAGAAATAAAAGATATTGAAATGTATACACACAACACACACAGATGTCATAGATTGACTGCAAGTCATTTTGATATGGTTAGTAACAAACACTATAAATTTTATTTATTTCATTAAGTATAGTAAACAATATTGTTTTAGGGTTCTGTACCCAAAGGGTAAAAACGGCACCCTATTACTAAGACTTCGCTGTCCGTCCGTCCGTCTGTCACCAGGCTGTATCTCATGAACCATGATAGCTAGACAGTTGAAATTTTCACAGATGTATTTCTGTTGCCGCTATAACAAATACTAAAAACAGAAAAAAGTAAATACTTTTTAAGTATGTTTTCAAGAAATTTACTATTTTTTTTTGTGTCCCAAAAGGGCAGGCAAAAGACTTTTAACCTAAACAGCCTCGTCTGACGGTACATACAATATTTTTTAGGGTTATAGACGTGATAACGTTTTATAAATTGGTGAACACCTGCAATCTCAAAAAAGTGTGACGTCACGCGTCGGGAACGCCTCATGTTATTGACAGGGTAACTATAGCAACGTTTTATCGTTGCCATGGTTACCATCAATGTTTTCTTATGACGTTAACACGTAAAATTATCGTCCGTAAACCGACTTTACAGACAACATTTTTTTTTGCATTTGTTTTTGCGTCGGGGTTTTAAAACAGAATATATAATGGTATGGAACCCTTCGTGTGCAAGTCCGACTCGCACTTGGCCGGTATTTTTTGTATTAATTAATTGCATGCAAATCATAATATAATTTGTTACAGATTTCTAAACGCAGAAAAACAACCCCCTGCCAAATTCACGTGAAACAAATTTTGAACAAGAGCAATATCCCAACAAAAGACATGAATTATGGCCAACAAAATGAATCTGTGGCGAGAGATCAATTTGCTGAAAATTAAGCAATAAAACAGTCCATCCAGCTAGACTGTTTATTGACGAAGAATATGGTTTTCTTGGAGCAAGCCCAGATGGTAATAATAAAAAAGATTTAACTTTTGTGGATATACTTTTATAATGTCATTAATACACAGTGTGAATTTTTTACATGGGCCTTCAGGGCTTCCTCTCTATGCTTCATACACGCTATTATTTTTCTAGAGATGTTAAAATGAAAATTGTAGAAAACTACAAAAAGGAGCTATTTCCTATGGCTTGCCATACTATGTTTGTTTCCAGGAATTAATCTCTATCAGCAACACTATCGATTGGTATAAAAATATATGTATTTTTTTTGCAAAACCAACAGGTTCGATTTCTGGCTAAGGTAATAACTTTTTCAAAAATCTAATGATGCAGTTTTAGTTTTTGTCTAAATCGGGCACGCAACTCCTTTCACCATTTTTCGCTATCTCCTAGAGTTTAGGATATAGCCCTGAAGGCCCATGTAATAAATTCACCCTGTATACAGTAAATAAATATCTATATGAGTACTATAAATACTACTGGTACCGCTATTATCCCTCCCAAATTGAAGCGTTGTTAGCCCAGTGGAATAATAAGCAGAGTCGTTTGCTAATATTTAATTTTTAGGGTTCCGTACCCTAAGGGTAAAACGGGACCCTATTACGAAGACTTCGCTGTCCGTCCGCCCGTCTGTCTGTCACCAGGCTATCTCATGCACCATGATAACTAGAAAGTTAAAATTTTTACAGATTAGGTATTTCTGTTGCCGCTATAACCACAAATACTAAAAAAAGAAAATATTTTTGAGTAGGTTTTTTAGAATTTTAGGTTATTTTCATGTTTACAAATTTTTTTTACGCAAAATTTTTTTTGTTGTTATACTGCCAAAAGGGCAGGCAATTTTTTTTTAACCTATTCTGCCTCGTCTGACATACAATATTTTTTAGGGTTATTGCTTGATATCCATTGTAATGGTACGGAACCGTTCGTGCGCGACTCGCACTTAGCCGGTTTTTTATATACAGATCTAATCTATAAAATTATTACAGGTGTAATAACAAATGAAGAAGCCATTATAGAAATAAAATGTTTTCCTTCACTGGCCGAAAAGATGAAGAGATCGAAAGTGCTGCCAAGGAAAAAAAAATCCAATTATATACAACAACGGAAAATTGGAAATGAACAAAAATCACAATTACTTACTACCAGGTTCGTTACAATATCCATGACAACATTTTTATAGGACATAACTCCCGCTCCCGTGGGAATAGCAGGATAAAATGTAGCCTATATTATTCCCAATGAATCAATGTATCCTCATACCAAGTTTCATCAAAATCGATCCAGTAGTTTTGGAGCCTATTCGTTACAAACAAACAAAAAAATCTTTTCTCTTTATAATATTAGTGTAGAAAACTTACTTTTTTTGGTATTGAAATGCACAAGAATAGGTTGTACACACGGAGGATATATAGGGTTGTACATAAATTATTTATTATGCTTACAGGTGCAGGGACAGCTAAGAGTGACTAAAACGAATAAATGTTGCTTTGTGTGCTACATCTCACCAATGCAACCCGTTACTGTACTCGAAGTAAATCGAGATGAGTAATTTATTCAAAAAATGGCCAAAAAGCTAGTTTTTTTTATAAAAACTGCATTTTACCAGAAATAATTCTCAGAAAAATTAAAAAAAATTCTAAATGTGTAGATTTACAAATAATTTCTGATTAAAAAAAGAATCTGGTACTGGAGCAGGTATTTACTCAGAATCTTCAGAACTATGGAGTAGTTTGGGTCAATACACTACGGTCTTTCAGGCAGAGATGTAAGCCATCATAACATGAGCAGAGGAAAATTTGAAAATGAGTGTAGAGAACAAGACCATAATTAATATACATTCTTAGCAACATCCAAGCGTCACTAAAGGCAAGGTCAACTCAAAACTGGTCTGGTAAATGCGGTGAAAAGCCTAAACAAGTTGGGCCGTAGGAACAAACTACGATTACTCTGGGTCCCAGGCCATGAAGGAATAGCAGGAAGTGAAAAGGCTGATGAGCTGCAAGGACAGGATCGGCAAGTGCTATGCTTGGACCAGAACCATGTATGGGCCTGCCTGCTAGTGGAAATTCAGCGAAGGGCTACTACATTCGAAGAAATTCATAGGAAGCAGCACCAGAGGGGCTTCTAAATTTATATCGAACAACGGAAGGAGCAAAGCACGAGCTGTGGTTGGTGCATTGACAGGGCATTACGGAACCAATGACATGCTTTTAAATATTAAGATAACTTCAAATAATGACTGCAGAACCTGCGGTGATGTCAGGGAAACTATGAAGCACATCATGTGTAAATGCGACGTCTTAGCAGCGAAGCGTATGCCTTGGGTATGCATATCCCAAACCGGAGTAATACAGGATTTTTCCTCTTAGTGGGATCACCGCGTTAATCGATCCCAATGGGTTAAAGTGTTGCTGGCTATGTCAGCCCCCGATATAAGATAAGATACAAATAATTTGAAATAAATAAACCTTTTTATACATTACTTTGTCTTTATTTTTCTCTTTCCATTCAGACCTAGTCCACTATGGATCGTTCAGAATTCGTCCTAGTTCAAAAAAATTTGATTACTAACAGTACCTACCATAAAATTGATCCTGTTTTTGGAAAATTTAAGTACTTATTCAAAAATATATTTTCATACAAAAAATAATATTTGAATCGAGATTTGAACCGGACTCTTCAGAACACTACCCCGCTCTAAATGACTACACCAATCTATACAAATAAAATGCTTTGTCCTGATTAACTGACGGATCAACGCACAGCCTAAACCGCTGATCGTAGGACCTGAAACTATTATGCCTCTGTAAGATCTATAATACAGTATGATAAGAAAGCAAATAAATTATTTATTTACTATTTATCCCCTAACAGGGTTGAAAAGGGGTAGAAATTTATTTTGGGGGGGTATCTACAATTTTTGACACATGTTTGAAAACTCAATCCGATTTTATTCAAAAAAGGTTGCACTTTTAGAACACGGCCTCAAAGGGACGTAGAATTTGAAATTTGAATTGTTAAGGACTAGAAAATTTTGGCTATGAAATATACGAATCATTCCATATTAAAACCTAACCACTCACATATTTAAGTGCTGATCCCGGGGGAATATCGGGATAAAAAGTATTCTAAACTATTATAGTATTAATTAATGTAGTCTGTGTGTGTTTGGTGGGACGCGTTCGTGTCGTCACGGGCGGAGGGCTGCAGTTTTTCGTTGATTACTCAGGTTCTGCTACTTGGATTTAGATGGAAAGTATAACACGACCTTCCTCGAAAAAAGAGCTATCTAATAGTGAAAACTAGATTTCAATTGGTTTAGGCGTTTTTTTATTGTAGGTATAAGTAACAAACAAACAGACAGATTAACGTGAAATTTAAAAACTACACACTCTAGTCACTCTACTACTATATGTACCTACTTTTTCTAAGTCCCACAGATCCATTTTTATATGTTACTAATTACTAGCGACCCGCCCCGGCTTCGCATGGCTATATTATGCATGTATTATACATATAAACCTTCCTTTTGAATCACTCTATCTATTAAAAAACCGCATCAAAATCCGTTGCGTAGTTTTAAAGATTTAAGCATACATAGGGATATAGGGACAGAGAAAGCGACTTTGTTTTATACTATGTAGTGAAGTTATAGTTAAAACCAATTAAAAATCTTATTAGAACATTTTTCGACTTCTACGCGGACAAAGTCGCGGGCAAAAGCTAGTCGGTAACTATAGGACTCCCGTCAAATATAGTCTATAGTTGCTACAGTTTATTATTTTGTATGTGTGTGTGTGTCTCATTTATATCGTAACAAGAGTTGAAACTGCCCCTCTAGCATGTGCAGCACGATATAGCGATTTATCGACAAAAACTGTCAAAATATGCTATATAACGCCGCCATGTTGAATTTTTATCGAAACAGCGAGCATGGCCCGTGTGTGATGTCACGTGTTACGGTATGATAAGATAGACAAAAGAGCGAGCACGACAGTCTCTTATTTATCGAAAGGTCGAGCATGACCGACTAATTGTCGATAAAAAACGTGAAAAGTATCGATTTTTGACATTAAGGCGCGTTATTTTATCGACAACGTTTGGAGGGTGTGATAAATTTATCAAGATTATTTAGCTTAACAAATATTAACTTAAATCCATTATTAGACTAGAATGTTAGAAATATTATAATGATTTTTGTGTAAATGTTCATAATAAATACAGAAAATGTACCTACCTACTTGTAGGTATAACTAAACTAAAAAGATTCTATTCCATTCGTTTTTTTTTATATTATAATTAATTAAAGCTTCGCAGTGTGCATTATATCCAGTGTCGAGTTACTATTTTCGCACTGTCACGAAATTAAATTAAATTTAACTCGATTATTACAAAGTTTTGCTAAAATAAAAATCAGCGCGCCATGTTGCCCTCGCGTTCCAAAACGCGAGTTACACGAAAACGCCAACACTCAAACACGATGATAGCACGATTTCAAAATATAAACATTGAAGAAAATCTTGTTTGATCGTTCTGTCAACAAAGATGTGTCAAATTCAGTCACAGATTGCGTTAAAAGTTGCAAAAAAAGAAGAAAAGAATGAATGGTTAACGTTATTAAATTGGCAGCATTGAAATTCATATCAAGTGGATGTGACGTATTTATCATCTCATATTGCGTGATATTATTTTAACATATCATATCGCTCCATTTGTCATACTCGCGAAATCGATAATTATTTAGGTGTGGATATAATACGTTATATTTTATCATATCATATCACGAACAGCCATGCTAGCTAGGCTGTACTCGCCAAATACCATAAAAATGTGACTTCCAATAAATTAAATTATGTTTGAAATTATGTCCAGAGCAAACTGGAAAACACACAAAATATATTGAAATACTTTTTTTCCTCGTCAATTAGAGCAAAATAAAATAAAAATATACTTTCGGGAAAACAGCGCCATCTAGCGGAGTACTTTGCTTAGCGATACAAAACGTTTAACCTTAAGGTGAAAGGGTACCGGTGCTCTCTCCATACAAACGTAGTCGACTGTTTCCTCCCTGGATAATGACACTAGCACAAATATTTTTGTGCCCTAAAACATATAACTGCCGTGACTATGCTCCTATGTCTTCGTTTTTTTCATTTTCTAATTATCATAGAAATTAAGATTAAAAAAACAAAAAATAAAAAAAATAGAAACTTAAGGGCATGGTCATGGCAGTGGCAGTAAGTTATAACCAACAAAAATATTTGCTCTAGTGTCATTATCCAGGGAGAAAACAGTCGACTACGTTTGTATGGAGAGAGCTCCCGTACCCTTCCTTCTTAATAATACTTAATAATAACTAAAGCTAAGGTTACACGACGTCACTTGACACTAGACAATAAGGATGAACAGGGCCATTATTCACTAAGGTTCAAGTCGTTGGGCGCGCGTGATTAGGGGCGGCCCCCTCCGCCCCTAATCACGCGCGCCCAACAAAAATTGCTACAGTATGGATGCTATCGACACTAGTGTCGACATTTTGTGTCGAGTGTCGGTGTCGTCGTGTTATCCTTAGCATTAGACTTCACTGTCCGTCCGTCTGTCATTAGGCTAAAAATCGTGAATGCTAGACAGTTGTCATTTTCACAGACTAGATAATATTATGTATTTCTGTTGCCGCTATACTTAACAAATATTAAAAACAAAGAAAAAAATTAACTGCGCGAGTCTGACTCGCACTTGGCCGGTTTTTATATTTGGATATATTGTACTTGTCAATAACCCTAATCATTCGATAGAAAAAATCTTAGAAAACAGAAATATTTGATCGTTTTTCCGGTTTTATTAAAAAAATAGTGAACTTATGCTTCTAAAAAATTAATTAAATAATAGGTTTTAACCTTTATGAAGGACATTTATGGATAATAATGCTAAAATGGATATAATGTTATGCAAATCGACAAAATAAAACAGTTAGCACGCGTCAGCTTCTTGCAGTCCGCCGCCGGGCGTCATCGAGGTTGGACTTACAACACTTTTGCCGGCACGCTTATTCGACCGATCCCCGCTTATTAATTCATACAAAATAATTGTATTATACCGTTTAAACTGTTTAAAGTAGTGTTTTAGTTAGTATAGTATAAATATTCGTTTTGAACTTTATTATTCGAACAATATAAATATGGGGAATAAACCTATTAGACACAAATTGAAATCACGATTGAAAATACGAAATAATTGTAGAAAAGCAAGGTAAGTTTATTATTCTCCATGTTTTAGTTACTAGTTACAACTAGCAGCAGTTTAGGTGAAGATCGGCAACTAACACCGCGACACGAAAAAATATATGGTGGAGTTGAGTAGTTTATGTATCCATTGTGAAAGATCGATACACGATTTAAATAACTTCGCTTGATAGATGAGAAATCCAAAAATAGCCAATTTTTAACACTTTGAATTCATTTTATGACGAAAATTTATATAGAACATGGTTTTGAAACTTACACGATATATATATCGCAAGCCAAGTAATCCATTTCAGAAAAAAAATGATTAAATTACATTTATTTTATGTTTTACATAACTAATTGTTAGAATGGGCCGGCACGCCTCAGTGCTCCAGCTCCCCACAGCTCCCCACTGACACAGTCTTTATAGATTTATTTAAATTAATTTTCAATTTATGTATACCTATTAGAAAACAAAGAATAGATTATAAAAAGAAACTTAAATGGAAGACTAAAGGTATATGTTTGGCTAGTAAAATGAAAAGGAAACTTTACATTGAATGCATGACAAAGAAAACCGAAGCTAGTTGTAATAGGTATAAAACATACTGTAGAATATTTAAGAAAACAATACTCACATCAAAGAAATTAGTCAACATAAATTATATAAGAAACAGTACAAACAAGAGTAAAGCCACCTGGAACATCATTAAGCAATATACCAACCCTCAAAATAGCATCCATGAAACTATAAAGAAAATCAAAATTGACAATCAAGTAATTACAAATCCTTTAAAAATAGCTAACACTTTTAATGATTATTATATTAACCATAATTTTGTAAACTCTAACTCGAGCCCTGCTTCAAAAAACATAACAAACTGTAGCAACTCTATATACATGACACCTGTAAACATAGCTGAAGTAAAAGACATTATAAATAAATTAAAAAATAAAAACAGCTCTGGTATTGATGGAATACCCTTAAAAATATTAAAAAGTAGTATAGATTATATTGTAGAACCATTAGTATTTATTATTAATCTAATTATAGAATCAGGGTGTTTTCCTGATGATTTAAAAACAGCTTTAATCAAACCTCTTCACAAAAAAGGTCCCAAGTCAGAAATTGGTAACTTCAGACCAATAGCAATTCTACCAAGCTTCTCAAAGGTCGTCGAGAAAGTGATTTTTAATAGACTTACATGTTTTTTTTCTAAAAATAATATTATAGATGAGAATCAATTTGGTTTCCAAAAAAACAAAAGCACTACTTTAGCAATTTTCAAATATACTGTACTGTATGGAAAAACTTAAATAACAAAAAGAAAGGCATAGCACTACTGCTAGATTTATCTAGGGCTTTCGATTGCGTAGACCACAAAATTCTTATTAGCAAACTAGAAAGTGTTGGAATTAGAGGATCGTCTCTTTCACTATTAAAGTCTTATTTGGCTGAAAGACACCAGATTACAGTAATAGATTATTATAATCCAGATAATAAAACAATAGAGTGTGCTAAATCAACCGAGAAATGTGTTAAGGTAGGCATACCACAAGGAAGCATTCTCGGTCCTTTGTTATTTCTAGTATATGTAAATGAAAATAATACAACATATTTGCGTTATGTTTGCGGATGATGCGTCAATTTTTATTTGTCAAGAAAATAGAACTTTAAAAGAATTAGAAGCACAAGTTAATATTACTCTTCAGAAATTAGTAAACTGGCTAGAATCTATTAAGCTAAAAGTCAATATTAAAAAAACCAATGTCATAGAATTTAGAAGCTATAGAGCTAAACCATTAGAATTTGATATCACAAATAACAATAACAAAGTAAATGAAGTAAATGAAACTATATTTTTAGGGATTACAATAGATTCACATTTGAACTGGAAAGCGCACATCGATAAGATTAATAATAGGATTTCTAAATACTGCTACGCATTATCTGTTCTATCCAATACATCTTCTCAAAGGTTAGCTATAAATGCATACTACGGTTTTGTATATCCACATCTAACTTATGGGGTTATCTTTTGGGGCAACTCTGTAAATGTCGAATCTACGTTTTTACTACAAAAAAGATGCTTACGAGCTATATATAATATGGAGAGCATTGAATCTCTACGGAGTGTGTTTAAAACAGAGAATATATTAACATTATCCTGTATTTTCATATTAGAAATCTGCGTTTTTGTTAAAAATAATGAAACATATTTCTTTAAAATAACTTCCAACAGAGACAGTAGTTTGCGAGACATCCACAAATACAATATATGTCATACACAGATCAATAATACTATTTTTGAAAAAAGCACCCATATACAAGCAACTAAAATATATAATCATCTACCCCATGAGCTTAAGTTATTACATGGAAATATGTTTAAATTCAAACTAAGAAACTGGCTGTTGTCTAGGGCTTTCTATACTGTTGCTGAATATTTTAATGAATAGTAGTACAATATTTAGATATCGACTAAGTGTATGTAATGAACATACAGATATAGGTAGATATATTTTTATAATTGAATATATACTTGATGTACCTTTTAGATTATATCGTGGATGATGATATAATAATATCTAAGCTACTCTCTGTATGCTATTGTGCAATATTATATTAATTAGACTAAGTTATGTTAATTTTTTAAAATAACTATTACTTAATTATTGAACGTCTGGTGCAGACATATCTGTTGATACCTATTTTTACTATATTACATAACATCTGTAAACCTAACATCATAAGAACACAGTCAATCAATAAATGATTTCTGATTTCTGATTTCACTAAGTAGATATTTACTTGCGGCTTCGCCCGTATGTATACAGTTTTATGATTGTTTTCGATGTTTTTGAAAAACCGAAGAGGCCACAATATTGGAAGGTTCCAAAACGACTACGGCAAGAATGCTTGTGCACCAGATATGCCACCTGAGGAGCTGAAGCTTGCCAAAGATAATTTTATAAAAAACTTGGAATCTCTTGTGGCAGACAGGAAAGCTGTGGGAAAAAATACAGTTCTCCAACGCGATAGCAGTGATTGACTAGAATTGAGAAAAAAATTGCTAACTGCTTCGAATTTTGGTAGAGTGATTAAAAGAAAAACGACCAGAGAATTTAGTCAAAGACATTTTATACAAAAACAACATTTCACTTATAACGTCTATAGCACACGGTATAAACAATGAGAAAATTGCGTTAGAGCAACTGTCAGCACAAAATAATATTGTTATAGAAACCTGTGGACTATTTGTGGATAACAAGTATCCTTTTCTTGGAGCTAGTCCCGATGGACTTGTTGGGACCAATGCAATAGTGGAAGTCAAGTGTCAAAACCATCAAAACAAACAAAATACAAATTTACAAACACAATAAGAAAACTAATCAAACTGTAATAAATAAAAACAGCAATTGGTTTTTCCAAGTTCAAGGCCAGCTTATGATTACTGGGCGTGAAAAATGTATTCGGCATTTGGGGGAGTGAGAAGGAACCAATGAGGGTCATAGAAATAAAGAAAGACGAAAATTTTTGGAAGGAAACGATGGAACGAAAGTTGGTAGAGTTTTATATGAATCAAACACTACCTGAGCTTGTATACTCACGACATAAAAGAGGCATGCCCCTAAGAAGTAGTGAAAATAAAGAGAATTAAAAAAATCAAACCCAGAACCATGCAGATGTATTTGTATATAACAGATATTGTATTGTAACATTTTTTTTATGGTTTGTAACACAAACAGTGACTGTTAAATTATTCTGTAATATTAATAAAGAACAAGACAAAAGAGGCTGTCTATTCATTATCGACTTTACATCTATATTACTAAACAATAAAAATAATAAATATTCCCCAAATATTGAGGTCTAATCGAACCTAATCTATAACGCTAAAGCTCACAGAAAATAAGATGCAGTACATACCTAGAAACTTGGTTGAAAGTAAAGTACAACAATAAAACATCCGGCGCGTCGGCGGCAACGGACGGGGTGCGGGCTACCCGTCCACCGCTTCCTCTGCTTCACCCCCTCAAATTCCTACAATTCGTGCAGGGACAGGGCCTTAATTCGAGGAACTAAGTTTCAGCCCGGCTATTTTGTCTTGTCTGGCATTGTCCGGCAAAAGCATCTTTACGCTGTGACGGATGTCGACGACGGACCACTGTGCCCGCGTGTACACTCCGTAATGCGCGTACCTACGTTAATAATATTCACTAACAATTTGTTATATTCCGTAACCTTAGCTATGGGTAATCGAAGTAAAAAAAAAGTGAACAAGAGGGAACGCTTACGTAAGCAACGGGAACTGTTGGAAAAAAACACAAGACCGAAACGGTAACTACATAATATTATTATTTATGCCATATTTGTACAAATCGGAATTAGTAATTGATAGAGAGTATGTTTTGGAAAAATGTAGGTACCTATTGTGCTTGCTATATGTATATGCACATTACCAATTAGCTGAACCCCACGTGACCCAGAGCTCATTCGCATATCTGTAAAAACTATAGTACCTATTTACCTATTTTGTTATTTTTTATACTGTGTATATTGTATTGTATAGTCACCCGCGTAACTCCCGATCCCGTGGGAATATCGGGATAAATTAAGATGTAAGCTATCCTATCTTTCAAGTTGGATCAAACTGCACACGGTGTGCAAATTTGATTAAAACCGGTTAATAGTTTAGGAGTCCATCGCGCACAAACAACGTGACACGTAATTTGTATAGGTAATATGTTAGATGCTTTACAACCTTGCAGATTTGCGAGTGAGCTCTAAGTCACGTGGGGTTCAGCTAATTGGTGATGTGACTGTATATTATTATAAGTATAGATAGATACATAAGGTATATCGGGGTAATACCGCCCGGACATACCTTCCCTAATTGTTAACAAGCAAACGAAACCAAACTCGCAAACTGTGAAGTACGAGTTTTAAAGTTGCCAGAAGATTTTTTTAATTTGTGTGACTAAATTCGTTCAACACAGTTTTTCAAGCAGTGATTTATTTTTTCAAAAAAACTGAAGCAACCGCCCCTGAACATGGCGATGACAAGTGTAACACCTCGTTTGTTACATTCGATCCTGAAACGTCTGAAACTTATGAGTAAGCTCAGCACGCATAGGCTATAGAAGGACCTGCTTATTTTCCGTAGAGTTTGAATAAGTACCATGTTTTAGACGTGATAACTGTAGTGTATTAGTTTATTAAAGAAATATGTAGGTAGGTAAGCACTAAGTAACTTTTTGTAATATGAAGGTAGGCAGTTAAATAAATGCGTGTGATCATAACTGTTGGCTTTCTTTCCGCTCCCGGAAATAAAGGGACTATTTCCGGGATATTGATATATGAACCTGATATATTTCAATAACGTCATAAAATCGATTGAACACCTGCACCTTACAAAAATTGTGACCTCATGCGTCATGTTATCGACAAGTATCCATAGCCATGTTATTGACGAGCAATAATCATCAATGTTTTATGATGACGTTATCACGTAAAATTGTCGTCCGTAAACTAACTTTACAGACAACCATTTTTTTGTAAAATTTATCGATATTGTAACGAATGTAAAGCAATTCTTCGTAAATATTATATTGTGAATACAACGTTAATATAATGAAATGTTTTCCTGTTTGCAATATTTTAATTTTATTGACTTCTTCACTATCATTACTACATAGAAGCTACATAGTATAAAATAAAGTCGCTTTCTCTATCCCTATATTCCTATGTATGCTTAGATCTTTAAAACTACGCAACGAATTTTGATGCGGTTTTTTTAATAGATAGAGTGATTCAAGAGGAAGGTTCATATTATGTAGGTATAATACATGCATAATATAGCCGTGCGAAGCCGGAGCGGATCGCTATTTATAATAAAGGAAGGGAGGACAAAAAGTCTGTACTTCTTCCAAATATATCACTACATAGTATAAAACATAGTCACCTTTCTCGTCTGTCCCTATGTATGCTTAGATCTTTAAAACTACGCAACGGATGATGATGCTGTTTTTTAAAGTAGATAGAGTGATTCAAGAGGAAGGTTTATATGTATAATACATGCATAATATGGCCGTGCGAAGCCGGGGCGGGTCGCTAGTATTACAATAAACCTACTGCTATATTTTTAGGGTTCCGTAACTAAAGGATAAAAACGGGACCCTATTACTAAGACTTCGCTGTCTCTGTGTCTGTTACCCGTGATAGCTAGATAGTTGAAATTTTCACAGATTATGTATTTCTGTTATTCTTTTTTTACAGTTTGGGAAAGTCAAGATCTAGCAATGGTACTTTTATGAAGAACGAAGATACTTCAATAACAACGTTACAGCCAGTTAATTTCATCAAACCTGATAGTGCAGGGTAAGTAACTTCATTTTTGACGTGATAACTAGGGTTGCCAACCGTAGGTACTATACATATAATAAAGTAATATAGGTACTTACCTACTTTATTTCGGGTTAAATGTACTCTATACTTTATAAGGAAAATAAAGTACGCGAAAATACTTTATTTCACATACTTAGTTTGTAAAATAGTAGTAAGTATGGTAGGTAGGTATATAATACATGTTATTTATTTATTATTAACAAATTATTCATTACTAATAACTTCGGAGCCTATTCGTTACAAACAAACAAAAAAATCTTTCCTCTTTATAATATTAGTATAGTTTATTGTGACCTTTTCTTAAAAAATAAAATAAAATATAATATTATTAATAATATTATTTAAAGGCAAGCCAGCGCTTCCTCGTCAGTGTTCACTCCGACCAGCCAACTAAGGCAAGCCGGAGATGAGGAACGGTGACTTCCCCCTGGAAAACTCGGTACCGCGGGGTCGTTACTCCCCTTCACCTCGCCTCAAGGTGCCCTGCGGGCAGTTCATTCCGACCAGCCAACTAAGGCAAGCCGCAGATGAAGAACGGTGACTTCCCCCTGGAGAACTCGGTACCGCGGGGTCGTTACTCCCCTTCACCTCGCCTCAAGGTGCCCTGCGGGCAGTTCACTCCGACCAGCCAACTAAGGCAAGCCGGAGATGAGGAACGGTGACTTCCCCCTGGAGAACTCGGGACCGCGGGGTCGTTACTCCCCTTCACCTCGCCTCAAGGTGCCCTGCGGGCAGTTCACTCCGACCAGCCAACTAAGGCAAGCCGGAGATGAGGAACGGTGACTTCCCCCTGGAGAACTCGGGACCGCGGGGTCGTTACTCCCCTTCACCTCGCCTCAAGGTGCCCTGCGGGCAGTTCACTCCGACCAGCCAACTAAGGCAAGCCGGAGATGAGGAACGGTGACTTCCCTCTGGAGAACTCGGGACCGCGGGGGCGTTACTCACCTTCACCTCGCCTCAAGGTGCCCTGCGGGCTAGGAATAATGGTAAAAAACTTTATACTTTATTTCCATACAGTGTAGTTTATTTTTTCTACCTATACCAACCAATATACTTTATTAGTACAAAAAAAAGTTGGCAACCCTAGTGATAACTTCTATTAAATTGATGATCACCGGCAGCACTCACCAAAAAGTTGACTTCATCGCTCACGTTACCGCTTACGTTCCGTTTTTGAGAAGGTAATTTACAGACAACCATTTGTCAAGTCTCGAGTCTCAAGTCTACAGTCTCAATTAGTTCATGAATGTTTTCTTATAAGTTTGTAAAATTATCGTCCGTAAACCGACTTTACAGACAACCATTTGTTTATCGTACAACGTTTAAACAAGTAGGTACTCTCTAATTTACTGCCTTTTTGGGTTCCGTACCTAAAGGATAAAAACGGGACCGTATTTAGTATGACTTCACTGTCCGTCCGTCTGTCTGTCTATCACCAGGCGTGGTAGCTTTTATTTTAGGTGATTTCAATGCACATCCTGATTCTTTGTTTGGTGTTGAAATGTTAAATTTTTGTACTGAGAGGCAGTGGGTGTGTGCTGATTTGGTCAAACTAGGTATTACATCTGACACTCAAACATTTGTTAGTGAGGCACACGGGTGCAAGCGGTTTCCAGGCAATCAGTTTCCAATACCTGTGTTCAGCAGTGCCTGCAGTCTGTGGAAAATCCTGTCAGTATAACTAGTAGGGAGGTTGGCATGGCTCTGAATAGTATGAAAAAGGGTAAATCCCCTGGCCATGATAGGCTTAGTGTTGAGCACTTGAAGCATGCTGGTGTTCATATGAATAGGGTTTTGTCTATGTTGTTCACTTTTTTGTATACGGCACTCATACTTGCCCTTTAACCTTAACAAAAACTATAGTGGTGCCACTTGTTAAAAATGCACCTGGTGATATAGCAGATAAGGGTAACTATAGGCCTATTTCTCTTGCCACTATTGTGACCAAAGTTTTAGATAGAATACTTGATAAGCACCTCAGTAAACACATCAAACTAAGTGATGCCCAGTTTGGCTTTCAGCAGGGGTTATCAACGGAGGCTGTAATATTAGCTCTTAAACACACTGTAAGCTACTATACTAGGAGAAAAACGCCTATTTATGCTTGTTTCTTAGACTTGTCAAAAGCATTTGATTTACTACCATATAACATCCTCTGGAGTTGCAGGAGACTGGCATTGCACTAGAACTGGTGGGCATTTTCTCATTCTGGTATAGTAGTCAAAGGAACTATGTAAAGTGGGCTAATGTTTTGTCCGATAAATATTCATTGAATTGTGGTGTAAGGCAGGGTGGCTGCACCTCATCAAGACTTTTTAATTTATATATGAATCAATTGATATGTAACTTGTCCAACCTGAATGTGGGGTGTCGCATTGATAATGTTAGTTAGTCTTTATAATTTAAGTTATGCGGACGATATGTATGGTCCTTTTGAGTCCATCAATCTCTGGTGTCAGAAAATTGTTAAAAGTACCTATGTGAAGGTTATGCTGAGTTGCATGGTTTGAACTACCTACAATGTACAAAAAAGTGAGTTCATGATTTTCACTGGTTCTAACAAAAAACCTAGCAATGTACCACCACTTGTTTTGGACGGAGTAGTTTTGAACCGTGTGACTCAGTTTAAGTACTTAGGTCATATTGTTACTGAGAATTTGTGTGATTTTCAGGATATAGTAAGAGAGCGCAGATCATTGTCAGTGCGTGGTAATATGCTGGCCCATAGATTCAATAGATGTAAAATTAACTCTTTTTAAAGCTTACTGTCAGAGTTTTTATTGTGGTGGTTTATGGACCAGTTTTACGAAAAAGACCTACAAAAGTTTGTGTATTCAATATAACAATGCTTTTAGGGCGTTGTTGAGGCTGCCTCGTTGGTGCAGCGCCTCGGCTATGTTTGCAGAGGCGCATATAGATGACTCCTATTGTATTATACGAAAGAAGAATGTATCAGTAATAAAACGTACCTATGCGAGAAAGCAACAACAACATCCTAAGTATGCTAGCTGGTAGGATGGACTCTGATATTCTGTGTCGTTATACTGCTCTTGTTTGTAAACGTAAGAGGAGTCGTCGGTCTTATACATGACTCTGACTGGTTTTATATACAGAATTTATGTACAAAACTTGCAACAGCTTCACCCGATGCACCTATACCTATTTATATTTCTTTTTGGGCTTGAGTAGGTTAATTAAGGTTTTAGTTTAAGTTTCAATTAATATATTTTTAAATCATGACATGAATACTGGTCATTTATTTTAATTTTTTTTTGTAATTTTAATATGGATTTTCTAGCCTGAAATAAATGTTTTTATTTTTATTTAAGTATTTTTATTTCTGAAAACAGAAAAAGTAAATATTTTTGGAGTATGTTTTTTCATGTTTACTATTTTTTTTAGATCATTTTTTTAAAGGGCAGGAAAAAGATTTTACCCATACAGCCTCATCAGACATTTTTAAGGGTACTTTATGTTACATATTTAAATAAAATTGCAGGACACACATATCGCCATCTAGCCCCAAGCTTAGTAACTAGACTTGTGTTATGGACTTGTATTATGGGACAACGGATATGCTACTTATCTACTTTTCTTTTGTAAATATACACTACATAGTATTAAAATAAAGTCACTTTTCGCAGTCCCTATGGCCCTATTTCCCTTTGTATGCTTAGATCTTTAAAACTACGCAACGGATTTTGACGCGGTTTTTTTAATGGATAGAGTAATTCAAGAAGAAGGTTTATAGTTTATATATATATGTATAATACATGCATAATATAGCCGTGCGAAGCCGGGGCGGGTCGCTAGTATATTATAATACTTAGAAACAACCAGACCACAGACGAATATCTAAGCATAAATACTCGTCTGAGGCAGGAATCGAATCGGCAAGCCTGTTTTTAACAGTCCGTTGGTGACCATTGTGCCAACTGGGTCGTCAATATTTTAGGGTACATTTCACTATTATTTTTTAGGGGTTTTTTGCAAAAAAAATATATAATGGTACGGAACCCAACTCGAATCCGATTTCGCTTTTTTTATATTGCATACAGCGCCATCTGGCGAATTTTATTATGTTGTCGAAACTACATATTAAATATTTATAGTTTTCATTTTACATAATAGCTAGCGTATATATAATAGCCGGGGCGTGTCCCCGGCTTCGCACGGCTATATTATGCATGTATAAACCTTCCTCTTGAATCACTCTATCTATTTAAAAAAACAGCATCAAAATCCGTTGCGTAGTTTTAAAGATTTAAGCATACAAAGGGACATAGGGACAGTGAAAGCGACTTTGTTTTATACTATGTAGTGCTGATATTTTATTTATTTAAAAACGTTGCTTATTTCCTTTGTTACAGGTTCAAGCAGGAGCTGTCTGGTGATAGATCGGTAAATATATTTATTTATTTGTTTTTGGGGTTCCGTACCCAAAGGGTAAAAACGTAGAAGGGTCGTAGTAGAAGGGTCCCCTTTCTACTGAGACTTCACTGTCTGTCTGTCACTAGGCTGTATCACGTGAACCGTGATAGCTAGACAGTTGAAATTTTCACAGATGAATTGTTTCTGTTGCCGCGATAACAACAAATACTTACTAAAAACAGAAAGAAAAATATCAATCACCCCCCTTAGGGTCTCATACAACCTTCGCGTTGAGAAGGAACCTCATCCTTTTTTGAAGTCGGTTAAAAACTATTCTGCGAAGAATTTTAGTGCGAAAATACCATACTGCGAAGATTTGTTTAATCGATATCTTGTAGTTCACTGCGAATACAATACATCAGAATTTGTACTAAGTACAACAGTTTTCGTCTCTTTTGCGGCTGCGTCCGTAAAAGGTAAGTACTTGATTTTTTGAATTTATCTCAATGTTGATTTTTTACAAAATCTAGTTACTTATCCATCTATCAGATTTGCGTTTATTTTATCATAATCGGTTTAGTCAGTCAGTAGTCAGTGAGCATAAACAGGGTTGTGTTTCTTTCATATAATTGCCATTTGCCAGGAGATTTTGTACGAATAAGGTTGAAGACATTAAAATATTATAAGGGAAGCAAGGAATTTGGGCATCGTTCCATTAAATAAACTTAATCAAGGCTTTACGCTGCCAAACGCAACGCGCCAGAAATACCCGTCGCTTACAACTAACATTGTTGATTGTAACAAATGTGTTATTTTTTCTTAAAAATACTGAGATGGAATTGTAGGTGAGATCTTTACCGATATTTAGGGGTAATTGGAGACAAAAATTCCTTGTCATTTCAAAGTTATACTAGTTTTAATTCTTAATTTTAGGATAGCTTTAAAACTATAGGAAATGTTTGGCTCAAAGTCACACAAAAATGTCGGTAGAAATCTCACCTACAATTCGATCTCAGCACTTTTGAGAAAAACAACACACATTCGTAACAATCAACGATTTTCACCAACGAAAGCGACCTGTTGTTACTTGTACTATATTAATATTCTGTGCTAAAACGCTGGTAGTAACTATTTAGTAGCCTGTGACCTGTGACGCCCCGGCAGGCGTGGCCAGTATGCCGCTGGCTTTCGAACGGGAAGGCCGTGTCGCGCTGCGCTCTCGTACTGTTTTTTGCTTAAGTAATATAGGTATAGGTCGGACAATGAATCATGGCCCCCAGCGAAAAATTGGAAGGACTTAATTTTTAGGTCCGTTTGTGGCGGGGGGGCAGGAGTGAAGGGATGATCAGTTGCTCACATCATCATCGCCCTCTGTCTCTAACCGCGCTCTGTCTCGCTCCCGCACGTCTTTAGTCATCTAAGTACTGTCGCGCGCATAAAGCCCACACACACACCTAACTTTGCCTAAGTCTAACTTAAAAAATTTGATAACCTAATGCATTAAAATTCACTGTCATTTTAGTTCCGGTGCAATACTTACATTGCCTAATTTTCTAATTTAAAGATTTTTTTCGAGTTGGGCAAAATGTTAAACATGGGTAAAATATAACGATTTGGCTGTAGTAATTGTGTCAGCGATAGTACATGCGCAAACCATCCCCACCAATTTCCGCTGGAGGTCATGATTAATTGCCCGACCTATACCTACCCGTAGTAATATCATAAAGCTCAAGGACGCTTTTTTGTGTTGATACTTACGTAGGTACCTAAAGTTCCTAGACCTATAGGTACTTATTTATTTTCTAAGTTGTGAAAGTTGAACAAGATGGGAAAGAGTAAATTGAAGATGTTTCGAGTTCGGAGTATGCTTCATTGTCGCGAAGTAACGTAAGTACAGCTATATACTTAGTAAGTACCCTACTCAAGTACCTACTTATTATATTATATATACACACAATTTTCCCGACAACGGCTTTATCGGCCGAGTCGAACGTTCAATTTGCAACCTTATTAATCATACATTTAGGTGTCATATTACGCGCGAGCTACAGTGTTTGTACATAAGTCATTTTTTGGTGTTATTTATTTGTTGATTTATTTCAGGCGGATGCGGAAATTGCAAAATGTCAAAAATGAAACTGTTCTCGAAGGACCAATAAAAAATGAAGTCGAGTAAGTACTTACATAATCTAACTCCTTCTCGTAGCTTCATTTTAGTTAGCCTATGAAAAATTATCCATAACAGCGCTCCGCTGCTTTACCCGCGTAACTCCCGATCCCGTGGGAAAATCGGGATAAAATTTTGATGTTATTCCCAATGAATCAATGTATCCTCATACCAAGTTTTATCTAAATTGGCCCAGTAGTTTCGGAGCCTATTCGTTACAAACAAACAAACAAAAAATGTTTTTCTTTTCTATCATAATAGTGTAGATTATAATAGGTAAATGAATACCTTAAATGAATGTACATATTTTAATTTACAGATGCGCAGAAAGTAAACTTGACATTCCTGGAAAACCCTTATATTATGTAGAAATTATGCCAACACAGGTAAATATTACATAGTATAAAAATTAATATTATAGGCACAGTATGGGCCATAAGTCAATGATCAGTTTGCTACAATAATACTATCAACAAGTATTAGACTTACTACCTTCTTTTAATAGACGTTACATACAAACTTAAATACTTGAATTAAAAGTAATCAGTGTGTTTATTATTTTCAACATGTTGGCTATGTGTTTAATTGTGTGAGTGGTATAAGCCGCCACCCGCAACACCAACCGAGACGTGGCGTGGGTTCGATCCACATGTTACGTTGTTATAATGTTCAAATAGTGCTGCACAGGATTGTAAGCGGTGGGCAGAGACTTTGTACCTACAGATAAGTAATGTAGCGTAATAATGTAAGGTACTTCGGTCCTACCGCAGTCTTTAGTCGGTTGGTTGACGGTACCTACCTCGACTGGGGTGTTTGTTTGTTTTCAAAATATCTTTATTTATCATATAAAAAACCTAATTCTATACAATTCAGACACAGTCTAATTGTAGGTATCCTAATTAAGTAATGACTAATCAGGCTAAAACACCTGCATAAGTCTCTTATTAACTAAGGTTAAATAATGTTTACTTACATTTTAAAACATGAAGTTATTTACCTACAAACGAGATAACAAATAAATAGTTATAAATAACGTCATGATAATAAGCCTTTTGTGCCTGACTTATTTTTGAACAGTTATGTTTTTGAGCACAACACATTTTTGAATTTTTCTTTTGCCTAAAGTTCACAAAAACAGCAACTATACATAAAGTACCAAAATAAGGTATCAAAATTTTGATTTCTGTAGCGTAATAATGTAAGGCACTTCGGTCCTACCGCAGTCACTAGTCGGTTGGTTGACGGTACCTACCTCGACTGGTGTAGGTCCGAGGTACGGTCGCCAGCATTATTGCAGACACACACCGTAGAGTTCTAAAATTACTATTATTGGAATGTTTTCATTCTAATAATTTTTGTTTGATAAATTAATGACTTAAAATCTTTAAACTTCAACTAAAGCAGGTGCCTGGAATGTTGCTTGTGTTGAAAACATTCATATAACAGCCGTTTTGGAGCTCTACGGTGGGTCTGGGATCTTGACATCCACCTACTTCGTGTGGTATATCACCGAGGTGGTACAAAAAGCAATATTTTTCTTGCGACACAGTGCGAAGAAGCGCGAGCGCCACCACCAAGGTCGTTGGCATACCTATGTACCCTTAAGGATAAACATTTGCCCTACTAAATATTCTAGACTTTTCTACGTTTTCTACTGAGATATTTAGTTAAATATCTCAGTAGAAAACTACTTATCATAATGAGTTTATTATGATAAGTAGTCCTAATTTAGGCTTTTGTAGCCGCTACGAAAGGAAAGACTTTGATTTCTTCAACTCAGTGTTGCCAGACTCTTACACGCGCATTTTATGTAAGTTTTGGCATTGTCGCGTCGCTATTTATACCTGCATAATACATTATTTTGATAGGTTTATTAAATTATTACTGTACATACATCTATCTATACCTACAATTATAAAATGCTTTGTCCTGACCGACTGACTGAAGGATCAACGCATAAACCGCTGATCGTAGAGACCTAAAACGTGCAGGACTTGGAGGTGTGTGACGTAGGCAGGCATCCGATAACAAAGGATTTTCCAAAATCCTACCCCTTAGTAAGAGGTTGAAAAAGGGGGCCAAGGCTTGTATGGGACAACGTGATTCCTTGGTCCAATAATTCTTAAAATTCACACATACACTTAACACTTAAAATTCTATTAGTACCATTTTCGACTTCTACGCGGACGATGCCGCGGGCAAAAGCTAGTAATAAATAAATAAACATGTATACTTGTTTGCATTTAATTAGATATAGTAAAATATTAATGAAGATTAAGAATTTGGAAGAAAAAAACTAGCAGTCTTGTTGTTTTTGGTGTTGTACACTGGCAATACACACAGCTGATTCGCGGCTGACACCCTTTCGCGCGAGCCGGTGTTTGCTTGGTTTAGAGTTTTAGTGTGTATTGTATAGCCTACGCTTAAATTATGACGATTTGGCTGTAGTAATTCTGTCTGCGATAGTACATACGCAAACCATCGCTACCAATTTCCGCTAGGGGCCAAGATTCGTTGTTTCGTTCATTCGTTCTACCTATACCTACCTATGCCATTGAGATAGATACGAGTGGTCAACGCCGTACACTGCCTCATTCCGTCCATTTGTGATGATATCACACCAGTCGACTTAGTCGCTTGCTAGTTCGTAGAGGTTAAAGCGCTCGTGCATTTTTAATTAAAAATATACGGAAAAATTACAGAAAATGACTCACTGCGTACTTAGATACTGCACAAACAACACTAGAAAGACTTCTAGAGCGGAAGGAATAACCTACCACAGGTAAATAACTAGATATTATCGATTGAAAATTAAATACGAACATCATTTTTTAGCCGCCATGTTGTGACTTGTTCCGCGTCATTTATCAAAGAGTATAAACCTAGCAGAGGTGACTGTAGGTAACTTTCCTGTTCAATAGTGAAATTTGGCTTTTATTAACAATTTCTACGGTTGTGGTAATATTTGTGTGTAACTAATTAAATATAATTTAGGTAGTACATAACGTTGTGTTTTTTAAGTTTTAAAAGATAGGTTTTTTATGTTACTGAATTTGCCTTAGATAACTGATAGACGTGTGGCAAGCAAACAAACCGGTCAAGTGCGAGGCGGACTCGCGCACTGAGCGAGGGTTCCGTACACTTATATTAATAATTTGCAAAAAAAATCTTTTTTTGCAGTAGATTAGGTAGTAGGTATTACGGAACCCTAGTATAAGTATAGGTTTGTGCTTATTCTGTTTAAGGTTTCCACATCAAAGGTAGGTAGGGAAAAATAAATAAAATTTGTTCAAAAACAAAATCAAATATTTCCCTTTGGGAGATTACTCCCAACATACAAACATAAATGTTATCAACGTTACCTCTTAATAATATAAGTAGGTATAGATGTAAGTAGGTACCTATAAAAAAACCGGTCAAGTGTAAGAAACACAGACAGACGGACAAATGAGTGATCACATAAGGGTTCCATTTTTCCTCTTGAAGTACGGAACCCTAAAAAACCTTAAATAATAGGTAATAATAGCTCAGTATTTAACATTTTAATTACTTTTATTCCTTAAACTAGCTCCAGTGCCAAACAATGAAATTTTGTAGGTACAAAAGGTAGTGTCACTTCTGCGATGGTTTGGTCAGTTCAAGGCGCGTTCCGTCCGCGCATGCTCCCGCCATTATAAAATGGGACGCGGTGAATGTTCTCACTAGCCCATCTATACGTAGTACTATAGATCGATGACCTATGCGAATTAAATTAGGTCAGCGCAGCGCCGCACACTGGTCCGGATTCCGAAAATCAGGGACTTAGGGGTTGAAGCCAGAATTAGGGTCTCATTTCAAGGTCTTTAGATGATTCTAAACAACTTTTATAGAATAGCTTTTTCTTATAGCGGGGCCCGTTTCCAAGAAAAATAATGTTGTTAATTTTTTTGTATGGAAAAATTTAGTTTTTAGTACTTATTTTGTAAGCGGGCGGAGATGTTAAAACCAAACTTACTAGGGATTATAAAGGGTATACTACTGCACATTATTGTCTGAGACACTTGCTTCATATCTCTGCCCGTTCAAAAACGGCAGGCGTTCGAAACAATTTTTTTTTATTTTGGGATTTATAGGGTACCTTATGTCTTTTTTGACAATACAATTATAATATTTCAATGGAATTACCTAATTCTATTTAAAAACATGGAAAAAAGTCTTACATTAGGTGTCATACTACCTAAGTACCTGATGCATACATATTGATTATTTTACCTTATACCTGCTATTGTTCTTAGACAATGGCACTCATTACATACCTTGGCGGGTAGTAAGCGTTTAACACTTGTTTTTAACCCTTATCTGTAATATCCCTTCCTTCCATACCAATATACCAAGTCACTGTTTAAGCAGCATTCGTTAAAATCATCATTCGATTGTTACGTTTTGTGCTTTCAATACGTCTTATCTTAATTCATTACAAAGGATACTTTTATATCGGGGTCCGTTTCCAAGAAAATAATGTTATTAAATTTTTTTGTATGGAAAATTTAGTTTTTTTTACTAATTATTTTGTAAGCGGGCAGAGATGTTAAAACCAAACTTACTAGAGATTATAGAAGGTATAATGCTGCACATTATTTTCTAAGACACTTGCTTTATATCTTTGCCCGTTCAAAAACGGCAAGCGTTCGAAACATTTTTTTTTATTTCGCGATTTATAGGGTACCTTATGTCTTTTTTGACAATACAATTATAATATTTAAATGGAATTACCTAATTCTATTTAAAAAAATGGAAAAAAAGTCGCACATTAGGTGTCATACTACCTAAGTACGTGATGCATACATATTGATCATTTCACCTTCCTGCTATTGTTCTTAGACAATGGCACTCATTACATACCTGCGTTTGACACTTGTTTTTAACTTTTATCTGTAATATCCCTTCCTTCCATACCAATATACCAAGTCACTGTTTAAGCATCATTCGTTAAAATCATCATTCGATTGTTACGTTTTGTGCTTTCAATACGTCTTATCTTAATTAATTACAAAAGATACTTATATCGGGGCCGTCTCCAAGAAAATAATGTTATTAAATTTTTTTGTATGGAAAAATTTAGTTTTTCCTAATTATTTTGTAAGCGGGCAGAGATGTTAAAACCAAACTTACTAGGGATTATAGAGGGTATATTACTGCACATTATTGTCTAAAACACTTGCTTCATATCTCTGCCCGTTCAAAAACGGCAGGCGTTCTAAACTCATTTTTTTATTTCGTTATTTATAAGGTACATTTAAATGGAATTAAAGCGTATTTTTCCATTTTTTTAATACAATTAGGTAATTTCATTTAAATATTATAATTGCAGGGTCAAAAATTACATTAGGAACCTTATAAATCGCGAAATAAAAATATGAGTTTCGAACGCCTGCCGTTTTTGAACGGGCAGAGATATGAAGCAAGTGTCTCAGACAATAATGTGCAGTAATATACCCTCTATGATCCCAAGTAAGTTTGGTTTTAACATCTCCGCCCGCTTACAAAATAAGTACTAAAAACTAAATTTTTCCATACAAAAATTTTAACAACATTATTTTTCTTGGAAACGGGCCCCGATATAAGAAAAAGCTATTCGTTATAAGTGGTTTAGAATCATCTAAAGACCTTGATTTTAAAATTTGAGACCCTTATTCGGACTTCGACCCCTAAGTCCCTGATTTTCGGAATCCGGACCAGTGTGCGCCGCGGCGCGGGCGTACACTGCCTCATCCCGTCCATCTGAGCTGAAATTATACCAGGCGACTTAGTCGCTTGCTAGTTCGTAGAGGTTAAGGCGCTCGTGCATTTTAAATTAAAAATATACGGAAAAATTACACAAAATGACTCACTGCGTACTTAGATACTGCACAAACAATACTAGAAAGACTTCTAGAGCGGAAGGAATAACCTACCACAGGTAAATAACTAGATATTATCGATTGAAAATTAAATACGAACACCATTTTTTAGCCGCCATGTTGTGACTTGTTCGGCGTCATTTATCAAAGAGTATATAAACAGCAGAGGTTGACTGTAGGTAATTTTCCTGTTCAATACTGGAAATACTGGTTCAATAGTGGAGTTTTATATTGTTTTTTAATTTTTGTTTGAATTATTTGAATTTTTAATATTTGTGTGTAATGTTAAATATAATTTAGGTAGTACCTACATAACGTTGTGTTTTTCAAGTTATAAAGATAGGTAATTATTCGATATGACTGAATTTGCCTTAGGTAACTGATACACGTGTGGCAAGCAAAAAAACCGGTCAAGTGCGAGGCGGACTCGCGCACCGAGCGAGGGTTCCGTACACATATTATAATAATTATTTTGTGAAAAAATCTTCCTTTATTTTGCAGTAGATTAGTAGGTATTGTAGGTTTTACGGAACCCTAAAATAACTATAGGTTTGCGCTTATTCTGTTTAAGGTTTCCTCATGAAAAGTTCTATGAACAAAGGGAAAAATGGATTGAATTAGTTCAAATACAACGTAGTGAAGATACCTGGGAACCATCCGATTTTAGTCGTATATGTTCGGTACATTTTCGCGAAGAGGATAAATATAAAACAAAAGGGGGAAAGGTTTTTTTGACTAAGTCGGCTGTGCCTCGTATCTTTGTAAGTATAGATAGAGATGCGATATCTATTGTAAACTGATTTTGATTTTTAAATTTTACTAGCGACCTGCCCTGGTTTCGCACGGACACCTAAAGTTCAACTTCATCTTGAATTGGTATAAACAAACCGTAAGTTTGAAGTAAAAACTTCTTTTAGCGCCGTACGCATATATTTTTAGATGAGATAAAATCCGTGAACTCGCGACACCGTTAGGAGACGCAGCTACAGTGTGTGCATATATGCATCTATTTTGTAGTTTAGTAAATAATCTAATTTTTTTTAAGTTTTAAGTTTAAGGTTTTTTTAAATTAGTTTTTTTTATAAGTTTTCACTTCTGTTGCAACTCCCGGAGTTTCTTTTTTTTTACCTACCTACTACTAGTAGCTTCATTGGTAGTGAGTGACAGTGAAAACACGACCGTATGAAAATCTATTCAGTGGTTTGAGTGATGACTTAAGGGTTCCATTTTTCCTCTTTAGGTACGGAACCCTTAAATAATCACTCAGTGTTTAATTAATTTTATCCCTTAAACTAGCTAGCCCCAGTGCCAAACATCGCAATCAATTCAAATTTTGTACGTAAAGAAGTGACAAACAAACACACTAGACAGAGACACACACATAAACTTTCGTATTTATAATAAACTAGCTGCGCCCTGCGGTTTCACCCGCGTAGGTCCCGATCCAGTGGGAATATCGGGATAAAAAGTAGCCTATGTGTTAATCCAGGTCTCCAGCTATCTAAATACCGAGTTTCATCGCAATCGGTCCAGTAGTTTTTGCGTGAAGGAGTAACAAACATACATACATACACACACACACACACACACACACACACACACACACACACACACAAACTTTCACATTTATTATATTAGTAGGATAAGTTTATTATTATACCTTGTTGATAAACTCGTTATTGTAAAGAGCCTTTACGTCTACGTGTTGAATTCTAATGAATTTTAGTAGGTACAAAAGTAGTGCCACTTCTGTATTGAAAATAATTTATAAAAAACCTAACGCTGTGTGACGCTGTTACACTACGTCACAATACAATGAACGAAATTGGGCTTAAGCGCTGCGTGTTTTAATAGCTTGGTTAGACGACATCAAAAGTGTAAGCGCTGTAGCGGATGGCTTGGTCAGTTCACGGCGCGCTCCCTCTGCGCAGGCTCCCGCTATTATATAAAATGGAACGCGGTGTTCTACCTAGCTTGTAGGTGTATGTGTGCGTATGATAAAACCATCTGTGATATTCAACTAGGTCCTGACGTCATCACAGTGGCCGTGTACTGTCAGGGCGTTTGTTCTGTGCCCACTTTTGACAACTCTTGTCACAGCTTTGTCGACGTATTTATTTTAATGCAGTTTTCACGTTATTAAGAAGAAAAGAATGAAGTGTTGTGTTTTATCGTGTAAAAACTACTCGGATAGACGTTCTGATGCCATGGATGGCATCACATTTCATTTGTAAGTATTTTATGAGTAATTTATTAGAATAGTTCTAGAATAATCTCTTAGGTCCGTATTAATAAACCGAACTCAATATCGATTTCAATCTTGAGTTTGCTCTTGAGTTGTTGCGCTGATTAATAAACATATCTTAAGACGCGATTAAAGAGCGACGTATCACTTGAGTCATACCGTATTAATAAATCAAACTCAGCTCTCAAGATATGTCTCAAGATGTAGTTTCGTGAACTCAAGTCTGATTGCGGGTCATACAAATCTTACATTTTTTTAAATATTTTCACATTAAAAACAAGTTGACAGCAAAATATGACGACACTACCTACCATAGGGTAAGAACATATCATTCAAGGTAAGAACAAAGCGTTACTGTCATTCAAGATCAGTCTCAAATCTCAAGAGCGATATCAGCCTGGTTAAAACTTGAGTTTTATCTATTAATTAACGCCTAACTTAAGATAGTGACCACATCTCAAGACTCACTCGATTGATACGCACTCAAGATCGATATTGAGAGCGATTTATTAATACGGGCCTTAGCGTAACGGCGCGGTGGTGCACGGTGTGTCGGCGTCTCTAAATAATAATCCTATGTGACAATAGATGGCGACACTTTGTGTCATAGACACTAAAAATATATACTCCCACTCCGCCTACCATGTGGGTCGGCCGAGCGTTCGCTATCCAATAGCTTTACCGCGGCAGTCCCCGAGTGCCATACGTTTTTAGTTAATTTGAAGTAAGTATTTGAAGCCCATTTATTAAATAAATTTTAAATTATGTATGCTCTAGATTTCCATCTGAAGAGAATCTTAAACAGCAGTGGATAACAAAACTGAATAGACAATACTGGACTCCAACAAAATATACTAAGATATGTTCTTGCCATTTTAATGATGAAGACTTCAAAGTGACAAAAAAAGGCCTTAGAAAATTAAAGAACGGGACAGTACCTTCTATGAAACTAGATTTATCGGTAAGTTTCAATCACTATCACTACATAGTATATATAACTCTCCCTTTTGGCTTCGCCGTAGTCGGGTAAAAACAAAGTCGCTTTCTCTGTCCCTATATCCCTATGTGACCTATGGACGAGTTTTTTGTCGGACGAGTTTTTCGTCGGACGAGTTTTTTGTCGGACGAGTTTTTTGTCGGACGAGTTTTTTGTCGGACGAGTTTTTTGTCGGACGAGTTTTTTGCCGGACGAGTTTTTTGTCGGACGAGTTTTTTGTCGGACGAGTTTTTTGTCGGACGAGTATTTTGTCGGACGAGTTTTTTGTCGGACGAGTATTTTGTCGGACGAACTTTTCGTCGGACGAGTTTTTTGTCGGACGAGTTTTTTTTTTTTTTTTTTTTTTTACCTAAGGTACCTATAAAGTAAGTAATGAATAAATATTGCAGGACGTTCCACACATGGCCATATAGCCCCAAGCTAAGTAACTAGACTTGTGTAATTATGGGTGATAGACAACGGATAAATATATGCGTAAAATACATAGAAACAACCAGACCACAGACAAATATCTAAGCATAAATACTTGTTTGAGGCTGAAATCGAATCCGCAACCCTGTGTTTGGCAGTCCGGCATGGCAACCATTGTGCCAACTGGGTCGTCAAACACTTATTTAGTGACGTTACGCCTATACGTGGCCTCACACAGCGCCTTGTTTTTAGAGTTCCGTAGGTATCCAAAGGGTAAAAAATGGGACCCTATTACTAAGATTTCATACTAATATACCTTATATAATACCTACTATGTACTATGTAGTGATTGGGGGCTGACAGATAGCCAGCAACACTTCGACCCAATGGGATCTTTTGTGTTGTTTACCCCTACCTTAATGTTTTTTACTCTTTGAAGAAGTGGTCGATTAACGCGGTGATCCCACTGAGAGGAAGAAACCTATATTCCTCCGGTTTGGGATACGCATTCCCAAGGAGGCTCATACGCTTCGCTGCTAAGACGTCGCATTCACACAGTATGTGCTCCATAGTTTCCCTAACATCACCGCAGGCTCTGCAGTCATTATTTGAATATAATACCTAAACATTCAATTTCCAGTTTAATCGGTGGGTAGGATAATTGTTATAAATTAATATGAGCCTGGAGTGTCCCACTTAAGGGCAAAGGTGTCTCTACTCCCCTTCCACTGATCGCGATCTTGTGCGACGGATTGACAATCTGTCATGTTCATATCGTCTCACCACCTTCGACAGGGTCTGCCGGGTAATCTTTGGTGGTAGGTGTCCAAAAAGTTGTTGATTTGGCCCAAAGTCCTTTCGGCATACGGCAGATTTAGCCGATATTATTACCATAAAACTATTTCAATTCGAATGAATCGGACCCAATTTTTTATTAGGTACTTACTTATGTATATTTTACATAAAAACAATAATGTGTCCTAATAATTTAGAATAAATAATGAAAGTTAAATAAAAGCTTTTAAAAAATAGCGTTCTGTCAAATATGGGGGCATAATATTATGGCCCCAATACCATAATATGCCCCGGGCCTCCAGTTAGGTTAAAGACAACCTTGAAAACCTTGACTTGACATTAGCAATAAGATGTAACAGTCATAGAGCGGTTATCTCCGAACTTCGCAATACTTTATTAGGACACAATAATTAGAATGCGTGTCTTCGTGCATATCCGAAAACCGAGGGGGTAAAAAACTAAATATTTTTTTTAAATAGGGAAAACTACTTTATTTAGTTAAATATTCGCTTTATTGTCAATCTGAAAAACCATTTATTTGTTTATTTTCATGTTATTTTGTCATTATGAGGTGGCAGGTGGCTCTTATTGCCTTACTTATTAGTATCTATCTGCCTATAATAATCATCTGTATTTAGTAAGTTAATAAATTAAATAAATAAATATTTCAGGACATATTACACATCGCCATCCAGCCCCAAGCTAAACAACTTAATGCTTGTGTTATGGGTGCCAGATAACGGATAAACTACTTATATACTTTTTTTTTGTAAATATATACATATTATACATATAGGAAACACCCAGAACCAGAAACAAGAATTTATGGTGAGCATAAATACTTGTTCCCGGCGGGAATCGAACCCGCAACCTTCTGCGTCGCAGTCGGGTGTTCGCCCGACGTGCCACAGAGGTCGCCCGTTATAACCAACAAAAATATTTGCTCTAGTGTCATTATCCAGGGAGAAAACAGTCGACTACGTTTGTAATCGTTTGTATGGAGAGAGCCCCCGGTACCCTTTCCTTTTAATCTATTTCTGTGACCCTACCTGATTTTTGTAAATCGAAATGCAAATTAAAATCATACCACGTTGTTATTAGACTTATATTTGAAGGAAAGAGCCTAGGGAGCTGACAAAGACTTTGTAGACAAATTGTTTTCTACTTACTTACCATAGAAAATGTTTTATGTTTTCGTGATCAATGTCAAAATTCTTTATTCATTTGGAATAATTAAAGGCTTTTACACACGTTACGATTTGGTCGTCCCGACCAAATTGACACAACCAAATTGGGTATCGATACACACGCTACGATTTGGTCGGATACTATTCAGAGAGTACAGAGATACACATCGTGGTCATTAAGTAGTTTCTGGGGTTCCATTCCTCAGGGGGAAAAACGGGACCCTATTACTAAGACTTCACTGTCAGTTCATCAGTCCGTCCGTCTATCAGTGCCATCCGTCCGTAAATCCGTCCGTCCGTCTGTCTGTCTGCCTTTCTGTCCGTCTGTCATCCGGTTGTATCTCATGAATCGTGATGGATAGAGAGTTAAAATTTTCACAGATTATGTATTTCATTAGTGTCGCTTTACCAACAACAACTAAAAAAAGAAAAAAAATGAAGTGGAGCTCAAATACAACATGATACGGAACCCTTCGTGCGGGAGTCCGACTCACACTTGTTTGTTTCGTACACGAAGTTTGGTCCGATGCGTACACACGTCCCGATTTGGTCGGATACAACCAAATTGGGTGGGCGTATACAATTTGATCAATTAATAATAATTAAGTCTGCCCGACCACGATACACACGTCCCAATTTGGTTGTACAGGTTGTGCAGCGAATGGTGAGCGCTGGCGGAAATTGGTGGGGATGGTTTACGCATGTACAATCGCGCACAGAATTATTACAGCCAAACCGTCATACTTTGTTTACATACCGTATATGATTTTGCCCAACCAGAAAAACATTCATTTAAATACTATTACTATTATACAGCATATTTATTCACTGTAATTTACACTATTAAACTATAGATAGACTACTAATATGGAACTCAAATTAAATAAACATATTTCCTTTTATTGAAACAACTACCTATTGACTACTGATCTTCTATTGATCGATAATCTGTCACTGTCACTTTAATTAAACTGTCAGATTGCTGTCAAATCTATATTTTCTATTGTTTTTGGCGCGAACTTCAAACCACGGAACTAATATTGTCCTGTACATTTACTGAACAAAGGTACGAACATGGATTTCTATGCCTGCACCAATGATTACCAGTTTTTCTGTATAAAGTTGAATTTTCGATCTGGGTAAAGTTAGCTACGCGGCTGCAATGTTAACCGAGTGATGGTAAATATTTATGTGCGCGACAGTACTTAGACGTGCGGGAGCGGGACAGAGCGCGGCTAAAGACGTGTGTGCTAAACAGAGAGCGATGATGTGAGCAACTGACCCTCCCTTCGCTCCTGTCCCCCCGCCCAAACAGACCTAAAAATTGACTTCTGCGCATACCCCTTCCACTTTCCGCCAGCGCTCACCATTCGCTGCACAACCTGTACACCCGACCAAATTGTATGTCGGACCCGACCAAATTGGGACGTGTGTAAAAGCCTTAAGTATGCAATTTTCTTCGCTTACCTATAATATAGGTATTATCATCCCAATCATTGGCATAACAAATAACTAGTTCCTCTACGCACTCGCTCGACGCGTTTATTAATGCCACAGAGGTAATAAATATTAGGTATAGAGAGGTAATTTCGCTTCGTCTAGGTTGACTGACACTAGTCACCTAGTCAGCCAGTTGGCGTATTACTTGCTCCAAAAGTAGCGTGGTCACGTCCGAGCTTTTGTACGCGGAGCGCAACGGAGTGTTTTTTACAGTTTTATCCAAAATGACGAAATGTGCAGTGATTACCTGTAAAAATGAGAGTTCCACAAGTCATTTTCAAACCAACGGTGTAACATTTCATAGGTAAAATGCTTAAAATACTATTTATTTTTAATAAAACATCATATTGCGACTTAGTATTGTGACTGGTACTCCTAAAACACATTCGTGTTTTTCATTTTTGTGTACCTATGTAAACATTGCTGTTTACTTGTATCACCTCATTTGAAAGGTCAGGTTTCACAACGCAATGTATAGTGTGTAAAAAAATGTGGTCGGTAAATGGTACAGCCGCAGGTTGCACGTACTCAAGTCGCGTTCGGTAAGTACCAGATAGTGATGGGGGCTTTGTCGATTCACCTATCGATAGATAAAACTATCGATCGGTAGATTACAAGTTTCCTTTGACAAAATATTATTATGTTTAATTTTGAACATAGTAAATTATCCTGTAAGTATTTAAAAAACTGTATGTATATTCGGTAAATAAAGTAACAACAGTATGAATTCAGTTTAAAAGATTCTATCATTTATTTTTAGGTTCCCAAACAACCCAGATATAAAAAAAAAGTGGATTGCTGCAACGGCTAGAGGGCCTGTATGGTGGCCTGGGAAAAGAAGCATAATGTGTTCTGCCCATTTTAAAGAAAATGAATTTCGCCCGTTACCAAAAACTCGCAGAATATTTGAATGGGCAGTACCAACGCAAAAATTACCTCACATGCCAACTAATGTAAGTATTTTTTTATATAATATAAAATAATAATAAAAATAAATATTTATTATAGGACATTTTACACATCGCCATCTAGCCCCAAGCTAAGCATCTAAATGCTTGTGTTATGGGTGCTAGACTACGGATATACTACACATAATATGCTTTTATTTTGTAAATATAATTTATGTACATATAATAATACATAGAAACAACCAGACCACAGACAAATATCGCGGAAATCGAAATCAGGATATATTTTTGTTACTTAAGCCATACCTATATAAATTCAATTTTTTTATATAAATCAAGTTATGCCATAAGGCATATAGTGATAAGTACATCATCTTATCTCAATGATAAGAACCCATGGACATGATTTTTTTTTCAATTGCTCTTGTTCAATTATTATTATCCAGCAATGACTTGTAATCTTGACATTGTGAAAATGACCACAGAAAAAAATACCCCACCATGACTTTCTTGTAGCTTCTTCATAGGAGGGCTATACTTAGTTTTTAAAACGTTGTTTGGATGTGGTCTGTAAAAGGACTCAAAACAATAAAAATATTTTGACCTTGACTTTATGTAAATAATTACTAATAAACGACTATCTTGTATTATTCTTCCTTTTTACTTTGTGTTTTAAACTCCTTAACTACTTAGGTACCTACATTACATAGTTACTCAAACTTCTAGGCTATGTTGATGTTCTTACGAAATTATCCTTCGGATAATACATAGGTATATAGTTTTCGGTAGAAAAAAAATCGCCCTAATCCATCCCAAACTTCAAAAAATTTTATTTTGTTACTATTCATTTATAAAACATCAATTAATATACTTGGGTAAATAAATAGTTTGTAGTAAACAATGTCGATAATCTTTTATCGACAATGTCCCTGCATCCTAAAAACTCGCGAGTTGTCATAGTGTGTGTGTACGGATACAATGTTCGCGTCGTTTATACATAGACACACACTTAACTGATTTGCATGGGGAACGAACAGGAATGCAGGAATTAAAAAATGTGCGTCGTTTAGATGTGTGCGTAATTCTTGTTAATATTGAATGGTTGATTGTCTGAATTAGTCCAGCTTGCGACACTTGGTTCCGATAGAAACTAGGTATTGATGTCCGGTCTCTCGATTTCTATGATTAATGCCATAATAACTTTATAATAATAAGCAATGCAATCGATAAAATGAAACAATTCCTACTTCATTACATTTGGTTCACTAAAAATGATTCATCATAGAAGCATCGTGATCATGAAGCAAATAACCAATGGAGTGAGCGTGCGGGGGTGCCGCACTCACCAAAAAACGTACGATAAATTTAGCGGATGCAACGAAAATTTTGGCCAGTTCGTGTCAGTTCATAGCGACGTACGCACGTCACGAGTTCCCTTTTAAAGCCCAAAAAACGAATTAAAAAATGCCTAGTTGTGCAATTAAATGGTGTGGAAAGTGTACCACTACATCAAGTTACACAAAGGATGGAATAACATTTCACAGGTACCTAAGTGATTTTGTGCTTTTTGTTCAATTAGTAAAAATATTCCTTTCTTTTAATTTCCTAAGGCGTTCCCGTTGATGGCTTTCATGTTGTCTCTTTCTGATACACTGATTATGCAGATATGGCAGTCGTCTCTTTCTTACTCTCTAGTGATGTTTGGAGCATCAAAACGATTTTTATCGACAAAAGTGTAATTTTTTTAACTTATTTGAAAAAAGATAATTTGTTTCTTTCAAAATAAAACTCGTTTGTTGTTTGTGATCATAGTGAAATACATGTATTTTTGTTCGTTCTGAACATTGCAGATTTCCGAACGACGCCAAGAATAAAGAACAATGGATCACCGCCACTCATAGAGAAAACTATTTCCCAAATAAACACAGTGTTGTATGTTCCAAACATTTCACACCAAATTGCTTCGAAAATTTAAAAAATAATAGACGCCGATTATATAGGTCTTCAGTACCTACATTATATTTACCTTCTTTGGCAAGTATTTTCATTACATTAAACTTGTACATAGACTGGTAGGCTTGATCTTTTGTTTAAAATCTTATTTTTTGCACAGATACCATCAGCTGATTATGAAAACACCCAAGACCCGCCTAAAACCACGGTAATTTTTATTAATAATAATATAATAATAATGGGTCATCTATCCTAGAGGCTACATTAAACATTACTAAACAAACATCAAAATAATTAATGGTTCTTTATTTATCTATTTATAGTAGTGATTTGATGTTCAGAATTGAGTATATAATAATTTAATAGTCATCTTCCCTTCTTCTCCTATTCTAAAATAAGTACTTATATTAAAATTTCGTATTCATGGTTATTTGCTTCATGTTCGTGATAAATCCGGCACTAGTCAAAGCTACGTAAGATAAATTTTTTTTTAATTTATTTGCTTTTGTAATGAATGACATACGAAGGACATACGGCCCTAGAATTTAACGTTCGTACCTCACAAGTTTCCAAGTTTCTTGCATACGGCATAATAATATGTAGTTAATGCTATGGTCATTACATATGCATGGATACATAACTTGCCATTACTTCGGTCTGCGACCGAAGAAAGGAAAACAAAATAAACATAACTTGTATCTGTCAATGTCAACGACAAATATTATTGTCACTGTCAATTAGGTAGCCATCTTTGTTGAGGTAGTTATTGGCAGAATTGCGCCTATATGTCAGCAATCAGCCATACAAAAAAGTTGAAGTTGAAGTTATGTTATCTGTGGTTATTAATAAGGCGACGAATTGAAGAATTCGTAGATTTGGATGTCCATATTATCTCAGTATTACAAAACACATAGAAACCATATTTTGGTATATAATTTATATAATTATAATCCTTCTTTCGCCTTCATTTCGGTAGTTTTGTTTACGCGATTAATTATCTTTTACAACATTTAAAATAATAATTAAAACAACTCGTTCAAAAGAGAGATTTTAATTTTACTACGAAACGGGATGTATTTAAACATTGTTTTTTCCTGTATTGATTAATAGTAATCTGCACTTCATATTGACAGTAACAGTTTTATCTTATTAGCAATATAATAATTATTAAACGAGAAATACTGTTTTGGCGCTTACGACGTTGCAACTCGAGCTCACTCGCGCGGTAATAGGAAATCTCTCCCGTCTCGCCTGCTCAGTCCCCGTTTGACCATTGTCAGCGACGGTACTGTGCCGGTCAAACTGCCGCGCGCTAATATTTAGTAAATAAACAAGTGATTGCGAATAAAAAAATGGGCAAAAAGCAAGTGAAAATTTCTAAAAGAAAGAGGAGGGCCTTCTTCCTCAAAAGATGTGAGGAAATGAATAAAAAAAGGTAAATAAACCTCACGTTATTTTAACATTGTGGTTACCTACTTAGATTAAAATAATTCATTAACTGGGCGACAGATGGTGTGCTTGAAAAATAAACCGCGCGGGGTAAGGTTACCAGTCAGTTGAGGGGATATACACATATTATGTCCTGTGTGTGTTGAACTTACTGGATTATGTTGTGATCTTTTAGATTTGAAATCGTACGATTACCTAGCTATATAATTTTTACCTACCTTTATTGTCGTTTTTATTACAGGCAATCGCTTAGAAATCAATCTAACGAAAATGATTCTACTTCTGTAAGTACTGACACCATCGAGTAGGTACTAAGTACCTACTACCTAATAGATACTAGGTTATTTCAAACAACTAGGTACCGCATAAAAACTCTAGAAGCTACTTCTCTTTCGCTCCAAATATATCGTACTCATTAGTACATACTCTGCCGTAGGTACGCATTACGGCATTCACTCACTAGGCAGAAAGTGCGGTGCGGGGTGCGTGCCTGAACTCGCCCGATCGCCCAAGGTCATTAGCCATTTATATCCAACGACTTTGCTACACAGCCTACTAAATAGTCACTACCGGCACCGGTCGCGTTCGTTGGTTAAAATTGTTGATTGTTGCTAATATGTTTTGTTTTTCTCAAAAGTGCTGAGATGGAATTGTAGATGAGTATTTTTACCGACATTTCGGTGTAACTTAGAGCCAAAAATTCCGTGTAGTTTTGAACCTATTCAAAAATTAAGAATTAAAACTAGTATATCTTTGAAATGACAGGGAATTTTCGTTTCAAATTTCGAATTATAGGTGTGAAAATCACACCTATAATTCCATCTCAGCATTTTTGAGAAATACAAAACACATTCGTTACAATCAGCAATGTTAGTTGTAAGCGACGGGTATTTCTGGTTCTAGCGCGTTGCGTTTGGCAGCGTATATAACCTTAAGAGGAAAGGGTACCGGGCGGTCTCTCCATACAAACGTAGTCGACTGTTTCCTCCCTGGATACTGACACTAGAGCAAATATTTTTGTTGCATAAAACTTATAATCGCCCCAAGACATAGGGGCATAGTCATGGCTGTTATAGGTTTTATGTAACAAAAATATTTGTGCTAGTGTCATTATCGAAGGAGGAAACAGTCAACTACGTTTGTATGAAGAGAGCGTCGGTACCCTTTCACCTTAATATGCAAAGCAATCCATAAAATAAAACTATACACCTACTTTGTTCACAAAAAAACATTAGCAGCTTCGTATGATAAATCCGGAGCTAGTCGAAGGTACGTAAGCTGAAAACAAACAAAATTGAACACTATTCTAATGACATAGTTTTTATGTTATGGGTAAATAAATAGGCATATAGAAACATAACTTGTTTATGTCAATGTCAACAACAACAATTATTGTCATTAAATTATGGAGTTCTCTTTGGTCAACTAGTTATGTTATCTGTGGTTATAGGGGGTTCATTCGTTAAGCTGGGGACATATTATCGGACGCGGCTTACGGACGCGTCCGACAGCCACGACTGATTAGTTCGACGGTCGTTTGGCATCCAGCGGTCCAGATCGCTCTAGGACGTCCGAACGCTCAAGGGCGGCCCAAGATCACGTCCGCGAATTACGTCTGATAGTATGCACTGTTACATACATTTACATTACACGTAAATGCCTATAAGTCGCGGCTGTCGGACGCGTCCGAGCAATGTGTCCCCAGCTTTAGTAGGAATGGTATGTGGGCGTGGCAAGGCAACTGAGCACAACTATGCTCAGTAGAGCTAAGTTGCGCTCTCAGTCTGTCGTTTGTGACATCAGTTTTACGCCGGAAATATGCCATATTGTTCCATTTTGGAGTGTAAAAATGATAGTAAAAAGAAAAACCTTTCAAATGGAGGTATTTCATATCATCGGTAAGTAAGATTTCATATTTCTTTTTCAAATAAAACGGAAAATAATTTTAGCTAATCGTAATTTACTAAAAATTCAAGGTAAAATAGCTCTTACATCTTGACAATAAAGTTTATGTTCGTTTGATTATATCATCTCTTCTGATCTCGAAAGTTCTTTGCTATACCTACTCAATTAGTGAAGTAGGCAGTTAGGGGTTGAATGAAAAATCCGATTTTCCAGATTGGATTCTGTAATCAATTCGTGGCAATCGATCAAAATTCATATACAATGTTTGGGGTCTAATAAAGGCTACTTCCGACGAATCGTACCCGAATCGTAATACTAATTGGATTTTACCTATTTTGTGTTTTTATATTAATCGTGTCGTGACCTTTGCGATTTTTTTTGACATTGCGAATAATTGCGATCCAATTTGTTTGATGGTGGCTTCTCACGAGTCGCGCCGCGCGCCGCCAGCCCGAGCGCGCCTTGTTGTGAAGGTATTGATTTGAACGCGCGCGGGGCGGGAAGGGGGGATATCCACTCGAAGGACTCGTGATAACTCGGCTCGACGACGACACGAGACGCGACGCAACTCGTGATATTATTATTATCTCGCGCCGCGCCGTGATAAGCCACCATAACGTTTCAGATACGATTCGTCTTCGAAAGTAGCTTTATTAGACCTGCTTTTCTCTATTAATTGTTACTTAAATAACGATTCTTAGAAGTTATTTTTTGGATACACTTTGTTTGTATTTTTAGGGTTCCGTACCCAAAGGGCAAAAACGGAATCCTATTACTAAGACTTCTCTGTGCGGCCGTTCTGTCCGTCTCTGTCTGTCACTAGGCTGTATCTCATGAACCATGATAGCTAGACAATTGAAATTTTCACAGATGATGCACTTAGGTATTTCTATTGCCGCTAAAGTATTACAAATATATGTACTAAAAACAGAAAAAAAATATTTAGCACTCAGCAGGACCACTATCTACCATCGTTAATTTTTTTAGGTATCCCAAAGACCCTACTGTTAAAGCGAAATGGATAAATGCAACGGGTAGAGTTAATTGGATGCCGACTAAATTAAGCACCACATGCTCTGAGCATTTTTTAGACAGCGATTTTTTTGTATCAGTCAAAGGATTAAGATACCTTAAACCCACAGCGGTTCCAGTTTTTAAAGTCGTCAATTTTTTTGAACAAGTAAGTTATGTAATGTCCCGTTAGTGGAGGTTGCAATTAAGAAGGTTTTGAATAACTTACTCCTTTTCCAGTATACATATACTTATTTTATTTGTAGAACACCTTGTCCAAATAAACGTTGTGACTCTCTAAGACTTTGACTCTTGACTGTTGACTCCAGGAGAGTGACGATGTTTTACACAAAAATAGGGTAATTAACTACTCTATTAGTTAATCACTTGTTCTATTAGTTAAGTATGGAAAGTTCTATTAGTCGTAATGTTACACAATTACTAAGGAATTTACAATGTACTTAGGAAGCAACATTACAGTTATAAAGAAACTCTAGCTGTCCCAGCAAACGTTGTTTAATCATTTACAAAAAAAACAAATGGTTCTCTGTAAAGTCGGTTTTGCGGACGATAATTTTATGTGATAACGTTATGACGTAATCACGTTTTTATTTATTTTTACATTATGATAGGTCAGCGTTTGACCCAGTGGCGTAGCTAGGGGGGGGGCGGCGGGGGCATTCCGCACCGGGTGTCACCCGCCTAGGGGTGACACCCGGGCCCCGTTTCACGAAAGTACAAGTTACAAGTTTACTATCCTACGATGGTAAAATTGGTGAAAAAAATGGCAACATTGGATACATTTAAAAAAAATGAAGGTCTTTTTTGTTTATTACAAGTAAAAAGTACGTAACCCATAGAATTTGAGTTCGTACCTCACAAGACCTAACCAAAATTCATTTTTATTTCTTTATTGTAGGATTAGACCTTAGTCGAATTAATTTTTCACCGGAAGTCATAAGATTTTTCTAAATTTACTTATAAAATAGTAAGAAAACCTAGGTTTTTTAGGTAAATAATAGTAGAAATACAAGTTATTTTGCCTAAAAAGTAATTTTAATCGGCAGTTCAATTGACAAAATAAATATTTTCAACAAAAATAATATTCTTATTTTGACCTTTACTTAGTATGATAAACACAGTTCAATTCATACAACAGACAAAACTCTACACTAAATTATTGAAAATGTAATAAGTGTGAAGTTATTTTCGAGTTCAAAATTTCCCGCCCCTCATGAAATTTAACTAGTGTTGTATGGAACGGCGAATAAGACGCAAGAAACGCATGCCTGGTGAGTTAGCTTAGTCCATTGATGCTGGACTTACACTTAGAGTAGAACTTCAGAATGACATGTTAGAATGTCTTGACAGATTCAATGTTAAGCTCAAAACAAGATTAAAGTATATTCAAGACGTATCTTCATTGTTTGCGGTTGTACAGCCAAATACATTGCTTTGGCAAACCCTGAGCAGTTAAAATATGCTGCTACAAAATTTTGTAGTTTTTACGATGAGGTGTCAGAATCAGAACTCCTCTCAGAGATACCAAGACTCCGCTAGACATTTAAAAGCTGCAAATGTTACTGTGACTAAATGGGTGACTACAGACTATCTTAAATTCATTGTGGAATGGGATTTTACTGAATCTTTTTCAAATTCAGTGGTCGCACTAAAGTTATTTATAACGATATGTAGGTATATCAGTTACCTCATGTGAGAGAAGTTTCAGCAAATTGAAATTGATAAAAAATTACTTGCGGGCTACAATGGCGGAAAATAGATTAAGCAATCTTAGCATGTTAACACGAAGCAGCCCAAAAGTTAGAAGAAAGAAGTTTTAATTTTTTAGTGATTCATTGTTAAAGCTGAATATTACAGTGGGGTTATCATTTTTTTATACATATAAATAATTTGTAATATTATAATTAAATATGGAGAGAGCTATGCTCGGAGTTTCTCTACGTGATAGAGTCCGAAATACGGAAATCCGTAGAAGAACCAAAGTCACCGACATAGCTCTCAGGATTGGTAAGCTGAAGTGGCAATGGGCAGGTCGTATAGCTCGCAGAACTGACAACCGCTGGGGAGTAAAGGTTCTCGAGTGGCGGCCACGATGCAACGCGAAACGGAGTGTTGGGAGACCAGCTGCCCGGTGGACCGACGACATTGTGGCGGTCGCGGGTAGTCGGTGCCATCCACGGCGGCTCAGGACCGCTGTTTGTGGCGTCGTATGGGGGAGACCTATGTCCAGCAGTGGACGTGTATGGGCTGACATGATGATAATTAAACATAAATTATGATCTTTTTTTTATTTTAAGTAATTTTGTGTAAGTTTTGGGGTGACACTTACAATATTCGCCCCGGGTGCCACCCATGCTAGCTACGCCACTGGTTTGACCACTATCACACCTGCCTGATGGTAGGTGACGACTGCACGTAAAATTATCGTAATCTTACGAGAAAACTATGAAAAATTGAGATTTTTTTTATTCATTTATAATATTTTTTTCATATAAGTATCCTACTTATTTTCTTTTTTGAATTTCTTTTTTTCATTGTCTTTGTTATATAAATGAGAAAAATATTTGTGATAATAAGTGTACCTATTTGTCACTAGTCACCATAACACAAGCCCACATGAGCAATATTTTTATTAAATACTCTGTTTCCTAAGTTACCATGACGCGTCTGGTCATACTACCACATCGACCACTACCAATAGACTCCTAATGAAGGGTCTATAATGTTCACCACGCATAGTAGATTTTGACTCTATATCAAAGGGTCCTTTCGAATACAACTTTAGTGGGAACCAAGGAGTGGTGCAGTCGATTACTCGCAGTTTTTTATTATTTTTTGCTGTTGTCGTCGCGAGAATCGGTTTAGAAATGGTGTATTGTTCTATAAAATGGTGTGGGAAAAATAAAAAAACATCCAGCTACCAGAAAGATGGGATAACTTTCCACCGGTAAGTGATTTAAACTTTCATTTTGACTGTCCCAACTGCAAAAGATATCTTGGTAAAAATTGTTCGTCAAATAAAACGGGCTCGCGTTGAAGTCTTTTTGTAGTAAAACCAACACTTTTTTGCGTGTAACAAAACAAAAACTAACCATATTTTGGTGCGAAAAATCAGTTTTAGTACGGACACTAGCGCCTCCACTCAACTGCACAAATAAGTTGGTTTTAAAACAATTTTATTTTTTTGATGCGGTATACACGCAAACTAATTGGTAAGGAACAAATTTGTTTGAAATATCGATACAGCGCCCTCACTCAATGGAAAACTAATTGTGCTATTTTTATCAAAAATATTAAGCACGTGTAAGTAGTGGTGGGGTATAAATGAAAAAAATAATATCGATTCGATAAAACTTAGAACTGACATGGTTTTGTATTTTACATTAATGAATTTATTTGTCAAAAAGTAAAAAAGTATTTTAACTGACTTATAAAGAAAGGGTTTGCGTATATTTATTCGTCGATTACTCGAAGACAGCTTAAGGATAAGGTGGGTCTATAAATAAATTATGTAAGTCGGCTCAGTGGTTAATTATTTATTTGACTGCCCGTAGACATTTTTCTTACTCAGATGCGTATAAGTAAGTTTGACAAAACCATTGAAATAACTTTTGCAGGTAGGACCCATCAGTTATTTATTATTAGCGTATATATTTCTAAGTAAAGGAATCCCTAGGCTTGCTTTGAAGGCGAGTAGTTCAATGTGAATAGAGATTTATTTAAACTGCAATAATTGGTAGTTGTATTTCTTATATTTCGTATTCGAAATGTAGGGCAAAAAATTATATATACTTATGTATCTTTTTTTAGATTTCCAAATAAATTTCCCGACATAAAATTAAAATGGATCGATGTCACTCGTCGTGGAGAAAAATGGTTTCCGCAATATCACAGCACGATTTGTTCCAGACATTTTACCGATGATTGCTTCCACGTTATGAAAAATCGAAGGCGACTCGTGGATACTGCTGTCCCTACTTTATATTTACCACAGTTGGTAGGTTCAGTCAGCATCAAATTTTCATTTTAAATTTTATTCAGCCAAATTTTTTGTCGTTCTATTTATATTTATAGTAATATTACAAAGCTGAAGAGTTTGTTTATTTGTTTGTTTGGTTGAACGCGCTCATCTCAGGAACTACTGGTCCGACTTGATTTTTTTTTTCCATTTATCGAGGAAGGTTTATTATAGGCTTTCACAAAAAAAATTAAGTTCTAACATAATTATTCTTTTAAATAGTCAGCAACTTATTGTGTCTTTCGTACAACAACGATTAAACTAAATTTTATTAATAATGTAATAATAATTTACCAAAATGTATGTGGTGTACAAGTATGAATATACTTGTACACCACATACTTTACAGATGCCAAGTTCATCGTCACTTCAAGAGACTACACAGTCTTCTACTATTCAGACGATTTTTGTGTTAAGTTTAATCTGGTTTTTCATTTATGATTGTGTATTTTGTGTAAATAACATTTTCTACACAAACCGTGTTACAAAAACTGTCTACGGACTTCGCGTCATTTCCCAGTGTTGGATTAACTCATTAATAAAAATTTCTTCGGTAAATACCGCCGTATTTAAGTATTGAATACAAATAGCAGAAACCTAAAAAAACACTACATAATGTACAACCTCTTTGGTCCCAACCTTGTAAGAGGATCAGGTGTATGGAATCTATCATTCACTCTCGTTGTAGGAAGAATATTATGTAGTATTCGTAATGAAAAGCACAGTGTTTACCTCGGGTGAAAGACTCATTAAGTCCCTCGAACTGTCTCGGGACTTTTAATAAGTGACTTTCACACCTAGGGTATCAATGTACTGTATTATCACAGTTGCTCATAAAGTGGATCTTATTAAACCGCTTTTAGGCTCATAAAACTCATAATGCAACGTATTATACACGCGTGCGATATAAAATCCCCTTATCCCCTTATGTTAAATACGTATCTTACTGCTAATTACATGTTAGGTAGATGAAACATTCTTAATTTGTCTGGGTTATACTGTTTTTCTTCTTTTCAAAAGGTTGTCTGTAAAGTCTGATAACGAACGATAATTTTACGTGATAACGTCTTTGAAAACAATTAAATATTGAGTTTTGTTTTTATTTTGTTTTTTCTTTACATAAATATATTTTTTCCTTACCATTATATTCTGTTTTTAATCCCCGACGCAAAAACAAATGGATTTTTTTTTTTTTAATTTTTTTTGTAATTAACAAAAAAATATTGCCTAAAAAATAGTAGGTAAACATAACCTAAAATTCTTAAAAACTTTTTATTATTTATTTAAGCTTTGTTTGAGGCTAGATGCCGTTGTGTGCCATGTCCTGCAATATTTCATTTATTATTCATTGTCCTATAATACACAAGTACCTATTGTGTTATCTTGGATTTTAAATGCTAGTGTACATGTAACCAAAATGTACAAAATAATTATCTATTGCTGCGTAGGCATAGCATGGCAGAATAGACTAGGTATTCTTGGGTTTGTAATTAAAACTAGCGACCCGCCCCGGCTTCGCACGGCTACATTATGCCTGTATTATACATATAAACCTTCCTCTTGAATCACTCTATCTATTTAAAAAAACCACATCAAAATCCGTTGCGTAGTTTTAAAGATTTAAGCATACAAAGGGATATAGGGACAGAGAAAGCGACTTTGTTTTATACTATGTATTGAAGTGAAAGTGAAGTGATGACAAATTTCAAATTTCAAATTTACTTACATATTTTTTTACATACATTCGTTGCAGTTTTTTTTTCAATAATTTTATAATACAAACATCGATAAAATCTATGGCATCGATATTTAGTAATTACTTATTACTAACACTATGACCTCGGCAGTTACGCCCCCCGCTACCTCATAGTTTGGTGAACTACGTTCTAAACAAAAACGAAGCGATGTTGTATCTAAAATGATCGATGTACTACCACATGAGTAAATAATACAACATGAGTGTACTACCATGACGCATGACGTCACACAATATTACCGTGACACTTTTGTGTGAATGAAGGTGTTCCACTAATTTATTAGAAACTAGCTGCGCCCCGCGGTTTCACCCGCGTAATAGTTTTCTACGCAATTTTCTTAATATTTTCTTTCATAAGAACCTTCTACTGACAATAACAAACACAACAAAAAAAGAATTGTCCAAATTGGTCCAGGCGTTGTTGAGTTATGCGCTTACCAACACATTTTGAGATTCATTTTTATATTATAGACTAGCTGTCCCGGCAAACGTTGTTTTGCCATATAAAAAAAAATTTAATCAAAATCGGTTCAGCCGTTCGGGAGCTACGATGCCACAGACAGACACACACACACAGACACGTTAAACTTATCAGGGGTTAAAAATCATACAAATCGGTTCAGCCGTTTAGGTGTAGTTTGGCAACTAACACCGCGGCACGATTGACATCAATATTTATACGTCACTCAATTGTTTTGCCTTCCCGGCACCTCTCCATTAAAACTTGAACTTTATGTTATGGTATTAAAGTTCTTATTGACTTGTATTATTACGAATCGTTTGTATGGTATGGAGTATAGAAAAGTGTTGTTTTTAGACATTTTCATTTAAATTTTTCTCTCCGTAAGAACCATCCTCGTACCATATGGAATATTCTAAAAAAAGAATTGGCCAAATTGGTCCAGGCGTTGTTGAGTTATGCGCTTACCAACACATTTTGCGATTCATTTTTATATTATAAAGATTATCACGTCAAAAAAAAAGATGTTCGATTCTCAGAAAAAAATCATACAAATCGGTTCAGCTCCGTTTAGATGGAGTTTGGTAACTAAGTAGGTACTAACACGGTGACACGAGAATTTTATTTATGGACCTCTCATCTCTAATTCAATAATACGCTGCATTTATGTTATTCCTTGTTTAGGTGTCATTGTTTTCAACATATTATTCACAATAAAAGCAGTAAAGGTACCTAACCGAGTGCTTCGTCGGTCCGCCCGCGAGGCGACCGCCCGAATCGGGCGGACCGCAGTATTGCAAAAAAAAATATTATTTTCGTTCCGCGTTCCGCCCGAATTTATTTGATACCTATTTTTCTATAAAAGTACAGTCGGCAACAAAATAATTTGATGAAATAAAAGTAAAAAATGGTTTATAAATTGTATACTGAATACAATAATCTGAAGCTAAGTAAGTACATTAGTACACACGTTATTCAACTGTATGAATAGATAAACTAAAATAAATTACTTAACGTATAGATATTAATTACCTTCTACATTTCATTTTACATTTCAACCATATTAGTGGTTCTGTGTTGCTGGTTATAGCAATTCCAATTACTAATAAAAAAAACCGGTCAAGTGCGAGTCGTACTCGCGCGCCGAGGCTTCCGTAATTTAGTTTTAACTCTCTTTCTCTACCCTTGCAGTGGTACGGTTGTTACCAATTTAACTTGACCCCTGTTTCGTTTGCGCGCCCTTACAATGTAAGGCTCAAGTTAAATTGGTTTAACTATGTAAACGTATGGGGACGCTCTTTAATTTTCAACTTTTTTATTTTTTGGAATTTTTCCTGCATGTGTGCTATAGGTCTTGGGTCTAAAACCTATAGGTATGGTAGTTTCCGTTGACTAAAAACAAGGTGTTACAGCACACATAAAGGAAAATTCCAATAGGGTACTTCCAGTTGACCTGAAATTGTCAATTTTGGTTAAAAGCTAGGTCTTACAGCACAAGTATTGGGAAAAATCCGACATATAAAAAAGTTGAAAATTAAGATAAATTTTGGTACTTACAAGTTTTTGCAAAAATGAAAATTTGCCCATATCTTTTTATCATGTTGACTCAGAACTTTTGATTTTTATACACCTAATAGAGACTATAAACCCCAGTATCTGGTATGAATTTCAATTTGCTAGGTCCACTCGTTCCTGAGAAAATGGGTGATGACATACGGAGAGACGGTTACATATCAAAATAACTAAGTTCAATATAACTATGTTCGAAATAACTACGGTCATAATGCCTACTGTTCAAAATACCTAATGGTTGTTTCACATATTTTTGAAATAACTAATGAACGAAATACCTAATGGACGAAATACCTACGGTTAATTTACCTACGTTCATTATAACTATGTTCGAAATAACTACGGTCATAATACCTACTGTTTAAAATACCTAATGGTTGTTTGGCATATTTTCGAAATACCTAATGGACGAAACACCTACGGTTAATTTAACCACAATTAATTCAACTACGGGTTTTCACCTGCGGTTAAAAAAAATCAATTTTATAAAATACACCTACGGTTAATTTAACTACAATTAATTCAACTACGGTTTTTCACCTGCGGTTTAAAAAAATCAATTTTATAAAATCCCTAACCAAGTAAAATGGGTAGAATTCGCTTCTAGCACTCGCCGGCCGCTGCCGCGGCACCGCTCGCTTCGCTCGCTCGGCTCGTGCGTTGTGGTCGCAGTTCTAACATAAACCTAACCTATCCATGTCGGTTCTGGGTAGGGGGTGTTCCGGATGGGTCTTTATATGCTTCCCTAATCAAGTCAAATAGGTACAATTCGTCTCTAGTTGCGTGATAAAGGCAGCATATAAAGACCCACCCGGAAAACTCCCTACCCAGAACCGACATGGATAGGTTAGGTTTATGTTAGAACTGCGACCACAACGCACGAGCCGAGCGAGCGAAGCGAGCGGTTCCGCGGCAGCGGCCGGCGAGTGCTAGAAGCGAATTCTACCCATTTGACTTGGTTAGGGATTTTATAAAATTGATTTTTTTAAACCGCAGGTGAAAAACCGTAGTTGAATTAATTGTAGTTAAATTAACCGTAGGTGTTTCGTCCATTAGGTATTTCGACCATTAGGTATTTTAAACTGTAGGTATTATGACCGTTAGTTATTTCGAACATAGTTATATTGAACTTAGTTATTATAATGTGTAGCCCAATCGACCGTTAGGTATTATGAACTTATGTGAATCGACCGTAGTTATTTCGAACATAGTTATATTGAACTTAGTTATTATGATACGTAACCGGAGAGACAGACAAGAAAGTGATCTTATTAGGGTTCCCTTTTTTACCTTTTGAGGTACGGAACCCTAAAAATAATGTTTTCTGTACCAATTAATCTACAAAATAGTCACTAAATTTAGTGACATCCAGATTGATTGGACTTCGAGCCATTATATACAACCACCCATCACTGACTGAGGTTTGTGGCAAGTGAGTCAAATCTGCACATTTTTAGGGTTCCGTACCTCAAAAGGTAAAAAAGGAACCCTTAAAAGATCACTTTCTTGCTCGTCTGTCAGTCTGAATGTGTTACCACCGATTTTCTCAGGAATGGGTGGACCTAGCAAGTTGAAATTCATACTAGATACTGAGGTCTATATAGTCCCTATTAGGTGTATAAAAATCGAGGTCTTGAGTAAACATGATTATAGATATGGGCAAATTTACATTTTAATTTACCTTAATTTTCATCTTTTTTATATTTCAAACGAAATATGGGTTAAGATAATTGGTAACTACCATACCACTGCAAGGGTAGAGAAAGAGAGTTAGAAGTAATGTATGGAACCCTCGGCGAACGAGTACGAATCGCAATGACTGGTTTTTTATGTGCTTTTTCACAAGTTTAGACTTTTTTCTCCACAAACATCTTAGAAAGTGAAACAGGCAACCCTATTTTTTGCTGTAGGAAATACATCTTCTACAGCTTAATAGGTACTACATTATTATGGGGTTTTGTACTCCATAATCGACATGCAGTGTAAGTAAATAACTGATAAAAAGGCTTTACGTAAAATTGAAAAGGTCATCACAAAGGATTATCATGTCCTTTTTAATTGAGCAAAGATCCAGCGGTTTTTGAATTCATAACTCCAGTCTGTAGTTTTTATTAAATGTAATAAACCGATTTTGTTGCTAACTGTACTAAATCTAAGTAAGTTATTAAAATAAGTAGGTATAAATAACAATCGGGCGGTCTGCCCCATGGATTTATTACTGTATGCGGTCCGCCCGAACGGGCGGTCGCCTCGCGGGCGGACCGACGAAGCACTCACCTAACCATAGCACATGAGTAAAGACCTTCTTTACTCATGTGACCATAGCAGCAATGGTTTCGTTTTGTGGACAAAATGGTAACCATAGCAACGATGTTTTCTTGTGAAGTTATCACGTAAAATAACGCAATCCAATTTGGTGACTTTTTCTGTCCGATGCATTATTTTTATGAAAATTGTGCGGTTTTTTTCTTCATAAATTTGAAGTATTTCTCCGTTATTATTTAAGATTTCGAAATATTTCGTAATAATTTAATTCTATACAAAGGAAGTAACCTGTTCTTTAAAATGTCTAATTTTTTTCTATATTGCTTATTTTTCCTATAATTATTTACATCTCACTGATAATTATCGATAAATGTATTGAGACTTAGGCCTTTTAGTTCCGTGTTAAAACGCACGAAAATGATTTACGCGACAATCGACTGTATTACCCTTGTATTACCTCTTTTCTAAGTTCACAACCGCCTGCCACAGTGAACGTCCGCGCTGACGGAGGGACCTGGGTCGGTTGTTGCTACGCGCGGCGATAGCTCCAAATTAAGGACTTTAGGTTATTTTATACTGGTGTAGTGTTGAGAACAGTATTTACTAGCAATCTGTACTAATATTTTAAAGCTGAAGAGTTTGTTTGTTTGTTTGTTTGAACGCGCTAATCTCCGGAACTACTGGTTCGAATTGAAAAAATATTTTTGTGTTGGATAGTCCATTTATCAAAGAAGGCTTATAGGCTACTTTTCATTTTGATATTCCCACGGGATCGGGACTTACGCGAGTGGAACCGCGGAGCGCAGCTAGTGGTTAATAAAAAGAAACCCTATTCAAAAAGAAAGTGGAATGAAAAACACAAGACAACCGTAAGCGTAAAAGTAAGTACTGCCTATGTTTTGAAATTTATTTCTCATAATAGGCAAAGTTTGCGGAATTCACGTCCCTATTATCAAACTAAGCATAGTTTTACTGAACAAATTTTAATATCGTATTTTAGTAGCGGGTTCGATTATCTATCAAACAAATTTTGTGTAGGTACCTACAGTATTTTTTGTGATCTAGGTGTTTCTGTATATACCTACCTATATTAAGTACCTAGGTATATACATATATTTATAGGAAAATGTATAATATTCTATCCACTGTCTGACCAACAAAACACAAGCCTAGTTGATTCGCTTGGGGCTAGATGGCGTTGTTTGAAATGTCCTGCAATACCAACTAAATATTAAATATTTACCTACAGGCAGAAAAAACGTTCGGAGAAAAAGACAGTGCATCATGCTGCAACAGACACGGTATGTTTACTACATATTAATAAACCGGCCAAGTGCGAGTCAGACTCACGAACGAAGGGTTCCGTACCATTATAATCTGTTTTTAACCCTCTACCTACCCCAATGCAAGTGGTATTTACAGGAAATTGTTTAATCATTTAACTCTGCCTGCCTAGCATGACGACCAAAACACGATACGATAAAGCTATATCACGCGATATAACTACATCAACTCTCAAAATATGATACATAAAGCCGCCATGTTAAATTTTTATTATAAATTGCGACAAAAATTATGATAAAAATTCAACATGGCGGCTTTATCTATCATATTTTGAGAGTTGATGTAGTTATATCGCGTGATATAGCTTTATCGTATCGTGTTTTGGTCGTCATGCTAGGCTAGCTGAGGTCACCTTTCACTGGATATTGCGTTAAGTATCAGTAAGGTTTTTAACTGAGAATGCAGATTTATAAGAGCTAAGAAATCCTTAACATACAGAGCAAAATTTTTTGTCCTAGAACAAAAATTACGAAGACGAAGTTATGAACAAATTACTACCGAAGTTCACTGACGGGCCGCGCCGCACAGTGGGTCGAAACTGCAAATGATGGACATAGGGCTGTTTTTCGATGCAGATCGTTAGAGCTCATTAAAACGAAGCTAAACTATTCTACAATTTTTTTTAATTCATGCATATTTTTCGAGAAAACCGTCAAAATATGAAATTTATTTATGAAAAGTCACATGTTTTGGTCTCTAGCTTCCAAACTAGAGCAGCTAACGCACTGAAACTTTAAGGTAACACATGTTAGTTTAACTTTATATCTCTCATTTGACACCACAAACAGCTTGGTATCTCGATGACCTTGGAAAATAGAAGCCATTGAAAATACTCTATTTTCAAATGATTTTTTTATGACCAAATCTTTAACTATCTTGGTTTTTATTTCAACTAATCGCTAGAGCTTCTTAATAGAAACATAAAAAATTCTATAAATAAAATTGAAAACATTAATATTTTCTAAGAATATCGGAATTATTTAAAACAGTACTAAAAATGTCAAATGTTTTGGCCTCTGGCATTAAAACCAAAGCCGATAACGCACTTTCACTACTAAGGTGTGTAAGTTTAACGTTTTACCTTTGATATGGCACCACAAACAGCTTGATCCATTTGCGACTTTAGGAAATAGGAGCATTTGATTTTTTTAGGATTAAAAAAATATGACCAAATCTTTAACCATCGTATTTTTTATTGCTGCCCATCGCTAGGGCTTCTTTTAAAAATTATAAAAGATTCTATAAAAAAATTTGAGAAAATCGGCCTTATTTAAAAAAAAATTGTAGAAATGTCAAAGATTTTGGAATCTAGCATCAAAATCAAAGTCGATAACGCACTTTCACCACTGAGGCGTGTTAGTTCAACGCTTTACCTTTAATAAGGCACCACAAACATCTTGATCCATTTGCGACTTTAGGAAATCGGAGTATTTGATTTTTTAAGGTCAGAAAATTATGACCATACCTTTAACTACAATAATTGTTATTGTTGCTCATCTATACATAATATAATAAATCTGTAGACATTAAAAAATCTGTAATTGTAAAATATCCAGAAAAAAAATACACAGGTCGTCTTAGAATCGTTAGCTGAACACGATAGGGTAGTTTTTAGAATTTTTGTTTGTCTGTTTGTCTGTTTGTCTGTTTGTTTGAACCAGGTAATCTCATAAACTAGAGAACAGATTTCAACGAGGTCCACACCAATATGTTCAGAAAATACCAGATTAACATTTAGGCTATTTTTCAATTTAACTTTAATACAATAATTATGATATTTGATAAAAAAACATTTAAAAAATGTGAAATCGAAATATTTTTCCGTGTAAAACGTAATCAAACGTCAAAAAGGAACAGTACGCTTAGCACTACTTTGTTACGTATTCGATCAAACATACTATATTGAGTATTTACAATGAAACTTCCTAAAAATCAACTTACTAGATCCACCCGTCTCTGAGAATATCGGTAGTGACACACCGACAGACAGACAGACAAGAGAGTGACCTTATAAGGGTTCCTTATTTTCGAGTGCTTCAACAAGTCATACTAGGCGTACAGGTACATGCCTCCGCTCAAGATGACAGTTGTCATAAAACCAAATAGTTTGCATATATCTACTACCTACGTGAAACTGAAAATGAGGTTGGTACAAAGAGGTACTACTACATAAAATTACGGATCTCCTATAGCGAAGACCTCCTCGATGTTACACTTATATCGCGCTCAACTAATTTATTTAAATAGTTTGAATTATGAGTTCAAGTCGCGGACACCTTAGAAAATAAAAACAAAATAAAAAAACCGGCCAATTGCGAGTCGTACTCGCGCGCCGAGGGTTCCGTACATTAGTTTTTATACACCTTGATTTTTATACACATAATAGGGACCATAGACTTCAGTAATTTCAACTTGCTAAGTCCAACCGTTCCTGAGATAATCGGTGGTGACACACGGACAGACAGACAGACAGACAAGAAAGTGATATTATAAGGGTTCCTTTGTTACCTTTTGAGGTACGAAACCCTAAAAAGAATTTTCCAAATCGTTTCAAGCGTTTTCGAGTAAGTAATCGGCGAAAATTATACATAAAAAAATATACGCGACGAATTGAGAACCTCCTCCTTTTTTGAAGTTTTTGAAGTGAATAATAGATAAGGTATGTCTGTAAAAATCAATTTTTAGGGTTCCGTAGCCAAATGGCAAAAAACGGAACCCTTATAGATTCGTCATGTCTGTCTGTCTGCCGTATGTCACAGCTATTTTTTTATTTTGTTTTCCCCAAAATTACGTAGCCCTAGCTACCTAATTAAGAAAATCTGGGAAATTTGGTCTAGAATTCAGAAAATTGCAAAAAGGGTCCGGACATTCAGTATGGGAGCGTGGCAGTGTTATGTTTTTTGCGCTGTGATTTTAGACCCGATGGATAAATAATGCCCTTACGCTTTATAGGTTTTTGTATGAGGGCATTTTTTGTTCATTTAGGTGGGTATGGGTCTCAAAGTGACCGCACACTTTTGAAAAATCATAGGACATCATTTTTCTTTAAATATTCCATTTCCCAGACGCTTTAGTAGTTGGAGGTTGGCTTAGAGGTTTTAGATGGGAACCACACTTTTGGCATAAACAAAATGTCTCTTTGTAGTTTGGCATAAACGTTTTAGCATAATAAAATAACCCTAGGCATACCGTAATTTTACACAATTATTATTGGCATAAAGTCGCCGCGCACTTTTGGAAAATCATGGAACATCACGTTTCTTCAAAAACCCTGTATCCTTTAGAAGTTTGGTGTGAAGGCCCTATTTGTTTTCTTCGATGTCCTCTATCGATAGGTATAGGTCTCTAAGGGCATCGTGCACTTTTGTAAAATCATAGGACATCACGTTCCTTCAAATACCCCGTTTCCGAGACGTTTTAGATGTTTGGTTTGAAAGCATTTTTTGTTCAACGTAATGCCCGCTATCAATAGGTAAGGACGTTATTTTATGTATAAGTATCTGTTCTGTCCAATGGCCTTTCATATTTAATCATTAATAATATTTGAAAATAAAAAACAAAATTTTATTTGCACCAAAATAGTTTTTTTTTTTTGCATGATGTTGGTGTTTATAAATACTATAACCTCTTATATTATGAATACAAAAATATGGATAGAGGGACAACGGTTAGTTAATAATTCTTTTTTACTTACATTTACAAGAAAACCAAAGATGAGATGATGAGGAAGACAAAGATGTTGAAAGTTTTGTGCGAATATGAATTGAACTTAGTTTTAGCTTATTATATTGTTGTGTATTATGTTCTATTTGAGTGAAATAAATAAATATAAATATTACTTACTTATGTAGATAAGTGCCTTTGCCAAATCAATCAAAAAATATAGCTTAACAACAATGTATCTATTTTGTTATTATAACTTACACCGAACGTTAAATAGTATCTATGCGGGTAAATGCTAGGCATTCTATATAAACCAAAACCACATTGCGAACGAAGTCGCGGGCAACAGCTAGTCGCTATATAAATTAATACTTTTCAACAAGGTACTCGCTATTTTCGTGACTTTGGACATAATTTTTTTACATTAAAAAATCAATAATTTCCTTCTATTTATTAAAGTCGCAACTGGATCAAGTTGTTTGTGGTGCCATATTTATGGAAAAGAGTTGAACTAACACGCCCAAGTAGTCAAAATGCGCTACGGACTCTGGTTTAGCTTTTAGAGGCCAAAACATTTAACATTTCTAGATTTTTTTTACAAAAATGCCGATTTTCTTAGAAAATATTAATGTTTTCAATTTTTTTAATAGAATCTTTTATGTTTCTTCGAAGCAGCCCTAGCTATAGGCAGCAATAAAAAATATTATATTGCAAGATTTGGTCATAATGTTTTCCTTCTAAAAAGTCAATTGCTCCTATTTCCTAAAGTCGCAAATTGATCAAGATGTTTGTGGTGCCGTATTAAAGGTAAAGAGTTGAACTAACACGCCTTAGTGGTGAAAATGCGTTATCGGCTTTGGTTTTGATGCTAGAATCCAAAATCTTTGACCTTTCTACATTTTTTTTAAATAAGGCCGATTTTCTTAGAAATTATTAATGTTTTCAATTTTTTTTTTATAGAATTTTTTATGTTTCTATTATGAAGCTCTAGCGATTAGTTGAAATAAAAACCATGATAGTTAAAAATTTGGTCCTAAAAAAATCATTTGAAAATAGAGTATTTTCAATAGCATCTATTTTCCAAAGTCATCGAGATACCAAGCTGTTTGTAGTGTTAAATGAGAGATATAAAGTTAAACTAACATGCCTTAAAGTTACAGTGCGTTGGCTGCTCTAGTTTGGAAGCTAGAGACCAAAACATGTGACGTTTCATACATTTTTTCATATTTTGATGGTCTGCTCGGAAAATTTGTATGAAATAAAAAGAAAAATACAGAATAGTTTAGCTTCGTTTTGATGAGCTCTAACGATCGCATCGAAAAACAGCCCTATGTCCATCATTTGCAGTTTCGACCCACTGTGCGCCGGCGCGGTAGGCTGTGACGTCACAGTGACGGTCCACGCCAGTTAGCCGTCGGCATTGGCAGCGATAAGACGCGCAAGTGTTTTGATTGGTTAATTGTGTCTATTTGTGTCTAATTCACTTTTATAACTATGTATAAATATTGTATAGTGCCAAAATGTACAAATACTTCTTTTAAAACGCCCGAAAAACTCTTTTTTAACGTGCCGAAAGACCCAAAACTACGTAAAAAATGGTATGCCATTGCGAAAAGAGATGATAAAACTCCACCTTCTACCCAGGCTACAAGACATTGTTGCGAAGATCATTTCGATGTAAGTACCTACATAACTAAACCTAGGTACAATAAGTACCTACTATTTTAGTTGTTAAGGGAATAAGTTGGTATAATCCGCGCGCAATGAGAATGGGATGGAACCTTGTCAAAGAAAATCTAAAATGACAGAAAAGTAGCGTTTGCAAAAAAGTTCTGAATAATAATTAGGTATAAATTAGTAATTTTCACGGTCATAGTGTCGCGGATTTTAAACGGACCTACTGATTAAAAGAAAAATTATTATTGTCTGTGGTAGATTGTCTATGGAGCAATGGCGATTTCATTTTAACAAATGTTGTTTCTCTAAATTATAAATAAAACGAGCAGCACATAAGGACCGTATATGTGTCAGTACCTATGTATGTTTGTCCGTCAAGTCGTCAGATATAGTAGAAATACCTATACTAAATACCTACACTAAAGATGAATAAATAAAAAAAAATCAAAACTAATTATCTATTATTCCGAACTTTTATGCTACTTGAAAACTGTCATTTTCGATTTACTTTGACAAGGTTCCATCCCATTCTCATTGCGGGTGAATTAGTAGATAAACCTATGTAACTATGTATGTACCTACCTACCTATTCGCTCATTCTGATTTCTATATCATATTTCCAAAACAATGATACAAGGTCGTTGACACATCACTTTTTTTTTAAATAAATATTACGAGACAATTCACACAACGCCATCTAACCCCAAGGTAAACAACTAGGCTTGTGTTATGGTAGCCAGACAACGGATATAATATAGGATAAATAGATAGGTACATTTCTTTTGTAAATACATACTTAATACAAACACCCAGACCGTCACAAATATTTGTCGACGGCGGGAATCGAACCCGCAACCTTCTGCGTCACAGCCGGATGTTCGCCCGACGCGCCACTGAGGTAGTCAAATCATATCATTGACGCGGTACATTTATGAATCTGCCTCAGCTATGCATTGTAACAAGAAATAAATAAACTAATAGTTAATATTTTTATACTTACCTATTTCAGTTGAAAGAAGATATGGAAAATTACATAAAGTTTAAGTTGGTTGGAGGAAGGCTTAAACTGAAGAAGGCAGTTTTGCCTCATAAGTTTGAATGTCAAAAGCTTCAAAAAAAGAAAACTGATAGACCCGGATTCAAGAAAAGACAAGTTAAAGAATATTTTGAAAGAGTTTTATCTAAAGATATTGGACACGAAGACCTGTTGTTGCATTCCATTGAAGTAGTAAAGTGTGAGAATCAAGACTCAACTATCATTCAAAAACGTGATCCCCTTAACATACCTGAAGAATTAGATGTATTATCAGAAACCAATGAAATGGGTCAAAAAACACAAGCAGTGCAGGTTAATATGAAACCAAAAAAAAACAAACTTCGACGAACAATAATCGCACTCTAAAAAGTATGAAACAAGAAAAATACAGAGTTTTTACAAAGACAGAATGTACAGAAAAATACACATTTTTGTTTGTCAAAGTTTGTTTTTTCAACTACATTTTTTTCCCGTAGCTTAGTTTTTTTTTTAGTTATATAAATAACCAAGAGACACTTTGGTGAAGGGACCTTTGAACCTTTACGCTTAAAACTATTCCTATAGTACAAGCTTTCGTTTAAGTCGGTTGAAGTGAGCGACCGCGCTAATAAGTGTTGCTTAACCCACACAATCACTTCAGGTAGCATATGTTTCTTTTTGAGCCCTCAACTATCTATAGGTACTACCCATAAAAAATCATCTATAGGATGAGTTAATTCACGTTGAAGACCCGAACCCGGAACAAGGGAAGTCCCTATTCCGTGGGAATGTCGAGATAAAACTTAGTCTATGTACTAATCCAGGTTCTCAGCTATTTACTTACCGAGTTTTATTGTTATCCGGTCAGTAGTTCTAGCATGAAGAAGTAACAAACTAACATCCTAACACCATTATCGAGTGAATGCAAGCAAATCAGTGAGCAACAGCTAGTGCAATAAAATGACCTGCGGTTGGTTCCCGCGCCGTGAACTATTTTATTTTAGAACCTTACCTCTACCGACTGCCACATGCCGTCATTGTGACGTCACACGCTTCCTCTCACCTTGAATTTAAGCAGCAGAAACAGCGTATGTTTAACTTCGTAAGTAATTGTCCGATTTGGATAATTCAAAAAGGAATATCATTATTATGTCATAGTGAATAACGTGGATACTAGTTCTATTGAATTTGCTATAACTTTACTGATCCTCAATGCTGCCAAACGCAACGCGCCAGATATACCCGTCGCTTACAACTAATATTGTTGATTGTAACGAATGTGTTTTTGTTCAAAAGTGCTGAGATGGATTCGTGGGTGAGATCTTTACCGATATTTTGGACTGAATTTGAGACGAAAATTCCTTGTTATTTCAAAGTTATACTAGTTTTAATTCTTAACTTGTAGCTGGAAAACTATATGGAATTTTTGGCTTATTGTCAGACCAAAATGTCCACCAAAAGGATTTCAATCATTCAATAAAGAGTGACGAGATGCCTCATCATCATCATCATCATCATGTCAGCCCATACACGTCCACTGCTGGACATAGGCCTCCCCCATACGACGCCACAAACAGCGGTCCTGAGCCGCCTCCATCCACCGACTACCCACGACGAGATGCCTATGTTGAATGAAATTAATTTAACATCAGACGACCATAGTGTTATTCAGAATAACTAGCGACCCGCTCCGGCTATGCATGTATTATACATATAAACCTTCCTCTTGAATCACTCTATCTATTAAAAAAAACCGCATCAAAATCCGTTGCGTAGTTTTAAAGATTTAAGCGTACAAAGGGAAATAGGGACAGAGAAAGCGACTTTGTTTTATACTATGTAGTGATAGTGATACCTATCTTCTTGAAAAATCATTAGATTCTCGATGTAATAAGCGATATAACGAAAACGTCCAAATATAATGGTGGCATATATTGCAGGATTTGTAGCTCGATAATTAAATCAAACTTTAAAATGTGAAGAATTTGTAAGCGTTGTAATGAGTAACGAATTATTACAAATTCATAAACTAATCGACCTAAAAATAATTGTGGTGTCGTTTTTAATAAGGGTTTATTTACCGTTCGCTTGAAAACAAAGCAACACACCTGGAACTGCGTAAAACAGAAATACCTAAGTAAGTATCTGTTTTACGTAGTTGGGTACCCCCAACACTTCCCAAAAAATGATGATTCAAAAAATCTTATAATTACCATACTTACTTAAGCGGAAAGGGTACCGGGGGCTCTCTCCATACGACTGTAGTCGACTGTTTTCTCCCTGGATAATGACACTAGAGCAAATATTTTTGTTGCATAAAATTACAAACTTTCTCGCATTTATAATATACTAGCGACCCGCCCCGGCTTCGCACGGCTATATTATTCATGTATTATACATATAAACCTTTCTTTTGAATCACTATATTTATTACAAAAACCGCATCAAAATTCGCTGCGTAGTTTTAAAGATCTAAGCATACATAGGGACAGACAGCGGAAAGTGACTTTGTTTTATACTATGTAATGATGAAGTAGGATATGAACAGACTCAGACTTTGCACATGTACGCTCTATTATAATAAGTTAGGTACTAAAAGATGTATGTGACATGCCCATTAGAAGGTTCAAAGTATTTATAAGAAATAAATTAAGTGTTTTTTTTTAACTAAAATGAATTTTAAAACACAAAAAATATTTATTACACTTTTTGTTAATCTTTTATGCTGACGCTACCTATCTTTTATCCTTTGATTGATGTCACAAAGAGGTGTCATCGCCTGTTATTGTCAATTGCAAATATTTAGTTTTTGCACAGTTAAAGATATACCTACATAGATAACGCAAATGCATGTCCTTCGCGTGTCCGAACCCCGAATAAGCTACAAGGTTGGTCACCACTAACTTCAGTCCGCACGCGTTCGTTATTGCAGCCGGACGGCCGCAAAAACTAAAAAATGCCTCATTGCGTGATAATTAACTGCATTAGCCCAAAAATTTCGAGCACCCAAAGGCAGGAACATATTTCCTATCACAGGTAAGTTATTTTTAAACTATATTATGCGTAAATTCATATTAAAACAGTTTTTTCAAGTATTCCAATCTGTGTGCGAGTCCCAGAATATACCTAACTATAAATTAACGTTAAGTAAACTTTATTAATATTACGATGCCGCGTTTCCTTTGGACGTTTAATCTGACTTTATGTGTTATGAGATGATGAATATCGGAACAAGCGATACTGTCGCGCATCACTTCGACTTCGTGATACAGGCAATTTCTCATTCGTCTGTCAAATCTAGCGACTAGTGTTGTTCGTTCTACAACTATACTCGTATCATTAATCGATTTCGGACAGACGAATGGTATTATAAATAAGCCAATTTTAGTAGATAAAAAAGCTCATGCATGACCTAATTTACAATACAGCTTCTAAAAAGGAGGGTAATATATTTAAGGTTCATTTATTTAATGTGTTTCTGTTTATCCTTTTAACATAATTATACGACTATGTTTTAGGTAAAAAAGTGTGTATAAATTTCTATATTTTTTTAGTTTCCCACATGATCCAATCATAAAAGAAAAATGGATTGCAGCCACTGGACGAAAAGGATGGTTCCCGACGAAACACAGTACTATTTGTTCCATACATTTTGAAAATAATAGTTTCGTTGAAGGAAAAAAGTTGAGATTGTTGAAAAAAACGGCATGCCCCACTATAGATATACTAAAACAAATTGACAATGAAGATGAGGTTAGTGAATTTAATTAATGGCGTATAAAAAAATCGGTTTCGATTTCCCTTCACTAAATTTCAGCTGTGACGTCACAGTAGGTGTAAAAAAGTTACGCTTGGTTTCATCTTGGTTTAATACAAATTGTGATAATTGCGTTATCTATGTATACTGTATCTGTGAGTTTTTGCGAGGTAATAAAGATTGTACCTATAGCTGTCCCTTGTTTTTACATAGTGTTTTGTATCTCCTGTCTAGGTCTACTTTACGCAATAATGTGGGCACATTGTGGGTGCGTCTTGTCAACTGCAATGCATTAAGGTCTATCCGCACAGCACAGTGACGGCCCGTGCCGTGCCGTGACGTGCTATTCATATATGTCAGTGTCAGTACCGACACGGCGCGGCGCAGTGATTTTTAGTACTTTATCGTTAACATAACTTTCGATCGCGAGTCCAACTCGCACTTGGCCGGTTTTTTTAATGTAAAAAAAACGAGAGCGAGTAAAGATAACGACCGCAAAATTTCCGATATTTTGACTGCGGTTATAAAGAAAATTAATGTACCTAGGGGTCGATCGATCAAAAAACGTGATAAATACGGGCAACACACGGACCAATTCAATTAACTTTTCGTCGGCCATTTTGTAACACTGCGACCGTGTCAGGCAAAATATTGTCCGCTACAAATTCACGCCGGATCACGGCGAGCGTCGCTCGTCGGTGTAGCACTGACGAGTACGGATAGTCTAGTACAAAAAGTATGCAACAATATCATTTTTCACTGACACTGATGGATACGACATTGTGCCGTCACTGTGTCGTTACTGTGCTGTGCGGATAGGCCTTTAGTGTGAGTACTGTTCTACTTCTTGAGTATGAAAATGTAAGGAATGGGCCCGTCTACACATATTTATTGTTTTGCGTAGCTATATGGCTGAAAAACATTTTCAAATAAGTAATATTCATAGGTACTTATAGTTTTCTCGTCAGAACCAGTGATAATCTTTTCGAAATAAACTCGACCACACGAACTGAAGGTCATTGACTTGAAATTGATTTTGTCACTAGTCTGTCTGCCTGCTGATTCTCGGAAGGCTACCGAAGCGAACAGAACCGAAAAGACAAGGATGGCAACACGTCAAAAGTCGCGGGAGTGAAAGAGCAGCAATATTTTTCGCTTTGTGAATCGGCCTGCTGTTTTGTTTGTTGACGAATCACGATCACCCGCCTGAACGTTCAACAGAACGTATTTGAAATAATTTTCACAGTTATTTCGATAAATACGATGCCTTCGTGCGCATTTTGGAGGTGTACAAATTATACTGCAAACACAAGAGGCACAAACATATCGTTTCATTCGTAAGTAAAATGATTTTTTAGATAACGTTGTTCACCACAGAGTACCCCTGAATTCTACAAAATTCAAAGAGCGAGATGTAATTATACATCTATAAGTGAGTGCGAAAGAGAGAACAATAATGCTCAATCAAATTTTCAACATTATGGGTTGTGTGTTGTTTACTAGGGGAGAATGGGGTAAAAAACTCTGCAATTTCTTTTTATTGAGCTTTATAATCTTTAATACTTATATTTTTTGTGCTCAATTACTTAAATAATAGATAATTATTAGTTTCTTGTGTTTTGATTGATAATTCTTATTAATGTATTAATGTGAGGGATCGTGTGTGAGTATGTGTGTGTAATTAAACTAATTAAGTAATGTATATTATCCCTTCATGCATAAACTATTAACCCGATTGCAATGAAACTTAGTAGGTATGTACTTACTTATTGGTTGTTTGGTTGTAAGTATGTGTTGGTCTTGAAATGAAACACACTTAAATATAATATTCTTAGGCTACTTTTCATCACGATATTCTCGCGGGATCGAGCGGGACTACGCGGATAATATGGGGTACTCCTAGGGATTAATATTGTTCATATTTGATTACATTTTAGATTACCTACTAACATTATACTGAAAAGGCAGTGGATTACAATAATCAGGACTCAAAGACGCGAGGATGATTGGATGCCTAATCAATATACAAAGATATGCTCGAAACATTTTCGTGAGAGCGATAAATATACAACAAAAAAAAATCAGCGAAAACTAAAAAGAACAGCCGTTCCTTTTATTGGAGTAAATATTTATTTTTATTGATTTATAATATTAATCTAGCACCGTGGTCCACTATTTGCCCCATATTCCCTCGGGTGCTTTCGGATATGCACGTGGAGTTCACGCATTCTAATTATTGTGTCATCTCTTTCTAACATTTCGGAAGTCCCATTTCTATGGACATTATAGAAAGAGATGACCTTCTTTTCGTTAATTTTTTACATATCTTAGTTAAAAAAGATTTGAGTTTGTTTTTTTATAGACAATAGTAGCATGAACGTATTACTGTATTATCAGGACCGAAAAATTGTATTTTCTTAAATAAATTGCGCCTTACACAGAGGCTAATCCGAGCCGAGAGTGATAGCAATAGCCGAGGCCGCGTGTCTCGTTCTTGCTTCTTGCCAGTCTAAAAAATGTTTTGATTAAAAAAAGGGTGCGTGTACTTATGTACGCGCGTGAGAACTCGTCCGACAAAAAACTCGTCCGGCAAAAAACTCGTCCGACAAAAAACTCGTCCGACAAAAAACTCGTCCGACAAAAAACTCGTCCGACAAAAAACTCGTCCGACAAAAAACTCGTCCGACAAAAAACTCGTCGGGCAAAATACTCGTCCGACAAAAAACTCTGGACTGGAAAAGGATTGTCAACACAATCAATAAAGTTCAATTTAGATTTAAACAACTTCTCCCGTGAGAATTTTGTGTGACGTGAGAATTTTGTGTCTCGCTTTTGTAAAATTTCACTCTCATCATTTTTTCATAACGCGCCTAAAGAAGTATAACTTCAAAAAACTCTTTTATTAGTAACTCTTTATTGTCCGTCATGTCATGACGTCAGTGGCATTCTAAAAATACATAATCTATATAAATAAAAATCTATTCTATATAAATAAAAATCAATTGATGTTCGTTAGTCTCGCTAAAACTCGGGAACGGCTGAACCGATTTGGCTAATCTTGGTCTTGAATTATTCGTGGAGGTCTAGGGAAGGTTTAAACGGTGAGAATTTAAAGATCGGACTTACGCGGGTGAAACCGCGGGGCGCAGCTAGTATTTGATAAACATTCTAAGGAATACCATCAGTTGAGATGGTGAAAAAGTGTTGCGTTTACACTTGTCCAAGTGAATCATATGGTGGTTGCAATATATCGTTTCGCAGGTAAGCTAAAAATAATAATTACTCTAACATGGACGCACCATAAATCTGACCATGAATTATTATATTGTGTGGTCGAGTAAGGTCTTTACTATTATTACAGTTTCCCAAAAAATGAAGAAATGCGACAAAAATGGCTCAGCAGTATACATGTAAAGCAAAAAATTACAAAAAATTCAGTCATATGCAGTCGTCACTTCGAATCTTCCTGCTTTTATACTGCTAATTCTCGTCAATTATTAAAAGCCAATGCTATACCAACGATTCCCGTGGTAAGAATATCTTCCTATCATTACATAGTATAAAACAAAGTCACTTTCCGCTGTCTGTCCCTCTGTAGGTATGCTTAGATCTTTAAAACTACGGAACGGATTTCTATGCGGGTTTTTTTTAATAGAGTGATTCAAAAGGAAGGTTTATATGTATAAAACATGCATAATATAGCCGTGCGAAGCCGGGACGTTATCACGTAAAATTATCGTTCGTTAAGAGGTGATATACATTCATATAATATCCATAATATACATTTTTTAAATAGTAAATGCGCAAAACGTCAATTAGGTACTATTTTTAAAATATTGAAGAACTCCCTGCATTGTAAGACACTAAAAAGAAATCTCGATAGCTTATTAGATGAGTCTACAGTTTCACCGTGAGATATTTTGAAAATAATTCTTAGTTTTTGAAAAAACAATTACTTATCAACTTTGATGAAAAACATCGAAATCGCCCTTTTAAGTATCTGTGCTACTTACTTCGTTGTTATATTTGAAAATATTTTTGGTTATTGTGAGACAAAAGTGTAGAGAATGCATTCACCATTTCAAACCAAAAAATAATAATCAATGCCGAAACATAGATAGGTAAGTATTTTTTTTTGGTTTAAATCATTCCTCGCTGCCCATACATTTTAGTATGAAGCAGCAGCTCCCGAAATTTCGCTTTTTAATATATGTCACGGCGCGCAAAAACGTCAGTGTCTTCTCAGTATTCAAGGTGAGAGCACGTCCATTTGTTTGCCGACATTTATTGTTTGGCCTGGCGTAAGGGTGGGGTGCGAGTGTTGGACACGAAACTAATTTGTACCTATTCTTCGAGCAAGGAGTCAAACTAGGTATGTGATATTGATTATTTATTTTTACCTAAGACTTTACTGTTTCTATATTTCATTTTAATTTTTGACATATGACAGGCAAACATAGACAAAAAATTCAATACTTCATGGACAGTGGTTTTTTACCTTTCGATATAGGGCATTACAACAAACAAATAATGCCTTCACACCAAACCTCTAAAGCGTCTCGGAAATGGAATATTTGTAGAAACATTTATCCTACGATTTTACAAAAGTTCGCGGTGCACTTTGAGACCCATACCCTTCGATAGAGGGCATTACACCGAAAAAATAATGCCTACACAACAAACCTCCAAAGCGTCACGGGCGGAAAAGGACGCGGTGATACGTCTTGTAGAAATACTTGGTCACAATGCTTTAATTTGAATATCCCGTTTCTGAGCTGCTTTAGAGGTTTGGTGTAAAGGCATTATTTGTTTGTTGTAATGCCTTTTATCAATAGGTATGGGTGTCAAACTGCACAGCGGCATTTAAATTACTATGCCGGTTGTGTCCAAAGATCTTTACATTTCGATCTCTGATTGGATATGTTTTACAAACAATTTGCGGGAACTTCAACTAGTATTTGACGTTCCTGCCTTTTGCAGGACTACAGTCTCTAAAGAAATTAAATCAGGAATTTATAGAGCTGTCAAAAATTAAATAAAAATATGGAAAAGGTATGATTTAGGTAGGTAGGATGTATTAAAATTGTAGCTTATTTTTATATTTTAATCCTATAAGTATATTGTAACTTATTTTTATTCAAGGTTAATAATAATGGGAAAAGTAAAAGGAAATTACTATAAATCCAAAAAAAATAAAGGAAGATTTAAAAAAAACCAGTAAGTAACTATAATGTACTCATCTTTTTACCCAACTGTGTAGAATATTATAAAGATTGGTAGGTGTTTTGCCTGAATATTTGTATAATACATATAATATGATGCCGATATCGACACGTTTTAACCTGATTCTTAGCAAAGCACATACAGACGAACGTTTATGGGTGAATTTTCAATATATAGAGACGGATGTAATAATTATTTCGCATTGTACCAAAATAATGGATGACCTCTTTGGCACGTCGTCGTCGGGCGAACACCCGCTTGCGACGCAGATGGTTGCTGATTCGATTCCCGGCAATATTTTTGTACAGTATTTGTTTCTTGTCTGGGTATTTCTATAAGTATAATACGTATTTAACAACAGAAAAGTATTTAAGAATTCTATCCGTTGTCTAGCTACCATTACACAAGCCTACTTACCTTGTTTCAGTAAACTACATCAGAAAAACAAAAATTTGAAGGATGATGCGTACACAGTAGTTGTAAGTATCGTTAAAAATATTAATCTCAAATTAAAACACTATAGGTAGGTACATTTATTTTAGGCAACGTCAGAACAAAACATTCCCGAAAAAGCAACGAGAGTTCCATTTCAACAAATTCAAAATATGCAACAAATTCGTATTCGTTAGGTCTGAGAATCGAACAACATCTATTTTTTTCCTTTATTTTTCCTTTATATTTTTTTTGTAAATGGCAAAACAACGTTTGCCGGGTCAGCTAGGGGCTTATTATAAAAAAAAAAAAAAATGGTTGTCTGTAAAGTCGGTTTACGGACGGACGGTTTTTTTTAAATAATTTTACGTGATAACGTCTCATAAGAAAAAAATGATGAAATAATTAAGACTGAATACTTAATACTCACTCACTCAATCGTTGTCACTCTTCCTCCAAAAGAAAGAAAATTATATAAGTCTTCTATTCGTCACTCATCACCATAACACAAGCCTAGTTACGCACACACGCGCGTCAAGCTTGTATTAGTGTACTTATCACAGAGCGTTATATGAAACCTTACAATGTGGTCCTTGATTAATCATGTGACAACAGCAACGATAATACGTTGATATGGTTACCTTGTCAATGTGGATTTTCCGGAACATGACACTTTTTTGTAAATGCAGGTTTTCATCTTATTTATAAGACGTTATCACGTCAAAAAGACTAGACAATATAGGCATATCGTGTTAGGTTCGCTAAATCATCCGATTCCCACTGTCCAGAGATGATAGCGATACTAGGCACCAATATAAATAGACCTTACGTATTTAGAGTATTTCGTCGTTAAATCATACTCATTACTTTGTACTAGTAAACAATTTTAGAAGATTTTTTTTTAATGATTTTGTGTATGTATAGTTAGTGTGATAATTGTGTTCATTTGTTGTAATTCTTTTTTTTATTGACAATTTCGTTATCAAACAAAATACCCAGAAAACGTACACTCTGACCCCACCCTTTCCCGCCAGCTATTTACTACCGGACTGCAGCCACTGCGATGTGACAAGTTAATTTCTAGATACATACATTGCGTGTTTTGTATGATATTCATAAACATCGTACGAAGACGAACGCTTGATGAATATGTTACTTGTACAAAATGTACGATGCATCGAAAGTAGATTTATTTGTTTCCAGGGTGCGTAATCTTAATACTGCGTTGCACCTGTGTGATTAGAAAATATCAATGTGTGTGTCTGTGTTCTATCAGAAGTTCCCACGGTCAAGGACTACAGTCTTATCAGACTTTAGAGACAACCTTTTTATTTAAAGGAGGAAAATGTTACCAACCAAAAAGCAGACTGGACACCAAATAAACATAGTCGTAATATGTTCGGTGCATTTCAAATCGCAAGATAGGTATGTACCTATATGACAAATAAAGAAAACTTTTAAAGAATTCGGTGCCTTCTTTTCAAATATGTTATTTTATTACAATAAACGTCCTGCATCACGGGGCTATGGAAAACCTTTGGAAGGTGTGCGTGGGGGCGAAGCCAACACGTAGAGGCTCTTTACAATATAACAAGTATAATAGCATGAAGCAATCAAATCAAATCAAATCAAAATTTTTTATTTCTTTGGATGTATAATACCTTAAAAGTATAATAGACCACTTGTATAATGACAAGTATACACAAGTATACACAAGTATAATTTGATGAAACTTACACTGTTCCCTAAGTTGAAAGATATATAAACCAATAAAAAAATATTTGTCTGTAAAGTCTGTTTACGGACGATAATTTTACGTAATAACGTCATAAGAAAACGATGAAAAATTGTGTTTTTTTTGTTATTCCTTTAAATAAAGTTTTTTTCTTGTTTTTTTACTCTATATAAGTCTTCTATTTGTCACTCGTTACCATAACACAAGCCCAGGTGAGCGATATTATTATTAAATACTCTGTTTCCTAATGTTGCCATGACGCATGACGTTACCTACACGATATTTCGTCAGACACTTTTTGTGAATGCAGGTGTTCCATCAATTTATTAGACGTTATCACGTCAAAAAGAATGGTCAAGATCCGATCGCTAGTCTCGAAGAAATGCGTGAACAAACATACATACCTACATATTACACACATACAAACATACAACAATAAAACTCTTTATATTTGTTTGGTAGCTCCTATTAAGTGAATATTTCGTTGTTCCAATAAAATTACATTCATACGGGTCGAATTGACAAACCTGCTTTTTTTGAAGTCGGTTAATAATAATGAAAATACCATTTTATTAAATCCTTAACAATTTTGTTAGTTAATAAGTTGTAATATTAATAAGATAGACATGTTGAAATTATTAAAATTGCCGTATTGATGTAGGTACTTTGTTATTAGTTGTTACAATTTTACTGTAATACCTATTTGAAAACAAGCAAACATTTGTATTAACGATTTACTTAAACCTTAAAACACCTACTATTTTTATTTGTTGACCTTACTAAGCGAACCGAATATTATAACGAAATTATACGAACACGATGCTCCGACTAGCTCGCACAAAGAAAGAGACAGCATGACGCAAACACGTGGTGTTTGCGTCATGCTGTCTCTTTCTTTGTTTGGTGTCTATCTCCCCTCGCTCGGGTGCTTTCGGATATGCACGACACACGTGAGGACACGCATTCTAATTATTGTGTCATCTCTCTCTCTCACATTTCGCATGTCCCATTGTTATGAACAAAGAAAGGGATGACCTTCTTTTCGTAATATTATAGTAGACGTGAGACATACGTTTTAAGGTTCCGCTGGTCGATCATGTTAATATAATTTAATATAAGTAAATAAATATAATTTGTCTATTTCGTCGCCTACATGGGCTAGATATAGACTTGTTATGTAGATTTAACTTTTGTTTTTTCAAATTCCATAAAGAATAAATGGATAACACTCTAAATTCATTTGTATGGAAAACACGATCGACCAGCGGAACCGTACGCTGGTCGATCGTGTTTCCATACAAAAGAGTTTAGAGTGTTATTCAAAAAAATAGTTAAATCTACGTAACAAGTCAATTTCTAGCCCTTACGGCGACGAAATTACCAAGCTCGTATTTTACTAAAACTTCTCTACCGTTCACCTCTAGTATTACCTCGTCAAGCAGGTAGCGGGAGATGTATCTAATCCCATGCGCGCTGTAGCTTTACGAATACTTTTTATAACTGGCTTTACCAGCAATGTATACGTAACGATTTTAGCATTCAATGTGTGTGTGATGCTATCGTCAAGTACTCGTGTTGTTTAAGTCCCGAGAATTGCTTTGGATTTTGTGTGGGTGAGCTAACCTAAAGTGAATAACGATGGGTAAGCCGAAATTTTATTACTTACACCTTTATTTTGAACTGATACGAAAAATAACGTAACCTACTTACCTAGTACCTACCTACCTGTTGAATTTCGGCATGTGTGCAAGTTAATTTCAAACTTATTATTACGCAGCTAAGAATTAGAATAGAATTAAATCATTCAACACGTGCGTGGCAAAATGTTCTCAGGAGCTCTTTTTTTTGCATTAAATTCGTGAAAATAAAGCTACCCACCTACCTATATTTGCTTTATTTTGTGTGACAGAACCCAAGAAAGATTGGCGAAAGGGAAAGAAAGGCATGTATCTTCATGTCACTAATCGACGACGCAAGACACGAAAGCGAATAAATGGAAAATTTTGTTCTGAAAAACCTACTGAGGTAAAATAAAGTTATGTATTTTTACTGAGTTCTCTGATGTTCCCTCTATTTGAGGTTTTTTTTTTGCAATTTATTAATCAATTATAATCCTTAACTCACCGACATTAAGGCCCACGCGTTATAAAAACGAATCCGAGCGAGATAGCAACAACATACCGCGATATTCCTTTCTAACAGTGGTCTTTGTGTTGCCATTTAATATTTAACATTAAACTAAATTTGGTAGATATTAATGTGTAAAAAAAAGAAATTTAAAAAATCGTTTAGTAGCCAAATTGTTAACCTGCTATCCTCCGATCATGGTAATAATAAGATTTAAAACATTTAAAAAAATTGTAGGTACTTAGTACTTCAATAATTCGTACTTGATTTCATGTTGTTGGCGGCAATTGTAGTAGTAATAAAAATCAAAATGTTGCAACACAGTATGAGCCATTTTGATCAAACTTTCGATCGACGAGAGTTTTAAAGATTGCGTGGATTTATCTGTACAAAATGGTGAAAATATGCATTGTGGAAGCTTGTAAATGTGAATATTATCCGGATTGTGGATTATCTTATCATAAGTAAGTGTTTAACTACGTTTTTTAGGTTTTGAATGTTCCAGAAGTTCGGGTGACATAAGTTTATGTAGTATACGGGATAGGAATTAAAGTGAAGTTACGTGTTGAATACTTTAGAAAAAATATTGCTTTGATTGATTATTAAATATAATCGTAAACTATGAAACACGAGCTAATTAAATATTTTTTTTTCTTAATTCAGATTACCAAAAACTGATTCAATGCGTGAAAAGTGGTTAAGCATTATACCTAGTGGTAACAGAAAACTGACCCATAATTCTGTAATATGCAGCAAACATTTCATGCCAGAGGATTATGTTCCTAATTTATCGAGACCCATTTTAAAAGAAAACGCTCTTCCCTCACTGTTTCTCATGGTAAGCAAGCAAGTAAATTTGACTTATATTAACGGACGTGACATCACTCGGTTGCTAACAACTTGTAATAATAATATTTTTTAAGCTATTGCATAGATTTTATCGCGGGCTTTGGACGCGGCGACCGAATCAAGAAATTCCGTAACGAAAATAAAACCTAACACCCCGACAAATGACGGACGATTATTTACGGACGACTATTGACGGACGACAATTAACGGACGACTATTGACAGACGAAAAGTGACGGACGAATATTGACGGACGACAAATGTCGGACGACTTGGGTTGTAACCAACCACCTATTTCGGGAAGTAAGTATATTATAATCTAGCGCGAATATTATTTCATAGAACCCATTTATTGTTTTTTTAGGCTATTGCATAGCTTTTATCGCGGGCTTTGAGCGTGGCTACCGAATTAAGAAATTCCGTAACGAAAATAAAACCTAACATTCCCCACTCCGCCTACCATATAAATAAATACTTAGTTATGTAATTATAATTGCATAAGTTTATAAAAAATGCTATGCAGAAGCTTTACCGCGGCAGTCCCCGAGTGCCAAACGTTTTTTTATGATATTTTTTTATTCATTTATTTATCTTAAATTTGGACTTTATTTTACTAGTAAAATAATCATTTTAAAATTATTTGCGGATTTTTATTTTTTCATAGATGTACACACACATATCCCCATAGACGTATACTAAAATTAAAAAATCATTTATGGTGTCGGCACACTTTTTTGACCTCATGGTTCTATCTGACGCTGAAATTGTTGATGCGTAATCTTCATACTGCTCTTTACTGAGCCTTTCCTTTTCCCTCAAAATACAGAACAAATGCGCACGCTTGCCTAAACGCAGAAACCGCGCACGCTTGAAACGGAAGCAACAATAACTACACCAAATTGGTGTAGTAGTTATCAGTACTCTATGGGTCGCAGAACCGCCAGACGCGTTGTGACAAGAGCAGTTTTTCAGCTAATTATGCCGTGTTGTGTTGTTCCCACGTGTAAAAATGCCAGTGGTTCTACAAAGAAGCAAGAGGGGATCACATTTCATGTGTAAGTAATATGTTTAGATTTAATTTGCTTTGAATTTATAAAACTTTCCCAAAAAATGGACTCTTCCATTTCTAAATAGGCGAATCCATTTTTGGTGTGTTGCCACTTTATTTGTCTAAGTGTTTTCCCCACATTTTTACGCACGACAGAACGGAACATGCGTACATGCGCTTAGAGGTTGTTTGTTAGTTTTTTTGTGCGCAATCCTATGTTGCCACTTATGCTTATGTCGAAAACGGCGTGACCGATTTTGATGTGGTTTTCTGTAGGTATATAATGTTTTGCAATTTATTCAAGATTGTGGATTTTGACTGTAATCACTAGCCAGGGGCTGATATACTATTTGACTTACCTCTGCCGTGGTTTTTTTTAAACATTTATATCTTTTGGTTAGTAGTGTCTCACATTTATTGTACACTAGCTGCGCCCCGCGGTTTCACCCGAGTACGATTTTTTCTTTTTTTTCTTTCATATGATCCTTCTTCAGACATTAACATACACAATAAAAAAATAATCAGCGAAATCGGTTCAGATTTTTCTACCCTTTATAAATGAATGAATGTCATTTATTTGCTCAAAATATGTCACATAATTTTTCTACAAAGTACAAAGTACATTGATGGCGCTTTTGAATCCAATCTTTCATCACAAACTGTTCACTTCAAAATCTCCTGCTTTTTGAAGGTGGGTATACCTATCAATGTAGGTCTTTCCATCAAATTAAAATTTCAGTTTCCCTGCTGATGAAAAACGAAAATCTAAATGGACAAACATAATACAACGAGCGCGGTTGGATGAATTATGGAAACCATCAAAACGAAACGTAGTGTGCTCAATCCACTTTGACAAAAAGTATTTTTACGACACAAAAGCTGGTTTTAGACGACTAAAGCAAGAAGCATTTCCAAATAAGGTACATTAAATTCTCCTGTTGTATTTACCTGTTATATTAATATTAGAATATGTTTTATAATTAATTATTTACTGTTTTAGCATTTGGCCTTGACACTGGAAAATTTTAAGCCTTGCATATCGGAAACTTCAACACCAAACCATGTAAGTTAGTACTTACCTTTATTACTTATGTACAGTACGGGTCATAAGTAAATGATCAGTTTGCTACAATAATACTATCAACAAGTATTGGAGTTACGACCTTCTTCTAATAGACGTTACCATATAAACTTAAATAGGTACTTGAATTAAAAGTACTCAGTTTGATTATTATTTTCAACATGTTAGCTATGTATTTAGTTGGGTGAGTGGTATAAGCCGCCACCCGCTACACCAACCGACGTGGGTTCGATCCACAGGATACGTTGTTATAATGTTCAAATAGTGCTGCACAGGATTGTAAACGTTACAGTGCGCAGGGACTTTTGACCGTGGATTGTACTTATCTAAACGAATTGTACTACCTACACTGTTAGTATTCAAACACTTTTGTTTCAACTTCAGCCTTGTTGCAACAACAGACAAAAATTGTTTGTCAACTGTTTGTCTTAACCAAGTCGCTCTGTTGTTGTGTGAATAATAATTAATAAGCTTCAATTCACAAAAAGTTCATTGGAAAAAATGATGTGTTTCTATTTAATGATAACCATATCGGTCTCATTCTTGAAATAATCAAGGGTGGTTATTGAAAAATAATATTAGACTAAATTACAATCTAAATGTAAAACTATGAACACAATCTATAAGACAATATTATAAAAAGATTACTCAACAAAAAGGTACTTGATTAGTTACTTTAATTTTTATATTATATTCTTAAAAATAAAGAGGTGATTTCATTAACTGTTAAACGTTTTATTGACGTGACAACGTTTTATAAATTGGTTTGCCGGGTGACACTTCAAGAAACTGCGTTACGCTCCGCTGACGTTATGCGCTCACAATGAGAGCGAGTGAGAGGCACGCGTCCCTTCCACTCGGGCATGGTTAGCCCGCCTAAGAGCGAGAGAGACAGACATAAAAAGTGAAAGGCACGCGTCCCTTCCACTCGAGCACAGTTGTTGTCACGTAAAACTTTCGCCCGTATACCGACTTTATTTATACATACATTTCTACTCAGAATTTTTAAATTATTATTTAATCAATAATAATAATAAAAAATAAATAATCCTTCGCTCTATTTATTGATATAATATTATAGATGACTGTTGTATATACATATATAACAAATATCTTATTTTACCCAAAAAGTGGGAAGTTACTCCCGAGCTAGCAACATTACGCGGGTGGGAAGTAGGGTGGGCGCGGGGTGTTCGCTTTGTTTTTGGACACACTGCAGTGCATGAAAATAAAACGTAACGCTGGTCTTGTGCTGTATTTTGTGCCTTTTCCTAAACAGTGTAAGGTGAACACCGTCGAACAGGGGAACCTTAAAATATAGTACTTTTTTTAAATAACTTAGGTATTTGCTTAGGGTAACTTACAATGAAGTATTAGTTCTACGTTTTACGTGCATATTCGACGCGGGATCGATCGCGCCAGGCGGTTAGTGCCGGCCCAGGCTCAAGGGTGCGACGAACGATGTTCTCGCTCGTCGCCGCGTGCTTCGTTCAATATTTGTAGTTTTGCGAGTTTTTAGCGCGACTGGCACATATTGATACTTTTTATTATAATCATATATGATTATATAACAAAACTTTGGTGAGCACATATTTTAATGTAATTAATTTCAAATAACGTTAAAATTTGACTTCTCTAAGTAGGTTTTCTTTTTACCTACATTTTTCAGATATGGCTAACAAAAGGAAATATAGCGGCAAAAAAAGAAAAAGTTACGGAAATTTGGCCAGGGCTAATGAAGTTAAAAGGTAAGCCACTTAAAAGTAAATGTATTTTTCATTTTTGGCATTGTTCCTTCTTAAGTATTCTATCTCCATAGTGGCTTGACCGATTTCGATGCGGTTTTCGAAAAAGCGTTTGTGAATCATAAGCGATGGCTCAAATATGATTCATCAATTGCAATTTACAGTCACACGTAACATTTTTGAAAATTTTGAAGTTTTAATCTCTATTTTTAAATAACCGATTTCTTGTTTTATAGACAGAAAAGGGAAGCTCGAATACTTGAAAACCTGGGCGTAAATAAAACTGCTCTTGTAAGTTAAATTTTTTACTAACTTATTTATGTATTTTTTGTCACTTTTTGTATATACCTTGATTCTGATTGAGCAGTTATTAACATAAATAAATACTTAAGACATCTATTCTTCTATATATTTATTTACTTATATCAAGCAGACATTCGATTGTCCGTCATGATGTCTACGGGTTGTTACATTAAACATTTTATTTACTTACATTACGTATTGTTTTTAGACTCTTTAATTCCTCATTTATTACAATAACCAAAAAAATGGTTGTCTGTAAAGTCGGTTTACGGACGATAATTTTACGTGATAACGTCATAAGAAAACATGAAAAATTGTTTTTTTTTGTTATTCCTCTAATATACATTTTTTTCTTTTATATCAGTCTTCTATTCGTCACTCGTCACCATAACACAAGCCCAGATGAGTGATATTATTATTAAATACTCTGTTTCCTAAGGTAACATGACGCATGACGTCACACAATATTACCATGACAATTTTTTGAGAATGCAGGTGTTCCATCAATTTATTAGACATTAACACGTCAAAAAAAAATAAGCTGGGAAAGTATCAAAATGATCATTGCGTTGTATTATACGCGGTCATACGAGCTCCAACACAAACGGGGCTGTGTGCGTGTAAACCTGTGTGAGTTATCTAAGCGCGTCTAGAGCTAGAGCTCAGAACAATAACTAAATCAATAAAAACCTTTAAAATATAAACTGTGTAACAGCTATCCTATTCACATCTAGTAATACTGTAATACACGTGCACGAGAGTGAGTGAAACGGAAAACACCTCGTGGTATTTATTATTTCGGAATGCACTTGGGCGGATAATGCTACTAAATTGAAAATGTAACTAACTGCCATAATCTTTTTCGTGACGTAAGATCAACTTATCATGGTCGCATTGTTATAGATCTGAAGTGTTGATTTGGTGAATTTGTGTTAATTTTTAAGAAAATAATAATGAAACCTTTCGAAAATATAATAATATGCTTCGACTCTCTAGATAAGAGTCTGTGTTTATCATGGCATGTGTGTGTGGTTGAAGGCTGTAGGTCTCATATAACACCATAGAATTTAAGGTTCGTACTTCGTACCTCATAACTAGAAAGCTCAAAGTACTTTACATCTAACATCATTCCAAAAAAAACTTTATTTGCTAAGAAATATGGTTTATCGTAGAGAATCACAAACTCAGAGAGAATTTCGGTCCGAGAGGGATGGAGATAAGAGTGTACGTGTATCCCTTTCCAACTGTATTGCCAGTCCGAAGACATTTAATTAAAATAGAAATGGTAGAAAATTAATATGCCAATAGCCGAATAAAATATCACTTTTTTCGTAGAAATCACAATATTTTTATTTGTACGAGAATAATAAAATAATAATGTATGTTATTGAACCAAAATTATTATTTTATGGGGGATAAAAGAAACAACATAGTTGTGCGAACAAAACCTCGAACAATTTTACAACAAAACTCACCGGTTTTATTGTAAAATTGTTCGAGGTTTTGCCATAATTTATTTTACACACAATTTTTACAAAAAAACATTACAAATAAGTAATGCAAAGATTATTTTATTTGTCATGTTTTTTGTAAATATTGTGTAAAAAATTGTTTATTATTTTTAGGGTCTTTAACTTTTTTACATAATTCTGTTACGCCATGGCTCATACATGCCCAGAAACAAGCATTCCTAGCCCGCAAAAATGACCCAACGCAGATTGTGCTGCGGTGGGCGGGGCTTGTCAATTGTGCCGCGAAGCAGTTTAGTTCGACTGTGGCAGTACATGTCAACGTTCGTATTTGGACAATTAATAATATTGTGTAAATTATGCCTTCTTGCGCGGTGAAATGGTGTACCAACAGATCTGGTCTGCATAATAAACATGCTCGAATTAGTTATCACATGTAAGTAGCCCCGTTTAGTACTACATTTATTTTTATAAATTAATTACATGGATCAATTTTTTTCTATGGGGATGGTGTTATGCCCGATGAGCTAAGTAAATTCATGTTGAATATTTATAGTGTAAAATGTGTTTGTTGTGTATTCTGTATATTCCTGATGTGTATTCCTTTCATAGATTTCCAAAAGATCCGAGTCAGAGAGAAGAATGGACTAGAGCAGTTCGCTTGGAAAGACAGGAACATCAATGGGCCCCAAGCAAAACAACAAGAATTTGTTCAGCCCATTTCCAAGATGACGATTTTTATACGTCTAAAAAAGGATACCAGAAGCTCAAAAAAAACGCTATTCCAATTTGTATGGTGAGAATAAATAATCTTCAATCAGTGCGTGTTTGATAATTTGATATTGAAAATAATTTTTTATTTAAAATTATTTCAAGTACCTACATATTTAATATCGCTTTAAATAATTTATTTCACTTATTTATAAAAAGTTTCATGTTTTATATTCAGATGGTATTGTCAAGTTCGACACTCAAAAAATCAAACCCTAAGGAGGGACAACACAAAGATGTGCTTTTTATGAGTCCGTTACAAAAAATGCAGATAAATTCTAACAAAGAAAATGTTTCTTTACAGAAACATGTTACAGTTTTAAATACATTTATTTAAATAATAGGTAATGATAAATAGTTTTAAACAATAAACTAGCTTAATATATACCTATATTAAGTTAGTGCAAAAAACAATATTTTTTTAATGTGACTGGTCACATCATACGTAGTGCATAATACCATCCACGCATCTGACGCACACTTGACAGTGCAACGTCGAGTAACCAATGCCCCGTGATCGGGTCATACCAAGAACCAATCACGCTGGAGAACTGCGCATTGCCGCCGGGCCGACCTCGTTGTCAAACACGATTGGTGAAAATAATGAACTGTTAGACAAAGGTCCAATTGCTTAGCTAGTAGCGTATTTGTGCATACTTCGTATTTGTGTGAGTTTTGGAGCTGTTATTTTACGTGAATTAGTATGGAAAGGCTTTTTCCATGTTTTATTTCCGTTCACTGCCAGAAACAATAATTATGAATATTATATTTATTTATTAATTAATCATTCTGTCCATCCTGCAAGACGGTGGAATATTGACAAGCATTCTATAAAAACCGCGCTACCTCCATTAAAAAAAGTACCAAATTGGTAACTTTCTTATTCACTCTGGTAACCCTGTGTCATGCAAGCCATAATATTGTCGTTTCGTTCGTGTTAAGAAAATTTCTGTATTTTTATGTGTGAGTTGTTTTATTCGTGATTTTTACTGTTTTTTTGTGAAGAAATGCCAAAGTTTTGTTGTATTACGAAGTGCAAAAATGAATCGTATCCTGGCTGCAATACATCATTCTTTCAGTAAGATAACAAAGATTTTGTTTGCTAACAAGAGTATCGCTTGCTCGCTTTCATACGTAATCCAACGTATGAAAAGCGAGCAAGCGATACTCTTTTGACGTTTAGTAGATTGTTATTACAAATAGGGTTGTCAAACCGCTTGGAATTCCGAGAATTTCTTTAAAAGAGTGAATGTAACCTGTTTTTTTTTTACAATATACAAAAAATCGCTCAGCTTTGAATAATAAGTAATAATAAAAATTTGAGAGATCATTAAAATGTTTACGACAGGATTCCGCGTAAAGAAGAAATAAAACAAAAATGGTTGGATGTACTAAAAAACAGAGCAAGAACAATTAGCAGGAGTTCGAGTGTGTGCAGTAGACATTTCAGTCATACAGACTTTAATCCATTACATTGCCCTCTAGTACGACCAAGATTGAATGGTGATGCAGTGCCATCCTTGTTTCCGGAGGTAAGATTTTTTTAAATTTACGGTCTGCGACGACTGCGACAGAAAGTTATGGCTGTTTAATAAAAGATGTTGCTAATCCAACCTTTAGGTTATTAAGTTGACCTTTTTCGGCTTCGCGCGACTTGTGCATATAGCCCGTGTCATTTTATAATACTTGTTTCAGGAAGAAGAGGAAGAGCTAAGACTTAATGGAGGCATATACATTGAATCTGTTCACATAGATGATATTATTGTGCTATATGAAATACCTGTAAGTACTTACTCTAGTAAACGATTTCGATATGGATACCTATCTTTTATTGTGTTTTCTCCTAACTTAGTTTTTAAGACCATTCAATAATAATCAATAAAAATAATTAATACATTTTTACATATATAATTGGGTAAGTATAAGTACTTACCTACATTTTGTCATCAGCAATTTGTACATTTGAACACTGAGATTATGTTAGGCATTGACTTCGATACATTTTAGTAGGTACCTAACCTACCAACGCCTCTTATTTTTTGTTGTTATTATTATAAGTTGAGATTATGGAGTTTAAACGGACAGATGCGGCGCGTCGGGGGGGGGGGGGGCGTCGTTTTCGACCGTTTTGTTTCTGTTTCGATCAGTGGGTGGAGTGCGAGTTTTTTCGTATAGCAAACGTTACTATCACGTTAGCGTAAACGAGAAAATTGTATGAAAAGTTATAACTTCGCATTACGTCCGCTAGGGGCGCTTTTCAACTTTCCATACAATTTTGTCGTTGACGCTAACGTGATAGTAACGTTTTCTATACGGAAAAACTCGCACTCCACCCACTGATCGTCTTTTGTTTAAGTTTAGATCGTCTTGTGTGTTTAGTTCAGATCATTTTTTTGGTTTAGACGATAATATAAATCGTCTTTTGTTTGTCTTTAACGAAAATAGTTTGACACATTGTGACTGTTAACTGTTGAATATTAACTATTTTAGTAAAAAAAATAATGTTACCTACTTGTTTGTACCTCTAGAGTACCTATTTACGGTCAGCGTTAAGAATGTGACTTAAAAATAAAGTCTTTAGTCTTTGCCAAGCAACCATTGTTTTAATACTTACTAGGGGTCGTGGTTCAACTATTTGGACAGAATAGTTGGACCACCACACCCGCATCTTTGTTTTATATGTTACTAGCGACCCACCCTGGCTTCGCACGGCTGTATTATGCATGTATTATATCTAAAAACCTTCCTTTTTAATCACTCTATCTATTACAAAAAAACCGTATCAAAATCCGTTGCGTAGTTTTAAAGATCTAAGCATACATAGGGACATAGAGACGTGAATGTGGCTTTATTTTATACTTACTATGTATTTTTATTATGCTAAGTATAATCGATTATGAATTTTGACCATTTAGTACCATGATTATATTTTTTTTAGTTTGGTTTAACAAAGTTGGCCACTCGTAGATTCCAGTTATCCATAATAATTTAAGGACTATTACGAAAAATCAACGTTTTTCAGTTACTGTAAGTAGGTACCTAATTGTGATTTAATTTTTCAGGAAGATTATGTTTTAGAAGGAAGGAGAAAAAGGATGTAAATATGTGTGATTCCACTATTCATTGAAATACGTGTTACGATAGTGTGGTCTTAGATTTGACACCAATGTCATTGCGGTTGCGGTAGCAGGTTCAATTTTTGGAATCTGAATGACCCCACTAGGTACATTGTTTTCAGCATAAAAGATTAAATAATAAAAAAAATTATTACATGTGTTTCATTTTAATCATGTTTTAATATTTAGTAAGTTAAGAGAAGAATTGCAGCGAAGAAACGTATTTCCGTATTAAATGCATGTTCCATGCATTTAAAAGAAAAGACAAATACCATAATCAAGTGGGCGCGGTATTTTTGTTTGAAATAGATTCTCTATTACGCTAGTACATAATTATTATATTAATGGTTATTAATAAATAATCAAGGTTGTTGGCGTAACGGATCGAACTAATAAATCGAACTAGTGAGAAAAAATACTCTCACTAGTTTGACGGTCGAACAAATGAGAAAAATAATTCTCACTAGTTCGACGATCGAACTAATGAATCGAACTAGTGAGAATGAACGATAGACCCCCCATACGCCAACGACCTTGCTACACAGGCTACTAAATAGTTACTACCGGCACCGGTCGCCTTCGTTGGTGAAAATTTTTGATTGTTACGAATGCTGAGATGAATTTGTAGGAGAGATCTTTACAGATATTTGGGGTAATAATACAAGAAACAGAGAGAAAAGGTCAGGCTGAAAACCAGCGCTGTGCAGCTGCGTCTCACTGCATATGCTGAGCCTGTTCCTTTTGCCATGCTTATTAGTTTATTTACTGTTTAAAAATTGTAATTTTATGGCAATAAACGATTATTTATTAAATTTATTTAATTTGAAACGAAAATTCCTTGCCATTTCAAAGATATAGTTAGTTTTAATTCTTAATTTTAGGATAGCTTCTAAACGATAGGAAATTTTTGGCACAAAGTCACAGCTCTATTGGTAAATTAGAATCTCATTGGCCATTCCTCCAGTTATTTTACCACAAGTAAAATATGTTTAAGTCTTTGCCTTTAACGGAGGTTTTTTGTTTCAGACAAAGCCGGGTCCGAGCGGAAGGAAGCGAAGAACCAGTGACGATGACTTTACATGGCCTGAAAGTGATTCTGACGGCGGCAGTGAGTTCTATTTTATACATCTAATTAGAAATGGGCGCAAGCTTCTTTACTTATCCAATAATTAAACCTAGTTTGAATAAATACTGTAGAACAATCCACACAGCGCCGTCTAGCCCCATGCTAAGCAAGCAACTAGGCTTCTGTTATGGTGGTCACTTGGTCAGATAACGAATAGAATACTTAAATAACTTTTTTATGTATGTCCTGCAATATTCATTTCGTCTCGACTTACCGCAGTTCGGGCTGCGCCTTGCGTCTGATCGCCTGATTCGGACTTTATTTATTGCGTTTAATAATAAAAGTAGTAATTATGACTTCAAAAAAAGCCAAAAGCTATTGTAGTGTCTTCGGGTGCTTCAATAAAGGCTCCACAAACCCGGACTTATCATTCTTCAAAATACCTACTGAAGAAGAACTGTAAGTAAGTACCAACCTAAACATTTTTATATTTATTTCAATTATATTTTGTACTTATGTGTGTTTATAGCCTAGGATTCCGTATTCTATTGATTGGTATTGGTAAAAAGGGTAAATATAGAATGATTATTTTATTGCAAAATCAACAGGTTCGATTCCTGGCTAGGGTATAGGTAGAACAACGAATCATGGCCCCTAGCGGAAATTGGTGGGGATATACTTTTGCGTATGTACTATCGCGGACAGAATTACTACAGCTAAATCGTTCATACTTTACCCCGATTTAATATTTTGCCCAACCTGAAAACATTCCTTTAAATTAGAAAAAAGGCAATGTATTGCACCGGAACTAAAATGAAGTTGAATTTTAATGCATTATGCCGGCCACATACGTAGCGGTATACCTGAACGGTATACCGGAACTGAAGGCTTGTGCAAGTATACCGGAGCGTGTGTGTGACTAAACTTGCACAAGTTTCCTGACTTGCACAAGTCTGGTCGGCAGATCAAAACTACGATCTGTATACCTGCGCAAACTAGTTTGTGCAAGTATGCATGAGCGTGTGTGTCGGAACGCTTCAGTCGCACGCGCGCCAGTGCTTCGGTCGTTGCCAACAATAGCCAAAACGTCATCATTTGTGGGTGTCACTGATAGAACCGGTAGCATATTTCACAAAATACTAATTGCACAACACGACTTCTTCGGTTTGTCACAGGCGCAGAACTGAGACTGCACAGGCCATCGACCACTACCAATAGACTCCTAATGAAGGGTCTGTAATGTTCACCACGCATAGTAGTTTTAGCTTCTATATCAAAGGGTCCTTTCGAATACAACTTTAGTGGGAACCAAGGAGTGGTGCAGTCGATTACTCGCAGTTTTTTATTATTTTTTGCTGTTGTCGTCGCGAGAATCGGTTCAGAAATGGTGTATTGTTCTATAAAATGGTGTGGGAAAAATAAAAAAACATCCAGCTACCAGAAAGATGGGATAACTTTCCACCGGTAAGTGATTTAAACTTTCATTTTGACTGTCCCAACTGCAAAAGATATCTTGGTAAAAATTGTTCGTCAAATAAAACGGGCTCGCGTTGAAGTCTTTTTGTAGTAAAACCAACACTTTTTTGCGTGTAACAAAACAAAAACTAACCATATTTTGGTGCGAAAATTCATTTTTAGTACGGACGCTAGCGCCTCCACTCAACTGCACAAATAAGTTGGTTTTAAAACAATTTTATTTTTTTGATGCGGTATACACGCAAACTAATTGGTAAGGAACAAATTTGTTTGAAATATCGATACAGCGCCCTCACTCAATAGAAAACGAATTGTGCTATTTTATCAAAAATATTAAGCACGTGTAAGTAGTGGTGGGGTATAAATGAAAAAAATAATATCGATTCGATAAAACTTAGAACTGACATGTTTTGTATTTTACATTAATGAATTTATTTGTCAAAAAGTATTTTAACTGACTTAAAAAAGAAAGGGTTTGCGTATATTTATTCGTCGATTACTCGAAGACAGCTTGAAGATAAGGTGGGTTCATGAATAAAATTAAACGATGTAAGTCGGCTCAGTGGTTAATTATTTATATTTATTTAAAAATAATACATTCGTTGCAGTTTTTTTTTCTATAATTTTATAATACAAACATCGATAAAATCTATGGTATCGATATTTAGTAATTACTTATTACCAACACTATGACATCGGCAGTTACGCCCCCCGCTACCTCATGATTTGGTGAACTACGTCCTGAACAAAAACGAAGCGATGTTGTATCTATTCGGTTATATGATCGATGGCACAGGCATACTTGAATCGTGTGTGGTCACTATGGACGTTGGGTATACTTGCACAAGCCTTCAGTTCCGGTATACCGTTCAGGTATACCGCTACGTATGTGGCCGGCATTAGGTTATCCAATTTTTCAATTTAGATTAAGAAAAATTAGGTGTGTGTGGTTTTATGTGCGCGACAGTACTTAGACGACTAAAGACGTGCGGGAGCGGGACAGAGCGCGGCTAGAGACGTGTGTGCGGAACAGAGAGCGATGAAGTGAGCAACTGACCCTCCCTTCACTCCTGTCCCCCGCCAAACGGACCGAGTTCTGCGCATATCCCTTCCACTTTCAGCCGGGGGCCATGATTCGCTGTTCGACCTAAATAACTTTTTCAAAAATTTAATGTTGCAGTTATATTTTGTCAAAAAATTGCTGACTAGAGTGTCATTTACTTCCCTCTATTCATTCCGTCTAGTCTACGTTTATTAATAAGGGGTGTTTATGATTTTCTAAAATACTTACGTGTTTCATAATTGCTTTAATTTGCCCTATTCATTTAATTATTTCAGACGCTTACATCGATCGCGAAGAATTGTCTCTTATGTCAACAATTCGAACACTCGTGAGTCGTGTGTGAAGTATTAATTTCAAAGCTGAAGATATTTCTGTGAACGCTCAACGAAAACTATTAAAGATAAAGAAGAATTGTTCGCCTTGCTTACATTTGCCTAAGAATAGAGAAGATAAAGTCAACACTAGAACCACAGCCACAACACAAACTGACATACCGACGTTTTGTGTTTCATGTGAAACACACAAGATCAGTACTTCGGAAAACATAACTCAAACTACCACAATTTATGCTGACACTCCGCGCAAAAGGAAATTGAAATCGGATTTATCAAATTAAAAAAAATGTAATATTGCCGAAATCTTTTTATCGTGTTGACTCAGAATCTCGATTTTTATACACCTAATAGCTGCCTAATAGGGACTATATAGACCTCAGTATCTGGTATGAAAATCAACTTGCCAGGGCCACCAGTTCCTGAGAAAATCGGTGGTGACAAACAGACGGACAAGAAAGTGATCTTATTAGGGTTCCTTTTTTACCTTTTGATTTACGGGACCCTAAAAAGGGCTAAATCTTCAAGAAATCTATACTATAATATTATAAAGCTGAAGAGTTTGTTTGTTTGAACGCTCTAATCCCAGGAACTACTGATGCGAATTGAAAAAATATTTTTGTTTTGAATAGTCAGTTTGTCGAGAAGGCTATTGGTTATTTTATATTACGATTAGCTTTTACCCGCGACTTCGCCCGCGTAAAAGTCGAAAATGTACTTACCAAGGAATCACGTTGTCCCATTTGCCCCCTTCTTTCAACCCAAGTCGAAAATGTACTTACCAAGGAATCACGTTGTCCCATTGCCCCCCCCCCCCTTTTTCAACCCAAGTCGAAAATGTACTTACCAAGGAATCACGTTGTCCCATTGGCCCCCCTTTTTCAACCCAAAATGTACTTACCAAGGAATCACGTTGTCCCATTTGCCCCCTTTTCACCCCCTAAGGGGTAGGATTTCGGAAAATCGTTTCTCTTCGAATGCCTACGTCATACAAAGAAGAACACACCCTCCAAGTTTCAAGTCTCTACGATCAGCGGCTTAGGCTGTGCGTTGATCCGTCAGTCGGTCAGTCGTTCAGGACAAAGCATTTTATATGTATGTATAGATAGATATATTCCCACGGGATCGGGAGTTACGCGGGTGAAACCGCGGGGCGATAGTAGGACATAATTCTGGCAAATCGCAGAGAGCCAATGACATGTTTATTAAATAAACTATGTGACTGTTTATTATCGAAGAACTTAGCCGTAATGAAGAATGTTTACTAATAATTTTCTTTGTCAAAAATAAAAAAAATACAAGTTAAATAATTACTTCGATACGTCAATTAGTTTCCGATTTATGTACACGTGCGACGCGGACTCGTAGTGTTGCTGATCGATAGTAGACTATCGCTGAATAATCGATAGTTCATATAGTTCTATACACGATAGTTCAACCGATAGTATAGAAACTATCGATAGCTCAAAACGAGGCAATACTATCGATAGTATCGATAGTATTACTATCGATAGTATCGATAGTATTGTTGCTCGCGAACAATAAACTATCGATAGTATTGTAGCTTGTGAATTAAAAGAAATGCAGGTGAAATTGATAAAAGCGTGTTAAAAAACTATCAATACTATTGTTGCTTGTATATAAAAAAAACTGTCGATAGTATCGATACTATCGATTATTTTTGACTATCGATTATCTGCCAATTGGCAATAGTATTGTTTACAATACGTACGGTCGGAGTCAACATTGCAGACCCGTCGTCGTAGAGTTCTAAAATCGATAGGTCGACAACACTAACTCGTACTCGATGCGTGTGACGCTATGACGCCGTGGTGTGACGTCATCTCACAACACACGCTCAGTCCGCCCGCGCTCTCCGCACGGAGGTGTCGTCTTTCGTTTCATTAGAAATTATACCTAAATGTCCAATCCAAATACTAGGAAAAGTTGTGTTGTACCGAGATGTACGAATACAACGACCAATGCGCCTGACAAATTGTTTTTTATCGTTCCAAAAGACGTCCAAATGCGAAAGAAATGGATAAAAGCTATGAAGAGGTTAGATCCATTTGCAGATAAAAGCACAGTTTATTGTTGTGAAGACCATTTTGACGTACGTACCTACCTAATACTGATAATCTTTAATGTAGGTACATAATAAGAATTATTTTACTTAGGTACTTAATCTTTTGTAGTTAGCATTTATTTATATATAGTACTTAGGAAAAAAAAACATAAAATCAGGTCAGAGGTGCAAAACCTGTGTCAGAACTTTTAGGTTTACCGTTACGTTTATACATAGATCCCTCTATACAAGGTTATTGGTAATTATACTAGCAAGCCGTTGAGGGCTTCTTCTGTGCACCTTTCGAACATTTTTTTTAAATGTTGATGTTAGGTTTACCTAAAAATCAGCTGTTCCATACACGGAGAGGTCATTAACCTTAAAATTTGTCTTATTTTTTTAAGTTTTATCTACTGTTCTCTTAGTCTGAATGACCTTTGTTTTAAAAGATCTGCTGTTTTTCGAGTTTACATAACCTCAAAATTTTCATATTTTTTATTATTTCCAAAAGTCGTAGAAAAAAAGTTGTTTGTTAAGGTGCACCGAAGTAGCCCTCAACGGCTTGCTTGCTAGTATAATTACCAATAACCCTGTATATAAAATTCTCGTGTCGCGGTGTTAGTTACCTATGTCCACCTAAACGGCTGAACCGATTTGTATGAAATTTTTTGTGTATATTCGTTACGTCTGAGAATTGAACAACATCTATTTTTTTTCCTTTTTTTTTGTAAATGGCAAAGCAACGTTTGCCGGGATAGCTAATATTATAAATGTGAAAGTGTATGTGAGTGTGTGTGTGTGTATGTATGTTTGTTATGCCTTCACGCAAAAACCACTAGACCGATTGCGATGAAACTCGTTATCTAGATAGCTGGAGACCTGGATTAACACATAGGCTACTTTTTATCCCGATATTCCCACGGGATCGGGACATACGCGGGTGAAACCGTGGGGCGCAGCTAGTATTATTGTAATATTTTGAGAACAATGCAACTGTTTTGCGTTATCCTTTGTTTTCCACACAACTTTTAATCTATACTAGACTTTGCCTACTGCTCTGCTTGAGTGAAAAATCTGGTTTATGAGGTTATTTCTGTTTTAGATTGAGAATGATATGGAGAACTATATTAAATATAGGATTGTTGGGGGAAGAATTAAACTAAAAAAGGGTATAGTTCCTCACAAATTCATATGCCAACAAAAAAAGAAAGATAAACCTAAAAGATCTGCAGTGCGGAAACGTAATCAAATAAAATATTTGAAGAAAATATTAAACGAAGACGAAACTTCGGCGTTAGAAAAGCCAGAAGAGAAATTTGTTGCTTGCTGTAAAGACGAAGTAGTAATAGAGGATCCAATAAATTTCGGTAACAACGATCAGCTATTAACTTAATGTGCGGATGAAAACAAAACAAAATACTGCGCAAACTCCTTGGCCACTGACCTACTATCACCGCTCGACGCTCTGCTGCTAAGCGGAGCGTTGTAAATTGACGTCACATGCAGTCATTTGACTGTTAGCGGTACTCAATATGTATCGTAGGTTTAAATTATAAATTGTTAGTATAGATTATAAATTGATGCTTAAAAAATCAAAACTAATAGGTATACACTACAACAAAAACTAGTGTAAGAAGCTTTACTGTAACAAACATTCAACCGATTTGGCATACCTATTAACATTCTTCCAGACCGAAATTTACTCATGGTACAAAAAGACCCGATAATTTTGTCGCTAATATCGAAGGTCCCTCGCCGGCTGCGACTTTTTGTAGCGATGCTGTCGCGAGTTTCGTAAACGCTACTAACGCGTGTTAGTCGCATTTGCAACGCGCTACAATGAAGAATATTAACTAATTTTGAATATTAGCTCTCCATATTCTTTGTCAAAAATAAAAAATACTAGTGAAGGAATTACTTTAATACGTCAATTAGTTTCCGATTTATAGAAGTAAACGTGCGACGCGGACTCATTTATGCGTTACTAAGCGGAGCGTTGTAAATTGACGTCACATGCGGTCACGTAAGTTTAATCGCCTGTAAAATCAAAACTAATAGTTTATTTTAGACTACAACAAAAACTAGTGTATTTGTATACATACAAGCTTTACTGTACATTCTTTATTACGCTGTGCCGTTACTGAAGAAGCGCTACAGTATCGCGTTTGCATCGCGCTCGTGTTTACGACGAGAGTAAGCAGCTAGCGATCGCATTGCGACTGTATCGATGCGAACGCTGCAAAAAGTCGCCGTGGGCGAGGACCCGAAAGGATGGAACAGGGTGCGTTTTACAATAAGTTTTAAAAGGACCATATCAATATTAAAATCGGCAATTTACAAACGTCTACAAGAAACGGAATTCAAGATGCCATGCCCAATGCCCGTGCTTCCTTATAAGTTTATTGCTAAAGTTGTACATATGAATTTATTTTACATTAGATTGTTCCGAACATCTAGGAAACGGAGAAAATATTTGTCTGTGTGAAATAAATGATTTAAATTTAAAATTAAAGTCTTTTATTTACGGCCAATTTATAAACCATCATGTTGTCCACGCATGTCGTTCTCTTGCTCTAGACGAGCATGCTACATCCTCTACCTCATTGTCGCTACACCATCAGGTGATTTAGGTCAAATGCAAGACTATTTGACAACCCAGTTGCCACAATGGTCATCATGCCGGACTGCCAAACACAGAGTTGCGGGTTCGATTCTCGTCTCAGACATGTATTTATGCTTAGATATTTGTCTGGGGTCTGGTTGTTTCTATATAATATATTATATTTACAAAAAAAAAGTCTAAAATATCCGTTGTCTATCACCCTTAACAGAAGTCTAGTTACTTAGCTTGGGGCTAGATGGCGATGTGTGGAATGTTTTGCAATATTTATTTATATTAATTTTGTAATAATTATTTTACAGATAAAAGTGACAGTGAAAATGAAGATAGCAACACCAGCGAGCAGGTCATTGAACACCATGAGATTGAAGATGATGGAACGTTGGAGAGTGAGTCACAAGTTTTTATAAACAATTCAATTTTAATTTCCCAAAATCGTAAAACAAAAATTGTTTGCCTAGGTGCACAGAAGTGTGGAGAGTCCCGTAGGAATATCGGAATATAAAAATACATACAACCGAATTGATAACCTCCTCCTTTTTTTGAAGTCGGTTAAAAAGTAGCTTATTATGTTAATCCAGGTTTCCTGCTATCTTCATACAGATTTTCATCGCAATCGTTCTAGTAGTTTTTGCGTGTGTATAATGTAAGCAACTAGCCTTGTTTTAATGTTGGCCAGATAAAATAATCCTAATCCTACCGACTAAGCTGAGAGGGTAGTAGGTATAGATGATGGGCGTAGTCTACTCCATTCTCCCGCAAAAGGGGCCCAACTAAAGAGGTTTAGTTGCGGAAAACAACCCGTATACAAATACTATAATGAACCATTTAAAAAAAAATGTACAGTAGGGGTGCAAAAGTGCAGGCCCAGTTTTCATTCAAAAATAGTTCTTATATTTATCATGCTTAGAGCGTCGAGGTGGTAATGCACTTTTGCGGCTGACTGCCTCCATTAGTTAAATAAATATGTCCGTATTTAATATGATTTGAACGGACTAGAGATGTGCGCCGATGATCTTATGATCGGCGGCGGCGTCTGGCGTATAATTTGTCGATCGATAATCGGCGCGTTAGGCGGAAATAAAAGTAACATGACAGACAATTTTTGAAGTGAAAACTTCTTATGGCGCGTTGGGCACTTTTGTGGGTGAGCATTTTCAGTCGTTCTCGCGACAGATTTTGACGCGACAGATGAGATTTTATTTGTGTTAGTCTTTTTGTTTAACTTATACTGCCATCTATTACACAAATTGAGAAACTTAGTTTCTAGAAAGACCGCTATTCGAATGTAGATGGCGCTGATTTAAATTTTTTAATGCGAATAAAAAATAAACTATATTTGTTTAAGTGAGTGCTAATAGATGGCAGTAGCAGATCGTTTCAAGAAATATTCTATGAGAAATAACAAGTTTATTGTTTTCACTTCTGCCTGCACTCCCGGAGTGCGCTGTTTTTTTTTTGTTTTTCTTATTGTATGAAATTGACATATGCCAACGTTGCGATGAAAAAAAGTGGTGAAAATGGTAATGCACAATGATTTATGTCAATTTCATACAAAACAATCCGTCGATTGGAGATATCGCTAATGGAAAAAAATATTGTCTAAGGGGGCTGTACGGAGCTTGTCCATAATGTTGGCAAAGCGCGCAATTTTGAAACTAGAACTCAAGATTCCTTTTTTGAATCTCGCGCCGATCGGCACACACTTTTAGAACGGACTCAGTGTTGCATATTTTTAATTTGGGTAATTTTTCCTATAAATAACAACCTTCTTCAAGGCCCGCATCGAACTAATAGCATTTATTTAACATTTTTATTTAAGGGAAAGAGTACCAGCTCTCTCTCCCCATATAAACGTAGTCGACTGTTTCCTCCCTGGATAATGACACTAAGATCAAATATTTTTGTTGCATAAAACATATAACTGCTATGACTATGCCCCTATGTCTTGGTTTTTTTTCATTTTCTAATTATCATAGAAAATAAAGAGTTAAAAAACAAATAAATTAAATTAAAAAACATAGGGACATGGTCGGTCATGGCAGTTATAAGTAAGTATGCTACATAAAAATTTGCTCTAGTGTCATTCAGGGAGGAAACAGTCGACTACGTTTGTATGAAGAGAGCGCGCGTACCCTCACCTCAATTTTTTTTTATTTGCCACCTCAGGTTTCATTCTAACAGAAAATTTGTCCTTTTTGCACTTTAACAGGTTTCATTCATCATAAAAAGCTCTGATTATAATAAATGTTCCCTGTTTCAATTTTTATGACGACTCGACGATTCAAAAGAATATTATTCTAATACGGTGCCTACGTAGAAAAAAATAAATCTAAAGTTGTCTGAGATAATAAATATATATGTAAGTCACTCAGAGTATGTCACAGTAGATTTCGTAGCTTTTCGTTCCAAACCTACCACTGGAAGGTGAGTTTTCATTACTGGCAACACTTTGCTTCATACTGTTTCTACCAAATCTCCGCCATTTTATTTTATCGTCAGTAACTTGTTGTCACGGACGGAACGTAATATTCACAAAAAATTTACACGTGAATAACTGTGCATTTTCAAGCAAAGTAAAGTGAGTATTATTTTCAACTATTTTTTATTTGAAAGCCTAGCATATACAACTTTTAATAATGTAATCGTATTAATAGATATAGTTAGTTATTCTGGTGGGTTTGAGGTTATTTTATTCACAAAAATGTTATACATGTTAGTCACATTTCGTGACTCTTATGACGTGACTCACGTGGAAGTGTAAAGTAAAGATCTGTTTACACTGGCTGAAAATAATTAAATAGCCTATATTTTATTTTAATTGTTCACTATTTAAGGCCGGTGTCCGGCGTAAATAAATACATAAATATCGAAATGTTTACATCTTTGATAACTGAATAAATTGTATGACGATAGTCATACAATTTATTCAGTTATCAAAGATGTAAACATTTCGATATTTATGTAACTACTAGCTGCGCCCCGCGGTTTCACCCGCGTAATAATTTTCTACGCAATTTTCTTAATATTTTCTTTCATAAGAACCTTCTCCTGATAGTAACAAATACAACAAAAAAAGAATTGACCAAATTGGTCCGGGCGTTGTTGAGTTATGCGCTTACCAACACATTTTGCGATTCATTTTTATATTATAGATAAGTTCAATAACTTATTTTATTTATAATACAAACGTGTGTAGTCCAAAAGTATTGTAATAAAATGACACCGGATTAACCCCCTTATTATATCGTCTCGGTCACGCACGTCCGCGTCGTCGTAGATAAGTACCTACCTACCGCTAAGAAGCACATGAAAGTTGAAGAAATGAAAGTAAATTTCTTAAAGTACCTACCTACTTTAATTTTAATAGTCCTTACAGTAGTTTGTTTCACTTTTTATTATTTACTATTCTTTCTAGAAAAAATGAGTATGAGCGCAGCCGAACGTCAGCGTAGGTACAGAGAAAAACTTAAAAGCCAGGAACCTGCGAAATACGAAGAAATTAAAAGAAAACATGCTGAATATATAAAAAATAATAGAAAACCTTTTAGTCAGTTATCATCAACAGAACAAAGTAAAATTAGAAAGCAATGGCGGGAGGCAAATGAAAGAAGAAAAATTAAAACAGGTGGATTTTACGTAAAATTACTAATTAATATGTCATTTTAGAAGACAAATTGATTTTTTTAAATAGTCCCAACAGTATTTTGTTTCACTTATTATTATTTAATATTATTTTTAGAAAACATGGGTATGAGCGCAGCCGAACGTCAACGTAAGTACAGAGAAAAACTTAAAAGCCAGGAACCTGCGAAATACGAAGAAACTAAAAGAAAATATGATGAATATTTGAAAAATAAAAGAAAACCTATTGGTCAATTATAGGGAATGCAAACCGGCCGAAATCAAAATCAGTTTTTTTTTCGGCTTTTTGAAATAAAAAACTTTTAAAAAAGAAAGAAATAAAAAACTTTTAAAAAAGAAAGAAATAAAAAACTTTAAAATTTTTTTTGTATAATTTATATTTTAAACATCATGTGAAAGGCTGCCAAAATCTTCCATTTTTGAATTCTTAAAATCTTTCAATAATAACTACCCACAACTTCAAAAACTCAATAAAAATATACCGGTATTTCATATCAAATTATGATAAAAAATTCACATTTCCAATAGTTCCAATGTACCATTTTTCTGTGGGAATGTGACAATCAGATTTTTTTACGGATTGTAATTTAATGATGTGGTAAACAGTATCTTAGTCGATTTTAAATGTAACAATCATTCGTAAAATCAATATCGGTCGATGAAAACAACAATAAGTATATCTGAAATAGAAAAATTCAACCTGACCTCTGAATTGGCCAAAAGAAATTTAAATCTGAAACCAGCGGCCTCTCAGAATGCTATTTCGAGCGGGTAATCATCAAAAACAAAAAAAAAACGAAAAAACGGTTATCTGAATAATAAAAACCGGGTTTTTATAATGATTTAAAATATGCCGGTTTTACCGGTTTGCATTCCCTAGTCAATTATCATCAACAGAACAAAGTGAAAGGAGAAAGCAATGGCAGGAGGCAAATGAAAGAAGAAAAATTAAAACAGGTGGATTTTACGTAAAATTACTAATGAATAATATGTCATTTTGGAAGATAAAGTGATTTTTTTAAATAGTCCTAACAGTAGTTTGTGTCACCTATTATTATTTACTATTATTTTTAGAAAAAATGGCTATGAGCGCAGCCGAACGTCAACGTAAGTACAGAGAAAAACTTAAAAGCCAGGAACCTGCGAAATACGAAGAAAGGAAAAGAAAATGTGCTGAATATATGAAAAATAAAAGAAAACGTACCGTAAACCGGGGCTACATTGAACAGGTTTCGAAAGTTTTTTGTACGTACATATTTTTTAATATTGTAAAATTCATGTTTTTTACGCCAATAGAACAGTGTGTCCCTCGGTTATCAGATCGCTAAGAAATTTAGGTAATACCAACCCCCCAAAAAAAATATTTTTTTATTTTAATTAATGTCAAAGAGTCCCCAAGGTAGGGGCTTTTTTGTCAGGGTAAATGTGGCTGGTGTCAAAGATATTAAAAGCACAGGTTACTTAGACATCTTTTTGACAAAAAATATATTATTTCGTTGAATGACACATGGAATCAAATGAAAAAACAAACTTTACAATCTTTACAAATCTTTACATTCAAATTGTCATTTTTATTCCCATAATACTTTAATTAAATAAAGTTAACAAGACATTTGTACCGAGGGTACTTAATCAGTGTTTGAAAGTAATTATTATAATAATTGAGATGAAAATCAACTAGATATATTTACAATCAACTTTGGTAATTCTATAATATACTAGAACATTAAAACGTGTAACAATAAAAGATAAAATAATGAGATTTAGTCAGTGTCGTCCTCGCACACCACACATTCCACACCACACACGATTAGTAGACGGTCACTACTAATCGTGTGCTCTCAGCACGGTCGATGCTGGCACGGGAATTCCCTATTTTGGCGGTTTGTTAAAGTAGCCCCAAAAACTGTCAAAGTTACCCCGGATGTCAAAGTACCCCTGTTTTACGGTATTGGTCAGTTATTTAATATCAACAGAACAAAGTAAAAGGAGAAAGCAATAGCGGGACGCAAATGTAAGAAGAAAAAATAAAACAGGTTGATTTTACGTAAAATTACTAAGTAATTAATATGTCATTTTAGAAGATAAAGTGATTTTTTTATAATAAAAATTTTGAGAAAGTACTTGAATGTAACATTTGATTTATACCTAATTGTTCTATACAACTAAATATTTCTTCGTGTAAACTCTACTTTACAATAAATGTGACTCACATTTGTATTAAAATATAAATATGTCATAAAATAGTTTAGTCACAGTTATATAAATGTTAGTCACATTGTATTTTTTTTTTGAAAATGGTTCATTTACGGATTTACGGATTAAATCCGTTTCAAGCTTTTAGTTCAATTTTATAGGCTTGGGTACTTATTAATTTTATATTATTTGTGAATATTTCAGGGTCAATTTATGTAGGTATTTTGTTTACTATTGTTATAATATAAGTAAAATTAATTATGTTTTTAGTAAGTGAAGTGAAGATCGAACCACCAGATGAAGTAGACTTGAATGCTGTTAAGGCAGAACCTGAAGTATTTGACTCTATTTTGGGCAGTGATGGTAAGAAAAAGTCTTATTTTACATTGCACAATCTTATCACTATCACTTCACTACATAGTATAAAACAAAGTCGCTTTCTCTGTTCCTATATCCCTATGTATGCTTAAATCTTTAAAACTACGCAACGGATATTGATGCGGTTTATTTTAATAGATAGAGTGATTCAAGAGGAAGGTTTATGAAATATGCATGCATGCATAAAATAGCCGTGCGAAGCCGGGACGCACGGTGGTTCGTCCCCATACATTGGGTTGGACATAGAGACCGAAATGAGAATTTGAGAAAAAAAGAAGTATGGCCTTCGATACCTCTATTCAATAGCAACGATTATTTCTATGAACGTTTTTCGATAAGACTTATATCTTGGCTGTAAATACGGAAAAACCTTTAAATGCTCATGGCAGGTTAGTTTTGTTCATTTTCGTGTTGCCGCTTCTATAGCTGTTTCGTATCGTCAATTCACACATTTTCTCCAAAGAAGCATTTTGCTCTTTCGTGCACTTTTTGAGTTTGGGGGGGGTGAGAGTTAAACTTCAAAATTGGCTTAAACTTAACTTTTTCACGGTCCTAAGGTAAAATATATACATTTATAGTTAGTTTCTTATAAATACTGCAATAAAATACAGGTTTAAGTAGTCATTTAAAAAAGTACAGGGAGATATCTCGATTTGTCTTTCTGGAGGGGAAGTCTTAAGCTATGGGGAATATGTATAAATATTAAGGGAAACCATGATCTCGATTTTGATAAAAACAAAGGCGGCATCATTACAATTTTGAAAAACTCAATACCCCAGCCGGGAATCGAACCAGTTGATTTTAATTAAAAAAATGTTAATTGTTTTATTGCATATACCGAAAGTGTTGCTAATAAGGATCAAATGCTGGAAATAAACATAATATGGCGAATTAAAGGAAGTAGCTTGTTTTTTGAGTTTTTGAAATTTTCATATTTTCGCGTTATAAATGCTCATAATCTTTGAGATCGTTATGCTGAGCTAAGACAACATAGATATCTATATTCGCGACAACACCAGAGAAAGACATTATGACTACACTCAACGAGATTGTAATTATAACTGATTTTTCAACCTCATTTAGATAGATAAAACACTTTTTAGTACACACAAAGATTCATAATGAAAAAAAAAGAAACAAACTTAAACATAGAGTGGCACAATAGACGGCCTTACCGCTGAAAGCGATTTCTTCCAGGCAACCTTAGGATGGAGAGGATTCTGCGAAAGATTAAGAGCGAGATGCGTGTAGAAGAATATATAAATATACCAACACAGTTCAACAATAAATATATGAAAACTTAAATACATAATTACAGGTATTTTTCACTCGACCTAATCTATTATCTTCCGGGAATCACTAATGGGTGTGCAGTGCAATAAATTGACAACGCATAATCCATTTTTATTGGTGGTGCTCAAACTAAACCTATTGTTTGTCTTGATGATGAATAAGTACAAAGCTACCTGTAATATAATTGATTTCCATTCAATTTGTAAAGTAGCTCCATAGATAATCCTTTTAGGGATAATTAACTTTACCATTGTAAAAGGATTATGCGTTGTCAACTAAAATGATTTATTGCCCACTCATTAGTGATACTCGGAAGATTATAGATAAGGTCTAGTGAAATATACCCGTCCTTTTTCCACGTCTTAAAGTAAATGGGGTTGAAAAATCAGTTATAATTACAATCTCGTTGAGTGTAGTCATAATGTCTTTCTCTGGTTTTGTCGCGAATATAGATATCTATGTTGTCTTAGCTCAGCATAACGATCTCAAAGATTATAAGCATTTATTCGAATTGCTTAAATCGAAGAGCAGTGTTGAACTAAGTGAAAGTATAGAAGAAGATTTAAAATCCTGGTGTCGTCAATTTTGTTATCGTCTCAATACGAGATGGAATAAATCAAGGAGATTGGCTGACAAATTCAGGCAACAAAATACTGAATGGTTAAGTTCGGATATACAGTGGCCAAAAACCATCAAAGAAAACGTTCCGTTGCGTAAGTAGTACCTACCCGTAAAGTAAAGTAAAGTAAAAATATATAAAAAGTCAATGCCACATTCCGTTGTAAGAACGGGCTCACCTATCCAAACTAAATGTTTAAGCTTTGTTCGGACTATTTAGTAGATGGTTTAGATTCACAAATCAGCCCGGCAGATGGCGCTGCAGTCGGTATCTAGGTTATTTATTTTGCTTGTTTTTTGTAGACATTATTATTTTCAATCTATATTTATATTTATGGTTCTAAAGACAATTTAGAATATATATATCATTTTTTTGTTATAAAGTTAGTATCAGTGTTTCCTGCCTATTATAACAGAATTACAGCATCGTCCTACTCTCTTTAATCACAGGGTCCCTGCTGAAAATCAGCGTTGCATTTATGCAACACATAGCTGAGCAGGAGCCTATTTGGCGGCGACATTGTTATTGTGTTATAAATAACATAGCTTAGAATATTTAAGTCAGTCTGTTATTTTTAAAAATAAGTTTTGTCTAAGTTTTTTAGTTTTGTTGTTGGCCAAATAAAGATATATCTATCTATCTATCTATCTTTATCTATGCTGCAAAACAATGTTTGCCAGGACAGCTACTATAAAATATAAATCATTTTTTTTATTTCTTTTTTCTTTCTTTATTTAATCATTTTTCTTTTTATAACTTTTGTTTTAGTGCTTTTATGTTGGTTACTACTATTCTGATTGTCTTATGTCGTGTGCTTGTCCAAATAAATGTTTTCTTTCTTTCTTTCTTTCTTTCTTTCTTTCTTTCTTTCTTTCTTTCTTTCTTTCTTTCTTTCTTTCTTTCTTTCTTTCTTTCTTGTGTCACAGTTTTAGTGTTTATACTCCTCGGCTTGACCAATTTTGATTAAATTTTATATGTAAGCATACTAGCTGTCTCGGCAAACGTTTTGCCATTATCTATATATATAAAAATCAATTGTTGTTCGTTTGTCTCGAGAACGGCTGAACCGATTTAGATGGTTTCGGTTTTGAAATAACTTATTTTTTACATAGATGAAACCTTAGGTTCTCAGCCTCTTCTATAGAATACTAGCGACCAGCCCCGGCAACGCACGGCTATATTATGCATGTATTATATCTTAAAACCTTCCTCTTGAATCACTCTATCTATTAAAAAAACCGCATCAAAATCCGTTGCGTAGTTTTAAAGATTTAAGCATACATAGGGATATAGGGACATAGGGACGGCGAAAAGTGACTTTATTTTATACTATGTAGTGATTATGTGTTTGTAATTTACAGGTGGTGTGAACAGTGGCTTCAATCCATTCATCCGTGTGACAGCCACCAACCTGCCTACAATCAATATGTTCGCTATACTTGAGTTTATCACCAAGAATAACTACTACAATACGTTGGACTATGTCAAACTGAAGGCTGTCTTGCAACCGTAAGTCTAACATATCTTATCATAACTTTCGATCCCGTGGGAATATCGGGATAAAAAGTGGCATATGTTATTCCCAATGAATCAATGTATCCCCATGCCAAGTTTCATCAAAATCGGTCCAGTAGTTTCTGATCCTAAATAAATAAATAAATTTTATTCAAAAAAACTTAAAAAACAGAAATGTATAAAATAAGGCTACTTTTAAAAACATACGTACTTAACTGTTTACATGTGCCTGAACTAGGTGATCCTGTGTTTCAGGCAAAAACTGCTGTTATAGTAAATTGGTATTTACAAATTAAAACATAAAACTACAATTAATACCTACTTACGCTATTTTCTATAACTATTACGCTAGACCCTATTCGTAATAAACAAAAAAATCTTTTCTCCTTATAATATTACTAGCTGCGCTCCGCGGTTTTACCCGCGTAACTACCGATCCCGTGGCAATATCGGGATAAGAAGCATATATTATTCCCAATGAATCTATGTATCTTCAAGCCAAGTTTCATAAAAATCTGTCCAGTAGTTTCGGAGCTAGCAGGGATCAAAGTTGCTGTATTAAATCATATGGATGTAAAAAGCCAATATTAAGAGGAATTTTTTTATTTAGATTCTCCATACAAACTATTACAAACGTAGTCGACTGTTTTCTCCCTGGATAATGACACTAGAGCAAATATTTTTGGTGCATAAAACTTATAACAGCCATGCCCTATTTTTTTTTTTTTTTTTTAATTTTATTTTCTATGATAATTATAAATTGAAAAAAACCAAAACATAGGGGCATAGTCATGGCAGTTATAGGTTTTATGGCACAAAAATATTTGCTATAGTGTCATTATCCAGGGAGGAAACAGTCGACTACGTTTATATGGAGAGAGCGCCGGTACCCTTTCACCTTAATCCATATGTTCTTATAACGTTATCAGGAAGACGAAGCTACTATCGGGTGTACGCGTCCAGCACCGAGACTTTGTTCACCGAGTGAGAGGCACCGTCCACCTCGAGACCAGCTCCGATTGTGGCATCGAATATGATACTAACACACATACAGGTAAATAGATATACAGACAGACATAACGTTTCATTTCACACACAAATGAATAAAAACATAATAAAACATCAAACTTAAACATAAAGTGGCACAGTGGCGGCCTTACCGCTGAAGCGATAGGTATATAATAAACTAGCTGCACCCCGCGGTTTCACCCGCGTAACTCCCGATCCCGTGGGAATATCGAAATATAAAATAGTCTATAGCCTTCATTGATAAATGGACTATCCAACACAAAAAATATTTTTGTAGAAACTACTGTTTCTGATTTTTGTTGCTTAGAATTTATAACTGCCATGACAATGCCCCTATGTTTTTTTTTGTTTTTAAAATCTTAATTTCTATGATAATTAGAAAATGAAAAAAACCAAGACATAAGGGTATAGTCATGGCAATTATAGGTTTTCTGCAACAAAAATATTTGTGCTAGTGTCATTATCCAGGGAGGAAACAGTCGACTACGTTTGTATGAAGAGAGCGCAGGTACCCTTTCACTTTAAAAGTGACTTTGATTTCCTACAAACACTAATAATAGTCACTACAGTGAAGTCTTAGCAATACCCTAAAAACCGTAAAAAATAAAATATTTATCCCCCAGTGACACGTTGCGAGTGTATGTGCGCATACGCAACCTGCGAACATGTAGCCGCCCTCCTCATGTGGATCCACTGCGTCTCCAACCAGAAGGCCTTCAAACCCAATCTAGTACCGGAACACTACAACCCACCGAAGAAGACCAAACACAAGACAACAGATAGTAAAGTGATTGTGCAACAGGACGCCCCGAGGGCACCCTGTGTGACCGCTGTGAACACTGAAGACGAAGTCAGTCTGACTTGTCCTGATGACCCATTGGATGTGCCTGATTTGTCTGAGGAGGTGCCTGATTTGTCTGAGGAGATGCCAGATTTGTCTCAGGAGATGCCTGGACCGTCTACTGCTAAGAGAAAAAAGTGAGTGTTTTAGTTATACGTTAAGTAATAATTTAGACGACCCAGTTGGCACAATGGTTACCATGCTGGACTGCCAAACACAGGGTTGCGGGTTCGATTCCCGTCTCAAGACAAGTATTGCTTAGTTAGATGTTGCTATGCTTAGATACTTTTCTGTGGTTTGGTTGTTTCTATGTAGGTATTATAAGTATATATTTATAAAAGAAAAAAGTAGTATATCCATTGTCTAGCACCCATAACACAAGTGTAGTTACTTAGCTTGGGGCTAGATGGCGATGTGTGAAATGTCTTGCAATTTTTTTATTGATTGAAATTCTGAGACAGGTTTTTCCAATATTTCTATAACATGACATAAAATCTATAAGTGTGTAAAAGGAACCAATAACAAAACTTGAGAGGACTTATTTTTTTGAAGTTTTTTGTAAATAATCGTCGCGACACCACACGGTTCAATGCGAAATAGAAAAACGAAATAAAAAACACGCGCACGCCGCACGGCTTACAACTATAGCAAAAAGTGTCATTACAACTTTTGGTCTTAAAAAGTGTCATTACAACTTTTGGTCTTAAAAAGTGTCATTACAACTTTTGGTCTTAAAAAGTGTCATTACAACTTTTGGTCTTAAAAAGTGTCATTACAACTTTTGGTCTTAAAAAGTGTCATTACAACTTTTGGTCTTAAAAAGTGTCATTACAACTTTTGGTCTTAAAAAAAGTGTCATTACAACTTTTGGTCTTAAAAAGTGTCATTACAACTTTTGGTCTTAAAAAGTGTCATTACAACTTTTGGTCTTAAAAAGTGTCATTACAATTTTTGGTCTTAATTTTTTCCGTCTAGCCCCCTTTCGCAACGCGCGATAAGGAACTTCGTTCCAATAATATGAGCAATGTCGTATTACAGATTACCACCAGCAAGTACTCCAGCACCAACACCATCACCATCACATCCACTTGCTCCAGGATCAGATCCAGGAACATACACCATGCAAGTACACAAGACTAAATCAAAGCCCAAGGATACCGATACCAAAATTGACGGTAAGTTAAACATACAATTATGTTTTTAACTAGCGACCCGCCCCGGCTTCGCACGTCTATATTATGCATGTATTATACATATAAACCTTCCTCTTGAATCACTCTATCTATTAAAAAAAACCGCATCAAAATTCGTTGCGTAAGCGTTGCAAAAGATCTAAGCTGTCAAAGGGAAATAGGGACAGAAAAAGCGACTTTGTTTTATACTATGTAGTGATAGTTAAACTTATGAATTATTATACTCTGTAACTACCTATCTCTTAAGTAGGTACTGTTTCTCTCTTTAGTTTCACTTTTCTTATTTTTGTGTTTTTAATATCGTGTGTTTGTCTGAATGAATTATATTCTATTCTAATTAGGACTTCGAATCCCACCGAGGATATTTTAAAAAGAAAAAGACAGTACCTGGTCCTCTTAATATGTTTTTTAGAAAAATTTGCCAAATAAGTCTCAACATTTCAGTTTAATTGTGTGATCAAGTGAATGGCTCAAATAAACAAGCTTTCACCTCCGACTTCGTCCGCTTAGGGGTTTAATTTTTCAAAATCCTTTGTAAGGGGATACCTACGTCATCTGTATGCCAAAAACCCGATCCATCAATTAGTTGCTGAGAGCTGTACGTTGATTTATCAGTCACTCTGAACTTTAAAGTCTATATGTATAGAAGAATCTTCAACTGTAGTTCGTGATCAGAAATAGGCAAGTGTTATACTATATTAATTTCCTTTACAGAATCGATAATAAAATGTTCATTCACCCGCAAATGTTTCTACAACGTATGGCGTTCAACGAGCGGCAACTTCAACGAGAAGTTGAGACACACTCGCTCCATCATGACGAAGGCGTTCCACGATCCTAACTACGTCATTGACTTTCTACCTTTGGAGAAGAAATTGGAGGAATTGTGTATGGAGATTGAAGGTAATTATTTTATCTACTAGCTGCGCCCCGCGGTTTCACCCGCGTAATTATTTTCTACGCAATTTTCTTAACTTTTTATTTCATAAGAACCTTCTCCTGACAATAACAAACACAACAAAAAAAGAATTGGCCAAATTGGTCCAGGCGTTGTTGAGTTATGCGCTTACCAACACATTTTGCGATTCATTTTTATATATAAGATTTTGCGATTCATTTTTATATATAAGACTAGCAACGCTATAGGAATTCATCCCTAATAATATAAAATTCTCGTGTCGCGGTGTTAGTTACCAATCTCCGTATAATCCCAGTCACCCCCACATGGATTGCCCCCCGGTGGCAATCGGGACTAAAAATCCCAGTAGCCTCCGGGTCGCGACTGGGATGTAATTGGCTTCAAGGCGCGGATCGCCAACCCCCTCATCGCTGTTTGTCTTACATAAAGGGTTGGAGGTCAGACTTTTGAATATGGATTTATTAGTAAATAAGTGATATTATTAGGGACAAGAAACATTTTCATCATCGTAGTTTCTTCTAATCACTTATTATTATGAATCATTAAAACATGGTGTTAATTCGTATCACAGATAATCAAAGTATTTACAATAATTAAAGTATTTTTATATAAATGTTATTTTTATTATATTTATTATAATTTCCAGGTTATTGGAACAGTGAAGTGAATAAAGAAGGTTTTGAGAGTAGACATGCTGAATGGTTTGCAGCCGTTGAACATATTGATATGAAGAAAACTAAACGGGATGTTGTTCTTGGATCGAGTACATCATATGGAAACCTTCTCATTTAGTAGTTTAATGTACTTTATTGACTGACACCCGTAATCACAAATAGTACTTAAGCTGCTCTTGGATAAGTGAACGCACTGCGCTAAATGCGGCCCTATGATTGGTCAATTTCGTGCTGCTCTCTTCACGCGAATCAGCGTCTTATTTGCGGCTCTATGCGTTCGCGCGCACTATGCTATCTCATAGGGTTGATTGTGAATACAGGTGTTAATTCTTAGATAATAATGATTACCCAGCGTCTGGATTTAGAGCCCAAGTTATTTAATAATAACAGTTTATACGTTACACAGGTTTCTAAGTTATGTACCTACTTGTATACGGGCTGTTTTCCGCAATTACAATTAAGAACTTGTCAATACTTCTGAAGCAGCAGGTTTCATCACGATGTTTTCCTTCACCGTAAGAGCAATATCAATTAGCGCACATAAGTTTTTGTTTAAAACCGGTGCACGGCCGGCCTGGATTTGAACCCACGACCTTTAGAATGATAGTCGAGGTATATACCACTAAGCCAACACCGCTCTTTTTTTAGTTTAACTTTAGCTAGTTTAACTGGCTTACTAGATTGAGGACCCCAAGTTATTAAATCATAACAGTTTTTAAGTTTAAGAAATTCATGGCCTTTTGCTTTAAGTTTTTACTTATTTCTCTATATGTGTTATTTCGTTTTGCAAGGATTTTAATGGGTTCTCGGTTCAGACGCACATTTGACGTAACGGTCTGACTGATTGAATTTTTCCTTTTTTTTTTTGTAAAATCTAAATCTCACATTACAAGCGAACAATTTGTCGAACATGGTGAGTTGCGTCGGTTGTTTGTTGCTGAGGTGGGGCCCAGGTGGAGCCTGAGGTTTTTTCTGATGGGTTATATCCTGGTATGCCTGGGATGGTGCTCGTTAGTCTAAATGACAGCGTTCCTGCGCATAGGGCTTGGGCAGCTTTGCTGATCTCTTCCTTTTGGATGGCTCCCATTTTCCCTGTCCATAGTGCGGACGTTGCTCCGCCTGTGCCAAGTTCTGGGGCCCTCTTAAGATCAATCATGCACGATAAGAAGTAGCAAAATTCTTCATTCCCTCTATGCCCTAGAGTTTGGTGATAATTTTGATGAACGAGTCGACAATATGGAAATAATTTATATGTGGCAGGATTTTCTCCCTGCAGCAGGCGTGCTTGCTGAGTTCTCAAGTTTATGATCTTCAATAAAGGAGAAAAAAAACTCCTTGAATGAGAGTGTCTCAATTGCTTCATCCTCTCCCAGTCCATACACTGATCTAAATGTGATAAAGAGAGTAATTAAAGGAAGTCCTGTGCCTGCTATGTGTGTCAGGCATGTAGCTTTCAATACGGCATCCATTTTCATTTGTTCCTGGTGAAGATAGCCGGAAGGGTTGCTTGTTGGAGGGGTGAAGTGTAAGTGTAAAAAAATACCAAAATTGAAAATAAAATTGCATAGAGTCGCAATTTGTATACTATTAAAGTTATTTAAGTACTTTATAGTACATGTAACAAGCATTTAATTTAATTTGTTTCAATAATATTTTTTTTGATTTTAATTTTCAATTTACCTCTTGGGGCTGACAAAAAGCCAGCAACACTTCGACCCAATGGGATCTTTTGTGTTTACCCCTACCTTGATGTTTCTTACTCTTTGAAGAAGTGGTCGATTAAAGCGGTGATCCCACTGAGAGGAAGAAACCTATATTCCTCCGGTTTGGGATACGCATTCCCAAGGAGGCTCATACGCTTCGCTGCTAAGACGTCGCATTCACACAGTATGTGCTAGAGTAGTAATAAAGACTTTTAATAATATAAGTAGATTTGAACTACAAATATTTTCACTATTCAAAATGTCCTAATTTAATTTTTTTCTGTGTGAAATGAATCGATATTGTTTTTTTTTTATCTTAATGCAATGTTTTATGTTCGGTTTAGCCGTTTAGAAGTTAAGTATTAATTTTGCTGCCAATCTTTTTTCAATTTGTCTTAAATAGATATTAAGGTATTTTTATCGTTCTAGATAAAAGAAACAACATAAAAACAGTTAATTACGATTTAATTAATTAAGTACAATTGTTTTTATTACTTATGTCTTAATAAAAATACATTTTTAAATCGTTTTTATTTAATTACACCTTACCGCTTTACTCAAAAACTTTACTTAGCGAAAATAATAAAAAATACTAAAAACTGAAAAAAAAAAAATTGTGGAGCTCCAATACACCATGGTACGGAATCCTTCGTCCGACTCGCACTTGGCAGGATTTTTAATTGAGTAATCCTTATTCGCTAAGTAAAGTTTCTGAAAACAATTTATTCAGTAGAAATATAAATGCTATATTTTTATCTAAGGGACGGATCAAACTTATAATAATTATTATTTAAATTTTCAGTAACAAAATATACATTCCATTAATACAATGACACGGAAATATTCCTATAGTCCATTGAAAAGTTACATTTCAATTCAATTCAATATCAAATTCAAATTTGTCAGAGGACGCAATTTTATTTTTTAGATATCTACAACTAACCATATTTGTTAAAACACATAAAAGTTGTAGATAACCATATTTGCAACAAAAAATGTTAAGTAATATTTTTTGTGAGACCTATAGTTTGTCAGATAAACCATAAAAACCGTTTAAATCCCTTTTTCCAAGATGGCGGCCGTGGGACAAGAGCTACAATCCCTCAAACTTGGATTTAAGCTAAGACTAACCCCCTCTTGATATTTAAAAAATAAAATTGCGTCCTCAGACAAATGCACGCTAAGCCCAAAAAAATGTAACATTTCAATGGACTACTAAGCGAAACATTAGTTGAATAATTAAAATGTCTCGTTCTAATATGACCAACAAATTTCTTATGTTTCATTTAGGGACGTTTCTGTAAGCAGTCGTTATTAATTAGCCATATTTCCTTATAACTTATTACTATTCAGTAATTTTTTATTTAATGATATTTAAATAGTATTTTTTAAATAATTAAGTAGCTAAAACCTTTATCTAAAGCTTTAATTCTTAATTACTACTAAATTCAAAGTTTTTAACACAAAACAACAATGTTATTTCGACATACTAGTTTATCCTCGCAGTTACACTCGCTTAAGTCCTGATCCCGTGGGAATATCGGCATAAAAAGTACCATATTCACTGTTCCAGAACTTAATCTACATATCAAGTTTCATAGATATTCGTTCAGTAGTTTATGCTTGATTATGTTACAATTTAACTAGCTTTTCTCCGCGACTTCGTCTGCGTAGGAGTTAAATTTTCTACAGCTATCTGAATTATTTCCATTGATGAAAATACTGGGACAGGTTCTCCCATTATTTCAATTGCTGGTGGTGGCGACAAAAACAGCTGGTTTTCCAGGGGCCTTATTCTGCTATTTTGCATTAATGGATTTACCATTGTCATTATATCGAGACTCTATTGATATTATATCGAGATTGTGACTTTATTTGGTATTCTGCTAAAGTTTTGATAACATATTAGAATAACTATGGAGTCTCAATGGACTGGTCGCTAATGTTGCCTAGCAACATGGTATATGTTGCTAAGCGATATACCGTTTTGACAACTATCGAGATTCCATTGAGCCACGATTCTAGAGCAGACTACCGAAGTGAGTCAGTGGTGTTTCGATAGAATAGTTAACGTTAGGAGAATACCAATTTGACATGTAATGTCATATTTTTGACATTAAATGTCTATTACGATTATATCGACACTCTATTGAAACACAATTGTGTTAGCAGACTTAGGCCCCTGGTTTACCTGTTTGTTTGTTTTTATTTTATTAAATTGATCAAATTCTCAATATCTCTTTAGAATTTTATTTTTCAGTAATTTATCAGGCCGTCATAAATATTTAAGTTTAAAGAGATTCTCAAATAACACAACTGCGTTTTTTGCCACAATGAAAATTTTGGATTATAATTTGGAAAAAAAGCTTGTCCCAGTTTTTCCATTTTGTATTTTCATGGAAATATTGGGATACACCCTATCCGTCCATTAGTTTGAGATGTCCGTTGATAGTCAGTCAGGAGTTTAAATTTTATATAGATAGAAGAATTAAAATTGTCACTTAGGTTTAGGCACACTTGGTCCCATTCGTCCAATAACATAGGGTTAATAGGTTTTCGGATGGTCAAAGAATGGTAGCCTAAATACTGGGTTAGGTTAGAACTAAAGATGGACCCAAAATAGTGGTTTAGGTTAGAATTGAGTGAACTAACACATGGCAAGCAAAGCGATCGCTTATTTAACCATTCAACCAGTGGTGTCAAACCTACTATTTTTTCGGTTTTTCTATGCTTATCTATAACAAACCTATCTATCAGCTGCCAAGAGTTAAACTGAATTTTTTTTGATGGTTTTGGTATAGAAAACATGTTAGTTTAACCTAGTATAGGATTTAATAGGATGGAGGCGCTCCATTTTACAAACACAGATTACTTAATAGTTACTTATATAAAACTACAAAAATTATCAGCCGTTTTTATCCCTTTAAAAGTCGAATTTCCAAAAATTCTTTCTCGTCTGTCTGTCACCACGCTGTATCTCATGAACCGTGATAGCTAGACAGTTGAAAATTTCACCATGTATTTCTGTTGCCGCTATAACAACAAATACTAAAAACAGAACATGGACGGAACCCTTAGCACGTGAGTCAGACTCGCACTTGACCGGTTTTTGACATGATAACGCCTTATAAATTAACTAGCGACCCGCTCCGGCTTCGCACGGCTATATTATGCATGTATTATACATATAAACCATCCTCTTGAATCACTCTATGTATTAAAAAAAACCGCATCAAAATCCGTTGCGTAGTTTTAAAGATCTAAGCATACAAAGGGAAATAGGGACGGCGAAAAGTGACTTTATTTTATACTGTAGTGATGTAGACCGGCGTTCACAAAAAGTGTGACGTAAGCAACGTATTATCGTTGCTATGGTTACCATCAATGTTTTCTTATAACGTTATCACGCAAAATGATCGTCCGTAAACTTTACAGACAAACATTTTTTTTATATTGTAATATTGTTAGGTCCTAACGTTCAGCAGTAAGCAAGTAAGGTACCGCGTCATCTATACATACGTCCCCTAAACACCCGACAAAGAAGACATCCTCCAAGAAGCAAGGTGTGAACGACCTGAGTGGGGCCAGTTGAAGGACTAGTGTGGCGACCCGGTCCGAGCTCGCTCCGGGCCGGTCCGACCTCAGGGAGCGCAGGATCGATGCTTGGCACTCGTGCAGCTTGCGGGACAAGAACTCGGGGACACCGTCTGGGGGAATCAATAAAAAAAGCATTATTAAATAAAAATAAAATAAATATTATACAAGGTTATTAATTATTACACTAGCAAGCCATCGAGGGCTACTTTTGTGCACCTAAACAAACAACTTTTGTTCTACGACTATTGGAAATACGAACATTTTTTGAAAATTTGAGGTTAGGTTTACCTGAAAATCAGCTGTTACATACACGGAGAGGTCATTAACCTTAAAATTTTACTTATTTTGTAAGTTTTATCTACTGTTCTTAGTCTGAATGACCTTTGTTTTAAAATATCCACTGTTTTTCGAATTTACATATTAACCTCAACATTTTCATATTTTTTTTCGAATTTCCAAATGTCGTAGAACAAAAGTTGTTTGTTTAGGTGCACAGAAGTAGCCTTCAACGGCTTGCTAGTATAATTACCAATAACCCTATGTTATTGTCATACTCATATTAAGTTAATTAGGTATCACCACGTAGTATAAACAAAGTCGCTTTCCTCTGTCTGTCCCTTCTATATGTATGATTATTATACGGATTTTAATGTGATTTTTTTTAATAGATAGTGATTTAAAAGGAAGGTTTTAGTATATAAAACAAAACTACCACGCGTACGAAGTCGCGGGAAACAGCTAGTCATCTATACTTAGTTCATTTACTTAAAAACAAAAACACTACAAAAAAGTAATGGGGGAATAGTACATTCGTTTTTTTCTAAACGAATTCCAAATGATGTTAAAATGGATTTTAAGGGTCATATAGATGAAATCTATATTCCTATCTTACTTGCTCAAGTCAGTCGCGGATATCATTTCTGTCACTTTAGCTGTGGTCCGAAATGGACAAATATCGCCCTTCATACCTACGCATAGAGCGACGCGAGCATGTTTTAGTACGATCTAGCACTGTAAGCGCTGTTCATTCAATTCGGACCGCAGCCTTGAGAAAAAGACAAAAGATATCCGCGACCAACTCCAGTAAGTAAGATAAGATTATTGAATTCGACCCATATTTGCGCCATAATAGCTGTATTAAAAATAAGTAACCTGGTGAGAAAAGACAGAGCGCTCTAAGATGAGCGTGTTCCCTCTCCGTGATCCGCAGCTGTTCGAATGTTGCCAGCACCTGCTGCAAGCGGGCCAGTGATACCAGCACCTCACCGATACGCTCGTCCGAATAGTCCCATACTGATATCTAAAAACAAAAAAAACTAAATCAAAATCGGTTCATCCGTTTGGGAGCTACGATGCCACAGACAGACACACCCACAGACACGTCAAACATATAACACCCCGTCGTTTTTGCGTCGGGGGTTAAAAATAGAAAAAAAAGACGGTAAAAATAGAAATTTGTGTCTGTTATTGGTGTATTTTATTTGATTCATTGATGGACTTTCGTATAATAATCTTGTTCTTCTACTTTAAGCATAGCGTACGCTTATCCAATTTTGTATGAAAATAAGATCGATTATTTTCACTTTTTGGACTATCAATCACATTTTTCAGTATGATGCCCTAGCTCTAGCCAAATGAAACTTTGAGGGTTTATTCTTTATAAAAGCCAGTAGTTTTTAAGATAGGTTGCAGAAAAAAATATTCTGTGAAATATTTTTTTTAGAACCATACAAAGATAATGCAAACATTAGATTTTGGACATAAAATCTTACTTCAATGGTTTTATTTTGAGTTTTATAAATCTAAGACTCTGATTGGTGTAGGGGTACAAAAGGTCGACTATTGAACTTGTTTCACAAAAAAAGGCAGAATCGCAGACCTGATAGTTTGGCTGTAATTGCGAAGTTCAGGGTGAAATCTGATTTTAACTAAAATTTCACTAAAACCCAAATAACTTTTAAACCACCAATTATTGCAGAGGTATTGATGTCCTCTACCCCCCAAAAACCGATGATCCACCCCCCTTGTTACACCGTGTATATTGAGAGTACATACCTCTGGCTGCATGTCAGTCCGTTCCCGTGGCTCGGTGCCGCCGGTGGCGCGCTCGCGGAGCACCCCTTGCAGGTGTGACGTCATCGCAGGCAACAACGTCCCCAGCGAGAGTGACCCGGATATCTTGCTCAGCCCCAATACAAACAACTCCGGCCATGACTTCTTGAATAGGGTCACTTGGATCTCGAAACTGGGGAAATTTATGTATGCTTACAATAAAGGAAGAGAGGTCAAGAAGTCTGTAAGAGTTTGTAGTCTAGGGGACTTAGAAAAAGTAGTAGAACAAAAATGTATAGTTTTTTTTACTAGCGCCCCGTTCCGGCTTCGCACGGGTATAATATGCACATATTATACATATAAACCTTCCTCTTGAATCACTCTATCTATTAAAAAAACCGCATTAAAATCCGTTGCGTAGTTTTAAAGATTTAAGCATACAAAGGGATATAAGGACATGGGGACAGAGACTTTGTTTTATTGTAGTGATAATAATAAATATTGCAGGACATTCCACACATCGCCATCTAGCCCCAAGCTCAGTAACTAGACTTGTGTTATGGGTGCTAGACAACGGATATACTACTTACTTATATAATTTTCTTTTGTAAATACATACTTATAATACATATAAACAACCAAACCACAGACAAATATCTAAGCATAAATACTTGTTTGAGGCGGGAATCGAACCCGCAACCCTATGTTTGGCAGTCCGGCATGGTGACCATTGTGCCAACTAGTCGTCCCAGTTGTCTGTGGTCTGGTTGTTCCTATGTATTATAAGTATATATTTACAAAAGAAAAGTATATAAGTAGTATATCCATTGAAAAGTTTTATGGACAGCTGTACACCTCATCGCAATGCCCTGCAAACAACACGGCGGGCGATGCAAGAGCCCGTTTAACCCGATACTATACCGAAGATATCCCGGACGTCAGCCTGTACGAGATAAGGTCGGCTCTCAAACAGCTCAGAAACAATAAGGCACCGGGTGATGACGGAATAACGACGGAACTTCTGAAGGCAGGTGGAGCACCGGTACTTAAAGTCCTTCAGAGGCTGTTCAACTCCGTCATCCTCGAGGGACAAACGCCAGAGGCGTGGAACAGGAGCGTGGTGGTGCTGTTCCATAAGAAGGGTGACAAAGCCCTTCTAAAGAACTATAGGCCCATCTCACTGTTGAGCCACGTCTATAAGCTGTTTTCGAGAGTTATCACCAACCGTCTTTCTCGAAGGTTTGACGACTTCCAGCCTCCCGAACAAGCCGGGTTCCGAAAAGGCTTTAGTACCGTAGACCACATTCATACGCTCCGGCAGATTATACAGAAGACAGAGGAGTATAATCGGCCGTTATGTCTTGCGTTTGTGGACTACGAGAAAGCCTTTGATTCAGTCGAAACCTGGGCAGTGCTGCAGTCCCTCCAGCGGTGCCAAATTGACTATCGGTATATCCAAGTGCTGAAGTGTTTGTATAGCAACGCCACTATGTCTATCCGGCTTCAGAACCAGAGCACAAATCCGATCCCATTGCAAAAAGGGGTGAGACAGGGAGATGTTATCTCTCCGAAACTGTTCACCTCTGCATTGGAGGATATATTTAAGCTCTTGGACTGGGACGGATATGGCATCAATATCAATGGCGATTACATCACTCATCTTCGGTTTGCCGACGATATAGTCATCATGGCAGAATCGCTGGAGGACCTCAGCAGGATGCTGAGAGACCTCAACACCGTCTCCGGACAGGTGGGTCTTAAAATGAACATGGGTAAGACAAAGATCATGTCGAACGCCCACGTCGTACCCATACCTGTTCACATTGGAGACGATGTTATCGAAGTTGTTGATCACTATGTCTACCTAGGCCAAATGGTCCAACTAGGTAAATCCAACTTCGATAAAGAGGTCAGCCGACGAATCCAACTCGGTTGGGCAGCGTTCGGGAAGCTTCGCAATATCTTCTCGTCACAAATACCACAGAGCCTCAAGACGAAAGTTTTCAACCAATGTGTGTTACCAGTGATGACATACGGATCCGAGACGTGGTCGCTGACTATAGGCCTCGTTCATAAGCTCAGAGTCGCTCAGCGGGCTATGGAGAGAGCTATGCTCGGAGTTTCTCTACGTGATAGAATCCGAAATACGGAAATCCGTAGAAGAACCAAAGTCACCGACATAGCTCTCAGGATTGGTAAGCTGAAGTGGCAATGGGCAGGTCATATAGCTCGCAGAACTGACAACCGCTGGGGAGTAAAGGTTCTCGAGTGGCGGCCACGATGCAACGCGAAACGGAGTGTTGGGAGACCAGCTGCCCGGTGGACCGACGACATTGTGGCGGTCGCGGGTGGTCGGTGGATGGAGGCGGCTCAGGACCGCTGTTTGTGGCGTCGTATGGGGGAGGCCTATGTCCAGCAGTGGACGTGTATGGGCTGACATGATGAGTATATCCATTGTCTAGCACCCATAACACAAGTCTAGTTACTTAGCTTGGGGCTAGATGGCAATGTGTGGATTGTCCTGCAATATTTATTTATAAATATCTAAGCATAAATACATGTCTGAGGCGGGAATCGAACCCGCAACCCTGTGTTTGGCAGTCCGGCATGGTGACCATTGTGCCAATTGGGTCGTCTAATCGTTTATCGTTTATTTGGTTGGTTAGTTAGAATGATACAAGACTCACGGTAGTTGAGTATAATGCGGTATGTGTTGCGTCCACCTTGCGAGCGCAGCCAGTAGCCGTGCGGCGCCCTCGCAGGCCGCGTGCAGCCGGAGCGCGGCCGCGGTCGGACCGGACACGGACACACCGAGCTGGAGAGACTCCGGTGTTGACAGCACTGATGGATCCGCCTCCGCTAATAAAACAAAACTTTTGTAAAGCCCAGTGATTAAAAAAAAAAAAGCGTGATAGTTTATTATAATATCAACTTACTAGCGACCAGCCCCGGCTTCGCACGGCTATATTATGCATGTATTACACATATAAACCTTCCTCTTGAATCACTCTATCTATTCAAAAAACCGCATCAAAATCCGTTGCGTAGTTTTAAAGATTTAAGCATACAAAGAGATATAGGGACAAAGAAAGCGACTTTGTTTTATAATATGTAGTGATAGTAATAAACGGTTTCTTGCGTAAATCCTATGTAAAAAAAAGTAGCCTATGATACTCAGCTACCCCCAAATTATCTCTATGCAAAATTTCATTCAAATCGGTGAAGTGGTTTCGGAGATTACTCCCAACATAGATACAATATACATACAATATAGATAGAAAAGTACTTTATTGTCTGTGATACTAATTAACACCAGGTTTTTATGATTAATAATAATAAGTGATTAAAAGAAACTACGATCTAGAAAATTTTGTTTGTAATATCACTTATTTAATAATAAACCCACATTCAAAAGTCTGACCTCCAACCCTTCATCGTGGCTTTAAGTAAGACATACAGCGATGAGGGGGTTGACCTTGAATAACATCCCAGTCGTCACCCAGAGGCGACTGGGACTTTTAGTACCGATTGCCACCGGGAGACAATCATGTGGGGGCGACTGGGATTATACGGATTATTGTGTTCTCAAAATGCCCGCGACTTCGTACGCGTGGTAGTTTTACGTTTGTTTTATGTACCAAAACCTTCCTCTTGAATCACTCTATATATAAAAACCCTATCAAAATCCGTTGCGTAGTTTTAAAGATCTAAGTATACATAGGGACAGATAGAAAATAGTGGTGTCACCATCTTAATTTGTGTTGTTCATTTTTGTTCATGATTTCGCAGTCTATCTTTGTTTATATCATCTATGGTAAGTATAAATAAACAAACGTTCAGGTTGATGCGTGTCAGCGCCATGTGAGACGACATCCGACGGAGTTGCTCCGTACGCCGCGGCCGACTGGAGGTACTCGTTGATGGCACCGAACTGACCCATCTTGAACAGGTTCTTGGCCAGTTGCGTCTGCAGCATCAGCTGTTGTCTGCGAGCGCCTTCCATGTCGCTCGGGTTGCCAGGTAGGTATGGTGATACTGGAATATACAGATGACATTAGCAAAAAAAACTTTTTAAACGGTTTTAAGGGTCAATTTGTACTAGCACAGAGTTGAAGCGCATCGAAGCGTCAATCTAAAACTTAATATAAAAAATTCAAGCTTATCTCCATAGCTTAATGCTAATTTACTTCTGAGATAATATAAAATCACGCGCTCTCATTCGCGCACCTGCGCGCGACCAACGCTGATTGGTGAGCGCATTCTCACGAATCCAGGCGCCCACTATTCATTGTCTGGCCATCATAACACAAGCCTAGTTGCTTAGCTTGGGGCTAGATGGCGCTGAGTGAAGTGTCAAAAAAGAAAAGAAAGTTACGAATGATTCTCTGAATTAAATATCAAATTATGAAGACTACCGTGTCTTTCTAGCTATAACTTGTGTATATTGTGTTCTATGTTCCTTACTGTGTTGTACAAATATAGTTATATATGTATCTATGTATACCTGGATTTCCTTTGTTGAAGGCCACAGCAGCAGCAAGTGCGAAGTTTATGGCAGGAGCAGCCGGCGACACTGAACCGAAACCATCGCTAGGCTCTTCCTTCGGGTTTATCTGTTGAATTACATATATTTATAACCAAAACCTTTCTCTTGAATCACTCTATCTATTAAAAAACTGCATCAAAATCCGTTGCGTAGTTGGATTCTAGTAAGATCTAATTAAACATACGGACAGACAGCGGAAAGCGACTATGTTTTATACTATGTTTCTTTATTCAATTGTAATCATTTGCGTCAGATCACATTGAATCGTCTTAAACACTAAATTACGACGTTTGTGGAACGCGCCAATGAGAAGAAGGCACAAGAAGCACATGTGGTTCTATTTTTATTGTGACCATGCTCACAAGTGTCAATATTACAAATATTTTTTGAAAGTTTACTTGAAATGAAGTAATTAAACTCATGTACTTATATGGGTTCTTATCATTAAAGTATTTGTATGGGTTTTATGTTCTAGCTGCATTCAGAACATCCCATGGCAATATCGGGATAATATGTTGTCTTTAAAGGTGGCGGCTGGACTTAATTGGCAATGAATCATATTGTACTAGCGGCTATATTATGCATGTATTGTACATATAAACCTTCCTCTTGAATCACTCTATCTATTAAAAAAACCGCATCAAAATCCGTTGCGTAGTTTTAAAGATCTAAGCATACAAAGGGACATAGGGATATAGAAACGGCGAAAAGTGACTTTATTTTGTACTATGTAGTGATATGCAATATAATTAATTGTAATAACACCTTGATGTACCCAAAATCTATAAAATAAATATTCTTATTTTATTCTAAGGTTCTAGCTAACTAGCGTACCAAACATCATAATCTGTTTAGTAGTTTTAGCGTTCATAACAAGTAACAAACGAATTACTTTCCATTTTAGGAAGGAAAAAATATAGAAATATAGAGAAAATATTTTCTTGTTTGGCTCTGAAACTACTGAACTAAAATCGGTGATGATAAAATGGAAAGTAATGAGTGTGTTATTTTTACAGTCGGCTGCATATTTACAGCCCCCGGTAGAGTTCGAAAATTACTATTATTAGAATGTTTTCATTCTAATAATTTTTGTTTGATTAATTGATGATTTAGAAGACTTTAAACTTCAACTAAAGCAGGTGTCTAGAATCTTGCTTGTGTTGAAAACCTTCTAATAACAGCCGTTTTGAAGCTCTACGGCTATTATGCAGCCGACCGTACATAAGTATAAAGCTAGGTGTATTACCTGTCCCTGCTGATTGGCCAACCCGAGTAGCTTAGAGTAAGCTGCCTGACGATCGTCGCGCGGCTCCTTGCCCTTGTCCACTATCGGCTTGCGCTCGTGCTGGACCGCTGACACAGTATGATACAAGAATTACTGCTCATTTGTGAGTATACACAAGGTTTTATTATGTCAGACACATATTATATTATAAAGAGAAAGATTTTTTGACGTGATACTGTCTTATAAATTGACTAGCGACCCGTCCCGGCTTCGCACGGCTATATTATGCATGTATTATACATATAAACCTTCCTCTTGAATCACTCTATCTAATAAAAGAAACCGCATCAAAATCCGTTGCGTAGTTTTAAAGATTTAAGCATACATAGGGATATAGGGACAGAGAAAGCAACTTTGTTCAATACTATGTAGTGATATACACTGGCATTTAGAAAAAAGTGTGACGTCATGCGTAACGTTAAGTGTAACCATCAAGGTAACCATAGCAACGTAGCAAAGTAATTAAGTATGCAAAATGGTAATGTCAACAATACAAAAGAGTTCTTATGAGACGTTATCACGTAAAATTATTGTTCGTAAGACGACTTTACAGACAACCAGACTTTTTTTGTTTGCAATGAATAGGCTCAGAAACTACTGAACCGATTTTGATGAAACTTAGTATGAGGATACATTGATTAATTGGGAGTAACATAGGGTCTATAAAAGTGATAACTCAGGTTCAGGTTCAGGTTAGGGGCTCCGGTTTTCCGCACTCAGGCATAAGTCTGCCCATTGCGCGTGATAAAGTGATAACTCACTTTTTATCTCGATATTCCCACAGGTTTGGGAGTTACGCGGGTGAAACCACGGAGTGCTTGTCAGATATTTAGTAATAGAGTTAGTCCATTGATTTAAGGATTACCTAGTACAATTTGGTGAATGTCTCATACTTTAGAACCATAGCGAGTTATGGGGCATTTTAGTATCTTCACAATGTATTCTCTCACTAAAGAAACAAGTGTTTCAGTGAATATGTGATGCACAGGATTTTGTCATGAGTATGAGTTATAAATTATGTCTTAATGAAACTCAGATAAGAGTAAGATTGATAATAAAATGAGCCATGAGCACTAAGTGCTTATTGATACCTTTATTAGTATTTACTGATATGAAGGGTACAGTGGAAAAAGGGTCATTGTCAACTTTTCACTCAAATTGAGGTAACAATAAATTGAATTGCTAAGTAACGAAATGGTCCACTGTAGCTTTTTCCTCCCATCACTGTTGGTACAGTGATCAGTTGACAACAGATTATAAGCAAATAAGGTGTAATTTAAGAGCCTGTGGTTACCCCAATACTAGGGGATTATTTATAGGTGACTCAGGCTTTTCAATCTGCATGGTTTTGTTTGTAGAGTCAATTAGCTGAGATATAAGTGACTGGACAACAAGGTGATTAATATGCTTCTTTTGGTATTTGGTTAATTCCACAGTAGTTTTCATTTGTTTTGTCAAGATCAATAAGTCTAGAGCAGGAAAGAAAGGTGAAGCATGGAAAGAAATAGAAACCTCTGGTCCACCCAGTGATTTTAAGGTGGACCATTAGAGGAAATAATTGGCCTAAATATACCCACCCGCGCGAAAATATCCACAGAGAGATTAGTGCTCGGTGTAAAACCCGTCGACCGAGTTCGAAACACCATTCTTTGCTCGAAGACGAGGATAGCCGATGTAGGGAGTAAAACTGCCAATCTCAAATGGGATTGGGAGGGTCACGTGAGTCGAATGAATCCCGACCGGTAGGCTAGGGTCGTCACGCATTGGGTGCCGGAGGACAGACATTGGAATCGAGGCGATCGTTTATGGGGAAACGATGGCGTGACGATCTTGATGCATTTGACACAGACTAGATAAACCTTGCCCAGGACCGAAATGCTTGGAAATATGTTAGGAAGGCCATTGCCCAGCAGTGGTACAATACAGGCAAACAAAAAAAAAGAGTCGTGTGTTTTTGTTAAAGTTCTGTTGGTACTCACAGTCGCTCCTCATGCCGCAAGCGAGACACTTCTGCAGGCGACAGTATTGGCATCGGTTGCGATGGTGCTTGGTCACTTCGCAGTTCATGCTCCCTCGACACTGGTAGCCCAGTTTCTTGCGGATTGAACGTTTGAAGAAGCCTTTGCAGCCTGGAAATAAATGCAAGTCGAGTCTTGTTAATATAGCTTTCTGTATAGCATGAATGTTTAGTTATTTGGGATATGCTTTGCTGCTGTTTTTGTATCTATTTTTAATCAAAGGATAATTCATCATCTAGTTATATAAGTTGTGTTGGTTCAGCCTTATTATAAGAGCACTAAATTATTCCTTAGTGAATGTTACTTTTTATATAGTTAAACTAGCTGTTGCCCGCGACTTTGCCCGTGTAGGGTTTGATTTTTCCAAATTCTTTTCTTATCGTATGCCTAAGTCCTACAAAGAATACACCCTCCAAGTTTCAGATCTCTACATTTAGGCTGTTTGTATTCAGGACAAAGCCTTTTATATAGGAAAACTCTTACCTTCACAACTAATAGCTCCGTAATGTCTCCCGGAAGCTCTGTCTCCGCACACGATACACAACTCCAAGCCCCCGACATCACTACCTCCGCTGAACTTCATTTCCATTTGATCTTGACCTTCCATTTTGCACTGAAAGATATGTAAAAATGGCTGTTTCATAATAATTTTCAAGTCCCATGAAGTTATTCTTGTTCTCTATTGCATTACTGGAGCGTAATGTAAATTTTAGAGACACAAAAAGGGCCTCCGCGACTTGGAAATGTAAATATTCGATGACATTTACGTCTTGTAAATCAGTCCAAATCGCACCTTTCACTTCCCGTTTTCCGATTTAGATATTAAAAACAGGCCGTATCAGGACGTGGGCGCTATGGATATGGTTCATAAAGTATGTGCAGAACATAAAAACCCACGCCATGGTCACTGGACCGTGGAAAAGCGAAGCTATGTTCTATGAGATAGATAAATCACCACGAACACACGCAGAGGACAATGGTCTCCAACTTACGTGCTCTATGGAAGGCTTGCGTGGACTGTAAAGCGCACACTCACTACGTTTATTTAGGTCATTAACTTTGCTCTTTTCTTCACGGAAGTTACAAATAAAAAGATCGTAATTAAATTAATTGGTAAGAGAAAATCGTGAAATGAAACGAACGAAAGAAAATGAAAACAAAATGAAAGAATCGGATGCATTAAATGTCAGACAGACAGACTGTCAGTGTCAGAATTTTTATTGTTAGAGGGCAGGCAAGGCATGGCCCATACAGCCTCATCTGGCGCACTGTTTCTTCTTCTTTCTTTGATTGATCCTAATGTATTTATTTCATCATCTTGTTTCGAAGAAAGAAAGAGAGTTATAAAGCTATGTCTTTCACAACCTTTAAAAACCATATCATTATTTATTCCACTCAGTAAAAACTTGCCATGATTCAAGATGGATTCGAGTCACTGTCAGTCAATGTCAATGTCAAAAATGTCAAACGTCTAAACCGCGTGTTGTGTTCTATTTTGGTTGGATTTCGTTCGTGTTAATTTTTTACAAAAAATCAACTGAAATCTTTTGATAAATACCGTCCGCCAATCTGGATTACTGTATCCGACATGGCTCAGGCAGAAATAGAAGAATTTCTCAACAAATTCAACAGTTTCACTGAAAAACCTGTGAAGTATCTTACCGTACAGAGCGAAGTCAAAGATGATATCAAAAACTTGGTCAAATCTATTTACGATTACACAAAAGAGCAAGAAGGAGATGCCAAAAAGGAGGACAAAGGCGCCTTGCCCCAGTTGATCATTGAGGACATGGATGAGGAGCAGATCTGGCAAGAACTCGAGCTTCAAAACAATGAATGCTGGGACAACCTAGTCTGGGAGGTTGCTAACTGTATATCGATGAAAAATGACCTTCTTTTCCCCGTAAAGACAGAAAAAGAGCTATCTAAGGAGAAAAAGAACCTATCACCTCAGTTTACAAAAGAAAAGAAAGGTAAAATGCAAGAAAAATTGTCTACGACTGATGAAGAAGGTAGTGATGGCCAGGAAGAGGAAGAAATAGACGAGCCAGTAGCAAAAAAATCACAAAAAGTCAAAACCAAAGTAAAGCCATCAATAGTTGATGATAAATTTTTCAAATTACAAGAGATGGAACAGTTTTTGCTCAACGAAGAGCGAAATGAGAGCAAACCAGCTGCAAGAGACAGCGATGAGGAATCTATTGACTTATTTGAAGATCTTGATGATGATAATGATGAGGAAGATGAAGGAAACAATGTGATGTACGATGATTTCTTTGAGCAAGACAATGAAGGTCAGAAAGGTGATGATTTTAATGAAAATTATGATGAAACACTTGAAAATGGTCATGATTTCTTTGAAAATGATGATGCAGAAGATGATGAGAAAGATGTTGAAATGGATGACATTGACAATGATTCAGTAGAACAGCCGAAGCCTAAAAAGGATAAGAAAGTTAGATTTGCTCAACCATCATCATCATCGGATGAAGAGGATAACTTGAACGAAACTCCAACAGCTAACGTCCCAAATGAGAAGAAATCAGAATTTGAACAACGACAAGAAAGACTGAAGCAAACCATTGATAGACTGGAACAAAAGACATTAAAAGATGCCCCTTGGCAGTTAAGAGGTGAAGTTGATGCATCTAAACGACCACAGAACTCACTTCTCCAAGAGGTTGTTGACTTCGATCTAACCACTCGTCCAGCCCCGATCATCACTGAGCAAACAACGATCACACTCGAAGACATAATCAAACAGAGAGTTAAAGATAAAGCTTGGGATGATGTCGTTAGAAAAGAAAAACCAGTTGATGATCAACTGAAGTTCCGTAAAACTGAGGTCCTAGACCAAGCGAAAAGCAAGCTCAGTCTCGCCCAAGTTTATGAAGCTGAATACCTAAAACAGAAACAATCTTTATCCGGAGACATTGCTGAGGAAAAAGAGCCAGAAACACACACGGAAATCCGAAAATCAATGTCTCAATTATTCGCTAAACTTGATGCACTATGCCACTATCACTACACACCGAAAGCAGTCCAACCTGAAGTAAAAATCGTATCAAACACTCCGGCGATTTCGATGGAAGAAGTTGCACCGATCGCTACAAGCGATGCAGCCCTACTTGCTCCGGAAGAAGTAAAGAAGAAAAACCGCAGTGAGTTGATGAGTAAAGAAGAAAGAACAGATACAGATAAGAAGCGAGAACGTAGGAAGAAGAAGAAGCAGCAAAAGGCTAAAGGTCACATACCTAAAGTCACGGACAATAGAAATACTAAGCAAGGAACGGAAGCTAATGATAAATCATTCAAGACATCTAAGGCATTCTTCCAGCAACTTAATGACGATACAACTAGTTTAATTAAATCTAATAAAAATAAAGTTAAAAGTAAATAAAACTGTTACAAATAAAGAAAAATGTAATAATTGTTTAAAGAATTTTTTGTTCTTTTCAATAATAATGCACATTATAATAATAATACGAACTTGCATTCAGCCCGTGTTAAATTTACCTCATAAAAGAGAGAAGAAAACGTTGAAGATCGCATTATTATTATTATGCGATCGCATTATTATGCGATCTTTAAAGTTTTCTTCTCTCTCTTAGTTTCTTCTCTCACAAACGCACAAAGCATGCGTACTCGCGAACGCATCAGGAGGCTGATTCCCAATTCAACCCTGTATTTTTGTTTAATTCAAACAATATTTGAAGCAATAATAACAAAGATTGGTAGAAAATATCCTGGACATGATATGCTGACTATTGCTGATCTATAAGAACATCATGAGGTTCGTGTGACGAGTTGCAAAAATGACGAGTCGCGAAAATGATGAGTTGCGAAAATGACAAGTTGCGCATGAGTGACAAGTTTGCGTTTATGACGAGTTGCTACTAATCCAACCTAAACTATAAGAGATAGCTACAAATGCTGAAAGGAGTTGCGTGCCCGATTTTGATATAAACTAAAACGGCATCTTGAGATTTTTTGGAAAACTCTTAGCCAGAAATCGAACCTTCATTTTCCAAGAAAATAATACTTACTTAACTTATATTTTTATACAATAAAACTAAAATGAGCGATTTCCTTTGATTTGCCACACTATGTTTGTTTCCAGGAATTGATCTCTATTAGCAACACTATCGATCAGTAGGTATACCTACATAGAGGTAAAAAATAATTATGAATATTTTTCTTTTTTTAGGGTTCCATACCCAAAGGGTAGAAACGGAAGGCTGTAGGTCTCATGAACCGTGATAGCTAGATAGTTAAAATTTTCACAGATATGTATTTTTGTTGGCGTTTTAACAACTCATACTAAAAAAAGAATAATATAATTTATATAGTACGGAAGAGTGCGAGTCAATTAGTAAGTTAATTATGTACCTACATAATATATAGGTATAAATAAATAAATATTGCAGGACATTCCACACATCGCCATCAAGCCCCAAGCTAAGTAACTAGACTTGTGTTATGGGTGCTAGACAACGGATATACTACTTATATACCTACTTTTATTTTGTAAAAATATACTTATAATAATAGAAACAACCAGACCACAGACAAATATCTAAGCATTAACACTTGTCTGAGGCGAGATCGAACCCGCAACCCTGTGTTTGGCAGTCCGGCATGGTGACCATTGTGCCAACTGAGTCGTCAAGGTACCTATAGTATCTACCTATTTTAGGTAGTAAAATTAGTAAAATACCTACCAAAAGACCTTAAAAGCTTCCTCATTGGTAAATACATCCCTTTGACTTTGTGTCGGTAAGTATTTAACATTGAAGTGCAGCTAAAATGTAACGAGATGTTATGCAACTTTCAGTCGGAGCAGCGCAGCGGGCTGCAATAGGCTTCATCTTGGAGCTGTTAAACATTTTGGAGAAGGCAAATTTTATTAATTAACCCATAATAATCTTTATTCCAGCAGTGCCATGTAGATTAAACTGCATAAGTCCCGATTTCGTAGGAATATTATGATGTAGGTAATATGTAGGTATTATTAAAAGACTTCTAAAGGTAAATATTAATACCAAGTCTTACCGCGATCGCCGAAGCGTCAAGAAGCGGGTTACGTATCATAATAACTAAGTTCAATATAACTATGTTCGAAATAACTACGGTCGATTCACATAAGTTCATAATACCTAACGGTCGATTGGGCTACACATTATAATAACTAAGTTCAATATAACTATGTTCGAAATAACTAACGGTCATAATACCTACAGTTTAAAATACCTAATGGTCGAAATACCTAATGGACGAAACACCTACGGTTAATTTAACTACAATTAATTCAACTACGGTTTTTCACCTGCGGTTTAAAAAAATCAATTTTATAAAATCCCTAACCAAGTAAAATGGGTAGAATTCGCTTCTAGCACTCGCCGGCCGCTACCGCGGCACCGCTCGCTTCGCTCGCTCGGCTCGTGCGTTGTGGTCGCAGTTCTAACATAAACCTAACCTATCCATGTCGGTTCTGGGTAGGGAGTTTTCCGGGTGGGTCTTTATATGCTGCCTTTATCACGCAACTAGAGACGAATTTTACCTATTTGACTTGATTAGGGAAGCATATAAAGGCCCATCCGGAACACCCCCTACCCAGAACCGACATGGATAGGTTAGGTTTATGTTAGAACTGCGACCAAAACGCACGAGCCGAGCGAGCGAAGCGAGCGGTGCCGCGGCAGCGGCCGGCGAGTGCTAGAAGCGAATTCTACCCATTTTACTTGGTTAGGGATTTTATAAAATTGATTTTTTTAAACCGCAGGTGAAAAACCGTAGTTGAATTAATTGTAGTTAAATTAACCGTAGGTGTATTTTATAAAATTGATTTTTTTTAACCGCAGGTGAAAACCCGTAGTTGAATTAATTGTGGTTAAATTAACCGTAGGTGTTTCGTCCATTAGGTATTTCGAAAATATGCCAAACAACCATTAGGTATTTTAAACAGTAGGTATTATGACCGTAGTTATTTCGAACATAGTTATAATGAACGTAGGTAAATTAACCGTAGGTATTTCGTCCATTAGGTATTTCGTTCATTAGTTATTTCAAAAATATGTGAAACAACCATTAGGTATTTTGAACAGTAGGCATTATGACCGTAGTTATTTCGAACATAGTTATATTGAACTTAGTTATTTTGATATGTAACCCAAGAAGCGTACCAAACAATACAAACATAGGTACTTACACAAAAACTATCACTACATACGAGTAGTATTATAACAAAGTCGCTTTCTCTGTCCCTATGTCCCTATATCCCTTTGTATGCTTAAATCTTTAAAACTACGCAACGGATTTTGTCGCGGTTTTTTTTAATAGATAGACAGATTCAAGAGGAAGGTTTATAATATGTATAATACAT